>VDFB02072274.1:10520009-11003433 GCA_007258455.2 Sequoia sempervirens | reverse complement strand
TCCATAGGAATTCGAAGAATGTCATCTCCACTTCTATTATGTGCATGGTAATCCATAAATTGTGCTAAGCTTTCACACCTAAATAATTGTTGCATACGTGGAATAATGGGAATATAATGAAGAACCTTTCAAGGCACCTTTTTTGTTAGTTGATCTGTTCAATATCTATTGATATGACATTTTGGGCATTCTATTGCAAATTCATGTTTTTTATGATATATAATATGATCATTGGGACATGCATCTATTCTTGATACTCCATTCCAATATCTTTCATAATGCCAGATAAATCTCAGTATGAGTGAGGTAAAATATTTTATGGTGGTAACAAAAATTCACCAATCAATCGACAACAAAAAAATAATTTATTAATATAAAGAATATTAATGGTACATATTTCATCCTTTATTTACTAGTGATGAACTAACAACAATTAAAATAGATGAAAAAAGATGACATATATGACATACCTTAACATCTGTGAAATTTCTATGTTGGATAAGCCATTCATAACCTTCAAGTTCACCAACAACAATACAATAGAGAGAAGAGTTGTTTGGGATCCTTCATAAAGGGGCTTGTATGCCTTCTCAAGTATAGGTAAATCATGAACATCATCAAATTCATCTTGATCATCATGATTAGCTATGCCACTAAATGTGTCATGGATCAATGTATTTGTACCATCATCTTCAATATTCACAGCTTCATGCTCCTCTGCTTGCAAAACAACATTCTTTGGGATGTGATAATCCATATCATGTGCCCTAGGGTTCCCCACCTTTATAGTAATGATAAGAAAAAAATAAACCATGATCATGATCAAGTGATTTTTTATATATATACAAAATGTTAAAACGATATAAACATTTACAAATTGAATCAATATAAACACATATAATGAACAACTTACCAATGGACAATAATCATGCCCCCCTTCAACATGACCATGTTGCCTACAATATTTCTCAACTGTTGTGATTAAAAGTCTTCTCTTTTTTAAGCCCTTGCAATTGTTGCAAGGACAATAACATTTCCCATCACCCTTTCTTTTCAATCTAGCCCATATTCTAGCAACTGTCTCTTCATTTTGTTTTGGACTAATATTATTTGACATGATTTTTCCTTACTCAACTTGAATATTTAGATCTTCAAAAAATATCAAACTCATACTCCAATAATTTTTAATCATAGACAGGTAACAAAATCTAATAATTATGATACTTTACACCAAAAAAAATGGCATGGAACCACCCCTGCAAAAGAGAAGATAGCCTGAAGTTAATGACCCAAAAAAACACTTTAAAATGGTAATTCTAGAACTTATTAAATTCTAATTTTACTACGATTTCCAACCGTTAGACTCCTAAAATCAAAATATTGAACTTGCACAACAAAATCTAGAAATGAAATTCTCAAAATGCACAAGTCTAAAAATGAAATCTGATGAGATGTTGCTTTAAAATATGATTTTCAAACCTGGAAGTACAAATTTAACTTCAAAAATGAATTCTAGAAAAAGATAATGACCACCCTCAACCTAGCGATATCTTCTTGAATTTTTTCTGATTTTTCCCAAAAAAATCATCCTTAGTTCTCCACAAATTGTTGCAAGTAGAGAAAATTTGCAAGTAGAGCAAATTCGCAAGTATAGAAAAACACTATTGCAATAAATAGGCGAACTCACTTTTATTTATGTCGACCACAAATTCATGTTTTTTCTAATTTTGAATGTTTGTCTAAATTTTGATGCGACTATGCTTTGAAATTTTGAAGAAACCCAGGTTCGTCAAAATTTCAATGAACATCAGGGATAAAATTTTAAAAATTTGAAAATTACACATCAAATCTTGATAATACATCAAATTATACATCTTTTGTTAAAAACATTCATTGGGTTTTCTAGTCAAATGAGTTAGTGAATCATCCCACATGAGAGAACTTCATTTCCTTATGTAGCAGTAAATTTTTCTTGCTTTCACCTTTACCTCCAACAGAAAAACCCAACTTTGTGAAAACCTCTACCTCCATTCACCATGCTGCACATTTTGTACTCTCAAAAAAGAAAAACCTTTGCTTACAAAGTGAATAATAAATTCACTTTACTCATGCTCTTCATCTTACATTTTATATTTAAAACATTGCTTTTAAATAATGAAAGTTTTACTTTAAAATGATAAAAGTTTTATTTTGCACACCTTGCAATATTTAAATTTTTTATTTTAAAACGATGGAGGCACTTGAATTTTATTTGGGTAAAAAATTTTACCCATTCCTTAGACTTTACTCAATTAAAATATTTTCCATTAGAATTACTCAGCCAATGTTTAGATTTTAAATGTTTCCCTTTTATATTTTACCAGGGCCCACCAAACTCTTTCCTTCCAACCCATTGCTCATCACTTGATGGAGTGAAATAATGAGAAACAAATAAGTGATGAGCAATGGGAGGCACATGAGCTATCACTGTCAGGCATCACTGGTCACTTGAGAAAATTGAAAAAACAACTAACTAGTGATGGGAGATATTCATTGCTTGCCCTAATTCTACTTCACCTTGCAAGTTCTCATCGACAATGATGGTAGAAGAAAATGCTACAGTTCAGACTTTCTTTGCACTGTGAAATTGACCCTGTTCAGCTCAAACATTTCCTCTTTGCAATATCTAATTTACCACCTTCAGCTGGCTCAACGACATCCAGATCAAATTTAATCCTCAAACAATTTTGATACATTTTCTCTGCTTGCATTGCCTACCCTTTGCAAAATTTCCTTTACAACATCAAATGGACCCCCTCTGTTCCAGGTGTTTCTTTTGTTGCAGAATATATATTTTTTGTGTAGGTCATCTTGGTGCCCTTGACAAGCGCATGATGCACACAAAACAATTTAATTTCATGCACCTGCCCCTTTTATTTTTGTATAACCTCAAACAGTTTTGATCATTATCTCATAGTTCAAACATTAGCCGCACCCTCTCTTTATGTGTTTGAGCTAGCTATATTAAAATTTGGGTGTCAATTCCAACATCTCAATATGGTTCAAGCTTTTGTAGGAGTGTTGAGGCACTCTTTGAATCCCTTCATGGCTACCTCTTGCAGCACAAACAATTCCTTTCCCTTCCAATTGCATTTTCTTGATATTTCTGAAATCTTTTCAACAAATCCACTTTGTACATATGCTGCAACTATAGCATTCCATGAAACCACATTTACTTTGGGTATTTTTTACATCATTTCACATGCCCTATCAATTCTTTCTTTTTTTAGCCAATGCAATGGCTGCTCCAATTCAATTCATTGATTTTTTTACTCTGTGCCATGATGGATGTTGATACCTTACATCCTCGATATTGTTCAAACATTGAGAGTTTTTATCTGTTGTATGTCCATCACTGGAGAACAATCCATCGCTAGTTTGGATTCTCATTTTTACCCAGAAGTCATGATGAGCGATGGCATGAAAAATTTGAAGTTTTTCAAAGTTTTTTTGAGAGTTTTTAGCAAATGGAATAAAATAATTAAAACTCCTTTTTCCTCCTATTCAAATGTTGAAGAAATTAATACCCTAAAATCATTTTGAACTATTTCAAAATGTTTTAAATATAAACATTTAAAACATTAGAACTAGGAAAGAATTTAATTCCGCTTGTAAGCAAAACAAAGAAATTTATTGCAGGCAAACTGGGACACTTGAAGTAATGAATTATTGCATGTGATCATAATCAATTATTTAGAGAAAACCCATTTCCTTAGATTTTTCCCAACCCTTAAAATTTGGTTCCTCCTTTGTAAAATGGCCTCCAGGATGTGTTTACTGATGAGCCTAGTTTTTGGTCCAATTTTGGGTAGAATCTATAGTCCATTTGCTAGTGGTGTCATGAACTTTAGTTGTTAAGTGTTAATATTTGCATGATATTTCCCTCAAACCATTGACATTGGGTTTAATCCTAACTCTGTGTAGCTTTAATGACATTGGCATATTATGTGGATTATCTATATTGATTTTGCATATGGTTGATTAATGTTCTTTAAGGTGATTATAGATGTGAAATTATTATGCCTACTGACACTGCTATGAAGGACAAAATTTTTGGATGCTAAGTTGAGAATGGAAACCACTAGATGGTTGTGCAGGAGAATCATTCAAAGGAGTCAATTGAAGGATGACGACAGTGGATTCCCCATGATAGTTAATTGTAACCACCTTGTATTTATGGCATTGAGAAATCGTGGGCATTACTATTGCACTGAGTCCACGTTTGGGCATGCATGTCTTCTTGGATTCCCTACAGACGTAATTGCTCTACCACTCTTTTCCTCATTTTCCCTAAATGGTGTCCTCTGAGCTAGTGGGAGTTGACCACCCTATTTAGCTGGTAGAATAAATAAGGATTTGAATCTTCCTGTTGGGGGTTCTTAGTTCTTGATTGTTGTCATTAAAATGATATTGATGATGTATTAATAATACTCCATTTTTTAAATACAACCATGCTGCTACTCTGCTTACACATTTTTCAATGAATGAGATGATAGTCTGAATTTAAGCATTTTAGTTTGTATTAGCCTTATGGGATACTAATCCAAGGGGGACCACTTGGTGAGTAATCTATTCTTTAAAGTAATTAGTTTAGTTATTATTTCATTTCCTGTACTTAGTTCGAAATCTGGCATCGACTGTTCCTGCAGCCACTAGAACTCTATTATGTGTCTGTTCCTGTACCCAAAGCATACAACGTAGTTTCTTGTCTATTCACCTAGATCTTTATTCTTACACTACATTTCAAGTTGTTGGTTGATGTTCAAAATTTTCTTTATTTCCTTTCAACAATTTACTTTCAATATTGTGTTCATTAGTTGTAGGATGCAATGACTACTTGAGCCCCTAGTGCACATACAGTGCTAGCCCATTTCAAGTTCACGTCCCTGGGTTGACAAGTTAAATGAACCTTCATGATGATTGAATGGCTATTCAGATTAGATTCCCAGTCTCTAAATCAAGGATGTAAAGGCTTAGTTATAAGATCATTATAGGAGGCTAACATTTTTTGCATCAATGTCAGGGATGGTGTAAAGCTAGGAAGTTCTTTGGAGTCATTCATAGTTTCTCTGCTATAGCATTTCTCTTGAGTTGTTCTTAGAATAACCCTTGCTTAGATGAGTAATTATTTGCTATTATTTTTCTCATTCTTTATGCGAGTTAGTTGATGATGAGTTGATACTGCATGCTTTCTTCTTAATGATCTTGATCCATTTCAACTAGTTGAGCTTCCAAATCTGCCTAGAAATGAAGAAGAAGAGGAACCATTTCCCTTTGTTGATGCATATCCTAATCTAACTAGTTCTGAAGCCTCAACTAAAGACCAAAAATAGATTGATAAACCCTTTTCCTTGGGAATTCATCAAGAATACATGGGTGATACCTTCTTGTTTGAGTTTGAAATGCTCTGTGAAAGTTACGAATGTACCACCGATGCTCCTAGGCTTGATCTATTTCCTACCACTTTAAAAGAAGCTACACTAAGATGGTTTACGATTCTAGGAAGAGACACTATGGAGACTTTGGTGGATATGAAGATAAATTTCCTTAAAAAATAAAAGGAATATTGTAGGGGCAATGATACGAGAGAAGACCATATGTTTAGAATGCAGTAGAAGGAAGATGAGAGCTTGGAAGATTACATTTCAAGGTTTTTGTTTTGCATACAAAAATCTCTACACCATACACTTAATGAGGAATCACAAAAGTTTCTTTTCTTAAGAAGATTCAATGAGAGTTGCACTGATGCTTTGGACCTGATGGCAAGAGGAGATATCTCCCAAGTTCCTTAGGAGGATATCAAAAATATATGTCAGAACTATTCCAAAGCAGCTTCAAAGGAAGGGAGAGATTACTAGACATTTATGGGTAAGTCATCTACCAGTGGAGTTTTAGGGATGGTGATTACTAATTTTTTAGCAGACTTCAAGTAGGATATTATAAATAATCTAGCTACTCATCTAGATACGCTTTAGGCCAAAGACAAACAAGAGGAGGCAGATATGATGTTGATAGAATACTTCCCTCATTGTAGATAAAAGGACTGCAAATGCAAGATGGTGGCTAACAGTAAAGGAAAAATATTCCACCTAAGTTCAAACCAATTTAGACTGAGGAAGGACAAGTCTACCTTGTTGCACAAAGGAAGCCAGGGGCTCCAGGACAAGGTATGCCACTAGATCCACTATCTCTTTTTGGGCCAAACTAGATAGCTAGTTGCATGCAACCATCTTCTCAACCCCAACAGCCTTCTATAATGCCTCCACCTACTAATTCAAGCTCCAATGCATCCAAACCTACTCAGCTACCACCTCATCCCACACCCAATCCAAATAACAAAACACATATAAGAACCCTGCATACTTTATCGATCAAAATCAATTCCCTACACATGATGTGAATGTTAGTGACATCCATTTGCATTAACGAACCACTTTGCCAACTCCTTCCACACCCATCGTCACTAAGCTACCTATGGAAGAGGAAGAGGAACGTTTGAATGATCCTATCTAGCTAACTGAACCTCAAAATCCTAAGGCCACCCTAGGAGGATATCCTATCATTCTTGAAAGGCTATGGTTAGCAACAAAAGATGCTTATATTGGGCGTTGGTCAGGTGATATGACTATTTCTGATGGCGGGAATACTAAAAGGCTTGTTCTTTATCCTCTTTCTCATCTGACCCATGATGAAAATGATTTTGTATGGCCACACATTGGTGAAGAAGCCAAGGAAGTTAACTCAGTGGCCCAACTCACGATGTTAGGTAAAAGCCCTTTCTTGTAGCTTCAAGACGAAGATGAAGTGTCATCTAGTATAATTCAGAACCATTATGAAGTGGAAGAAGCATCATCTTCTACTTCGGTTAGGACACTTTTTCCTGCTCTTCCTGCAACCACTCTTCCTCCAAATGATCTTCCTACAGCCACTCCGCCTGTGGACAAAATTCTTGTAGCCATTCTTCCTACAACAACAGGCATGTTCCATACCATGTTTCCATATGAACTCAAGGTACCGTGTGTTAATATAAAAGCTATGATAGGATTGAATATTCTAGTACAATGAAGATATTTTAATATTAACAAGTTAAGTGAAGAACAAAAATTGCAATTGGAAGACTTATTGAAGTCTCATCAGCATGAATCTGCATGGGGCTCTCATAATATGAAGGGAATAGATCCTAAGCTCTACACTCCTAGGATCTAGATCATAGAAGATTGTCAACCAGTAAGGAAACCTCAACAAAGAATCAACCCTGCATTGGGAGGAATTGTTAAAATAGAGCTGCAAAAATTATTAATCTATCCTATTTCAAACTACTAATGGGTGTCTCTATTAGTAATCATGCCAAAGAAGGAAGGAAATTGGCGAGTTTGTGTTTATTACATAAAACTTAATGCTTCCACAAAGAAAGACCATTTCCCCTTGCCTTTTATAGATCAAGTTTTGGACTCACTTGCAGGAAAACAATACTTTTCTTTCCTAGATGGACCCAGTGGCTACAACCAAATTCCAATTGCACCTGAGGACCAAGAGAAGATGACCTTCACCTTCCTATAGGGAATGTATGCTTATTCAGTACTTCCTTTTAGCCTATGTAATGCACCTGCAACTTCCCAAAGAATAGTCATTAGCATATTTTTAGACATCTCCCTTGACTACATGAAGATCTATATGGATGACTTTACCACCTATGGTGTTGATTTTAATGAAGCATAGGAGAATCTCAGGAAGGTCCTACAGAGGTGTGAAAACCAAAACCTATCCTTGAATAGTGAAGACTAAATTTCTCACAAAGGAATCTAAGTCAACCTTGCAAAAATTGACAAAGAGTTCCTATAGCAATTCACCCAACATTTAACATATGAGATTCCTGTAGCCAAAAGTGGTGGACCTAGCATCCCACCTTTCAGATAAATTAAGGTACGTACTTCTCATAATAAAGATTCCCATTTTAGTGGAAATCAATTTCTTCACCCACCCACCCATCTGTCCATCTGTATCACCTTTCTCTCTCTTCCATCATTTCATTTTTCCTCACTTCACTTCGCTTCACCTTCATTAATTGCTCAAATATTTCTAAAAAAGGTGAAACGGTACTTTCTCTCCCTAATCTTTCCAACACATCTTTCATACGCTTAGGTATGTACATGGTAATTCTCATCTCTTAATTTCCTTTTAAGTGCATTTATTTATTCATAGTAGGTTACTATAGGTAATTACATAATATGTCAATACTTCTTGTCAATTCACTACTTCCTTCTCACATGTGTGGACACATGTCCAAATTTAGGTTGGGGGGTGAATAAAAAAATGTGAATATACTGCCCATGTGTCAAATCATAATTTGGCTGCATCAAAAAATTTAAATAAGATGATTTGAAAATATAGCTCGCATGTGTGAAGTGATGTTAACTGAGCCGCCAATCGTGCTCTCATTTATCACCCCTTTTTCTCACCTTAATTCATTAATTTCCTTGTCGTAGTCTTGAGTTATAAGCAGTAAATTGTGAAATCAGAGAAAAAAGGGGAAATTCAGTCGACACTGGTAGTGTAAATTTAGCACAAAGGTGTTGGCTTTCAGACAATAATTGCAGAGGAAAGAAATTTTGCAGAGTGATAGTGATTTTAGACAATGGGAGGTGGCTTAATTCAGAATGAGCCCTCAGTTCATGATGTTTTGTTGCAAGATGCACAATGCTTGGTAAAATTCCAATGTTATGGATGGTTTGATTATTTCATGAAGCTAGATGGCTTTGACGAGGGCATAACACTCAAATTCGCTCAAACATTATCTGAAGGCAAAGCCATAGTAAAAGGGTTAGAAGTGGTGGCAACCAAGGAGAGAATTTCAGAATTTTTAAGGGTTACCTACTAAGGGCGAGCATTACCTTGCCTCTAGGGATGCCAGGTTGGCTAGAGTAGAATTTATAGTACATGGCAACCCGCCAATTAGCATTGACAAGTAGGGCAAAAAAAGAATGTCTCTTCCTAAACCATGGAAGCAGGAAGTTGTCTACATTATAAGGTATATCACCTATGAAGGACGTTTGTCAAACCTACATTCAGTACATTTCAAGCTCTTGAGCAACATGAGGTACAAAAGGAGGATGAATGTGCCCAATGTTCTATATAGTCTTCTCTCCATCATGGCCTCCGAAACACAAAAAGGTAGGGACAACTTTGTCTCCCACCATTGCTTGATAAAATTATTGGTTAAGAAATATTTGAATAGTGTATCTGAGATGTCCTAGGAAGAATTTTTAAATGTTGATCAATTTAGACCTGAGGAACTATAGCCTAAGGTTTTGCCCCAACCCCATAGGGTTAGTAGAAGATTAAACATAGCTAAGGCCACTCTTGGTGCTTCAAATTCTGGTGCTAATTCTAGTATGAATCCTCTAGCAGCAACAGAAGAAGCCATAAGCATTAGTTCCTCTTAAACAAAGCATTCAGAAAATGCAAGCTCTTCATCTAATTTTGATGATGATGTCCCCTTGTAACATATCACAACCTATGGAGAAAGAGGTGCCAAGTGCTAGGAAGAGAAAGGTTGACCCTATTCATCTTGTAGCCAAAGGAAAATGTAAGAGCACCCCTAGGAAGTCAAAACTGGTTGGGTCAGCTTTTTGTATGCCTTCAGAGGAAAACCTTGGGCATGGTGAGACACCACTATTGTAAATAGGATTCCATTTAATTGCAAATCCTAAACATTAATTATTTCATGTATCTAGGTATGTGCAGGATCATGGTGCGCCAAAAAGTGGCAATATTTGTAGGGTATGTGGCTGACGACTTTTTTTTCACCCAAAATTAATGAAACGAAAAGGGTTTTTAGAGGAGATTCTCAGCTTTCCAAAAATATAAATTATGATTTAATTTGAATTTAATAAATAATTATTATTCATTTTCTATTAGAATTATGACTAAAGTCCTTATCGATAGGCTGATTGAAAAACATCTATAACTTTCAAACGGTATCACATTTTTTGAATCCAAAACATGCATCACATTCTATGCTTCTCATACTATAGGATTAAAAAAGAAAATTAAATTTCATGAAGTTTTGACCAAGTTATAAGTGGTCGCATTTACAAGTTTTTATATTTTCTAAAAGTTGTAATAAAAATTGGCTACAATTAATTATTTACTTGGAAAAAATTATAAAAAATATGCATCACATCTGACATGAGTCCTCTACTTTATATATAAAAATCTTACAAAAATAATTAATATTTTATTATGGTTAGGTGGTCGAATAATAATCTACTCTTTATTTTTTCCCTCGAAATTTAAGTACCACCGCGATTGAAATTTCAAATTTTCACCAAATAGATTTTATTTATTTTTAAATAAACCTAGTGGCATCTTTAGAAACTACATTCAATTTTCTACAAATTATATTCTTACATATTTTTGAAATAATATAGATAACTTATTCAAATATTTACGTCAAGTTTCCTAACACTGATTTTTCTGAATTTTTTGCCACTTAAGGGCCTATTTTTTGCACGATGATCCTGCACATACCCATCTCCTAGATTCTTGGAATGTGTTCAACAACACTGGCGTTTAGCAGCATAAGATTAGGATGAGATTAATTATTTGGATGAAATAAATCATGAAATTGACATTTGTAGTTATTCCTAAATAATAGGAACATGTGGGTGCACACATGGTACGGTGACACTCACCTTGTGTTTAGTTAACTATACAAAGTAACTGTTAACACTTCTAAATGCATGTAAAGATCCTAGGAGTTAGGATTTGATGTTTGCATGCTTGAAGTTTAGTTCAGTTTAGTTCAAACCAGTTCAATTCAGTTCAATTCAGTTTAGAATTAGTTTAGTTTAGTTTAGTTTAGTTTAGTTCAATTCAGTTCAATTCAATTCAGTTCAGTTCAGTTCAATTATGGTTCAGTTATCTTTAGTTTCCTGCAAGTGCATGTTGCATGCATGTTGGTTGTTTTGAGTTGCATGTAGTTAGCTTCAGTTAAATTGGAATGCATGGCTAATAACTTGAGTTGTATGACAAATAATAGGGACTACCCCTAGTTAACAGGGGATGACCATTCTTGCATGAATGGTGTTGAGTAAATGTTTCAGTTAACAAGAAATCACTTGGAGCCAACTTGGGATCCCAAGATGCTTTCTTGGAGTTAACTCCAATGCATGATAAGATATTTTAGAAGGCTCTGCTAAGTGGGACCCTCTTTTGGGTGCCATCTTTGAGGAAGAGCTTTGTAATTATTACCGAAGTGAAGGATGAGTTGTAGCTTTAGTTTGGGATGCCCAAATGGGTAAAGCACATGTTCTAAGCTTTGGTCTTCAGGGTAGAACTCAACTTGAAGCAATATGGTATACCTTTTCAAGGGCTTAAGCTTGTGCATTGTAATTATCACCATTTGGAGATTACAATGTTGCATATTGTCTATTTATCTCAAGCAAGTTGAATAGAGTTCTGAGAGTTTTTTATTGTAGCTTGTGAAGAAGATTGGTAAAAATAGAAGAAATGTTCTCAAGCAAGAATTGGAGCTATTGTAATTTAGAGATTGAATAATAGAATAATTCTTGGTGGAGTTTTTTCCCAAAAGGGTTTCTCCACGATATATCTTGTGTGATCTTTCTAATATCCTATCTAGTTCTTCTATCAACCTCTCTCTTCATTCTTCAACAGTAAAATGAATTAATCAAGATAATCACCCACAAAGAATATATGTAACAAAGAAAGAGATTACTGAGATAAGCAAAATTAAAGTTTTATAGAGTATTAATCTAAGAAAACACCTCATTTTTCAACAACCACATAGGGACATTGAAGCTCCAATGGAATAAGAGCATGTTGAATAAAAAGAAGAGGATATATTTGAGAGAGCAACAAAAATAACACTGGAAGACCTTGCTAATATCGGATAGGAGTTTGAGGATGAGCAGGGGTTCCTATAGCAAAACCAAGAACAAGAGTAGGAGTTCCTACAACCACAACAAGGAGCAAAACAAGAGCCATAACAAAACCAGTAATAGGAACAAGAGGTCATGTGGCAAGAAGGGGGAAAATAAATAGTACCCCTACAGCTACAAACAACTGGATAGCCCGAGTTCATGTAGATAGTACCGTATGGGGAGCAACCATCAACAAAAATACTGGTAGGAATTCATAACCCTCTTTATTTTATGATTCATGTAGCAATTTTAAATTTATGGTCCAAGAAATAGAAAGGAGGGAGGAAGAATGGAAACAAGAGAGGGATGAGGTTATTGAGGAGATTGTTGCTTTGAAGAAGAAAGTAGATGACATTGTGATCCTGGTACCACAAATTCTAGAATGCAAAGCTCCTCTAAGGGTTTATGCCTTGCACTTGAAAGAGAAATATCTCTCTTTCAAATTGTCAATTTTTTTTTCAAATTTAAACCCCTCCATTGAAACTCCTACCAAATTCTTCAATCCCTACAGGATTGCTTCCCCTAAGATGAAAAATTTGTTATGTGAATTCTATCTACACAATTATGTTGTCACGTAGGATCATGATTGGAACCTGTTGCTATATGTTGGGGATATTCAGTTGAGAGAATTTATGTCTTGGGTATGAAATGAGATTAATTGGGGTGAAGAGAAAAATGCTTATAAGAAAATGGAATCTAACATCCCCTTAGCCATCAAGGCTGAGTCAAGCAACCCAAGGGATATTCACAGAGAATGGATCAAGATACTTCTCAAACCAAGCTATGCTAAAAGAATCATGCCCTAAATTGAAGTTGTCTACACTAAATATGAGGTCAAAGCAGCAACAAAAGAGGAGCTTGTAAGAGGATACCTATCCCAATGATGGAATAGTTTAATAGATGAGCTAAAACAAGCCGAGCCCCATTCTATTCACAATTATTCTGCAACATTGAAGCAAATTGACAGGTATATCCAGATTGGTAGAACAAAGGGGAGATTTTGGCTTCCCTTGACTTTCCAACCACCCATTCTCATGTGGCCAGTACCAAACTACAAATTCTACCAATACGATATTGCTACAGAAAGGAAAAGATGGAAAAAAATTGATAGATTGAGAGGATTTTATTGGGATCCAGACTCACGCTTTGTTGAGATAGATGTTGGCCAACTACCAGTTGCAAACTTCATAGCTTTGACCAAACAAAAGAACAACCCTTCCACTGTTGGAGGACTAGCAAGACGTTAGGTTGGGGGGGAATGATGAGCCTAGTTTTTGGTCAAATTTTGGGTAGAATCTATAGTCCATTTTCTAGCGGTGTCATGAACTTTACTAGTTAAGTGTTAATATTTGCATGATATTTCCCTCAAACCATTGACATTGGGTTTAATCCTAACTCTGTGAAGTTTTAATGACATTGGCATATTATGTGGATTATCTATATTGATTTTGTGTATCGTTGATGAATGTTCTTTAAGGTGATTGTAGATGTGCAATTATTATGCGTACTAGCACTGCTATGTAGGACACAGTTTGTGGATCCTAAGTTGAGAACAAAAACCACCAGATGGTCATGCAGGGGAATCATTCAAAGGATTCAATTGAAGGATGAATGCAATGAATTCCCCATGATAATCAATTGTAACCTCCCTATATTTATGGCATTGAGCAATCAAGGGCATTACTGCTGCGTTGAGTCCATGTTTCGGCATGCATGTCTGACTAGATTCCTTGTAGACATAACTGCTCTGCCACTCTTTTCCTCGCTTTTCCTTAATGGCATCCTCTCAGTTAGTGAGAGTTCACCGCCCTTTTTAGCTGGTATAATAAATAAGGATCTGAATCTTCTTCTTGGGGGTTCTTATTTCTTGATTGTTGTTGTTAAAATGGTATTGATGTTGTATTAAGTATACTCCATATTTTGAATACAACCATGCTACTACTTTTCTTACACATTTTTCAATGAATGAGATGATAGTATGAATTTAAGCATTCGAGTTTGTATTAGTATTAGGGGAAACTCATCCAAGGGGGGCCACTCAAGGTGAGTAATTTTTTCTTTAGAGTAATTAATTTAGTTATTATGTCCTTTCCTATACTTAATTCGAAATCTGGAATCGATTGTTCTTGTAGCCACTAGAACTCTATTTTGTGTTTGTTCCTACAGCCAAAGCAGACATAGTAGTTTCATGTCTATTCTCCTAGATCTTTATTCTTTCTCTTCATTTACATTTTTTGGTTGATGTTCAGCATTTTCTTTATTTCCTTTCAACAATTTACTTTCAATATTGTGTTTCTTAGTTGTCGGATGCAATGACTACTTGAGCCCCTAGTGCACATACAGTGTTGGTCCATTTCAAGTTCACATCCCTGGGTTCACAAGTTAAATGCACCTTCATGATGATTGAATGGCTATTTAGGTTAGATGTCTAGTCTCTAAATTAAGGCTATAAAGGCTTAGTTATGAGATCATTATAGGAGGCCGACATTTACCACACTCGAAATGCATTAAAATAATGCATCAAATGACCTTCATTTTTTTTAAAAATGGAGTTGTAGACGTTTCAATCCAAAAAAAGAAATGGGTTGTCCTTAGATTTTCAAAATTTGACACTTTCTAGAACACCATTTTTTGCCATGTCATGATCAGAAAGCAATTAAATAACCTATCAGAACGTACACTGGAGGTGCGGAATTGAACAAGCGTGTAGAAATTTGATCAAAAAATCTATTTCAACAAATGGATTGATAAAAGGGATCCTTAGGTGAAAGATATTAATCAACAAAGTTTCTCACTTAGGCATTTCTGCAACTGCACCTATTCAGAACCAATTAGGGCTCTCAAAGTCTCCACTTTTCAAAAATATCAAAACAACTTCTGAGGGGCTGCCACTGGCAACATAAGCTCATTTAGGTACACCTAGTATGTCTGCAAGAGGAATTTGCTTCAATCATCAATCTTCATGACATATTAAGGGTCAAAGTTGACCACCTTGAAACACTATCAAAAATGTAGATGCAAAACTAAACAAACTGCATTTTCTTTGGATCTCAAAAAAATAGAAAATCAGATCAGGAGGCTCTAAAATCAGATAGGTGAGTGCATGAATATAAGGAGAATTAATAACAACAATCAATTTATCATGATAATCACATAGTTGAAAAATATAAGCTCGAACGGGAGGCCACATCATAGAACTGAGAGTTCACAAACAATAGAAAATGTCAAAACCCTCCAACTTCACTTTTCAAAACACTGTCAAAACTCATCATGGGAAGCTAAAAATTGACATACGCATTAACATATGTCACATGAGTGTCTTGACAAAGGGGTTTTGCACGAAAATCAACTGGCTCTGAAATATGACCCTCCAAAGTAGGTCATTTGGGTAGATTCTTTAGGTGCACTTCTGAGAGTGTAGAGGAAAAATTTTCAATATGGGCACTTCAAATTTGCAAAATTTGAAGGTACCACTAATCACTTCCATTAGTATAAGTAGATAGGTTGCATGTTCCATCCATCCATTTCGACTTATGTTATCAATGTATATCATTTAAAGCAGTATAATGGAGAAGACTGCTTAAAATTGGTGACCTATTTTTAGTGTTCAATTGTTGTGTCAATTTTCATTCTTATATGTTGTTGTGTTGTCTCCAAAGTGGTTCTCTTAAATTATTTGAATCTATATGATTTTTCTAGAAACATTTTTTGTAACTGTCTGAATGTTTTTATTGGGTTATGGTGAGAGAGAATTAAAAATCCTTTTAGTTAATTCATTTTAATTGGTTCCTTCAGGGATTAAAAATCCTTTAAAGATAGTTAGTCTAATTGGTTTTCCTTAAGCTAAGAATTAAAATTCCTTTTGTAGCATCATAATAATTTGAGGGAATAACACTGGGATCTATAAAGAAGAGTACAGTAGAAAACAAACTTGCACATTTGCACAAGGTGCAAACATTTAAGAGGGACCAATAATTATAGTTAAACTAAATAATAGGTTTACCTATCATACAAATCTATCTCCATAATCATCATCCATCCATCAACTCATTTCACCCAATAGGTTTAGGCACTAGTCAAGTTCAGAATAAATCTTATACAAACTAATACACTTTATTCTTAAAGCATACAATAGGAATTAGTCATCAAGCCTATCATCTACTTCACTCCCATGTTCCATTGTGAGTAGATTACCTAAGTTAGAGATCCATCTTAATCTTTTAAATCTGCCATATTACTTATGTACACCCACCTAGGTCTAGCAGAGGAGTAGGAGTTGATCATTCATATTTTCCTCGTTTGTTGGCCAAAAATGTACTAAGAGATTGGAACCCTCTCATCGTCTAAAAACCTACTTTTTTGAGACCTAATAGATTGGTGACTCTACTGGGGATAACCTATCCAATTCTAAATCCAATCCTTTCATCATAGAGTCATCACATTGTATAAGACTCTACTAGGAATAGGTCTAAAGAAATTATAAACCTTTCTCACTTTTCTTAAAAGTGAGTGTTGACTTTGTAAGAATGGAACATGACTGTGAAGTTTAAGTACACATCAAAAAGAACTAACCCTAGAGTTCAATGCATCAAAGTATCCTATGAAATGAACAGAAAAAGATCTCTACATCAAGAAATTCCAAAGAAGAATAATGGTAGGTGGACAAATAAACATGTATCTTCCCCTTCAAAGGCTAACACAAATAGGAATAAAGGAGCATCTAAACAGTTAGACACTACATTCAATGATCAAGAGAAAACCATAGAACAACCTCCTACATTGCACAATAGTTTTGATCCATTGCATGAATCAAAGTGTCATAATGATGATCCATGTAGAGATCCATGTACCCCATGTGAGCAAGAAAACACTAGTCATCATGTTCTTCACTGGAAGGAAGATCCTCAGAAAATGAAGGATTTTTTTTCCCAAATGGATGAAGAGAAAATCCAAATGAAAAATGAATATGACTATAAGATTTCATTACAACAAGGAGAAGAGACACATCATGGATTCACTGATCACTTTGCCCCTGTTGAAAATTATGATGAAATGACCACTCAAGAAATATAAGAATATGTGGAAAGGCAGAGAGGGGAGCTTAGGAGAAGACAATAGTTGATCAAAGAGAGTCAAGATCTGAGTCAAAAAATGTCTCAACTAAATATCTATGTCAAAACCACCAAAATATGTCCCTCCTGATAAGTAGGGAGGTAACATGAATCCACATGGGTCATCTCAAAATACATGAGCCTTGGGCTCTTCAAAAAGAACCTTACAATACAATTGGTAACCTAAAGAAACATTCCTAGCATAATATGCCACCATAGAGATCCCAACCACAAAAGACCAACATTCTACAATCCAACCCACCAATAGGACAACAATATATTCCACACCAACAACATCATGTGCCATAGCAGAATGTATATCCACATCAAAACATCCAAAAAACCATACACCAGCGTCCACATGGATTCCAATATTACCCTAATCCACCACCTCATAATTCTTATCCACAAAACCTCACAAGCATGAGTAGACAATTTGACTTGACAAGAAATAAAATATACCCATATCCCATTGATAGTAACTGGAGAAATAATGTCCCTAAGTTCATAGGGAACACTGCAACTACAATAGAAGAACACATAAGAAACTTCAATGATTTTGTGCAATATTTGGGCATGGAACAGGAAGATGTCCTTATCAGGTTGTTCATGATGTCCCTAACTGAAGAAGCGAGGGATTGGTTCAATAGCTTTCCAAATGCTTCAATTACCTTTGCAATAGACTTTAAAGATCAGTTCTTGGAACAGTATGCGAATCAATGTGCTCCTAAATTTTCCTTGCATGAGTTAATAGGTATCCAAAAACATATAATGAATCATATTATAATTTTAATCAGATATTTTCAAAACTTAATAACAAGATACCACACGAATCTAGATTATCTGACTCAACAACTTTAAGTATATATTTAAAGGCCTTTGATCCCAAAATAGGGTATGAACTTAGAAACAAATGCCCTAGAATTCTGACTGAAGCATGAAAGGTGGCCTTAACCATTGAAAATAATAGGAAAGCTACTAGCATGATTGGCAAAAGGGATAACCTTAGGGTCCAACAAAATCTTAACAATCCCCAAAATAGACAAGAAAACTATTACAATAATGAATGACCAAGATTGTGTGACATGCCCTCTAATACCACTTGGAAGGATGGAAGACTAGTAGGAAAACTAATTTGGAAAGATAATCTTGATCCCTTGAAGAAACATGTAGCACATGCAGTAGATACTACACCATGGTGTTCACCTTGCCATAGACCCCATGCCCCTAAACATTGTGTAGTGGCTCAAGCTTGTCAGGAAGATGAGTGGTCACAAGAGTAGGACAGAGATGGCCACATTGTAAACATGTTAAGATGGAGGTCTCATCAAAATAATGAAGGATAATCATCCTCCGAGGATGGTTATGAATATGATGTGAATAATCAAAAGTACAATGTAAATGTGGAGCAAGAAGTGTTTTCTGATCAAGAAGAAATAACACAAGAAGCAACATATTCATACAATACAACACCACAATTTCAATGTAGAACACCAACAGAAGAAGAGAAGAGGGCCATCACAACAAAAGTTGTGGCCAAGGAAAAGCAGAGAAAATACAACCTAAGAAGTAGACCCATAGATGGAGACCAGGGAAAACCAAGAAGCATGTTCATAAAAGAACAAAAAAGCAAGGAGAACATACCATCTAATCAAAAGAAGGATGAAACAAAGAAGTCTTAGAAATTTGTTCAAAAGGAGACTGCAGATATTGAATCTGAGAAAACACTAAGTAATAACAAAGTTCAAACTGAAGGAAAAAGGGTTACTAAAACTGAGAAGGTTGAACAAGGGATCACTACCCCTTCATTTGACATTTCCCCAGCTCTAGCTCAAACAAAGATGATAGTCCCCCTAATGGAGTTGATGAAGATTTATGAGTTCAGAGACACAGGCCTCAAAATGATTTCCAACACATGTCACAAACATAAGGATCAAAAGAAGGAGGTTAATGTTGTTGAGCAAGAAGCTATAAAGACACCAGAGGTCTATTTGGGAGATACACTCACAAATAATCCCTCCGATGTGGATCCATTTTACACCACATTGGTGATCAACAAGTTGGTGAAACACTGCATGATTGACTCAAGGATAACAATCAATATCATGCCTCTCGCTATCAAAAAGGAATTAGGTCTGTGGGTGAATACTACATATGGAAAGTGCTATGCCATGGATAATAGATCAGTCTCAGTAGTAGAGTGATATGGGACATAGAATTAAAGTTGGCATCATACCCTAAAGCAACATATAGGACAGACATTATTGTGGTTGACACTCCCCCTTAATATGTGTATGTGCAGGATCATGATGGGCCAAAAAGTGGCAATATGATCGGTATGCATAGGGTATGTGGCTGATGACTTTTTTTTACCCAAAATTGATGAAACAAAAAGGGTTTTTAAAGGAGATTCTCATATTTCCACCAATATAAATCATGCTTTACTTTGAATATAATAAATAATTATTGTTCATTTTCTATTTTAATTACAACTAAAGTCCCGATTGATAGGCTAATTGAAAAATATCTATAGATTTCGAATGGTATCAAATTTTTTGAACGTAAAACATGTGTCACATTCTATATTTCACATACTATAGGACTTTTAAAAAATAGAATTTCATGAAGTTTTGACCAAGTTAAGGTGGTCAGACATATGCTTTTTTATATTTTTTAAAATTTGTAATAAAAAAATCATAATTAATTATTTACTTGAAAAAAACTTACAAAAAAATATGCATCACATCGGGACATGAGTACTCTACTTATATCTAAAATCTTATAAAAAAATATTATCATTTTATTGTGGTTAGGGTGGTCAGATAGACACCTACTTCTTTATTTTCCCCTAAAATTTAAGTACTACTGCATTGAAATTTCAAATTTTCAAAATAGATTATTTTAAAATAAACCTAGTAGTTTAGAAACTATATTCAATTTGCTACAGATTCTATTCTTACATATTTTTTAAATAATATAGACAACTTATTCAAATTTTTACACCAAGTTGCATAAATTTTATTTTTTTGAATTTTCATTGCCACTTGAGGGCCTATTTTTTCCATGATGATCTTGCACATACCCCTATGGGATGTTATTATCGAGGCAATGGACTGTAGCAATAGGTGGGAATTTTTAGCTAGACTTGTCTTATGCCACAATACCTATGAATGGAAGGGAAGTGAAGTTATATAGAGACCCTATATCTGAACATGTCATTGAGCTCTTTTACCAATGAATTCATTTTGCAATGTAGACTTGGGGAGTTTTAGAATTGAACATTCAAACCCTAAATTACTAAACATAAATCCAATTGCTAGGGATGTTTCTAAAAATGAACATGGCATATGGTGAATGTATTTTGATGGAGCCTGCAATAGAGAAGGAAATGGAGTTAGAACTATCTTCATTTCACCTAAGGGAACAAATTTTAAATACTGATTTCTACTAACATTCCAGTGTACAAATAATATCGCAGAATATGAGGCCTTGCTGCTAGGTCTAAACATGACAACAAAACATGGGATCAAAATGTTAACCGTTCTTGGGGATTCTAAATTGGTTGTTTCACAAGTAAGATCAAAGTGCTCCACAAAAAACAAGAGATTGAAGCAATATAGAAATTTTGTGTGGGATACTATAGAGATCTTTGATGCCTTCTCCATTGAATGGGTGGATAAATCCAAAAACTTGATGGCTGAATTCTTGGAAAATGTGGCCTCGAAAAATAATTATGTTACCTTGGCAGGGATCTTAGAAGTAGAGCCGAAGACTAGAACTGTAGTTCCTAACAATACTTACAATTGGAAGGTCTTCAATGATGACACGGATATGATCAAATTCTTACATTGTATTGATCAGTGTGAGGCCTGAGAGATTGACTTCAATGCATTTGTTGAAGAAGTGGATGGCAAGGAAACTATGTGTTGGCCAAGAGGTGGTGTAGCTCAAAACAAATAAAATTCCTAAGGGATTTATAGTGCTATAAAGGGTTTTTGATGGGAATGAAAGAGCAATTATGAAACAAACACCAGTGAAAAGGGAAGACATCAAAGAAATTAATCTTGGGACTGAGTTGGCTACAAAAAGGTGTACATTGGAAAGAAGATAAGCCCTACAATCATAAAGATGTTGATCAAATTTTTGAGAATGTACAAGCATGTTTTTGCATGGTCATATGATTACCTTAAGGCATACATAGAAGATCTATTTCAACATGAAATTCCCCTAAAGCTTGATGCAAAACCTTTCAGATAGAAACAAAGACCAATAAATCCTACCCTAGAACCCAAAATGCATGAAGAACTTATGAAGCTCAGAGAGGGAGGTATCATCAAGCCCATTAGACATTCTTCTTGGGTTTCCAACTTGGTGCCTATCTGAAAGAAGAATGGAGACATAAGGTTGTGTGTAGATTTTTGAAATTTGAATGTCTCCCCTCTTAAAGAAAACTACCCACTCCCAAACATGGAGGGTATGTTGCAAAGAGTAACTGGATGTGAATTATTGTCCATGATGGATGGATTTTCGGGGTATAACCAGGTGAAAGTGAATGCGTCAGAATAGTACAAAACTACGTTTACCACACCTTGGGGAACATATGTATATGTAAGATGCCATTTGGCCTCACAAACATTGGGGACACCTTTGAGAGAGCTATGGATGTTTCTTTTGTTGATCTGATTAATGCCTATTACCAAATATTCACCTTAGCTCAATTGGTGGAGCTGGTTGAATGTTATTACAACATGAGGTGAAATTGCAGTTAAGTTCAAATGTTGTTTCAAATTATTATCATTATGCATTAAGTGAAAATTATGCATTTTAAAGAAGAAATAGAATTTTCAGAGTGTCATTCAGATGTTGCAGAATTAAAAGAAGTACAAAGTTAAGCAAATGAGCAAAAAGCATTTCAGATACTTTCTTTTATATCATGAAAAACTCATATTTTACAAGGCCTCATTTGATTTCAACAACCTGAATGATATTACAACATTGCATTTAAATGCATTTTTCTTTTCAAATGAAAAGCAAAGAATTGACATCAAAAATCCACACAAGCCATGGATGTTACTGTTACAATACATTTCTAATAGCACATTGCACTATTGAAGATGTAGAGAATAAAACATATAAGTGATGACATAATCATCATTGCCTAATTATCGACATTTGATGTTGGATGGTGCTCTATTGTCTTCTTGTGCTTCATCGACCTGTAAGAGGAAAGGAGGGGTGTCAGTGGCTCCGATTATGATGTAACTTATATGAGGCACCCACAATAGTACAACCTACTATTAACCATGCATTGAAACAATCAATCAAGTGTAGTACGAAAGAAATGAGCTGAAGAAGAAATAACAATATCATGATCATCATGTTTTGTTTTTATGCTAACATTGTTTGTTTCCTTGTGCAGGTATAGGTGAAATCACAAAGCTGAACACTATTCGAAGACCAAGCATGTGGAGAAAAATGGGCTCCCACAAGGGTAGAGCTCGACATGCAGCCCTATTCATTAAATGGGATGATTTTAAAGATGCATCATCATATTCATTAAGAGAAGTGAAATACAACTGAAAGAGTTTTAAAAGAGTTATCCATCAAGCAACTAAATCAACTGTGCACTCATAACGATCAGTTTTATTTTATGAAGGCTACAGGTGGATAGTGAATTTAGTTCACTTAACGAATTCAGCTGAGTACATTTACATTAGATATTGCTGCAAAGTTCACATTTTGTTGTATCTTGTTGATCGTAATCATATGTCATACAAGTTTCAGTTCATCAATTTATTCTTTTCATAGTCAAGGATAGTGAATAGGCATACATTATGCCTTAACGATTTGTTTTGATTCTCATCATGAAGGAGATCAGTTTTGAAAGCATTTTGATAAAAATGCATTAAGAGTACGATGTTTCCCAAGAGTACAAAGGATAGATAGTGCATTGCATTTGAGTATTGAATGAATCACCATTTCCAGTTGATTAATAAGTAGATACAACATTATGAATTGTAATAACAAGTGATCATTCTAGGATAATAAGGGAAGAGAAAGCATTTTCTTTCTAGAAGAAGTTCTGAGTTGTTAGCTATGCATATGAGCTAGTGAGTAGCATGTGGTCATGATGTTACAATGTTTCAACTTAGTTTCTCTACATATAATCCAAGAGCATAAGGCAAAGGGTTGCTATTTTAAGATTAAGGAAGGTCAAAAAGACATTGTTGTGCATACAAAATACAAGCATGGAGAGCCTTCTCTTCAAAATGGACAAGTACATAAGTATGCTCAAGGTATTGCACTATTTTGCCAAGATTTTAAATACCTAGAGAACATTTTCAGAATGTGCATTTGATGTATTTAAAGGGTAGTCTACAGTTCCATGCCAAAGAAAAATTATGTGACAAGAGGAATCAGATGTTTTTATCAAAAGGAAATGATTATAAATCAAGCTTAGGTTTTATACAACTATCAAGGAGAGCTATAGAAATGCTAAATCGAATACCGAGTGATATGAGTCAATGAATTAACTATAAGAGAAACATACATATTCTTATTGTTCTCACCGTGAGTTCTCATTTCTGAAGTAATGCAATGAAGATGCTTTCTTTTTGAGAGGTGCATAATGCCAAGGAGATTAAATGGATATACGAATATTCAAGTCATTCTTTTGTTACAGAAGTTTAGAAGGATCATTGGTTATTTGAGTCAAACCTTTAAGAGTAAATGCAAAAGAATATATAGAATTTTATCATTTTTTCAATCATCCATGAGGATGTTCCTATTCTAAATAATGAAACAGTTTTTCTATCAATCCAGCTAAAACTCTTTGTGTGAATTAACAAGTACCAGTGAAATTTTATTCTTGGGTCGAGCTCATATAAGTAAAATCAAACAAATGGAGTTGCATTTTCGAGTCTCAAATATTTGTTTCTAGGGTTTCATTTAAAACACAGAAAATTGCAATAATGGAGTTAATCCCATATGGGTTTTACATAAGCAGCAGTAGAATGCAAAAATGCATTTTTTCTGTGACTTGATCGAGCTTCATAGAAAAAGAAAATGCAGTTTTCTTTAGGGTTTTCAAATACCCACATTTAGTTTTGTTTTTTAAATACATAAAATTCAATTATAGTGATAACCCACAAGAAGAGACAGTAGGAAAGTGTGAAGAGACAAGTTTCCTGAGTTGGTTTGAGCAAAAAAAGGAAGAAAATGCAACTTTATTCAAATTTCTATGATACCCATATGCAGAAATGCTTTCAAATAGACATAATGGCCATTTTTTTGTTCTGGGTCGAGCCCAAAACTCAAAGAATTGCTTTCTACAATGTACATCTGGTGCGGCCTGAACATGGCCAAAATTCATAAACAAAAAGGAAACCCTCTAAGTCTCTGGAGAGAAAATGTTAGCAAAGAAAGTTACCAGTCTAGATCTATGGAAAAGCACCCTAGCCACCACCAAGAGTTCCAGAAAGCTTCCAAATGCCTTGGGTCCGAAAATTCAAGGAAAATTCAAGGAAAATGTATTAGAGGTTGTGTATAGCCATGGCCTCAGGGCCAGAAGAACAAAATATGATGCCATAAAAAGCTATGAAGTTGTGTGCAAATGGCTTACCCTCATGCTTGGAAGAGAACAAAGCCCACAAGGCTAGCTTCCTCTTAAATCTTTTGAGATGAACACGAGATTATAGCAAGTCGGCCAAGCTTAACAATGCACAAAAGGTGCAAGGAGAGATTAGGGATAAATGTGATAGGTCGCGGCCTTGCGGTCTCTTGATATTCAGAATGAAGTGGAAAAGGCTATTATACTATGAAACAAAGCTTACCCACTAGATATTTAGCTATTTGAAGAAGCGTGATGATGTTCTCAAGGCACACGAGTACCAATTCAAGCTCAACTATCATGGCGGCGTGCTCTTAGACAAAGCTCTTTTCCTTCAAGCTGGAGAGTGCAAAATGAGTGATCATTAGGGTTTGAATTTTTTTTGATCAAAGCCCTAATTCGACCCTATGATGATCCAGAATATTCGATTAGAACACATGTTGAATTTCAATGGAGGCTAAACCTTTGCATTATGATTTATTAAAATCTAGGTCTAAATGTATATGAGGGGGTTGATTTTTCTTTGTTAGTTCGAAGGTTAAGTCTTTAAGACTTATTCTTTCTTTAGTGGATTATGAATACTTGGATATAGAAAATCAATTAAGGGTGAATTGTGAACACCTTATGACTTAGGGTCATTTTTTTAGGGTTTTATTTTTTTGATTAATTTTTCATAAATCAATGAGAATCTTGGTGAGAGGAAGATAATTATGTGCCTTATTTTTATGATTTTTGAGAAAATCAGAATATTGTAATGGAGAGATAAGGTTGTATTTGTTTTTACAAAAGATTTTAAATCTTTAATTGCAAAAAAATAGATAAACTGTGCAAATATGCATCTTGTAAAGCGAAATCATAAAACAATCTTTTTATAAATTGTTTGTGGTTTCTTGTTATTTTTAGCAGATTTTTGTTGACTTTTCCTCTTGGTCGGATTTCAGACCTATCTTGGAGAGATAAGATGTTTTTTGTGCTTTTAAAGCAAAATTAGCCTATTTTAGAGGCTTGACAATGTGATCATAAAAAGCATTGTGCTTTTTTCTGCTTTTAGGCAATTTTTGAGATAGTTTGAAGCCTTTTTTCCTTGAGCTTTTTTTGAGCTTGGATTAGGGTTTCTTGAGAGTGATGTTTTGATAGACTTAGTCTTTCAGCTCTCCTCTAGCTATCAGTTCAGATCAGTTTCTTGCTCATAAACATTTTCGAGCTTGTAAACCTTTTGGTACTCAGTTTCAGATTCAGGCAAAGACTCTTTTGGTTTTAATAGAACAACAGATTTCTCCTTCTTATCTTTTGTCTCAAATTTTGCAATGGAAATTTGATGTATTTGTGTTTTCAAATCAAAACCCTTTTATGTCTTTCTGTTATAAGGTTGTGTTTTAGAATTACATGTTTCAGGTTGTATGCTATATTTATTTTCCAGATCTTCATGCAAATCACTGATGGGATATGTGCCAATGAGATTGTGAGAATTACTATAATACAAAAGCTATTATGAGTGGTTAAGTCTGAATTATGATAGGTTTGGTGAATCATCTGTTAGTCATAGGCTTTATTTTCAAGTTATCTTTTATCCCTTTCCTTAGAAGTTATTTTAGAATAGAATTCATCATTTTGAGAACCAGCTCGCTCTGGAGATTCTTTCTTCATTTAGATCACCCACATCTGAAGAAGGTTTCCATTTTTCAGTAGATTGTTGAATATCACATTCAACAGGGTGAAAATTTATTAACAACAATTCCATAATGGTGGTATATCAGGATGCTCTCACAACATATTCTAAGAAAGTTGAATCTTGACTGTGTTGAACATCTAGAAAATATATTCCTCAAGGCTTTGGAGTATGGTATTTCCTTAAACCCAAAGAATTTCCATTTTTCTATCACTAAAGGAAAGTTATTTGGCCACATAGTGTCTAAGGATGGAGTGTGAATTGATCTTGAAAGGGTGGAGGCTATAGATAAGATTCCTATCCCTAAGACAGTAAAAGCTATTCAATCTTTCTTTGGGTAGATAAACTTTGTAAGAAGGTTTATATCTAATTTTGTTAAAATTTTCAAGCCTATTTCAAAAATGTTGAAAAAGGGAGCCAAGATTGATTGGACTATAAAATCAATTGATGCATTCATTTCTATCAAAAGGGAAATCAAGGAGGCCCCAGTATTAAAGTCACCAGACTTTAGCAAACCTTTCCAAATATTTTCATTTGCATCCTACCACACAATTGCAGTAATAATGGTATAAAAAAATGATGAAGGGTATGAGCAACCAATATCATTTTTTAGCAAATCCCTCCAAGGAGAAGAGTTAAATTATGACATCACAGAGAAGCAGGCATATGCACTTGTCAAGGAATTAAAAACCTTTAGACCTTATTTGGTAGGTGCAAAAATAATTGCATATGTTCCTAACGCTATAGTCAAAGATGTATTCGTACAAACTGAAGTTATCAGGAGACAATGTAGATGAATTAATAGAATTCAAGAGTTTGATATTGAAATCCAAATTACTAAGCTGGTAAGAGGACAAGGGTTGGCCAAGATTAAGGCCAAATCAAACCTTGAAGCATCTCAAATCTGCAACAAAGGGGAGGATGAAGGTATGATTGCAAGCATAGAGAACATTAGTATAAGTAGATAGGTTGCATATTCCATCCATCCATTTCTATATATCAAAGACTTATGTTATCAATGCATATCATTTAAAGCAATATAATAGAGAAGACTACTTAAAATTGGTGATCTATTTTCAGTGTTCAATTGTTGTGTTGATTTTCATTCTTATCTATTATTGTTCTGTCTCCAAAGTGGTTCTCTTAAAATATTCAAATCTATATGATTTTTCTAGACACATTTGTTTTAACTATGTGATTTTTTTATTAGGTTCTAGTGAGAGAGAATTAACAATCCTTTTAGTTAATTCATTTTCATTGGTTCCCTCAGGGACTATAAATCCTTTTAATATAGTTAGTCTGATTGGTTTCCCTTAAGCTAAGAACTAAAATTCCTTTCATAGTATCACCGTAATTTGAGGGAATAACACTAGGATCTATAAAGAATAGTATTGTAGCAAAAAAACCTACACATTTTCACAAGGTTCAAACATTTAAAAGTGCCCCACAATTAGAGTTAAGCTGATAATAGGTCTACCTATCTTACAAATCTATCTCCATAATCATCATCCATCCATCAACTCCATTCACCCAATAGGTTTAGGCACTTGTCAAGTTTAGAGAAAATATCATACAAACTAATACACTTTATTCTCAAAGCATATACTAGGAATTATTCATCAATCCTAGCATCTACTTCACTCCCATGTGTCATTTTGAGTAGATTTCCTAGGTTAAAGATCAGTCTCAAGCTTTCAAATATGCCATATCACTCAGGTACACCTTCCTAGGTCTAGTAGAGCCTAAAGAGTAGGAGGTGATCATTGATATTTGCCTCATTCACTGGCCAAAAAAATACTAAGAGATTGGCACCCTCTTATGCTCTAAAAACCCGTGTTTCTGAGACCTAACACCTCCCTTAATGAGGACCCCCTTTTCAAATTTCATTATGGAAAAAATTTAATAAAATTTACTTCCAGATATGGTGTTAGCCTTAATTGTTTGAATTTCGGGGTTAATCTCCTAATTTAGTATAACTAAGGGGTTAATTCACATTGTTTCTCCTAGCAAGTTCAAGTTATCATAAGAGTACATTCACAAGAGCATTATAGAGCATTTCAAGGCATTTCAGGACAAATTTCAAGAGTTTATTGTAGCAATTCAAGATCAATTCATCATGACAAGGGTTTAATGTACTCATGTATGTTGTTGAGCTAAGAAATTGGATTTAGCATTGAAGATCTACTTTCAAGTATTGTTCAAATTATATTCAAGGATCCAAGATCTACATTCTTCATGGCCACTACATGCTAGTTTGTAGATTTGTTTCAAAATACATCATCCAAGATGATATCAATTGCATATATCATGTTTCATGCTTCAATTCCTTTATTTTATCATTTGGTTTGATTACCTACAAGGGGTTTGACCAAGGAAAATCCCCATTCACTAAAAAACAACAAGTTTTTCTTCCCTTGAATGTGTGATTGTAGAATTACAATTTGAAGGTCAAGGGAAGAAAGTTTGGAGAAAATTTTTCAAAGTTGTATAAGTTGTCATCTAAATTGCAAAGTCAAAGATTTGAAGCTACAAAATTATGTACATACTTCTAGAAGCTGATAACCAAGATTTTGAGAGTGCAGACATCAAGGAACATGACCCTGATCTCAATTTTAGAAACCTTAATAGGGACGCATTATCCATTGAATGCGAATGAGTCCTTTGTACCTTAGAAACAACAAGTTTTTGACATGGTACAAAACTTTTTATGCTCGAAAAACTTCCCTTATAGTTGCTATAATAGTTAGGTATCATTTTTTATTGTTATTTACATATTTAGCTCTCATAATTGAATGTTTCATAGTGAAAATTAGTCGATTCATCATCTTGATCCATTCATCCTAGTAGTGAACCCTATTTTTCTATGTTCTAGATTCTTAGTTATATCTTTGGTCTCCTTCTGGATTTTCTTTGTTCCTTTTGGATCATCAACCATGAGAATTTCTATTCATTGTTTTGTGTAGAGATCTTGGGCCTATGCTTGGGCTAGTTCTTATTTTTTCTCCTCGATGATATTTGGGATGACTATGGAGATGGATTTATTCCTTATTTCCTCTTCCTCGCTTAGTTCATTTCCTCTGGAAATTCCTTCATTATTTATTCTAGCCCTTTATTGGATTTGTTGACACACCAGAGGAGGAATTGTACTATTCTAGCTTTTTTTAGTTCATCTAATATTTCATATATGCATTCAATATCTATTGTAATATCCCATGATGGATGATGACGCTTGTAGTTTTCCAATATGTCAATAGACTCTTGCGGTTGGCCCAGAGTTACTTGCGAAGGAGGTGCCAGAGTTTGTTGTACTCTTTTCATTCTTTTAAGAGGTTGTTCAACCTCTTCTTCTCCCTCTACTATCTCTTCTACTTCTTCCTCTATTTTTTCTTTTCACATTTGTATTTTAGCCATTCTTTTAGGCCTTATTTTCCTATCCCTCTTGTATGGGTGACGTGTTGGCTTCCCCAGTGTGGATACTATTTGTGTAGATGTTGTGCGGCCTTTTAATTTTCTTGGTGAGCTATTTTGAAGCCTCCCTAATATTCTTGTAGGGGAGGGCTTTGATTGTGCTAACTTTATTGGATTCGTTGACACGCCAGAGGAGTAATTGTACTATTCTAGCTTTGTTTAGTTCATCTAATTTTTCATATATGCATTCAATATCTATTGTAATATCCCATGATGGATGATGACGCTTGTAGTTTTCCAATATGTCAATAGACTCTTGCGGTTGGCCTATAGTTACTTGCGAAGGAGGTGCCAGAGTTTGTTGTACTCTTTTCCTTCTTTTAAGAGGTTGTTCAACCTCTTCTTCTCCCTCTACTATCTCTTCTACTTCTTCCTCTATTTTTATTTTCACATTTGTATTTTAGCCATTCTTTTAGGCCTTATTTTCCTATCCCTCTTGTATGGGTGACGTGTTGGCTTCCCCAGTGTGGATACTATTTGTGTAGATGTTGTGCGGCCTTTTAATTTTCTTGGTGAGCTATTTTGAAGCCTCCCTAATATTCTTGTAGGGGAGGGCTTTGATTGTGCTACTATGGAAGAGAATTGTGTGAACCTCCCTTCTAGTATACCCCATTGCTTATGGAGTTTTCCTTTGTTCTTATCCATGTTTAATTGCACCTCCTTGTTGAGCCTTTTATTCATCACTTCTTTTTATGTTTCAAACCTCTCTATGGTAGGATTCTTGGGATAACTGAGTAATGTACTAGCATATATGCATCTAATTCTTGTGTGGTGACTCTATATGGTTGTTGTGGTATCCAAACTATGTAGAATTCTACCACCTCCATATATGTGTAGTCTTTATCCACCATGAATATGAGTGTGTTAGTCTACTAGGTAGTGGATGCATAGGGAATCCTTTCCCTTTCCTACATTTTCTCCTAGAAGGTTTTGAAGAACCCTAGTATGTGGGTTTGTATGCTTTGGTATTTGGGAATTGATAAATGTGGTGCTTGATTTGTGGCACCATTGTTTGGTTTAGTTTCTAGAATTTTCCTTTGAAATTGGGAAATTCCTTAAGGAAATATAATATTAAGAAAATAATCAATGTACAGTACAAAAAATGGTACTTGGAGGTGTTGATTTTCTAGATGTTCTCCATTAATTTCTCCCACATAACTTCATAAAGGTTGAAGTATTTTCTCTCTACCACCATTTTGTATGTCATATGGATTATGGTAGCTATGGCGATGTATTATCAGTTGGCATAATAGATTTTATATGTTATCCATATTGCAATATATCAGACTCCATCATTTGTTATTGTCATTAAGTTCATGCTCTAATTGTCAAAGTTTCTCTAGTCAACTGTTGCACCTCATTGTTTTTGATAGATTTTTTAGTGCGGATGTTTCCTACCATTCTCAACCCTGTCACTACATGAATAGCTTCCTTTGTGATCTAATAGGGTTTAATCTAGTACATGAATTCATGATTCACCCATCTCAACATAAATCTAACCCATGTCTCTTTATAACAAAAATCTAGATAATTTTTCCAGATGTCTAGGTTCTTTCGAATAATGTCCATGTATTCTCACTTGTATGTCTTTCCATCATCTCCTAGGAGTGTTAGGTAGAGATATTCTAGATTCATGTGGTCGATCTCTATATTTTGAAAATTCTCCAGATATACCACATTGTGTAGAATTTGAGAGGATGCACCATCCTTGTCTATTTTGAGGGCTTTATAGGGGCACCTCTAGTACTTGAGTCAAGGCTTATAAGAGATCTTGTTTAATGTGGGAGTGGCCATTATCTTAGCACAAAATTTTATAGAGTGCGAGGAGGTTCTAGGGTTTGATCACAGTTGATTGAGAAAGATAACTAGAATGTGTAGGAGGAAAGTGATTATTTAGGGTAATATTGGGTGTTAAATAGATGAGTTTGTGATAACATAATTAATTATACTTCCCATTATGCAAGCTTTTCTATTTGTTTTATTTTCTGATGTGTTGGGCTACTTTTTGGGTTTTCTATTTATTTATTTTTCCTATGGTTTAAACCATAGTACATAAGATATATTAGGATGTTAGTCTTGTATTTGATGTTTTCATCCTACTAGAAAGTGATATTGTTTGAGGCATGCACCATTTACATATTCAGTTAGGAGTGTGCAATTAATTTGTCTTACACTGCTCTAAATTTGTTTATGGCATGGGTAGAATATGACCCTAACCATCTGATCCTCAATTTCCCTTGCTTCTTGAACTTTCTTTCATAGAGTAGCACCATGTCCCATATTTAAAATTTTTTCAATCTTAAATTTCTATCATGCTATGATTTTTTCTTTTAATGCTCATATATGTGGTTATACAATACAGTATGCTTGAACTCATCCAATTTTTCCAAATCTTCTATCAACTGTCCCAAAGATTGATCATTTTATAACTACAAAGTGAGTTTTGTATGTATATTAGGAAGTATGAAGTTTATATGTATTGTTGCATCAATATCATTCACCAACTAAAATGGAGTGAACTTACTTGTCTTTTTATATGAGGTGTGGTATGCCTAGAGTATTGTAGGTACCTTTACATCCCAATTTGTTATGTTCGTAACACACATGTTGGTTAATTTATTTCTCATTATCTTTCTCAATGCTTAACTTTCCCCATTTTCTTGTGGATGATAGGGGGACTCTTATTGTGTGCTATCATGCAATTCTAAAGTAGTTCCTTTATCATCCTATTCACAAAGTGTTTTCCTTGATCACTTACTATGCTCAGAGGAAATCCATACCTTATAGTGATATTGTCATATAAGAACATTGTGGTAGTATTTTTGGTGCAATATTTTATATGTACTTCCTTCACCCATTTTGTAAGGTATTCTACTCCAATTATAATAAACCTTGCCTCATAATGTTTTGTTGATGGGTTAATTTTTCAAAAGGATTTTGTGCTAGTACTAGTCTTAGTGGAATTTCCTCTCTTGTGGTAGGTTTCCCTAATCTTTGTAAATTATCACACCCTTTGGTGTATTCTCTAGTATCTTTATGAAGATTTGGCCACCATAAAAATGCAAGTTTTACCCTTCTAGTTGTAGTTTCACTGGAATTATCACCCCCTACAACTCCTTCATGTACTTTAAATTTTACGTCCTCTCATGTTTATAAACTACTCTTGTAACTACATTATGTAATTCTATGTCAACCAAGGTGAATGGAGTAGCCCTCCACACAAGTGATTTTTTCTCTTGTGGTGAGATATCTTTAGGAAATTACCCTATAAATAGTAAAATGGTAATCTCTTGCGACTCCTCCAGTACTTCTTTAATTTGAAATAGGTGTGCACTGGGGAGAATGGGGTAATTTTGTAATCTCCTACAACTCCTCTAGTACTTATTTATATGGTTCTTCTTCAATCTCAATTCATGATAGGTAATCCGGTCCTTGGTTTTTTTATTGAGTTTTTCCATAATTTTGAAATCAAATTCTTGAAATAGTAATAACCATCTACATCTACATCCATGTGTTACCGATTTATTGAGTAGATATATAAAAGGTTCATGGGGTGGATATTAGGTAATGTTTAATTTTTTGGAGCACGTAAACCATGGCTAATTCCTTTCTCTCTATGGTAGTATAATTGTTCTTTGTGGTAGATAAATTTCTACTAGAAAATGCAATAGGGTGGTAATTTTTCCCTTTAGGTTCCAAGGTAAGTACTACTCCTATTGTGATACTAGAAGCATCTACATGAAAAATGGAAAGGGTTGTTCCAATATGAAAATATAAGGATTGGCGCTTCCACAATCTTCTATTTTAATGTATCAAATGCTTTTTTAGATTTTTCATTTCATTGAATATTCCTACCAGTTTTCTTCTTCAATTGATCTTATAATGGTGCAATAATACCAATGTATCCCATTATAAAATTTCTATTATATCCTATATAGCCCAAAAATTTCTTAAATTTTGGTGCATTTTGAGGTGGCTATAAGTTTAGTATTAGTGCAACTTCCATATGGTCCACCATTAATCCCTATTTACATTTAATATGGCCTTAAAGGGTTCTAAAGGGTACCACAAAGGTACATTTCTTCAAATTCAGTGAGATTTGGATGCTTATACATTTGTTTTGCATCATGTACAGTACCTGTACATGATCTTTCACTAACCTATAAACATCCAAGTAAACTTTTATTAAATTATGTATGAAGTTTTTAAAGGTGTTAATAATTATTCTACTAAATAATGCAGGGGCATTTCTCAACCCAAAAGGCATCACAATGTACATATATGATCCCCATTCTATTGTAAAAGTTGTTTTACACTGATCTTTCTCTTTTTTCTTAACATGACTATATTCAGAGAAACCATTAGTAAATGAGTAAATCTCTCTTCCTACAATTGACTCTAGGGAATGGGGTTGGGAAGGGAACATGTATGCAAGCTCTTTTCAACTCCTTGAAATCTACACATATCCGTATCTCTCTATTTTTCTTGTTTTGGACCATCATAGGACTTACCCAGTTAGCATTCTCTATCAATTTAATGATTCTGGAAGCTAATATTTTGTCTATCTCTATTTTGACCTTTCTCTTCATATTTTTGGATTTAGTCTATAGGGCCTTTTTTGGACTAGTTTAACACCATCCTTCAACTGAATTTTCATTACTCCTACCTCTTCTTTGATTCCCTTAATTTCTATGAAGGTTTTGGGAATAAATCTTGGAATTATAAAAGAGCTTCTATTGTCTAGGATACTATCATTTCATCCGAATAGTCCCTTATTCTTTCCATCTTGGGTTCTCCTTCTACCGCAATATTTTCTTCTTTCAATTTGAGGGGGTTATTATAGTATTTTTTCTTAGGTTTGGTGGATTCTACTATTTCTCTTTCTCATTGGTCTATTTTTATTTCTAGGATCCACTCTTCTTCATTATTTTGTACCACACAATGGTGTTTTCTATATTGGTTTCTTCCCAGTCCAACGAATTAATGTACTCATATATACCTTCTTCTTTGTGTGATGTAGGAGGTTGTGGTACTACTATTTTTTTATCTTCTTTTGGATTGAATATGATATGTGATATGTATCTAATGATTTTTACTAGAAAAAGAAAAGGTATGGAAAATATTTGTTGTTACATCATCCCATGTTTTAGTTTCTTCACATCTATCCTAGTCAATGTGCCAAGTTTTGTCCAACAAGTTAAGTGTCCAGTAGAGAAATTGGATTTAAAGTCTATCATCATACTTATATCTTTCTTCCTAGAAGTATATACATATGTAAAAATGATGTTGTAGTAGGATATCTCCCTCATATATGGGTATGTATTCATATTCCTATAACTACTATAGGAATTTTTCTTTTATCAAGGGTTTAAAGGTTTCCCCTTTGATAATGGTGTGCTTATGTGCATGTTATACCAACATTTGGAAGTGTGGGTGAGGGAATGTAGTAGGGTATCAAGTTTGTGGGTTTCATTTGGGAAGGTTTGTTCTATTTTTACTAGGTTTTCTAGTAAGTCTCCCACTCTAGAATATTTAGGTAACTTTTAATGTTTTAAATTTCATGTGAAATGTGGTTAACCGAATGAGATCATTTTCCTTCCTCTTCCTCATTCTCTATATTTGCACCAATATCATGCGATATGTTTTTTGTGGAGGTTTATTCTATTGTTGTCTTTATTACCATAAATATCCTTTTAGAGCCAAATATTTTGCAAGAATATGCTTCTTGTTCATCTTGTAGCCATGATTCTAGTCTAGTTTCATTATTTGTTCTCACATCAATTTCATCAATCTTCAATTTCCTTTTTGAATTGGGTTCTTCCCAAATTTTAGTTGTATGTAACTTATGGTGTGTAGCCTTTTTCATCATCATTATATTCCTCCTTATTTACCTCTTCTATGTGGATTTCATCTTGATTATACCCTAAGGGGATGTGTACTATCTTTCTATCATTCAGAAATGAAATCTCTTCTTTCCTTGCATCTATTACTCAAAATGAGTCTACAAAGCATCTTAATCCCCAAAGTGCTTTAAAGCAATCATATGTTTCTTTAATTATGACTATCTCAAAATTTACAATCTATTTTACTTCTTTAACGTCCACTTCCACTTGTCTCCAATTACCTAAGGTTTTAATTCTAGAACCATCTACCAAACTGATGTTATATGTGGTAGGTTCTAGTGTGGTTCTTCCTAGATATTCTCATATCCTCTTTTGGATCAGATTGATGTCTACCCCTAAATAAGCCATTACCCTAGATATCTTTTGCTTATGGATCCAGAGGTTAATCATGATAGCCCTATTTTTCTAGTGTTTCCCTACTATCTTTCCTTGTAGAATGGATTTATTATTCCAATATTTAGTAATCTATTTTAATTATATTAGTAAGTTATGTTGACCTACCATCTATGCTAATTATTTTAGTATCCTTACTTATTGTTTTGAGAAAAACCCATTCAGGTCTCTTTCCTTTTCATGTTCTTTCTCAAAGATTTTGCTAGCCTATTTTAGGATCTGGTCATGTTGTTGCTTGGTGGGCTAGAAATTGTCTTCCCCTTCTGAGCTCTCTTCTTCTATCAGTACCCCCTGTTGTTTTCTAGTATTTGTACTTTGTCTAGTGACTACTACTACTTTACCTAAATTTTGTATTGTTCTAGGGTCTTTTCTATACTCATCTATGGTGTTAATTTCTTATATAGTATATCCTTCATCCCTTTCTCCCTTATGGAATCTCATTGTTTCCTCTTTAAAATTCTTGGGTATCTTCTAAAGAATCCTTGCTCCTTTGTTTGTATTAGAGTTTTTTAGTTAATTAGTTTAAGTTTTTGGTGATGTGCTTGTATAATACTAGAGTTCCTTTCTAACAATTGAAGGAATTATGATCTTCTTGGATTTATAATCCACATTTTTTTCTTCTTTCCCTAAGAATTCAATTGCAAATTCTCCCAGTTTTCCACAATTGAAACATGTAGCATCTACTCTCCTTCCTCTTCTTTGGCCTTGACCTCTTCCTCCATAGAATGAACCATTGTTATTGTAATGCTTTTAGTTTTGGCTATTATTTGCACTTCCTTAATTTTTTTTCCATGGTGGCACTTTGTATCTAGTATCTAGTGCACATATAGTTTACTTTTTGCCATTCCTTTCACATATGCCAATGTTTGCTATTATTTATTATTAACTACAATGGAATATTCTCTTATTTGAAATAACTGTGATGGAAATTATTCATTATCTGGTCATCCCATTATCCACTTGTTTCACAATAGATTAAGTTTACTTTCTTAGGTACTATCTAGAGGTCTACTTCTAACACATTCACTTTCTTTTCCCCTAGTTCTTTGGACAGTCATTTCTAAGGTGACCTTCATATCCATAGTAGGTGCACCATATATTAGGCCTAGGTTTATACATGTCTTTGTTGGCCATAATATCATGTTGAAGTCTTAATTCTTCTACACCAAGTCAAAAATTTTCTATTTCTTTGTTTTATTTTTTGTTATCCTATTTGTGCCATGGATGGTTTTCAATCCGAGAGGAAAATGTAACCAATTTCAAATATATGTTGAATTGTCTTCAATCAAGTGTGATTATTATTTCTAGTAGGACTGTAGAGATAAACCACTCGATATTTTACTTTTGGTTTATATGTTCATCCAAACATCTCATAACCTCTTTGAATCTCTAGTCAAAGTCTCCCATTGATTCTTCTTCATGCTACATTAGTTCTTGAAGTTTACATACTCCCTCTGTGGGAAATTCTAGAGTGGAATTTTTTTTAGGAAGTCCTACTTGACAATGGCCCAATATTTATTTTGGTTTAGATATTTTTTCTGATGCCATTGTAAGGTCTCTCTATCAATTGATCCTATAATGTTGAATAATTTCATGCCATTTCTAGTTAGATTTTGTCCCTACCATAAAGATTTTGCGATGAACACATGTTCAATTGCTTCTATTGTATCATATTCAAACATTGGAAATTTCATAGTAGTACTCATGATTGGATCTTCTTCTGAATTACTATCTATGTATCATATATATCAATTTATTTTTCACTTGATGTATCTATATTGTTTTCCTCTCATATTCTCTATTGTCTTAAATTTTTTTCCATTTTTCTTGTTGAAATCCTCCTTGATTTTATTAGCACTAGAGGTGATTCCTGGTCTAAGGGTTGCATCTGTTAAAATTTCCTTTTTCATTCTTAAATTGTGCATCTATTTTTAATGTCATTTGATAAATTGATTGTTTTGTTTCATTATAGGGTGTTAACTTTATATAATTCTCTATATTCTTTACTACATCTTCACTCCTTGCTTTTAATACACTTCTAGTTACTAATTCATCTAGGTAATTGTCATTAAATGATATATTCCATTTTTTTTGTACGAAAGTTTCTAGCAATGGCTAGTATTCATTCCTCTTTATTTGGGTATGTTTCCATTCTGGATGTGTGATTGGCATCTTATTTATAGGATGTTTCATTATTATTCCTACTACTCATTCCATTTATTTTTTGGAATTCTCATAATCCTCAATTTCTTCTACTATATTTTTTGAATAATTTGATTTACTTAATTTATGTTAGAACCTAACTGTGAAACTTCTTCATTTATCATCTGGTATCATCCTCTATGGAACACTCTTCTTCTTCTTCTCAGAAAATTCCCACATTGGTGCACTCAACAACACCCTTAATGGAGCACTCACTCCCTTTGTTTTGGTTTTGTTCAGGAACCTCTAGGTTCTATTCCTTAGCCCTTTTTTTTTCTTCTTCCATTCTTTTTTCTATCTTCTTTCAATGATATAGATCATGAGCTATTGATAGTTAGTTCTAGAGGATTCATTTTGAGGGATGTTTGACATGGTTATCTCCTTATGAATTTGTGTTTATATTATCATTCATTGAAGAGGAGTTTAGGAAATGGTTAATTGGGATTATTTCTTTATTTGGTTATGGTTATTTTGCATTTGATCTTCTTGCTTAGAGAGGCTTACATCCATGTTGGCATTAAAATGTGATTCATATGTTGCACTTGATCGCTGAGATTGAGTGGTTGTGTGTTGTTGAGGCTTTTCATTTTGGGTTGTAAGGATATCATGCTTGACACAACATTACACTTTGAGGTGATGGTAGAATTACATGTTATGGTTTATAGGTTTTCTTTGTTCATTCTATGGTTCCCTCCTAGAGGTTCATGTTCATATGGTATGTGAGGATTGTGATGACATGTTGTGAGAGTGTATTTAGTTTTTGGTGTTACATGTGTGCATAATTGTGTTTGTCTTTTCCTATTCATTTTTTTTTATCATTTATCACACCTTGATATAGTGTTGGTTGGTAGACTTGACATACTTTGACATTACCCATGTAGTGGGAGCTCCTGGATATGTATGTTCTTCATTGACATGTTTGATAGAGGGAGCTTGTGATTTTGGTTTATGGATTTCATATGTTCTTGACATGAGTTTATTGATTTTATTGACACCTAGGAGGTATGGATGGTTGGATGTATTTGTTGAACAAGAAAATTGAGAGTGGGGTTGAATCAGTTGTGACAAAATTTAACCTTTAAAACTTTCACTATAAATTAGATCAATCACAAATCCTTTACTCTGCTAATATGATTAATCATTAATTGCAAAGGTGGAAATTGAAAAACATCATACATACACAATAAAACTAGATTTACTTGGAAAACCCAATAAGGGAAAAACCATGATGAGGATTAGCTCACAATATAGAGAATATCAAAACCAATTATAAAGGCTCACTACCAAAACAATACTTACTCTCTGGATCAAGACTCATTGTCTAATAAGGGTTAACCACCCGAAGGGATCACTGCCACAGAGTTACAAAGAATATAGAAGATATTTTTTATAGAGAGAAGACAAACTCAATGCAGTAGAGATTTCCTCCACAATTCACTCACACAAATGTAGACATGCATGAATGATGGAGTACACCTTCAGCTCACTACTTCTAGAAACTTAGCAATTTGATTTCACACTGATCTTCCCAAAATTGCAGCACATACACACTATTTTTCATCTATCTAAACTCTATCTTGCTTGCATTCTCTTACATTTTCACAAATATTTTGACTTGTATTTAGACCATATTCAACTTTCAAACTCATCGAAAGTCGGCCACACACCATTCACATTTACAAATTCAAATTAGATTGGTGCCAAAACATTCTATGATGGAATTAGAATGAGGCCAATCCAACCACACACTTTAACACACTTCCATAAGCTTCGAATGTAGTCTTAAACACAAGGTCAGCCAAACTAGTGTAAAACACATAAATCAATTAAGCACACACAACCTTAACATGATCCAACCTTTCTAGATAACAAAATTAAGTTGAAAAAATTCCCAACAACTTGTCCTAAAAACCACAAGTCATAAGATTCAAACAAGAAGAAATCCAAATAAAATAAGTTTCTCCCAGACGTCAGCCAGATACATAGAAAAGCACAATTCACAACTGGTGAATATGAATCACATTGTACAATGATTCAAAACCCCAAAATACGGATATAATAGCCTCCAACAACCATGAACAATACCCTAGATCCCCATCAGTATAGCAGCACATTCCGGAGCAAACACTGAACACCTGCAACCATTATTCATTACAATTTTCTCAATATGTTGGACATATAGATCCAATAACCATTATCCATGACATCAATGACAACAACAACCATTTGAGAACTAGTTAACTAGTTGACATCAATGGAAAAACCCTCATACTTGCTTCATACTTGCAACAATCTCCTCCTTTGTCATTGATGGAAACACATGATGTAAAAAATCATCAAAGACAACACAACACATTTTCCATGATTTTTATTTTTGCTTCTCTCCCTTATTAGATAAAATTTTCACATAATTCTCTCTCTCTCTCTCCACCTTTGACATCAATGGAAAATGTAAAATATATTTTACAATTATTTCCCCTTTGACATTAAGAATAAAATACACTTTCAATGACAACACATGACACTACCTACTCCCTCTAAGAGGTAGCCACCAAAACATTAGTCCAAAAGAAAAATAGATCCATAGACCCACTAGACTGATGCATCTTCATATGCATCTAGTTCAAGAAAGGAGGGTGAATAATCCCTAACTTCTCCTAGAGATTCTTGAAAGTATCTTTAGGAAGAGCCTTTATAAATATGTCAGAAACCTGATCCTTCAAAGGTACATACTCAATCTTTACTTCATTCTCCACAACCTTCTCTTTCAAAAAGTCATACCTAATAGATATATGCTTTTCCTTAAGTGCATCACTAGATTCTTTAAAATTCTAATTGCACTTGTATTATCATAGAAGATAGAAATAAGATAATCATACATTACTCTTATATCTTTCGATGTCTGTCTCATCCAAAAAACTTGTGTACAACAATATGTTGCAGAAATATACTCAACTTTAATAGTTGATAAGGAAACTAAATCTTTCCTTTTACTTAACCAAACCTCCAATCTACAACCAACAAATAATGTACCACCACTTGTAATTTTCCTATCATCTACACAACCTGCCCAATCTGTGTATAAGTACTTAGTATAAAATCAATATCCCTAGGATACCACAAGCCATAATCTAGAGTTCCATTCAAATATCTAAATATCCTCTTAATAGTAGTGTAAATCTCAAAAAATTCACATACTAAAAATAGTATTCCAAAAACCATGCATATTCCAAATAAGGAAAGTGATACATATATTTAATAAAATATCTATAAATTCTCTAAGGCAAGTTACAGTAATGAAGTAAAAATATCATACAGTAGTAGGGTGTCACATTTACATTTGTTTCAATGTTACAAGTGTAAGTTTTACATCAATACAACAAATATATCCGTGAAGATAATTTTACAATTCTAGATTCGCTAAGCAACCAAATACAAGTATAATACAAAGAATTATATCCATATAATAAAATAATATTTTTCCTCAACCACCATTACTTTGATGGTCTTCCACAAGTTGAGGCCAAGAGTGAGGTTAAGGAGCTTTTTGTGCCCAACCACAAAGTTCTGAACTTCCTCGGGATTCTTCCTAACACGAAGAAAGCACTGACCCTACACAAGGAGCCTAGAAACCTATAATGGTATAAGGAGGGAATATCTCGATGCGTGGCTCATGCCTATATGAAATTCCTAAACTATAATAACATATTACTCACATATAGGATGTGGTAGAGACATATATATAAAATCTAGGCTTTTCAAACAATCTATTTCACTAGTACGATAGCTTGGCCAAGCAATAAAAAAATAAAATTGTAATTTAGAGAAGGTAAATGACCATCTTTGGGAGCCCACATTCGACATCTTTTCCCGGAAGTGATTTCCTAAAAAGAATAAATATAACACAGTAACTCATACGTATGTTTATGTTTCAAACAATCTCTAATGAAGGAGTTCATATTGAATTCTCTAAACAATAGTTTTATTTATTCATTCATATTTCTTACATTCTAAGTGTAAATAAATAAATAAATAAATAAATAAATATATATATATACACACATACGGGTATGTGTAGGATCATGATGGGCCAAAAAGTGGCAATATGATGGGTATGTGACTGACAACTTTTTTTCTACCCAAAATTGATGAAATGAAAAGGGTTTTTAAAGGAGATTCTCAAATTTCCACCACTATAAATTATGATTTACTTTGAATTTAATAAGTAATTATTATTCATTTTCTATTCAAATTATGACTAAAGTCCTGATTGATAGACTAATTGAAAAAAATCTATAGCTTTCCAACGGTATCACATTTTTTGAATAAAAAATATGCATCACATTCTATGCTACACATACTACAAGATTAAAAAAATGAAAATTTAATTTCATGAAGTTTTGACCAAGTTAAGGAGGTCAGACATACGGGTTTTTTATATTTTTTAAAAGTTACAATAAAAATTCATAATTAATTATTTACTTGGAAAAAATTACAAAAAAATGCATCACATCGAGACATGAGTCCTCTACTTATATCTAAAATATTGTAAAAAAATATTATCATTTTATTGTGGTTCGGGTGGTCAGACAAACACCTACTTATTTTTTCCTGAAATTTAAGTACTCACTAATTGAAATTTCAAATTTTCACCAAATATTTTTTTTTAAACAAACCTAGTAGTTTAGAAACTACATTCAATTTTCTGAAAATTCTATTCTTACATATTTTTGAAATAATATATATAACTTATTCAAATTTTTACGTCAAGTTTCCTAACTCTGATTTTTCTAATTTTTTTGCCACTTAAGGTCCTATTTTTTCCATGATGATCCTGCACATACCCATACATATCTTTCCATTTTGCACACAAAATCCCAATAATTCATCCTCATATTAACAAGTACCAATTTGAATAGTTCAACTAAATAAAATAGATTTATATTCATATATTCATAATGAACACTTTCTAAATCAGATGTAAATATATATTCATTTCAGAAAACAACTCTTGCTCATTCACATATATATTCTGAAACTTATCATTTTACAAGTAGAAATAATTACATTTTCAGAAATATATATATCATTTTAATAACAGTTTACTCTACTAAATATACAGAAGCTTTCAGATGTATGTATATATATATATGTTCAATTAAAATAAAACATAGAATAAATCGTAGTTCACATATGTATATTTATCTGCAGTTAGAAGTTCATGAAAAAAATATATCACATTATATATAAAATCGCAAATAGAGAACTTTCCAGTGAAATTTCATACAACCAAATTTGAGTTTAAGAAAATTTTAAAGAAAGTTCTATCAAAGGATTCAAATCTTTTCCCCATAAGGAAAATCACATTATTAAGGGGTTTGAGGAGGGCGCGACAACCACCATATGGGAGCACTGCCTATGGATGGTAACACCCATTCCATAGGCTATAGCCTGTGGAAGGGTTGTTGCCTCCATAATGTAGCCTTTCCATATGGTTTCATTTAAATACTTTCAACTATTTAATTTAAATGGTCATCCATTCAAGGAATACAATGCTACAAATTACAATTTGTATGTTGTTCAATTTATGTGTATTATTTTATCCATTTCAAAACATATAAAAAATAGTATTTTATATTTAGATATATATATGGTACAATATATTTAACTATATAATATTATTATATTCTAGTACAGTAAATTATTTAAAAAGTAGTTTGTAACTTTTGTTAAGTATAGTCTAAAAAGCTGGAAAAAACACAATAGGGTTCGTTGGTCGTAGACTTGGAAGAGAACAAGGAAAGCAAGAATGAGGACCAAGGCATCTCTAAAAGGACTCAGGCCAATCTTAAAAGGATAGTGCCTCCCACAACACAGTTGCTTTAGATATTAAAGAGGGGAGTTCAAGATATGAATGAGCTGGAAGCCGAGACCGCTGATCTTTTAAAACTCAAATTTAGCTGTTGCTAGACTTCTGTCTGGTTTTTTGGTTATGTGGCCTTCGCTGGCCTTTTTTTTGGTTGTGGGTGTTTACTGTTGTTATTTTTGCAGCCTTTCTATTTGTGATGTCTCTTTTGACTCTTTCTTTTTTCTATGAACTTTGTGGTTTTGGGTTCCAGTAAAACCCAGTTTTTCCTCTTTCAAAAACTTTTGTTTAGTACATAAAATATTCAATACTAAGATTTTCAGCAGTAAACATAAATATATATAATATATTTTAATATAATATATATATTAAAAGGAATAAGAAAATATAGTCTCAAGTTCAGCCATGATTCTTAATTTTCATACAAAAAATAAAACATTTAAACCCCAAATGCATGATTACAATGGATATACACAATTGGGTCTCCACTATAGAATTTAATCTTTCACATAAAACAAATAGAGATAAATCCATTTATTCGTAAAAATTGGAATTAAATACAATGGAAAACAAATAAAAGTCTAGTAAGACACTATCTTGTTGGGCACACTTCTTGTTCTCCTCTCCTTTCCACTATTCTACTTTTCCCAATTTCCCTAACTCTATTGTTCCTGTTTTTGGTTTTTGTTTTGCAAAGAATAAGTTGAGAAAAATGAATCTAGTTTCTGAATTAATCCTCCCATGTTAAAAGAATAAGAGATTACTATCTTTTATTATTTTCTTTCTCTTTTTCTATCTTTTTTTTAATTTGTTTTTCTAAATTTAAATTCTTCTTTTTCAATTCTTCTAATATTCTTATGTTTTCTATCTCACTTATTTTTTTTCAAAAATCTTTCTTTCTTTTCCTTGATTTATTTCAAATCTATCCAATAAAACTATTTTCTTTTAAAAAAAATATGATTTATTTCTCATGCATCACAATTATCCTCAAAACAATTAATAATAATAATTTAATCTTCAAATGAAATCAATAATTAAAATAAAACTATTTCTTTTATTTCTATGTGCATTTAATTTACCACCAATTAATTAAATAACTAACTATAAAGTAAGAAACAATATAAAATGATTAACTAACTGAAAGTCTAAATGAATCTATATGTTTACTAAGTGTCTATGTGTACGAGAGAAACCATTCCATCTTAATCCTGCCAGGTATCTAGCCTCCTCTACTTTAACCACACCCTTGGTCTTCAACAACCTACAACTCATGAAAACTCAGACACCCATTAAGAGATTAGTGTCCAAAAATAATTTGAAACAATATAGTTCAGCATTCCATAATATCATTCTCTATATTGCGTCATTTTGAAACAAAATAATATTCATTGCATTTCATCTTTTCTAAAATAGAATAAACATTATCATATTTCATCTTTCAAATAACATATAACATCACATTTATTCTACGACACATAATTATTCATGATGTGTTGTGAAGGTGTTGTGAAGTGTTGTAAAACATTTCTACAATCTTCTAGACTCTATTCATTGCAATTCACCTAAAAATCACCTTCTCATCACTAATCAAGTCCTATTTTGAAGTGGTGTAAAGTCTTGTAACAAGATTTCACACTTTTCTAGGCATAACCTCACTATTTACACCTTTCTTATGCTTTATTTGACCCATGTATTCCCTTATATGGTTTAATTAAGTGCATTTTTAAATGTAAGCCTGGCAAACAACATTAAATGCAAGACAATTCCCGACACCCATTTTTAGGTCCTAGGTGGGACCCATTCGCCATGGGTGGAAAATGAGTCCCCCTTGGCTCCAAATTCAAAATATTTCAAAATTCCTTTCAGGTTTTTATTCAAAATCACTTGATGTCAGCCTATGTTGAGGTATTAATGGGTTACTAGGACACAAGATTGTATAAATAAGTGTTTTTACATCCATTTCAACCCCCATTCATCAAGTTCACTCATTCACCTATCCACTCAAGCATTCAAGCATCTTACAACATCAAATCAAGCACTATTCAAGCATTGTGGAGCATCCATTGATACAACTTTAGATTTTCATAAACAAGGGTTTGGTAAGTTGATAGCATTTCCATGTTATTTTTTTATCATTCTCTTTCATTTCATTATTTCATTAAGGCTTTGATTACCAAAGTGGGGTTTGACCAAGGAAAACCCCTATTTGCTAACCCTCAACCATTTTTTCCCCTCTTGCATGTGTATTTGCAGACCTTTGTATGCAGATTTAACAAGCATTTAGGTGATTGAAGATTGGTCAACAAGTCAACTAGGTGCTTCAAGTCAAATTAATCATATTTCAAGCTTGGAGAAGATTTTTTGTCTATTTCCTGTAGAATTGACTTTGACAACCCGACAAGCGAACATTTCCAGATCTGGTGTTGCAGAGTTGTCTCCTAATTTCTCAAAATTTTGGGAGAGGACTGATTCACCACCAGTGGTGAATGCGTCCCACCTTAAGACTAAAAAATCTAAGTTTTGTCAGATTTTGGATCCCGTTAGTCAGAAACTTGTTTCCGACAGTTTTTCACTAGTAGCAGAACTAATTTGCCACCCTAGGTGAATGAGTCCCACTAATAATTTTTAGTAATTTCAGATAGCATTTAGACCATTCCATATTCCTCAAATCTTTCCCAGGTGCACTATGATTCATCCATTCTCCTTCTGTTTTGCATTTATTCATCTTTTAGTTCATTGTTTGCATATCATAGTGTGCTTTCCAACATAGCATAAATATTAGTTTTTCATTCATAATCAGTCTTTTAGATCACTTGATTTCATTTAATTCATTTCATTTACCTTAGATAATATCACACATAGCATAATTTGAATGAACCCTTTAGCATGTTTTTCCCTACCTCTATCCTTTTAGGTGAAAAACCCTAGAAGAGCTAGAGAATTGCATTTGTCCCAAAAATCTACGGTTCAAGAAAAACACAACATATTCTCAAAATATTAGTCCTCCTAACCAACACTAGGTTGAGGTCTCAAAACAAAAAAAATATCTCCAACAGTGCACCAACTAGGTCCAAACCAACCATCGTGCATACCGACTCTTCTGAGACTAGGACACTCGCTATCCATTTCTTTGATAATTCAAATTTTGAACTTTCCATGCATCTTAACTTGTACCTTCTTTTTACTTATCTCATTTATATCATTATCTACATCTATATCTTCATTTATTGAACTATCTCTTCTTTGTGTTTTAGTGCCTCAATTCGAATTTGAATCATATCTTCATATTATTTTGAATTATACTTCATTTGATTCATCTTTTCCATCTTAATTTATTATATATTCCTTAACCAATCTATATTCATTCTTCTCTATCTTCTAGCTTTACTTCCATTACTAGCTATTGGTTTATTCTAGTTTAAAACACCTTCCAATAACTTTCTTATCCAATTTTAGTTCTACAACACTTTTCTTATCCATTTTTAGAAATGCACTCTATTTGTCAAACTTCAATCAACTCTTCCAATCTTATATTTTCCTCTCATTTCCACACAAATCTTCTTGTCTCAAGGGTTTCTTCTCACCTTCAACTTCCTATATTATTATCTTTTCATTTTAGTCTTTCATTCTTCCATTCTAACTCTGTGTTACTGCAACATTCCACATCCTATTTTTACACAGTTATGAGGAATTTTCCATCATATGTCCTTAAATTCATTCAAAAATATCTACTTTTGATCTAGCAACATTACTCTACCTTTTTACAGCCTACAACATCTCTCTAATTTTTTCCATTTGCATTTCCTACTGCATCCACTTTCTTATACTTTCCTGACTATCATTCTAATTACAACACCACAATTCAATTCAACTACCTTGCAACAATCCTGACTTACCACACATTAGCATTTTTTCATTCTTCATCACAACTATTCTAATTCTTTTCCAATTACCATTCTCACATTAAGTTTTGTATCTTGTTATCTTATATTCTACCACTTATTCCTTATCTTGTGTATGATTTCCTACTGAGGCAGCAAATTGACAATGCCATGTATATTAAGAAAGACTCTGGAGAGAAACTAGTATATTATAGAAGATGGGATTGTTTGCCATTGGATTGTAGATGAATGTCTAATTCCTTTTGGTGTGCCACCCTATTGAATATAAGTTTTCTGTAAATTTTGTGGAATCTCCTGCATTGGGTGATTTGTAAGTTTGATTGATGAGGAACCATGTTGAAGATCAAAAACTCCATCAGGATACCATGCCACTTGTGGATAAGATGTCTTTGTGAAATTCTTTGAATTAACATAATCTATTGCTATTGATATAATGTTAAAGGTGGGAACTTTTGATGCTTTTAAGTTCATAAAACCCAAGCATAGGGCTTTGTGCTCCTTTCAAGTAGAGTAATGGAATCTACAAACTCTTGGGCATATCCCACTCTACAAGATAACATTGTTGTGGTGTGGTAGTAGTCATCAATTTATTAAATCTCAAGCTCTTCCTTAAGAACATGTGTTGTTGGTTGTTTTTTAATTAATTTATCAATTTTTAGTCACATGTTAATCAAAGTCAATAAAATAAAATATCAAATTTCACAACTTACATAACACATGAAATACATGACTAACTCTAGTCACAAGAGAGAGAGTACAATACTAAACTATACTTGTATTTCCAAAATCTGAGCTAAGTAACATAACACATTCAATCATAGAAATGATGAGGCATTTGAGACTCCAATCACACAAAACATGAGATCCTTTCTACTTAACCAAACAAACATCTCTAAAGATGCCAACCAACAAAATTTGCATCCCATTCAAGGGAATTCACAATCAACATTTAATGAAACACATAGTCATACACTAGCAAACATCCACAACCCAAGCTATTTAAACACCTCACTCTCATAACAAAGAGTAATTACCAATTCCCACTTTACAAGGATACACCACTCATATGGATAATGAATTAATGTAAAACTCAAACAATAATTACATAAAGTTCACATTTGTACAAAGTATGAGTACCGTCTCAAGGTGTATCACTCGCATGATGGAAATAATTTACTTAAGCATACTACACATGTGCACAAGATGTGAAAAAAATAATTATTCAAGTGTGTTTCTCACGCCAAATATAAATCAATCATAATTTCATTACTCACACCAAATATAATTCAACCATAAGTGAATTACACGCACAATATATGTAAATTTCATTACTCACATAATGCATCACTCTCACAAGGTGTATAATTATAAATATCATTAATATAAATCTAGTATATAGGACTCATAAGGTTTGTCAACATCAATAACTCCTTCCTTGTTAGTAAGGCTAATCATGACAACTTATCCTAGCAACATCTACCCTAGGTCCATATCAAAGACCCTTAAGGAAGCTTAATTTGCATTCTCTAAAGATCACATGGATTCACACTCACATCTTGACTAGGAAAAGAAAAGGAATTTCTTGACAATTATCTTACTCATTGTCTAATACCATTATCATTGCGGTCATCCTTTCCCTTAAAACATCCATCTTGGATTCTATTCTTCCTTAAATGCCCATCTAAAGTTTAAACCATTATTATTTGTAGGTGATTGTTCTTTTCTACTTGTCATAATATTTTTATTTTCCCTTTAGTAATCTTGTAACTTATCCCTTTTGTAATAAACTCATTCACCCTTTATGTCCTTAGAGAGATCTCTTTGCTAAAAATATTTCTTTATTACTACATCATAACTTCACAGTTTTTCACCATGTCTTAGCCATCTTGGATCAGGTATATACATCAAAATATCTCAACATAATTTTTTTTTAAAAATAGTCTCTAATCCTTGTTTCAACCATGACATCATTCTTACTGGGATTCTTATGAAAATGCAACTAAATTGAGGAGTAATCTCAACTAATATAGTCATACAATGTCTATTCTTCTTCTTGGTTCCCATCTAAACCATCTAAGAATCATCAAGATTCCAACCCATCAAAGGAATCTTCAGCCCAAAATAGGGTGCAAAATCACTCGTGCACCTAGGACTTTAGGTCATCAAATAGGTTCGCATTGCAACCTATAGCGTAGAAGAGTCAAGGTCCGAGTGTTGAACCTAGTGCTCTGATACCAAAATGTAAAGCTTGTAAAACTGACATAATAAAAATAGTATTCTAAAGAGCATGCATATTCAAAATAAGGAAAGTGATACTTATATTTAATAAAATATCTATAAATGCTCCAAGGAAAGTTAGAATAATGAGGTACAAATCTCATACACCAGTAGGGTGTCACATTTACATCTATTTCAATGTTACAAGTGTAATTTTTACATGAATACATCAAATATATCTGTGAAGATAATTTTACAATTCTAGATTAGCTAAGCAAGCCATGCAAGTATAATACAAAGAAGTATATCCATATAATAAAAATAATCTTTTTCCTCAACCACCATGACTTTGATGGTCTTCCGCAAGCTGAGGCCAAGAGCAAGGTTAAGGAGCTTTTTTTGCCCAACCATGAAGTACTGAACTTCCTTGGGCTTCTTCCTAACATGAAGAAAGCACTGATCCTACAGGAGGAGCCTAGCAACCTGGAATGGTATAAGTAGGAGGGAATCTCTCAATGCATGCCTGATGCCTATATGAAATTGCTAAACTAGAATAAAATATTACTCACATACAGGATGTGATAGAGACATATATATATATATAATCTAGGCTTTTCAAACCATATATTTCACTGGTCAGATATGTAGTGCCCCTCCATGATTCACCCTTTCATGATGTTCAATAAATGTTGCTTTGGTAGTTACTATTGATTTTGCGTTGTTTAAGTTAATTTGTTTGATTAATATTGTTCTCGGCTAATTGATTCATTGAATTAAATTATTAAGTAAAAGTATTTAATAAATAGATATAAATATGTTTATTAATGGTTAATTATAAATTTAAAAGTGCAAATAATATTAAATGGAATAAAATAAATTAAAAGTGTGAGAAAACATGATCTAATAGAAAATAAAATAGTATTATATTGGGATGTAGTTATTAAACAATCAAAATATTAAAAAAAGATAGAAAGATTGTTCTTGGTGCACATGCACAGTCTCGAACTATTTTTCAAAAAGGAATTTGATGTCTTACTATAGATTTTTGAGATTTATCTGAATTTTTTTGTTTTAAAAAAATAAAATAGCTCTCATTTTGGGTGGATAATTATCTTCTTGAGAGAGTTTGGGGGAGAAGGAAAAAAAATGGTATGATGGCTCTTCAATAACTTTTGGCATGGAGAATGTGAGGGAGGTGATTGCTCAGGGGGAAGACTCGAGGGAAAACTAATTTTACTGATCTTTGGGCATGGTTGCATTTGGCATGCCTCTAGACCTTGCTGCCTTAGAGCATCAGAGGGTATTATTGTAATGTAGATAAGCTCTAAAAACAATTTTATGGTAGGTTTTTTGATTCAGAGATCTATTGAATGCTTTACTGGGATGAAAAAAGTAGTGAAAAAATGGTGGAACAAGGAAAAAGGGCATGGAAATTCTAGAGGACAAGAATTTAAGGAGGAATTGCAAGCATTTGCCTCTCTATCATCGCTCGTGGAAGGGAGATTGGGGCATCTCAGAAGAAAAAAAATGCAGGAGAAGATAAAATGGTTGGGATGAGATTGTGAGGGTGTGATGGAACATACTAGGTATGAATTATGCATTAAATCCCTGAGCATTAAAAGCATTGTATTTTGCATATCTGAACTTAATCTTATGTTGTATGGATAAAATCTTGTCATGTAAAACATTCTGATAGAATTTATGCCATTATTTGGGTTGCTTTTAAAACTTAATGATGACTAACTTGACCTTCAACTATCATTTATAATTACCAAAGATTCATTATTACAATAAATTTAATAAACCATGCAACAAGTGCACCATCATGTTGTTTTATTCTTGATTGCTATGGTTCATCCAAAAAAGTAATCTAATTTAGCAAGAGTTCATAGAATTATTATAGAATGCAATGAGTAGATTTCTAGCATGGTTTAAGGTGATGTTACAAGATTACTATGGAGCACTTGATTTTTGGAAGCTAGAGAATCTAGGGCTGATTTCTTACCATGTAATGATATTTGGGAAGGATGAACCCGTATGTGGCAATTGAAAGATATTACTGTAGATAGGATTAATAGACTCCATTTGATGAAAACTTGATTACACATTTGGATTTGTTGAATCAGGTCACCAGGGATAGGTTATTTTGTTTTATCTATGTGTCCATGAGCCCTTATGATCATTGTCTATTTTGAGGCAGTAAAACAAATTTGTTTTTTCACTTATTCCTATGGATTAAATAAATTTACTCATCATTATCTGTAGCTAGATATGCTTAATGCTTAGTATTGATGCTAGTGATGTGTTTTCATCTAGTGGCTCATACACCAACCGCGCCCTGAGCTCCTTCTATTTGTTTTCCATCACTATCTCCTTGGTGTTTCTTGAAGGCCGAATACCCTCTTCTTTCTTTGTGGGTATTGTTGATTTCAGCGATTTCATTTTATTTTCTGCGACTTCTTTGTTGCATGTACTTTGAATCCTTTTCTATGAATTTTCATATGTTTGGAATTTAATTTTCATGCATTATATAGGGTATTTGATGTTTACAAGGTGCTTTAATCTCTAGATTATATATTCTATTAGAGTTTCTGAATGCACAAAAATCACACAGAGTTGCTGCTTTGTTTCCCCAAAAATAAATAGGGGAATACAAAAATGTGGAATAAACAGAATACAAGGAGACAAAAAATATGGGCATGCAATATTTTCCTTTTTATATTAATTGAGATGGAAATGGCAATACATTGAAGATCAAACATAAACTATTGAAAGATAACTCTAAGCTATAGACTTCAACCTTCTAGGAGCTTCATGAGTTGCTCAACCAAACATACAATGAACTTTAGGAACTGCTAGGAGCTCACTAGTAGGAGCTATGTAGAGCTCTTCAGGAACAATCACTGCTCACACAAAAAAAACAACTATTGTTGTTTAGGAGCTTTCAGAAGCTCACACAAATCATTCTCTGAATCACACAAAGAACAAAGAAAATTCCTTTTCACAGTTTTTTGTTGCTCAAGAATTCAACTTGTTCCAAATTGACAGAATAAACTACCTTCATTCATTTTTTTCTTCAATAGAAATTCCCTCTCAAATTAGAAATTACCTACCAACATTAATTAGGAATTCAAAATGAGCTACCACATTTAGTTTAGTGGTTATCAGGAGCTACAAGGATGAAGATCCCAAAAGTTGCCATTGAAATTGGAGGCTCTTAATGGGTAGGTGAAACAGGGGACTGACATGAGAGCAGGAGGCTCAGGAGAATTCAATTTTCCAACACTCCCCCTTGGTCTTGAGCCAACGAACATGATCAATCCTGATCTAGAACAATAATGCCCAATCTTGTTCTCAGGCACTCAAAACTATCCTTCGTCAAAGGCTTGGTGAATATGTCTGCTAGTTGCTGGTCAGACCTACAAAATTCCATTTTAATTTCACCATTCTCAACCAATTCTATGATAAAATGATACCTGATTTCAATGTGCTTGCTTCTTCCATGAAACATACGATTTTTCGTCAAGGCTATTGATGAAACATTGTCACAAAATATTACTATTCCATCCTCTTGTTCTTCTCTCAAATTTGCCGATATTCTTCTCAACCAAATATCTTGACATGTTGTTGCAATTGCTACTATATACTCAGCCTCAGCTATAGATAGGGAAACTATAGGTTGTTTCTTAGAATCCCATGAAATGACTCTCAAACCCAAATGAAACACATAGCCTGATGTGCTCTTCCTATCATCCAAACTTCCTACCCAATCACTATCTGTGTATCCAGCCAGCCCAAACTCATTTGTTGTTGTGTACAAAATGCCATATCCTTTGGTTCCTTTCACATACCTCAAGATTCTTTTACCCGCTTGCCAATGGGTGTCCCATGGAGTCTCCATAAACCTAGAAATAAGACTCACACTGTGCATTATGTTAGGGCTAGTTGTTGTTAAATACATTAAGCTTCGAACCAAACTCTTAAACATGGTTGGATCCACATTGCTACTACAATCTTCCTTGCTCAACTTTAGACCTATGGCTATTGGTGTTGGGGCAAGCTTGCTTTCAAGCATTCTCAATCTCTTCAAGAACTCATTTGCATATTTTTCTTGAGAGATAAATATACCATCATGCATTTTTTTTACTTCTATGCCTAGAAAATATCTCAAGAGACCTAAATTTGTCATTTCAAACTCTATTTTCATGGCCTCTTTAAAATCAACAATGAGGAAAACATCATCCCTAGTGAAAACTAGATCATCAACATAGAAGAAAACAATCAAAATCTTACCATTTGCTGCCTTGACGTAAAGAGTGGGCTCACCATCATTTTTGCTAAATCCATTTCTCATCAAATATGAGTCAATCTTGTTGTACCATGCCCATGGAGCTTGCTTCAGCCCATAAAGAGCTTTCTTCAGCCTATAAACCTTGTGTTCTTGACCTGTAACTTCATATACGAAAGGTTGCTCCACATAAACCTCTTCTTTTAACTCTCAATTGAGGAAGGCGGACTTCACATCCATTTTAAATACCTTCCACATGTGTTGGGCTACAATTGCAATGACTTCCCACACAATTTCCATCCTTGCAATAGGGGAAAATGTCTCATTATAATCTCTCCCAAACTGTTGTTGTACCCCTTGACCACTAATCGTGCTTTGTGCCGCTCAATCCTTCCTTCAACATTGCATTTGGTCTTGTAGAACCATTTCAAACCAATAACATGCTTTTTGGGAGGAAAATCAATTAACTCCCATGTGTTTTTCCTCTCTATTGCATCTATCTCCTCATCCATGGCCTCACACCATTTCTCCTCTTTCACAACATCCTTAAATTAAATTGGATCACTATGAGAAAACAATGCAAAATTTACACTCTCATAAAATTCTTCATCATACCTTTCATTCTAGTATATCTCCCTTAGACTCTTTGTCTTCTTTGGCATTAGGGAGGTGAGAGGTGGTTCTAAACTTTCACTACTGCTATTGTTGTGCTGAACAAGCAGGTTCAGGAGCTCTCAGGAGCTCTTCTGGAGCTTTCAAGAGCTCTTTAGGTGACTTCAGGAGCTCATCTGAAACTTTCAAGAGATAATCTTTTGGCTGTCTCTGGCTACTTTCCTTTCTATTTTCTTAATTCAGGAGCTTTCAAGAGCTCAACCAATACCTTCAGGAGCTAATCCTATGGCTTACTATAACTTTTCTCCTAACTATCTTGCTAATTGTCTTTTGACTTCAAGAGCTGTCAGGAGCCATTGGGAGCTTTCAAGAGCTTGTCTGACGCTTTTAGGAGCATCTATAGACTCTTCTTACTGAACTTCATGTTTAGTTTCTACTTCTTCAGGAGCTATCAGGAGCAGTTTTGAGCTGTTAGAATCTACCACTCCATCCCATGCCTTGTCTTCTAGGAACTCCACATCCCTACTAATCACTATCCTTTTGGTGACCAAATTATATAGTTGAAAGGCTTTGGACTCTTCACTATACCCTGTGAAAATACATTTTTCACCCTTGTCATCCAATTTTTGCCTCTTTTCCTTATGCATGTGTGCATATGCTACACACCCGAACACTCTCAAGTGCTCAATTATCCACTTGCATCTTGTCCATGCCTCTTGAGGTATCTTGTCATAGACTACCTTTGTTGGACTTCTATTAATCAAATGAACAACTATTGCTATAGCCTCTCCCCAATATTCAATAGGGAGTCCCTTTTCTTTCATTATGCTCCTTTCCATCTCCATGATGGTCTTATTCTTTCTCTCAGCAACTTCATTTTGTTGCGGAGTATAATTGGTTATTAGCTCCTTCTTGATTCCATTTTGCTTGCAAAAATTCACAAACAAGTTAGAGGTATACTCTCCTCCACAATCTAACCTTAGGACCTTAAGCACATGTCCACTCTCCTTTTTATCCTAGGCCTTAGACAACAAAAAATTATCACAATCTTCAAATTTATGTTGCAAAAAATATACCCATGTCTTGTGGTTGTAATCATCGATGAAGGTCATAAAAAAATACTTTTACCAAGAAAAATGGTTTTCATAGGGCCTACCAAATCTATATGCACCAGCTCCAATGGTGTTCTTTCCCTTGTAGAGTTATCTGATTGAAAGGTCTGTCTATTTTGCTTTTGCAAAATGCAAGCCTCGCATCTAACATTAGGCTCTACTATTCTTGGAAAACCATCAATCATTTTGTTCTTGGACAAAAGACTCAAACCAACATAGCCTAAATGTCCATACCTAAGATACCATAGTTTGGAGGGGTCCTGAATGGTGCTCTTGAGTGCTACATGATGTACTATTGTACATTTTCCATTCATGAGAGGTACAACAATAGACTGAGATGAGAAACACGTCTCAATCTTCAACGAAAACATCTGGTTCTTTGTCATTTGAACTGCTGCAAACACCTTTGTCCTCTCATTCTTGTCATAAATGATGCATTGACCCTTCTCCATCAGCACTTTGTATCCATTTTGGATTAGTTGTCCAACACTCATCAGGTTGTGCTTTAACCCAGGATCAAGAAATACATTTTGTATCTCCTTCTCACCTTGTTTGTTTCAGATCATAATAGATCCTCTACCAACAACTGGAGCTACTCCATTGTTCCCTGTTCTTATTTCAAACTTAACATTTGTATCAATGAAATAAAAAAGACTTTCACTACCACTCATGTGGTTGTTGAAACCGTTGTCCAAAGACTAGACTTCGGGGCTAACTTCTTCACCAATGTTGCACATGATGAAGGTTGTGGACCAGTTTACTTCAGCCAAATTCGAATCAGCCACATTTACATTTTTCTTTGACTAGTCTCTTTGCTTGGTCCAGCATTCACTCACATAATGCCAAAACTTATGGCAGTAGTAGCATTCAACATTGCTCTTTTCATTCTTCTGATAAGAACTATTATTCTTCTTGCCTCTTCGGGAGCTGGTCTGAGAGTTGTTCACTCCCTCTTAGCTATTTTCTCATGCCATGATTTATCCTCCAGGATTTCCTTGTATGGAGTTGCCATGACCTCTCCCTCTTGAGCTTCTTCCACCATTTTTTCTTCTCCCACTTCCTCTTGCATTTGATCAAGTTTTGAAAGCTTGCTCTTGGAAAGAAGTAGCAGACCTATTTAGGTACTACTCATGGGTTTGTAGAGAACCCATCAAATCATCAATGGACTATGTTGTGAGATCCTTTGCCTATTCAATGGAAATCACCACTATATAAAACTTTGTGGGTAAGCTCCTAAGGATTTTCTCTGCAATCCTCTAGTCTTCAAAGGGTTATCCATTCACTCTTAGCTAGTTTATCAAACCTAAGAGTCTTGTGTGGAAAATTGAGATGGACTCACTGTCCTTCATTTCAAGAGTCTTAAACTCTCTTTGAAGCATCTGGAGCTTTACCAATTTGACCTTGTTAGTTCCTTTGTAGTTCATCTCGAGGATTTCCCAAGCTTCCTTTGCATAGTTAGTTGCTACTATTCTAGGAAAAATGGCCTCTATCAAGACTGCTTCTATCAAACTCAATGCCTTAGCATCCTTCCTCCTTAACTCCTTCAACTAGGTCTTCTAGTTGTTTGTGAGCACAACATATGTTGTTGGGTTAGTTACATCATTGAAACCACTGACCACAAACTCCCACAAATCATTGGCAACCATAATGGTTTTCATCTTCTTCACCCAAACATCATAGTTGTCACGACTCCTCCTCCCTAACTCTTACTGCACAATTTTGATAGACTTTAATGTAGGAACACATGTTAAATCCAGACTAAAAATCTAATACTCATATGCTTGAAAATCTTGCATGTCATTAATTTTTGATTAAAAACTTGAGAGCAGAATTTGAATGTTGACCAAATTCAGTGGACAACTGTGGAGTTAAGATGTCATGCATGAATTAGAAAATGACATTTTGACCACGTTTTCAATAGAAAACTGCATAGTGAATCAAATCCAGATAAGCAAATTAAAGTTTTAGTCAGCACAGACCTACTGGTAGGTCACATTTTGCCGTCTTCAGCCGCCCAACGCCGAATTCACTGCCGAATTCACTGACTTTGTATCATTCACGTGGGTTGTGAATCAACTGCCACATTAACTTGCAGGTCTAACTCACATTCTACAGTTGACAATGAATTTAATTCGTTATATCTATAAAACAAGGGAATGAACTTCTATTTTGGGGGAGAGCAAGAGAACATTCTGTGGGAGACTCCAGAGAGATGCTTGATTTTAGACTTCAGGAATCAACGCACAAAAGTAGGTTAAAGTCCAAGTACGCAGTTTTGATCTTAGGAAAATTCATAATCATATTCTTATGCGTTGTTTGGATGTGCTCATGTCTGTTGATATTTTGTAAAGAATTTTTAGTTGATAATACTTTTCAATTTTCTAGGCTCTTTCTTGGATATGGAATTTGAAGATCTCTTTGAAGAAGAAATTTCCAATTTTGGAAACAACAGTTGGTAGGATTGTAGTCTTTCTCAACATTTTGCTATATTGTTGGCTTAAAAGGTAGCCTCTTTGTAGTTTTGTAGTTAAATTCTTCCTAGAAGGCTCATCATCTGCTTTTTCCAAAGACTGTTTTCTAATTACCCAGGAATTTCGCTCCTCAGTAAATGTTGTAGGAAATTTGGATTTGATCTTAAAGATTGTCCATTGGGATTTTTCTGTTGCTACCTAACTTTTCCTTCGATGAATGTCTGTGGTTTTGCAATCCTGATTTGTCATTTTTGAGTGATATGGGAGAATTTGCTGCAATTTAAGCATTCAATGTTTTTGTAAGGCAAATTTCCTTTATTCTAGTGGTGTCTTCCATTACCATTTACTGCCCTCAAATATGAATTTTCTATCATGTGGTTCATCCTCCATTTAAATATGTATTTCAATCTAGAATATGCTACCTTATATTGTTTGATATCCGACCCATGGTGATAGAGTAGGGTTCGACATACTTAAAATTTAATATTATATATATATTTATCAATCATGCATACTTTCTCTTTTTGAAAATTTGGTGTAAGACATGCCTTTATGGTTCCAATTATCTCTATTACCTCAATCACTTTCTTTAGGAGATATATATATGTATTTGGTTACAATCTTTTGTTTAATGCCATTTCATAAATGAGGGTAAAATTTAAATATTTTGGGTTAAGTGATATTCAAGGTCTATGTACCGAAAGATAAGGCCATGTAAATATAGTTACTCTAACATGTTAGATGAATGAACGGACCTTGTTGCTTTTCTTACTGAAATTTGAATTGGTGTATATAAATGGGCATCGATATAAGATATTAATAACCATCCTTAATTTTTATTTCATAATAATTGAATGTTGATTTGGTATTTATATATATACATATTTCCTTATACGATCTAATCCGTTTAGGGAGTCTTACCAAACACTTGGCATTTGTAAATTATCTCTAGTATGGTTAGAAATTTGCAATATAACCAAATTAAAGATATTGTTAGCCTGAAACCACGTATTAACATTGATAAAATTATCTTGATATATTGAAGCATTCAAGTTCTCCTTTATTCTACTTGGTCTAGGACCTTTAATTTAAATACAAAGAACAATGAAACCCCTTCTACACAAAGGTAGTTCTTCTATAAGAAATAGACAACATAAGTACTCCATTACCCTAGTTAGTGTTGAATAATTACCTTATTACATTCCATAATATATGTCATTGGAATTTTCACATCCTAATGCTAAATAAACCATCTAGAAGATAGAAATATAAGTGGAATAATAGGACTCTAATCCTTGAAATGATTCTTGAAGATATTTTAACTCTAGGTAAAAGTGATTTCTTGTATACTTTTGATAACGAAAGTAGTGAACAGTATATGTTATGAAATTTCTCAAAAATAATGCATGTCTTTAATTTAAGTACTCACTTAATTACGTTGCATGGAAATTTCTTTTATGAGTGATAAATGGTTAAATAATTTAAGTTACTAAGATTAGAACTTATTATAAATTCTTGACCAATGCTTGTTGATTTATTAAATCATCATGGGTTTCCTTTTATGAATATTGTTAATAGTTACCGTGTCTTATGAACTTCTTTTCCTAATCAATATTAAGTATGTTAGATATAGATTTGGAAACTAATCAAAGAAGGAAAAACAAAACCAGTAGTGTTCGGTATTAACGATGCCTCTGGCTCACGTTTACGGGTAAAGCCGCCGCGCTTGAGCTACTGCATCTATAGCCTAACATAGCTGCAATAACGGTGTCTGTGGCATTGTCCCTATGAATCGCCGGGGATAAATAAGGGACATGAGTTGTTTAAAATCCAAAGGGAGGGAAATCCCCTTTGGATCGATAATCTAAAAAGATAAAACAAAAATGAATCAAATCCGCTAGTGACAACCTAGAAAATTGTAACTTAGGAATTTTCAGTGGTGCAAATGTAATTCTAACTCAAAGACAAAATCATGTGGATAAATCATTAGGGAATCATTTAAATGGGTCAAGGGAGACGAACTTCATTAGGGAGTAAGGTGAGATGAATGTTAATAGGTAAACAATGAATGGTCAAGGCGATCGTTTATTATCCATGCTTACCATCATGGGTAGGAGCCGCAGAGGAACTGTCTAGGGGAAATAAAAACCCTAGAAAGGGTTGTGTACCCACTTTATAACAGTTCACATAAACATAGCCTAGAAAATAGAACTACATATTTTACGCCTTGATCCCATTTGGAAGTAGGGTATGTAGGCAGTCTCGGAAACAAAGGATGCTCCCAGTACTCAGGCGTTCGGGAATGGGGTTTAGGGTTGGAGAGATCACATAACTAGTTATATAAGATAATCAACCAAAATACATGCAACTATACTTGGAAGAATCCCGCATGGATTGCTTGATTCCCCGAGGCCCTTAGGCCAAATTCCGAGGCGGGTTTCAAGTTTAGAATTTCAATTTTACATACCCCTGAGGACGACGACCTCGATGCACTTTTAGTAGAAAGTGTGGTCATCAGGGAAGCAACTCAGGATCCGGATGATCCCGATGAGTCCAAGACTCTGGCCAGAGCACATACCTATCACATGATAGATGCCTGCCTCATTTCGGTGGATGCCTATTCCGATTATATGAATAGATGTTTTCCTATTCCATATGAATAGATGAAGTGAATTCCTGTTCTGTATGAACAGATGATATATCTGTCCCGTATGGATAGAAGTTCCCGAGTATACTTGTGAATGAAAAAAAAAAATAGTGGTACTTCGGTTAAAATTACTTGGGTCCTTACATGTGGTATCAGAGGGAGATTCAAAAACTAGGCCTTGAGCTTACTACAATTCGCGCAATCAAAATATGTACTTTAAAAGTTAGAAATAACCTTTTTCAAAACTTAGAATAATACTAATATGTGAATAATTAAACAAGAATTCTAAATTCCGAGGGGAAGAGAAACTCGAGCTGGTGTCGGTAGAAGGCCAAAAGGGAACAAAGATGATGAACCACAAGCTCATGATGGGATTGAAGCAATAATAGAACTGTTAACTGAACAAAGAGATAAAGTCAACTCTTTGGAGCAAACGGTACAAGAACTTCGAACAAGACAAGATAATATTGAAAATATAGTTGAACCTCAAATTGAAAACCCTCCTGATGGAGATAATCCATAGCATAACATAATGGATGTTATTGCACCTAGGAGAGAAAATCCTATTCTAGAATTAACTAAGGACTTGAAGAAAATCACCCCTCCAAAATTTGATGGGAATCAACTAGGAGAAGGGGTAGAAAACTAGCTTAATGAAATGGAAAAGTATTTTGAGTTAAGGGATTTCAGCAAAACTACTAAGGCCTTATGGGGGTCCTACCAAGTTGTTGGTGAAGCAGCTAATTGGTGGACTAATGTGAAGGAACAAAATAAGTACACCAAGGAAGATATAACATGGGAACAATTTGTTGAGCACTTTCATAAAAGGTGGCTACCAAAATTGTTTTTCGATGAGAAGATGACTGAGTTTCACAACCTTCGTCAAGGATCTCTGACAGTTCAACAATATTGGGATAGGTTTGCCAAACTACTAAAATATGTGCCAATATATCAACAAGATGAAAAGAGCCAAACTAGGAAATTAATTTTGGGATTAAATACCAACATAGGAGCAGAGGTTGACATGCATGGACCAGAAGGTATGAATGAAGTGTTAGAGAAATCCTTAAAGCAAGAGAGGAAGTTACAAGCTTTAACTTCAGCGAGACAATCTTTTAGGAGTAATAATTTCAAGAGGAAACAAGAATTCAGAAGGAATCAAAACTTCAACAAGAACCTAAGGAACAATTCATCAGAAAGAAGACCACCTCCAAATCATAATCAAAGGTACAATGGGAATAATGCTTACAAAAACAACTTCAACAAAAATGAACCAAGAAACTATAACGGGCCAACAAATCAACCAAGGCTCAATGAAGCAAGCAATAACCAGCCTAAACATCCAATGCAACGAGGACCACCAGGTGGATGTTTCATGTGCGGAGGGAATCACTTTGCTAGAGAATGTCCAAGGATGCAAAGTCAAATGAAAGAAAATCAACCTCAGAGGGGACCTACACAAAGGATTCATGCAGCAGTAAGAAATCGACCTACTCGATCCCAGAATGTGCCCGTAGAGACTACAAGTACTCTATTTGGAAAACTAGCCTCAATTCTAATCGATACTGGATCATCTGAATGTTTTATTTCACCTGAATTTGTAAGGAAAAATGTATTTAAAGTTAATCATATGGAATCATCATGGACAGTCCAGTATGGGGATAAGGCAGTTAAAGAGGTAACCCAGTGTCTATCTGATGCAGAAATACAATTTCCTAACTTTAATACAAAGGCAGACCTTTATGTGGCACCTTTAGGATCATATGATGTGATCATTGGAATGAGTTGGTTGAAAAACCATCAAGCAAATGTAGACTGTTACAACAAATGGGTAGAATGTGTAGATGATATAGGAAAAAGGGTTGTGATTCAAGGGAAACATAGACCTATAAGTATGGAAATCATATCAGCTATGCAAATGAAAAGAGAAAAGAGAAAGGGGGCTCTAGTATACATGGTTACCATGGATGAAAAGGAAGAAGGCAATGCTCCAACGCTCCAAAATTCTCCTTACCTTCAAGATTTTAGTGATGTGTTTCCAGAAGAACTACCAGGGCTACCCCCAAAAAGAAAATTTGACTTCTCCATTGATATAGTTCCAGGAGCTAAACCGGTGTCTAAGGCACCCTATCGAATGAACACGACTGAGCTGGTAGAACTCAAGATGCAATTGGAATAATTGCTTGGGAAAGGTCTCATAAGACCAAGTGTATCCCCTTGGGGAGCACCGGTTTTGTTCGTTAAAAAGAAAGATGGAACCTTAAGACTATGTATTGATTATAGAATGCTTAACAAAGTCACCATAAAGAATAGGTACCCTTTACCACGCATAGAGGATCTCTTTGAAAAAATGAAAGGAGCAACTGTGTTTTCTAAGATAGATCTTCGATCAGGGTACCATCAACTTAGGATAAAGGAAGAAGATATCCTGAAAATAGCCTTCAGAACAAGGTATGAGCATTATGAGTTTACAGTTGTACCTTTTGGTGTGACTAATGCTCCAACTGCCTTTATGAACTTGATGAATAGTGTGTTCCATGATTACTTGGATAAATTTGTCTTGGTCTTCTTAGACGATATCTTGATTTATTCCAAAAATGAGGAGGAACACCTAGCACATCTTCAGTTAATTTTGCAAAGGTTGAGAGAACATAGGCTATATGGGAAACTATCAAAATGTGCATTCTTTAAAAAGAAAATACATTACTTAGGTCACATCATTTCAGAAGATGGTATCGCAGTAGATCCAGATAAGATAAAAGCCATAGAGGAATGGCCAATTCCAAAAAATGTGTTTGAGGTAAGAATTTTTATGGGACTTGCAGGTTATTATAGAAGATTCATAGAAGGATTCTCAAAAATTGCAAATCCAATCACTTCATTACAAATAAAGGGTAAGAAATTCTTGTGGACTGAACAGTGTGATAAGGCATTTCAAAATTTGAAGGGAAAATTAACCACTGCACCTATCTTAAAGGTTCCAGAACCAAATGGACACTTCATAGTTGTGACAGATGCTTCCATTGAAGGTCTAGGTGGGGTACTCATTCAAGATGAAGGTGTGGTAGCATATGAATCAAGGAAATTGAAAAATCATGAAGTAAACTATGCACCTCACGATTTGGAACTTGTAGCAATTGTACATGCTCTTCAGAAATGGAGACATTTTCTCCTAGGAAAGCCATTTGAGTTAAAAACTGACCATCAAGGACTCAAGTACATCTTCACGCAACCTCACTTGAACGCTAGACAAAGAAGATGGTTAGAATTTCTAAGCGAATATGATTTTGAGATAGAATATATTAAGGGAAAGGAAAATAGGGTTGCAGATGCACTAAGAAGGAGGCACTTGATGAATATGGCAATATTCAAAACCACTTTTAAAGAAAAAGTGCTAAATGGGCAAAAAGAAGATCCATGGTATAAGCAGGTTAGATTGACCTTAGAAAATGATCCAGCTGATCCTAGTATAAAGGGGTATAATCTAGATGGTGACAAGATGCTTCAATACAACAATAGGATATATGTTCCAAACTGTAAAGAGTTAAGAGAATTGGTTTTAAGTGAAGCCCACAATACCCCTTATTCAGGACACCCTGGGGAAAACAAACTCTATTCAGACCTTAAGAAACTATATTTTTGGCAAGGAATGAAGAATTACATATTACTCTATGTAGCTAAATGTCTTGAATGTCAGAGGGTGAAGGCAGAGCATAGCCATCCTGCAGGATTATTATACCCCCATGATATACCACATCATAAGTGGTAGGTTATTAGTATGGATTTTATTCAAGGATTGCCTACAACACCTTATAGGCATAACACAATAATGGTGGTAATCGACAAACTTACCAAGGTTGCTCACTTCATAGTAGGAAATATAACAGATGATGCTCCAACTTTGGCTAAACATTTTGTGAAGGAAATTTTTAGATTACATGGAATTCCAGAAAAGATCATATCTGATAGGAATGCTAGATTCACTTCAAGGTTTTGGACAACTCTTCAATCAGCTTTGGGGACACAATTAAATTTCAGTACAGCATATCACCCTGAAACAGATGGCCAAACTGAAAGGACAAATCAAATTGTGGAAGACCTTCTACATATGTACTATATGGACCAACAATCTAAGTGGGAAGAATATCTTCCACTAGTAGAGTTTGCATACAATAACTCTTTTCAAGTCTCCCTAGGGATGGCTCCATTTGAAGCTCTATATGGAAGAACTTGTCGCACACCTTTGAGTTGGGATAATCTTGAGGATAGAGTGGTAATTGGACCAGATATGTTGAAGGAAATGGAAAATCAAATCAGGTCAATTAGACAGAGGTTAAGGGAAGCAACAGACAGACAAAAGAGTTATGCGGATAGGAAAAGAACACAAAGGGAATTCGCAGTAGGTGAAAAAGTTTTCTTAAGGGTCAGGCCATATAAAAGCTCTATAAGTTTTGGTAAGAAGGCAAAGTTGGCACCACGTTATGTGGGACCCTTCGAAATCATAGAAAAGATAAACCCGGTTGCCTACAAATTGGCCCTACCTCCCCAGCTGAGTCGTATCCATGATGTTTTCCATATATCTCTTCTTAAGAAGTATGTACCTAATGAGAAACATGTTTTGAATTGGAATGCATTACAGGTCCAAGAGCTCGAGAAAATAACAATAGAGCCATATCGAATCTTGGAGAGGCGCCAGTACCAATTGCGCAACCGGATGGTTGATCAAAGCAAAGTACAGTGGGATCAATATGATGAAGACAATGCTACTTGGGAAGATACAATTGATTTACAACAATCATTTCCCTTCTTGTTTTAAGCACTATTTAGATACTATATTTATTTTTTGTTTCAAAGTACTATCTCTTTACTATATAAAACTTATTGAATATATGCATCGAGACGACGCACAAATAAGGGAGGGAGGATGTCACGACTCCTCCTCCCTAACTCTTACTGCACAATTTTGATAGACTTTAATGTAGGAACACATGTTAAATCCAGACTAAAAATCTAATACTCATATGCTTGAAAATCTTGCCTATCATTAATTTTTGATTGAAAACTTGAGAGCAGAATTTGAATGTCGACCAAATTCAGTGGACAACTGTGGAGTTAAGATGTCATGCATGAATTAGAAAATGACATTTTGACCACGTTTTCAATAGAAAACAGCACAGTGAATCAAATCCAGATAAGCAAATTAAAGTTCTAGTCAGCACAGACCTACTGGTAGGTCACATTCTGCCTTCTTCAACCACACAACACCGAATTCACTGCCGAATTCACTGACTTTGTATCATTCACGTGGGTTGTGAATCAACTACCACAATAAATTGCAGGTCTAACTCACATTCTACAGTTGACAATGAATTTAATGCGTTATATCTATAAAACAAGGGAATGAACTTCTGTTTTGGGGGAGAGCAAGAGAACGTTATGTGGGAGACTCCAGAGAGATGCTTGATTTCAGACTTTAGGAAGGAGAGCCAACCTGGGCGCATTGATCACTTAGATCTCTACCAAGAATCAGCGCACACAAGTAGGTTAAAGTCCAAGTATGCAGTTTTGATCTTAGGAAAATTCATAATCATATTCTTATGCGTTGTTTGGATGTGCTCATGTCTGTTGATATTTTGTAAAGAAGTTTTAGTTGATAATACTTTTCAATTTTCTGGGCTCTTTCTTGGATATGGAATTTGAAGATCTCTTTGAAGAAGAAATTTTCAATTTTGGAAACAACAGTTGGTAGGGTTGTAGTCTTTCTCAACATTTTGCTATATTGTTGGCTTAAAAGGTAGCCTCTTTGTAGTTTTGTAGTTAAATTCTTCCTAGAAGGCTCATCATCTGCTTTTTCCAAAGACTGTTTTCTAATTACCCAGGAATTTCGCTCCTCAGTAAATGTTGTAGGAAATTTGGATTTGATCTTAAAGATTGTCCATTGGGATTTTTCTGTTGCTACCTAACTTTTCCTTCGATGAATGTCTGTGGTTTTGCAATCCTGATTTGTCATTTTTGAGTGATATGGGAGAATTTGCTGCAATTTAAGCATTCAATGTTTTTGTAAGGCAAATTTCCTTTATTCCAGTGGTGTCTTCCATTACCATTTACTGCCCTCAAATATGACTTTTCTATCATGTGGTTCATCCTCCATTTAAATATGTATTTCAATCTAGAATATGCTACCTTATATTGTTTGATATCCGACCAATGGTGATAGAGTAGGGTTCGACATACTTAAAATTTAATATTATATATATATTTATCAATCATGCATACTTTCTCTTTTTGAAAATTTGGTGTAAGACATGCCTTTATGGTTCCAATTATCTCTATTACCTCAATCACTTTCTTTAGGAGATATATATATGTATTTGGTTACAATCTTTTGTTTAATGCCATTTCATAAATGAGGGTAAAATTTAAATATTTTGGGTTAAGTGATATTCAAGGTCTATGTACCGAAAGATAAGGCCATGTAAATATGGTTACTCTAACATGTTAGATGAATGAACGGACCTTGTTGCTTTTCTTACTAAAATTTGAATTGGTGTATATAAATGGGCATCGATATAAGATATTAATAACCATCCTTAATTTTTATTTCATAATAATTGAATGTTGATTTGGTATTTATATATATACATATTTCCTTATACGATCTAATCCGTTTAGGGAGTCTTACCAAACACTTGGCATTTGTAAATTATCTCTAGTATGGTTAGAAATTTGCAATATAATCAAATTAAAGATATTGTTAGCCTGAAACCACGTATTAACATTGATAAAATTATCTTGATATATTGAAGCATTCAAGTTCTCCTTTATTCTACTTGGTCTAGGACCTTTAATTTAAATACAAAGAACAATGAAACCCCTTCTACACAAAGGTAGTTCTTCTATAAGAAATAGACAACATAAGTACTCCATTACCCCTAGTTAGTGTTGAATAATTACCTTATTACATTCCATAATATAGTCATTGGAATTTTCACATCCTAATGCTAAATAAACCATCTAGAAGATAGAAATATAAGTGGAATAATAGGACTCTAATCCTTGAAATGATTCTTGAAGATATTTTAACTCTAGGTAAAAGTGATTTCTTGTATACTTTTGATAACGAAAGTAATGAACAGTATATGTTATGAAATTTCTCAAAAATAATGCATGTCTTTAATTTAAGTACTCACTTAATTACGTTGCATGGGAATTTCTTTTATGAGTAATAAATGGTTAAATAATTTAAGTTACTAAGATTAGAACTTATTATAAATTCTTGACCAATGCTTGTTGATTTATTAAATCATCATGGGTTTCCTTTTATGAATATTGTTAATAGTTACCGTGTCTTATGAACTTCATTTCCTAATCAATATTAAGTATGTTAGATATAGATTTGGAAACTAATCAAAGAAGGAAAAACAAAACCAGCAGCGTTCGGTATTAACGATGCCTCTGGCTCACGTTTACGGGTAAAGCCGTCGCGCTTGAGCTACTGCATCTATAGCCTAACACAGCTGCAATAACGGCGTCTGTGGCATCGTCCCTATAAATCGCCGGGGAGAAATAAGGGACATGAGTTGTTTAAAATCCAAAGGGAGGGAAATCCCCTTTGGATCGATAATCTAAAAAGATAAACAAAAATGTATCAAATCCGCTAGTGACAACCTAGAAAATTGTACTTAGGAATTTTCAGTGGTGCAAATGTAATTCTAACTCAAAGATATAATCATGTGGATAAATTATTAGGAAATCATTTAAACGGGTCAAGGGAGACGAACATCATTAGGGAGTAGGGTTAGATGAAGGTTAATAGGTAAACAATAAATGGTCAAAGCGATCGTTTATTATCCATGCTCCCCATCATGGGTAGCAACCACAGAGGAACTGTCTAGGGGAAATAAAAACCCTAGAAAGGGTTGCGTACCCACTTTATAACAGTTCACATAAACATAGCCTAGAAAACAGAACTACATATTTTACGCCTTGATCCCGTTTGGAAGCAGGGTATGTAGGCAGTCTGGGAAACGAAGGATGCTCCCAGTACTCAGGCGTTCGGGAATGGGGTTTAGGGTTGGAGAGATCACATAACTAGTTATATAAGATAATCAACCAAAATACATGCAAATATACTCGAAAGAATCCCACATGGATTGCTTGATTGCTCGAGACCCTTAGGCCAAATTCTGAGGCGGGTTTCAAGTTTAGAATTTCAATTTTACATACCCCTGAGGACGATGACCTCGGTGCACTTTTAGTAGAAAGTGTGGTCGTCAGGGAAGCAACTCAGGATCCGGATGATCCCGATGAGTCCAAGACTCTGGCCAGAGCACATACCTATCACATGATAGATGCTTGCCTCGTTTAGGTGGATGCCTATTCCGATTATATGAATAGATGTATTCCTATTCCATATGAATAGATGAAGTGAATTCCTGTTCTGTATGAACAGATGATATATCTGTCCCGTATGGATAGAAGTTCCCGAGTATACTTGTGAATGAAAAAATAAAAATATAGTGGTACTTCGGTTAAAATTACTTGGGTCCTTACAATAGTTCTTTCCACTAAAGGATGGTAGTTGTTGCTAGCTCTTTCCTTCATCTCTAGCCATGTCTCCTACACAATAAACTCAATACCCAAAAAAAAATGCCCTAACTCACGAGGAAATGGGGCCTATGGCTCTGATACCATGTCAGAGTTTCTCAATGCAAGAAATCACACAGATTTACTGCTTTGTTTCCCTAAAAACAAATAGGGGAATACACAAATGCAGAATAAATAGAATGCAAGGAGACAACAAATCTAGGCATGCAATATTTTCCTTTTTATATTAACTAAGTTGGAAATGGAAATACATTAAAGTTCAAACATAAAGTATTGAAAGCTAAGTCTAAGCTACAGACTTCAAAATTCTAGGAGCTTCATGTGCTACTCAACCAGACATACAACAAACTTCAAGAGCAATCACTACTCACACAAAACAAATAGTTACTATTGTTCAGGAGCTTTCAGAAGCTCACATAGAAAACATTTTTTGAATCACACATAGGAGAAAGAATATTCATTTTCAGAGTCTGCTACTGCTCAGGAATTCAACTTCTTCTAGATTGATAGAATAAACTGCCTTCATTCCTTTTTGTCTTCAACAAACATTCCCTCTCAAATTCAAAATTACCTACCAGCATTAATTGGTAATTCAAAATGACCTACCACATTTACTTTAGTGTTTGTCAGGAGTTGTAGGGATGAAGATCCCAAAAACTACCATTGAAATTGGGGGTTTCTGATAGGTAGGTGAAACAGGGGGCTGACGTGAGAGCAGAAGGCTCAAGAGCATTCAATTTTCCAACATATTCAGCCTTGAGTGCATTTGATTTCATTGTCCTTGTGCTCAACACATGCCCTCCCTTACTATGTGATTTATCTTGGCGAGTTAGAGTAGCTGCAAGCATCCCTATAGCATTGGATTTACCTTTATATTCTTCATATCACCCTGATCTTTTAGCATACTTTTATCAAAACTATTCATATTGGATTACTATTAGAGAGTTGGAACAAACAAGACTTTGGTTAAATGTATTTCGATTACTCCTCATGTTTGAAAATTAGTTAAGTGTGAAAAGTAGTTATGTGTTAATAGTTAGATATACTTGCAATCATGCTACCTCTTGAGATCATCTCCACTCTGAGGTATTCCATCAAACAAGTTCATGTGCCTAAATGCTTCAATAATTTACATTGTTATGAGGGAACTCATAGCTATAATTTCCATTGAGATTCCCCTATCCTATATGCTTTAAGGGATGCTTTAAAATGTTGTAAGAGACCAATTGATGTCCCTTTGAAAATGAACCCTTCCATCACTTCATAAAAGTGTTTGTATCCATGTTTTGTTTAAGTCATTGTTGTTGTTTAATTTTCCTTTAAAACTTTCCTTACTCTATGTCATGTTTATTCATGAACATTCTAACATTGTTAATCATTGTGAAACAATAATGAGATTTATAACATCAATCTAATCTGATTTATGAAGGAAAATGGTAGTTAAGTATTTTAAGTTAAATTGGGGCATGTGAATTAATAAATTCATGCTAGTTTGATTGGAATTTTCTATTTAACTCATATCACACATTGCAAGCTAATTCTTATGTCATTATCCTTACTGTAAAACTAAGATAGGAGACAAGGAAACAAAGTTTCATGAATAAGGCACCACACTTATAAGTAATATTAAAGATTAGAAGCCTTTAGATGCTCGAGCTACTAAACTAATTTTATTTCATCAACCTATTAGATCAACCAATTCCATATTGTTATACATTAGAAGAAATAAATTCATAAAATGAACAAATTGGGTATAGAGCGATCTAGATGTAATATTTTTACAAGTTTTGTATGGATTTTTAAATGGAATGATATGAAGAATAATATTGACTTAGTTAGTGTCATTTATCAATTAGAGGAAAAAATGAAGAATAGAACTAGTGAGTGAAAATTATTTACCTTCATAGCATTATTCTATTTAAATATTCTTTATTTTGAATAGTTAATCAAAATATGCTTAGATTTCTTTAAATTGATTAATTGGTTATAGACTAGAAAATATTTCCTAGCCCAAATTGACAAGGTTACTTATTCACTTGAATGTGCACACTTAGAATTAGACTAGTGCGAGTATGTTTTTCATTTTGTTAGCAATGGTATGAAATATATGTTGAATTAGGGTTATAGTAAAATTAATATTCTACATAGTAATTAATTAGATAAGTAAGTGGAAGGTTAATAGGGGAAAGTTGATTACTTATATTTTGATAAACGAAGAGTTTAGGTAAATGAATGAATTAGATGATCTTTTAAATGATGAATCCTCTCATATTCATTTAATAGTTGATTTGTAAATTCTCTATAGGGGTAGTTATTTAGAATATAGGTGATTGTGGTAATTATTAACTGAGTGCATTTAGTGGGTAAGCTATGAGTAAAATGAAGTGTGGAAATATTGTATTTTAAGTTGCACTACTTGAGTGATCTCTTGTTTTATTGTGCTGAATATTGGAAATTTGGTGTGATTTTGTAATTGTTACTGAAGTGGGAGTCATTTGTGCAATTTGTTAAGGCTAGTTTCCAGAGGCTAGAAGGGAATATTTTGGTATCTAAGGTTCTTTTGTTGGCTTCACCTTGGATGAAAATTTGGCAATGTTTTATGTGTGATTTGTCCAATGATGGTTTTAATTGGAAGTGGATGGTAATGTTTTGGGTTATGTGCTTTGTGCAAGTTGAAAACCCTAATGGTGTGCCTTTATCTTGGTATGGTTTCATGTGGCTATGGTAAATGTGCAAGATGGTCAGTGCCTTGTACCATGTTCAGATTCTTGTGACTGTTATATGTGAGTGGGATGTTTAATGCCTTGTTCTATGTTGGATTCATGTTATTTTTTATGTATGTAAGATGGTTTTTACTTTGCTTGTTGTGTAGGGTCTTCAAGATGCAAGTAGGGGGAGTGGATCTCAATGAGGGTTAACGTCTAGTGAGAGACTGTCAGGATAACCCATTGGAGAGTTTCTTAATTTAGTGATAACCTAATTAATGAATTGGGGGTATGGGTAATCTTCACATTAATCAAGATAATTGGATGTATCACCCATGCTTGTAGTGCTCGTTTAGGCTAAGGATGGGTTGAGAAGGCCTCGTTGGCAAGATCAACTTCCTTGTCCTCATGAAAGAAATGTTGGTTCTTCATGTGTCACCCTATGGGGTATGTATCTAGTGAGAGACTATCAAGATAACCATAGATGGGGGATGATGTCTAGTGAGAGACTGTCAGGATAACCCATTCCAAAACCATGTGATGACACTCTTCCCTATTGCAGTCTAACATTCCATAGATTTGTGTTCCCCTTCTGTTGTATGTGCATATCTGGAAGTGAAGTCAATGTTGTAAATGATATATGTGTTCTATGTGATGTTCACATTGTTGATGTGTTATGCTGGAGCCATGTTTATTCCTTTTGTGTTAAGCCTTCTCTCTTCTTGACTATTTTGTGATGGGACCTTATTGTTATCTCCTAGCATGGGGGTGGACCTTAGGGTTCCACATGGTCAGGTGGATTGTTCCTTTTCCTCCATTGGATTTTTCAGTTGTTGTTCATGAGCATAGAGGATGAACCTTATAAGGCAGACTCTAGATCTTGTACCAATTTGAGAAACAGTTGCTTACATTATGTATTGAACCATTATATCATATGTATCATGTAATGTAATCTTGATGTATTATTCCCATTGTATCTAGGAAAGAATTATTGTAAGCAATGTAATGATGTACTCTCATGTAATGGATCTTCTATATATTTTTTAGTTGTTTATAAAGATATTTAATGTTCTTTATCTGATGTCATGTTCATGGTTATAATTGTGTTAGTACCATAGTCATAGAACCTTAGAGGACTTAGTTTAGTTTACATGTTATGTTAAGTTATACAGTTCATTGTTATTCCTTATTTAAAAAAATAAAATCTATTATTGTAGCTTAGATTTGTTGTCCTTTGGGGTTTCGTGGTGGGGCGTTACATGATAGCTTGGCCAAACAATAACAAAATAAAATAATAATTTAGCAAAAGTAAATTATGGTCTCTGGGAGCCCACATTCGACATCCTATCCTAGAATTGATTTCATAGAAAGAATAAATATAACACAGTAACTCATACATTTGTTTAAGTTTCAAACATTCTCTAATAAAGGAGTTAATACTAAATTCTTCAAACAATAGTTTTCTCAGTTCATTTAGATTTCTTACATTCTAAGTGTAAATAACAAATATATATATATATATATATATATATATATATATATATCCATTTTGCACATAAAATCCCAATAATTCATCCTTGTATTAACAATTACCAATTTGAATGGTTCTACTAAATAAAACAAATTCATATTTATATATTCATAATGAACACTTTCTAAATCATATGTAAATATATATTCATATCAAAAATCAATTCTTGCTCATTCACATATATATTCAAAAATTTATCATTTTACAAGTAGAAATAATTACATTTTCATATATATATATATGCAATTAAAATAAAACATACAAGAAATTGTAGTTCACATATGTACATTTATCTACAGCTAGAAGTTCATGAAAAAAAAACATCGCATTATATATAAAATCACAGAAAAAAAAATTTCTACCAAAATTTCATACAACCAAATCTGAGTTTAAGCAAATTTTAAAGCAATTTCTATCAACGGTTTCAAATATTTTTCCCATAAGGAAAATCGCATTGCATAGCGGTTTGAGGAGGGAGTGGAAGCCACCATATGGGAGTGCTTCTTATGGATGGAAGCGCCCAATCCACAGGCCACGGCCTATGGAAGGGTTGCTGCCTCCACATCGTAGCCTTTCCTTGTGGGTGCATTTAAATACTTTCAACTATTTCATTTAAACATTCGTCCATTCAAGTAATACAATGATACATATTATTATTTGTATGTTGTTCAGTTTTTGTGTATTATTTTATCCATTTCAAAACATATAAATAATAGTATTATATATTTATAAATATATGGTATAATATAGATAAATGTATAATATTATTATATTTTGGTATAGTAAATTATTTAAAAAGTAGTTTGTAACTTTTGTTGAGTACATAAAATATTCAATACTAAGATTTGAAGCTATATATATATATTAAAAGGAATAAGAAAATACAGTCTTGTTTAGCCACGATTCTTTATTTTCCTATAGAAAGTAAAATATTTAAACCCTAAACGCATGATTACAATGGATATGCACAACTGGGTCTCAACTATAGAATTTAATCTTTCACACAAAATAAATGGAGATAAATCCATTTATTCACACAAATTAGAACTAAATACAATAGAAAACGAATAAAAACTTGGTAAGACACTATCTTATTGGGCACACTTCTTGTTCTCCTCTCATTTCCACTGTTCTTCTCCTACTTTGCCCAATTTCCCTAACTCTATTTGTTCATGTTTTTGGTTTTTTTTTTTGCAGAGAATAATTTGAGAAAAATGAATCTAGTTTCTGAATGAATCCTCCCATGTTGAAAGAATAAGAGATTATTATCTTTTATTATTTTCTTTCTCTTTTTCTATCTTTGTTTTTGTAAATTGAACTTTTTTTCAATTTTTGTAATTTTCTAATGTTTTTGATCTCACTGATTTATTTTGAAAAATCTTTCTTTTTTTTCCTTGATTTATTTGAAATCTATCTAATAAAAATAATTTTTAAAAGAAAACATGATTTATTTTCCATGCATCACAATTATCCTCAAATAAATTAATATTAATAATAATAATAATTTATTCTTCAAATGAAATCAATAATTGAAATAAAATAAAACTTTTTCTTTTATTTCTATGCGCATTTAATTTACCACCAATTAATCAAACAACTAACTATAAAGCAAGAAACAATATAAAATGATTAACTAAATGAAATTCTAAATGCATCTATATGTTTACTAAGAGTGTGTGTGTGTGTGTGTGTGTGTGTGTGTGTGTGTGAGTGCAACCATTCCATCTTAACCCTACCAGGTATCTAGCCTCCTCTACCTTAACCACACCCTTGGTCTTCGACAACCTACAACTCATGAAAACTCAAATACCCGTTGATAGATTAGTGTCCAAAACTAAATTGAAGCAATATAATTCATCATTTCATAATATCATTCTCTATATTGCATCATTTCGAAATAAAATCATATTCATCACATTTCATCTTTTCTAAAATTATATAAACATTCACTTATTTCATCTTTGAAATAGCATAACATAACATTTATTCTACCACACACAATTATTCATATATCAATTCCACATAAAGTAAATGCAAGCAACATCAATGTCTAAGACATGACAAGTACCAACATGTGTTTCTTTAGGATCTTCTTGAAATCTAGCCACAAGACAAACTACGTAGATGATATCTGGTCTAGTAGCAGTTAAATACAATAATACACCAATCATAGATTTGTATTTACTCTGATTAGCCTTAGCTGAATCATCATCTTTACTCAATTTGCAGCTAGTCACTATAGGAGTCCATATTAGTTTGGAACCATCCATCCAAAAATTCTTCAACATTTCTTTTACATACTTTGACTATGAAATAAAGATCCCTTTCTTCATTTGTTTAATTTGTAGCCCAAGAATGAAATTCCTCTAACCAAAGATAGACATCTCAAATTCTTTTTGCATTTCTTTAGAAAACATCTTGCACATAGTTTCATTTCCTCCAAAGATAATGTCATCAACATATACAACCATTATCAAGATCTTGTCATTTTCAATTTAAAAATACATATTACTATCTACCATACCTTTGTTGGAACCTTGTTGAATCAAATATCTATCTAACCTTGCATACCAAGCTCTATGAGCTTGCTTCAATCCATATAAAGCCTTCTTCAATTTGTAAACCATATCTGCTTGATCTGACAACTGAAATCCTTTCGGTTGTTCTATATAGACCTCTTCCTCTAACTCACCATTCAAGAATGTAGACTTCACATCCATATGATAGAACTTGAAATCTTTATGAGTAGAAAAAGCTAAAAATATTCTAATAGCTTCCATCCTTGTCACCAGAGAAAAAGTCTCCTAAAAATCTATACCTTCTACTTGTGAGTAACCCTTACACACAAGGCTTTCTTTATTTCTAACTATGTCTCCATTCTCATTCAACTTGTTTTTGAATACCCATTTTGATTTAATTATGTTTTTATCTATCAATCTAAGAACCGATTCCCAATTTTGATTCTTCTCAATCTACATAAGTTCTTCTTCCATAGCTATCATCCAATTTTCATCATTACATGCTTCACTCATTGTCTTCGGTTCAACCTCATAATGTAAAAAAAATATTTATCTCACTAGTAGCAACAACTTTATTTCTTGTCAATACTCCTTTCCTCTTGTCTCCATTGATTTGATCTTCTGAATGATTCTTGTGCACATATTTAGGTGTCTTTGGGACACCACTAGAGCTTCTTCTTTTTCATTCTGATTTTCCTATTCTTCCACAACTTCTTCAATGTCTATACAATCAGGTTCATTAGATACATATCCATCAACTTCTATTGAATTCTTCACTACTTCATCAACCTTGAAATTTTCACTTTCTATAAGCTTTCTTTGTCTTTTATTGAAACATCGGTAAGCTTTGCTTCTAGTAGAATATCCAAGAAAGATACCTTCATCACATCTAGCATCAAATTTCCCTAAATTTTCTTCATCCTATCTAATATAACAATTGCTTCTAAATACCTTGAAATACTTAATAATAGGATTTCTTCCACACCATAGCTGATAAGGGGTCTTATTACTGTTAGTTTTTGCTTGAAATCGATTAAACACATAAATAGCAGTGCGAATAGCTTCTCTCCAGTAACTTCTGGTAGACCAGCTATAGTAATCATTGATCTAGCATCTTTTTGAATCATTGTATTCTTTCTTTCAACAACTCCATTCTATTGAGGAGTTCTTAGAGTAGATAACTATCTTTTTATTCCATGAACTTCACAAAATATATTAAAATCATGGGAGGTGAATTCACCACCACTATCAGAACTCAAGCATTTTATTCTCAAATTTATCTCATTCTCAACGATAGCCTTAAATTCCTTGAATCTATCTAATGCATCAGATTTCTCTCTAAGAAAAGTAACCCATGTATACCTAGAGTAATCATCAATCAAAAGCATAAATTACCTTTCACCTTGTAGAATTACCACTCTTTTAGGACCATAGAGATTTGTATGAATCAAATCTAGTAGTCTGGTAGTAAATTGTTCTTTTGATCTAAATTTATTTCTCATTTGCTTTCCAAACTGATAATTCTTGTAAATAGAATTAACAAGCTTTGTAATCCTTGGTAAATCTCTCATGGCTTGTACTACACTAATTCTTTCCATATTATTAAAATTCATGTGACACATTCTCTGGTGCGATAACCAACTATCATTAATTTGATTCATAAAGCATTTCCCATTAGCACCCTTATGTTAATAAATGTTTCCTTCAGACTTCTTTCTTGCAACAATCACTATTCTAGATCCTTTCCCAATTTCACATGTATCTCTCATCCTCAAATACAAGATCATATCCTTTACTACACATCTATCCAACACTCAAAATATTATGCCTTCATCCCTTAACATAGTAGACATCATTAGTATTATGCTTTCCATCAAAATTTACTGAACCTATCCCACAAATCTTCACACTAGTATCATCTCCAAACATAACTAAGCCTCCATCATATTTTTCAAGTTTAAAAAACTTACTCTTATCATGAGTCATGTGATGTGAACACCCACTTTCAACAACCCAATAGTTTTTTTATTGTTTAGCATGAGGGTATGTGCAAGATCATCATGGAAAAAATAGGCCCTTAAGTGGCAAAATTTTTAAAAAAATCAGAGTTACACAACTTGACATAAAATTTTGAATAAGTTATCTATATTATTTCAAAAATATGTAACAATAGAATATGTAGCAAATTGAATGTAGTTTGTAAACTACTAGGTTTATTTAAAAAAACAAAAATCTATTTGGTGAAAATTTGAAATTTCAATGCAGTAGTACTTAAATCTCAGGGAAAAAATAAGAAGTAGGTGTTTGTCTGACCACCCTAACCACAATAAAATGATAATATTTTGTTATAATATTTTAGATATAAGTAGAGGACTCATGTCTAGATGTGATGCATATTTTTTTGTACTTTTTTCCAAGTAAATAATTAATTATGAATTTTTTATTACGACTTTTAAAAAATATAAAAACTCGTAAGTATAACCACCTTAACTTAATCAAAAATTCATGAAATTCAATTTATATTTTTTTAATCCTATAGTATGTGAAGCATAGAATGTGACGCATGTTTCAGATTCAAAAAATGTGATACCATTTGAAAACTATAGATGTTTTTAAATTAGCCTATCAATCAGGACTTTAGTCGTAATTCAAATAGAAAATGAATAATAATAATTTATTAAATTCAAAGTATAGCATAATTTACATTGGTGGAAAACTAAGAATATCCTTTAAAAACCCTTTTCGTTTCATCAATTCTAGGTCAAAAAAAAAATTCATCAGCAACATACCCCACAAATACCCATCACATCGCCACGTTTTGGCCCATCATGATCCTGTACATACCCATGAAGAGTAGAAATCATTGTACCTTCACTCTTTTCTGGAGCATTTTCCTTCACTTGTATTTCAGTATTAGCAGAAGTAGATTCATCTTTTATAGCCAAGAACAAGCATTTGTTGAGATTATGGATGTATAGTCCCCAAAGATTTGGAATCTTCAATAAAGGACCTTATCCATGAAAGATAATCAACCACAAAGGGAAGTGTTGCAATTATGGAATGTTGAATAAAGACTCTATATTGATATGATATGATGAAAATGATATGTTACAAATGAACAAAATGCGTGATTATATAGGCAAGAAGAGAAAACTTAAGATACATGAGATGTTGCCAAGTGTTATAAATTTATAATCTATCAACATGTGACAACATGTGAACCCTATCTAGATGATTATTAAATGTTGAGATAAGTTCTAGAAGGACAACTCATCTTCTAGAAGGAATCTTATCCCACAAATAAAGAAGGGAATATTATCTCATTTATTAAATGATTTATTAAAAATGCAACCTACGACTAAATGAAATATGACCTAAGTTAACTTATCCTAGTGTAATAATTAATTAATTAATTACACTAACACCCCCCCATAAGTTCAACTTAAGGAGGAAAAAATCAATGATTATGCAAGAAGATGATGGGTCCTAGCTACGAGGCCATGTTAGGTACCCATGTACATGAAGATGCGGAAAATATTCCACAAACAAAGAAAAGGGGAAAACCCAATGGGAAGAAAACCCCTCCCCAAAAAGGAGATATAAAAGCAAAAATGATGGAAGAGTGATGTTTGGAGGACTCAACATTATCCCCCCAAGGACTACAACCATCACATATATACAAAGAGATCAAAAAGATATGGACTAGATAGCCCCCCATAAAGGAGAGTAGTCCCCTGTAGAATGTCTTCAAGACCAGTGTGAAACTAAGCAGCTAAGTCAAATAGACCTGAAGAGAACCCATCCATGTACCACAAGTTTGAAGAAGTGAATGTATCCATCCCTACTAAAGAAAATGTCAATTGAGAGGTGTCAAAGGAAGAATATGGTTCCATGCAAAGAGCCAAGTCAATCCAACCGTCACAACCTTGGTGAGGAGGGGGTGATGATGTGCTTCCTACCTTTGAATCTAGAGAGTTAGGAGCAGGTTGATCTTGATCCCAGAATTTAGTAAACTTTTATACCTTGGAATGATGATCTGTTTGACCATAAGCAACAAGGACATCAAACCTATCCCTGATGATCACAAGTTTTGAAGTGAACTCAATTTTCAATCCCTCTTGAGCAAGTTGATAGATAGACAACAAATTATGAGCAATCTAAGGAATGTAGACAACATCTTCTCACCTCCTTCCATGAAGAGCAACATCAGAGATACCAACAACATAGACAATATATGCATTTGTTGTAAACATTCAATCAAAGTTGGAAGGCCTTAGAGTATCCCAGAAAATATTTTGAGAAGAAGTGACATGTCGGGAAGCACCAGAGTCAAGTACGCATCCTTCTATGTTATCAACCAATATTTTCAATTGTGTCAATTCCAACAATACCTGATGATGACTCTTCATGAGAGGGGGAGTGGGCATATTTGACTGTAGTAGGTGGGAGAGAGATGTTGTGATCTCTAAGTATTTGTCATAGCTCATGTATCTCTCTCTTGAAACATGTATCCTCAATGTGATGAAGCGCATTGTAGAAGTTGCACTTGGGCCTCTCCCTCTTTGGCTCTTCTTCCTTAGGCTGAGATAATGATTCAAAAGAAGCTCATGCCTTTGATTTTCCCTTGTGATTTCCCTTTCCTTTTGATGGACCTACCACCAATGCATGGGATTTTGTGGATGTATCAACCTGATTGAGCTTGTATTTTTCTCGAGTCAGTTGTTCACAAAATGTCTCAAATGATGGCATAAAAAAGCTATCACCAAGACCATCCATGGTGGAATAGAAAGAGGTAGAAAAATAGGAGAAGGAACCTCTTAACTTAGATAAAATCATGAATATAAATTCTTTGTCAGATTTATCTTTGCCACATCTAGAAAGTTGAGTCCTTAAAGACTTGAATCTTACCAGGTAGTCTTCAATGGAAGGAAATTGATCAACAGTGAGTGAAACAAGTTCAACCTCCAATTGCAAAGCTCGTACATCACTAACAGAACCAAAGAGATCCTTGAGATTTTCCCAAACCTCCTTGGGAGTCTTGCACCCCTCAATATGGAAGAATAAAGAGTTCGAGACATGTAGAGCAATGAGCCCCATTGCCTCTTCACACTTAATCTGATGCTGGAATTTTTCATATTCTCTAGTGAGATGAGGTTGATTCTCATTCAAAGTGGACCAAAGTACCTTGGACCAAAGAAGTCTCTACATACTACCCTTCCATCTTTGATAGTTATGAGGAGTAAGAATCTTGAATCCCGTGTCAACCATTGGAGAAGAATAACAATCCAAGACAAAATATTTTTGACAAAAAATGTTGAACACAGATAACTGAAGAACTATCAATTGAAGTGAAGCATTTGAAACAAATGGAAAAGCTAGAAATCACGTCTAAACCCAAAAATTAGGGTTACCACTTCAACTAATAATAATTTTTTATAGAAGTAGAATCTAGAAAAATAGAGTACACCTCTAGAAAGTATACTGAAAGAGCTTTCCAATGATATATCATTTGTAGATTTTTGATATCGTATGCAGAAGTTATGCCTCCTGGAAGAATTCTTCTTGAGTGGAAATGGTCTGGCTAACAAGGTGCAAAAAATAAGCACCACGGGCTTAAATAAAAAATCCCCCAGTCATTGATATGACTGCAAGGTTGGCGGGCATAAAAAAAAAAAGTGTCGTTGGATGGGCAGTAGTGGAGCAGCTACAGGGTGGTAAGATCAGAGGTGCGTCAGTGGCATAGCCAGAGATAGTAGAGCCCTTGGATTCTCACACGACCAGGGTGCCAATGGCGGGGCCTACAGACTTTGATGGGAGTAGTCGGTGGATGATTGCCAAGAAGATGACTCTGGCAAAGGTTATGTTGTTGATGGAGGTCAGACGGTCAGAGCAGTGAACGCCAACAGTGGAGAGCCCGATGATGCCAGATGATGCAAGTCGGTCGAGGTCTGTGGATTGAAAAAGTCGACAACAAAATTTTTGAATATTGCAAATAGTTGCAATTCAAAAAATTTAATTAAAATTCTGATAGAATATGGAATGTTGATCGCACAAAATAAAATCCCAATCTTTATGTGCAGGAAAATAAATATGTCGACGGAGTAATATAATTGTAGATCGATTTTGCAGAATAAATTTATGCTAGAACTATAGAAAGAATTCACGCAAAATAGACAATTTTTTTCCCTAAAAAAATAATTCCTTTGAAAAGGACTGAGAGGGATATTTTTTCCTACAGATGTGTACGGATAGTACAAAAAATGCAAACCCTAGATTGTACCTCAAAGGCTCTCAGTTGATACTACTCTGATGAACAAGCCATCTATGGGTTTTGAGGCCTTCTGGATGCAATGGAGAGGTTTGAGAGAGCCTGATGTACACTAGAAATCAGCTTGGCTCCCGCATAGAACCAACTAGCCTACAACATAAAACTCCAAGCCTACAAGAATCTTGCACTCAACCTTCCTGGATCAAGGGTTGATGTTTCAATGGACTAGCTCTGATACCATGTTGGGATTATGGATGTATAGTCCCTAAAGCTCCAAAATCTTCAATAAAGGACCTTAGCCATGAAAGATAATCAACCACAAAGGGAAGTGGTGCAACTATGGAATGTAGAATAAAGACTCTATATTGATATGATGTAATGATATGATATGTTACAAATGAACAAAATGCTTGATTATATAGGCAAGAAGAGAAAAATTAAGATGCATGAGATGTTGCCAAGTGTTATAATCTAACATGTGACAACATGTGAACCCTATCTAGATGATTATTAAATGTTGAGATAAGTTCTAGAAGGACAATTCATCTTCTAGAAGGAATCTTATCCCACAAACAAGGAAGGGAATATTATCCCATTTATTAAATGATTTATTAAAAATGCAACCTAGGACTAGATGAAATATGAACTAAGTTAACTTATGCTAGTGCAATAATTAATTAATCAATTACACTAACAACATTCATTGTCATCAAAATCTCCATAATCAAATAATTCATCAGAAATACCAGCATCCTCATTCACATAGTATGCTCTCTTAATCGACTTTCCTTTGTTTTCTTTGCTAAATGTTTGTTTATTCTTCTTATCTCTTTCCAAACATCTCAAATCATAATGACCTATTCCTCAACAACTAAAACATTTAAAGGGTAACTTACCTTCATACTTACTAGATCATTTCTTCATCCTTCTCACAAAGTTATCTTCTACTTAATCAAGGTTCTCTTCATCTCTTGTAGCCTTGAAAGTAGTTTCTAATTTGGATCCATTTCTCAAATTTGTTTTTCTCATCTCATAAGATGTTAGAGTTCCCAATAGCTGATCTTTAGTATAATTTTTGTAATCTTCATGTTCTTCAATAGCAGATACCTTTTTACTCTATGCATTAGGGAGAGTTATAAGAATCTTCTTCATAATATTGGATTCATCTACTGTAGCACCAAGTCCTCACATTCCACCTACTACCTCATCCACTCTCTATACATAGGATTTAATGTTCTCATCTTTAGACATATGTAGGATCTCAAACTATGCCTCAAAATTTTGCAATTTTTCTTCTTTGACCTTTTCATCTCCTTCATACATATTTTCCAAAGCATCCAAAACTTCTTTAGCAGTCTTTAGATTTTGAACTTTAATTAACTCAAAATATGAAAGACTATTATTTAGAATGAACTTCACCTTCTTGTTTTCTTCATGCGCCTTGATTTCATTAGTTGTACTTTCCCCATTAGTAGAAGGAGTTTAAGTAGTCTTATAAGCTTTCTCAACATCATATCCATAGTACTCCAGATATCCCTCCATATTTATTTTCTAGATAGCATAATTAGTTCCATCGAACCTAGGATACTCAAAAGTGATCTTTCTTTCCATCCCGAACCTTCCTTAAGCAGTTAAGATCTTCTCCAAGGAACCAAGCTCTGATACCAATTGTTGAGAAAGACAACTAAGAGGGGAAGGTGAATCAGTTATGAAAAACTTAACCTTTAAAACTTTAACTATAAATTACATCAATCAAAAATCCTTTACTCTGCTAATATGATTAATCATTAAGTGTAAAGGTAGAAACTAAAAAAAATCACACATACACAATAACACCAGATTTATGTGGATAACCCAACAAAGGAAAAACTATGGTGTAGATTAGCCCACAATATAGAGAATATCAAAATTGATTACAAAGTTTCACTACTAGAGAAGGCTCACTACTAAAATAATACTTATTGTCTGAATCAAGACTCACTATCCAACAAGGGTTAACCACCTGGAGGGCTCACTAACACAGAGTTACAAAGAATATAGAAGAGATTTGTTACAAAGAGAAGACAATCTCAATGCAATGGATATTTCCAGCACAATTTTCTCACACTTGCAGACATGCATGAATTATAGAGTACAGGTTCAACTTGCTACTTCTAAAAACTCAACAATCAAATTTCGCACTGATATTCCCAAACTCGCATCACATACACGTTGTTTCACATCTATCTCACATCTATCTTTCTTGCATTCTCTTGCATCTTCAAAAACATTTCAACTTGTATTTATACCATCTTAAACTTTGAAACTCATCCAAAGTTGTCCACACACCATTTTCATTTACAAATTCAAATTAGGTCGGCACCAAAAAATTCTACGATGGAATTAGAATGAGGGTGACCCAACCATATGCTTCAACACACTTCTATAAGATTTGAAAGTAGTGTTAAACACAAGGTTAGCCAAACTAGTGTAAAACACATAATTAATTTAAGCACACACAACCTTAACATGATCCAATCTTTCTAAATAACAAAATTAAATTAAAAATATTCCCAATAGCTTATCTTGAGAATTGCAAGTCATAAGACTCAAACAAGAAGAAATTCAAAGCAACTACATTTCTCTTAGACCTCAACCAGATACATAGAAAAGCACAGTGCACAACTGGTGAACATAACTCCATTGTTCAATGGTCCAGAACCCTAAAATCTTGATATAGGAGCTTCCAACAACCTTAAACAATACCTCAGATCCTCATCAACATAGCAACACATTGCGAAGAAAAGAATGAACACTTACAACCTTTCTTCATTACAATTTTCTCAATATTTTCAACATATACAACCAATAACCATTATCCATGACATCAATAACAACAATAACTAGTTGAGAACTAGCTAACTAGTTTACATCAATTCCAACACCTTCATACTTGCAACATTATTAGCATGTGTTGTGGATGTTATTTCTGATCATGTGGGTTTTTCACCTTTGATAACATCTTGTTTGTAGCTTTTGTTATCACTTGGATTTGATTCATGTGTTCTTGGATTGGTGTATCTTCACCTTGGCATATTCATTTTCTTCTATAGGTGCAATGTTGGAGGATGAGAGGAGTTATTGTTTGAGATGGTGGTTAATTTGTTCTTATTTCAGGTATCTTGATGGAGCATGAGAGCATGTTGGAGATTCATTTGGTTTCATGTATGGCTATGATGATGTATTTCATTGATTGATCCCTTATGAAATGTATACAAGAAGTGGGAGCATGTTTGGATATTCTATTTTAAACCATTACATAAAATGTTATATTATAATTTTTTAATTAAATAATTATTTAGTTGTGATGCACCTAAGAGGTGTGGTTAATCACACTAGGTAATTATTTGGGGACCACTTTATGTTCTATTGTAACACTAGATTATTATTTAATGTGTGGGATACATGGGATAATAACTTAATTTTGGAAAATATTTAATAAAGTGAAAAAAAAGTACCCAGTATTAAATCAGGGGTCAATGGTTTTGTATTCGCATGGTTTTGTGGTGCATGGTTTTATCTTACCACTCTAGTTGTATTTGTGTGAGCTTGAGTATATAAAATCAAGCACATGTTTAGTGGCTAAGGTTGGCTGGGTGAATGGGCTATCGCTATTGAGTCTTTCTGAGGAGTGCATATGTGAATCATGGAATGGGATGTGTGGATTCATGCTTGAACACGTGGAGGATGCATTAGAGAGCATTGATGCTTCAGAATTATTGATGATAACTCTTGTAATTGCATGCATTTTTTTATTGCTAAATAATAGATGGAGTATGGATGCTTTTGGAGGCTAGATTTTTCCCTCTTGAGAGTTTTCCTCGGGTATATCTTGTGTTATCTTGTGGATTTTCTATTTTATATATGTATTAGGGTTACTTGTATGCATTTTTATCTCTCATAGGGTTGTGAAGGAAATGGGTTAAAGAATGTGGCAATGATGTATTTTTTCCTAACAATTTCAAGGCATGCAAATTCTACTTTAGCTACTCAATATGATGTTACAAACCATAAATCCAATGGTCTAATCAGATTATTCTTGGTAGGCTTTTTTTTAATTAATATACATGAAGAGACCTCTACACAGAAACTATGAAAGAAAATTGGTGAGATGTTTCAAGAAAAATCATTAGCGAACAATATTTTCTTGAGGAAGAAATTATATTCCTTGGGAATAAAAGAGGGTGGACAAATTAAAGACCACCTAGAAACATTCAATATGTTGGTGGGTCAATTAACATTAGTTGGTGCTATAATTTTTTAAATTGCATCCTATGAAATTTTATATTAAATAGTGTAGAGTAGGAAATTGTATACCTTAACAATTTTGCACTATGTTAGGGTCCCTTAACTTATTGGACTTAATTAAGCTTCTAATTTTCTAAATTATGCTTTCCAAATCCTTATTTTTTCATTTAATACATTGAATATTTTAATTTACATGGATCATGAGTGTCTTGGACTTATAGGCCAAGACCCACTTTCCCATGGGTGAATAGGTCCCCTTTAAGTCCTAAGACCCATTTTGAAATATGTTTTGGTGGTCTTTTAATGATTCAAATTCATTTTGTAAATCTAATTTTTGAGAAATTAGATAGACGCCTATAAATACAAAGTATTTTTATCATTTTAAATCTAAAAGGAACTAACAATAACATGCATGATCTATTATTATCAAGACTTCCTATGATCAAATATTATTTTGAAGAGAATTCAAGAGTAGATTTATTAGTTATTTGTCATAGCAATCAATATACTAACATCATGTTCAAGTATATGTGTATTCATGTCATTTTGTGAAGGCTAATATGTATTGTTGATCCTAAAGCATCCAAGAATTTTAAGTATCCAAATCCATCAAGCAAAGAAAGATCAAGTTCCTTGGAGAGATGTGTTTGACTTCAGTCCTCTAAGGGAAGCCATTGGAGGGTGGTGAGTTGTAGCAAGCATTGTTCATTTATCATTTCTTTCTCCTTTTCATTTGTACAGGTAGAAAAAAGGTTCCCACCAATATGGGATGATAACAAGAGGGTTATGATAGACCTATTTGTCATTATTTCATTAAGAAATGAGATCCCCACAAAATAATTGACTAACAACCCTTAGGTGAATCAACTCAATGTGAAAATATTTAAATTTCCTTATGCTTTGAGGATGGGAGTTAAGGTCAAATAACTCTATTGGGAGAAAAAATAAATATATCAAATCAACCTAATAATGACAATTCAAACTTGAAACAACAATATGAAACTCAATATTAGCAAAACCATTAAATAGATTGCAAATATAAGAAGGGCTGAAAGGTGTTTACCAGTCACAAAAAATTAGTTTTAGAAGGAAAAATAGGACTTGTTCGAATATAGGCAAATGGGTCTTTTGTCAAGGAATTTTTGCAACTTTCAAGAGCCTTTGATACTGATTTGTAGCTTCCAATTTTTCCAAGTTTCAGTGTTGAAGAGTCAAAAAATAGATCTATAGGTTAGATTTTGTGATTTGAGAACATTGACAGCATTTGCAACTTTGAAAACTTTTCCAATCTTGCACTTCAAGATGCCTTCAATTCTTCTTCAACCTAAATCTGCAACACACATAAGAGGGAATTTTTTTTTGTCTTTGGTCAGTGGAGGTTTTCCTTGGTCAGATCCCATTTTGGTAATCAAACTTTCAATTGAAATAATGCATGAAAAATGGAATGAAGAATGAGAAATGTTATGTTACAACTCAAAAACCCTTGAATGAACTTTTGTAATGGAGATATTGGAAGTTATGAAACTTGCATGAAATGCATTCAATGGATGTGGATTTTGATACTTGATATAATTCTTTGAATGCTTGAACTTGATCTTGAAACCTACATCACAATGTTAGCTCCAAAAACATGGATGATGTAAGAATACTTTGACATGATGAATAGATCTTGATTTCTCCAATAAATATCTAATATATCTTCTCTTGAATGCTCTTGATCATCAACTTTTCTCTTGTGAATTTTCTCTTGAAATCTCTAGATTTTTTAGATAAAAAATGCTAAGTGAAACTTAGTGAAATAAACTTGTAGTTATAGGTATGTATCCTTAATTTCCAAAAATTCAAATATTACAAGCTGACATTGAAATATGGATTTGGAGATATTAAAATACCACCAAAAACATATTTTAAATTTAGGTTCAAAGGCCTAGGAATTACCCATTCACCCATGGGTGAATGGGTCCTAGGCCCCTATTCCTAAAACATAAATTGCTCAAGGTAGAGTGTTATGTATTGGCATCAATTATTATTGGGTTTCTCTTTTGAAAAATGTAATTAATTAGACTTGTAAATGAATAAAATGGATTATTAAGGCATAATTAAGTCCAATTCAATTAAGAGGGCTCAAACCAGTATGAAAATGTAAAGGGATACATTTTTCAACACTAAATTAAGGCATTATTAATCCCATTTTAGTTAGGAGATCCTAAACAAGTGTGAAAATGTAAAGGGATACATTTTTATACACTACATTTAGCCCCCACTTTAGTGAGAGGATGACCCTGTGTCAAACTCACACTAAAGTAGACAATCAAGAGAGGTCTATATAACTATTGGAAGAATAATACAATAAATATCAAGGAGGATGATCAAGCCTCTGAGATATAAGATCTCATGGTGAAGGAAACAAAGGCACAATGAGACACATGTATGCTTATGTTAAACAAATATATATGTATGCAACAATAACACAATACTCAATCATACAATGTCAAAGACTAAGAAAAATAAAAAAAGAAAGTTGGTGGATCAAGCCTCAACTTATTTTTTGAACTCGATGTGGATTAAACCTCAGTTGCTTGTCCAAAAACATTTACAAGTGGAACTGGTTTTCCACTATGCAAACAACAATGTATGCTCACATGGGCTAGTGAAATATATTGTTCACTAGGTGAGCCCCCAAGAACTTGGAAAATGTGAGAATCTTATTAGGCTCCCATAAGATGAACTTTAATAAGGTACCATGCACAATATGAACTTTGAGCTTCATAAGGCTTAGCAAGCTACATTATGTGAAACAATTATGAACAAACAAGACTCCATAGGAGACCAAGGTGTGTTATGCTTGGTGGCCATGAAAAGGGTTGTAACTTCAAGCTTCACAAGGTTAGCAAGATGCATTATGCTAAAAACTTATGAAAAAAAATAAAAATAGGATAAGACATGTTCAAAGGAGTTTTTCTTAGTTCATGTAAGGTCTCCTCTTAGGGAACATTGTGCCTAATTTCTCCAAGAGAGGACAAGTCTAAGATAAAATATTCACAACTTAGGGAATGCAATGCATAGCATCACCACTTAGAGGAATTTTGTATGCCAAGAAAGGTCACAATCTTGGAGGACATAAAAGCTAATGACACTAGCAAGAAGAAGACACAACACATGAAGTAAGAAGAATGCACTATGAAACATAAGATATAGTCAAAAAAATTCAAAATGATAATGCCAATGTATGCCCCCACTTTAAAGAAATTGCTAACACCATGTTGTGAAAAATTACTTTAAAGTAGCAAATGAAAAATGTTAAACAAGACATGAGAGCATATTTGGAAAGCCCTATGTTGAGAATATGTTTCCAAATGAAGCTACACCATGAAAAAGGGGTTGCCACCAAATGAAATCTCAAAATTACACAAGTGATCCACAGATTTAGGGTCAGCATATGTCTTTTCTAAAATGTTATTATAGAGCTCAAAAATTTCATCATTCCCAAAATACTCATTGAACTTGAAGAATGACACATAGAGAGAAAAATCAAAGAAAATATTTTTTGGGTCAACATGGAAGAGACCTAAATTTCTGGACACCTTGTGTCATCCCCAAAATGAAAACAAAAGACAAAAGAAAAGATAAATGTTTACGACATATAGAAGAATATAGATAGAAATAGAGGAATTAAAATGAAGACACATCAAATAGAATGATACAGGGGATCACATTACATACATGCAATCACACAAAGAACATGAAAAGAAAGATAAAGACAAGAATAGTAATGCACATGATTCAACCTATAGCTGGTCATCCACATCCCAATCTTGTTCATCATATGTGGAAGGTAGAAAATTAGCCAAATGAAAAACATCAAGTGCTAAACTAGGAAAATTACCAAGTTAATCATGATTGTTATTGTTTAAGCTCACAAAAGAGGAGAAAAGTAAATCTATCTCATTATGCACTTCCTCATCAATCTTTGCAATTTCATTGTCATCATCCAAGTTAGTCACAATAGAAGGTCTAATGATAATATTCGTGGAAGATGCTTGTTCTTGTTGTGGTCAAGGTTTAGGATTTTATTTTTTCAATGAAGGTGGAGGATCATCATGCATTGCTTGAGGTAAGTTTGGATTTTGTATTTTATATTTTTTTCTTTTCTTCTTTTTCCTATAAAAAATGTGCAATAGTATGACATCTACGCCTATGGTCTCTAGCATTTTAGTTTCTTTGTGTTCATTTTTCATGTTGTGATTGTCTAGGAGCAGGTTTATCAACCATAGGTTTCTTTTCTTTCCTAAAGGGAGGAATGAAAGGAAACATGGGGGGTTGTTCAACCACTTTTCTTTAGATTTATAAACTTGTTTGATTTTAGGAGGCAGAGTGAGACTTGGTTATCTTGTGGTCTCTTATAGGAAATAGGTAAAGGATTTACTATGTTTTGGTCTTGGTTACTTTGAAGGGCTTTTGGTTCAATGATGGTTTCATCTAGGATAGGAGACTCAATCATGGGTTGAGGCATATTGCTTAGGGATAATTCTATTATGTGCTTTACCTTTAAATTTTGATAGGATTTGAAAAATAATTTCTCATGAGGCCTAATATGTTCCATAGTTTTGGGCCAAAATAAATCCAATGAGAAATTCCCATGGGAAGACACATGATTAAAGACATTATGGTGTACTATAAAGATATCATTGTTGAATGAAAACTTTATGCATTTATGTACAACCAACATGACAACTTTCATGGAGCAAAGCTATGTGTAGCTTAACTTCACTTGAAATCAGTCTAATGACGAGATGCTAAAAAATGAGACACTTAATGTTTTTGGTACAAATTTTAAAGGAAGAGTGTTGTGCCTATAACACACGCACCTCATTTGGAACGGGGACCCTTTGTCCTTTTCACCCTCATCAAGTCTCTTTTCACCTTCACCTCATTTTGCATGCCCCTAAATTTTGAGCCTAAGTGGTCAAGGGACCTTAAAGTCATCATCTTTAGTCGACCAAATTCACCACCCAAAAAATTTCCAAGTCCTTGGCTTTTGTGGGGTTTCCCTAGTAGGTTTCCCTTAGTCTTCAAAACTAGCATCCTTCAGCCCCTGTGGGTTCGTAGTAGTGGACATGTCTTTGCACGACGCTACCTTCCCTTCACCATTTCATTGAAAAAAAACCTGAGACGTCTGCCCACATGGAAGGCCCCACAAGATCCTTCGTCGTCCTCTTTCCATCACCCGTCAAATGACAAAATCTTGAGGTCCTTTTTCCTTGCGGGCTCCGCCTTTCCTACCACTGATTTTTTGAACTCTATGCCTAGCTACCCTATCGACTACCATACACTCATTTAATGCAGGTAAGAACTGAAATTTTTCCTATAAATAACCTTCTGATCTATCATTTTCACTGGCCAAATTCAAAAACTTTCACAGCCAAACAGTCATCATAGCTTTTCTACCCTCACCACCTCATGAGTGATCTGAAGTGTAATCTTGATTGTATTCTTCATGCCTTCTAGGTATGTCCTTCTTAGCTAGCTTACAATGCATCCTTTGGATTAGGTTTTTCTAAAATAATTTTAAAATTTCTTAAAAGAAACTTCAAATCCCTTTTGGTAGTTGGTTAAACATCGAATTTCGTGCAAACCCACCTTGAAATGCCTTTGAAATTTAGTCAAGCATGGCATTTAAAGGCCTTGTGGAACCTCACTTCCCCATTGATGTTCTCTGCAGAGCATTCAAATCCCTTGCGGCTCGCAAGTCCTAATGGAAACCCTCAAAAAATTTCTTGGTTCCACCTAAAATCTATGAAAAAATTGGGTCAGTCCCTCATTTCTAATATTAGGTCATCTCCCCATCACTATGTTAGGGTTTTATGTTGATTAAAACTTTGCAAAAATTGCCTATGAGTCCAACAACCCTTGGTCATTGTATTATTATAGTGACTTGTACTCCCAGTTTTCGGTTTCCTAAGTTATGTTCTATGTTGAATTCACAATTTTCAGGTGACTGGTCCCTCACGCCTATGTTTGAATTTCCTATTCTTTATAAGGTTAAGTAGATGGCCCCATTTTGGATTTTACATCCTTTACATTTTGTGACTTAGAATTTTTTGGGCCCCTTCTCTCCCATCATCCTAGAGGGTCCCCTACTCATAACAACATAAGTACACATGCTTAAAGTTTTCACTTAGGTCCCAATGGCCATCTTACTTTATCGCTCATTGTTGATCTCTTTAAAAGTGTATGTCCCAAATCAGCGATGAGTGACATTTCTTTGTTTTTGCTCATCGTGAATAGTTGTTGGAGCTCTTGGAACAATCAATGATGAGCGATGTCCCATGTATTGTTAAGGAATCACTTAAATCGCTAATGGATTTTGAGCCTTGAGCATTGTAATAGTGATAAGTGATGTCCTCCATCCTCACATTCTTATCACTCATTGCGGATAGTCATAAAATGATAAATTTAAGATTACCGATGAGCGATATGATGGAATTCCCTTGCATCACGTATTGCAGATATGTTTTAAGTGCTAATTTCTACATTAGCAATACACGATATGCATCATCACAATTTAAATCCTCTCATCGCTAATTGCTTGCAAACTATATGGGGAGAATTAGTGATGAGTGATGGTTTGATGTTTCTACACTTTATCACTTGTCGCAGATTCATTCCTGAGCCTAAGTTTGAAAACTGTGATATCAAATGACATTCTCTAAAAGGTTTATTTCATGAATGTAATAAGATCTTAAGTGTGATGTATTTTCTACCATTGATTTTCATTCAGGTGTATATGTCTAAATCTTATTTCTTCACTGCATCTCCCATCGCTAATAGGAGCCAAGGTGCAAAGTTTGAATTAACGATGCGTGATGAAAGGATGAACATGATCAAAGATGGGCCATAGATCCAAGGGTTGAGATTTCATCATGGGGATGTTGACATCACTGATAAGGTCGATGAAGGATGGGATGCATCCGCGATAGGCAATGGCTATTGCTGAAATAGGCAACGTGGTAGAATCCTAAGGATATCATATAAAGGAAAGTAGTGAGATTACTGGAGAACCATTGATATGGTTTTACAATAAGATGATCTAACAGACTAAAACTTCATCGCGACAATAATTTCATCACTGATTGCACCCTAAAATTTTTGGAAGATCAACGATGAGAGATGAAGTGTATAAGGAAATATTCTCTCTATAAAGAATCAGTCTAATGTGCTTCACCGTTATTAATGACGAAGCATGGATTAGGCCGATGATACATGATTATTGATAGGTCACATATGATTAATCAAGGTTAAGAGAAGCCGTGGCAGCATTTGAGCTGGTATTGCTATTTTCCAGGAACAAGTTGCTAGAGGTAAAAAAATAATGCTCATGGTCACCATAGATGAAGTTTTAATTGTTTTAAGATCAATGGCCCAAATTCAAAGCTGACCTATTAAGTTATCAACTCGCTCGCATGAGGATTTCTTGAATCATTAATTCTACATGCTCCAAATTGTCTATTTAATGTAGATTGCTTGTTGTTTACTTTCATCATATTTCAATCTGCAGTAAATGTGAGGCATGGGTTAGTGAAGAAGTGTGTGAGTATTAATTATTCCTAATTTTTGAAGTGAAAGCTCTAGTCCTAGATGAGTGGGTTTTCCATGATGTTTTGAGAGTCTAAGAGATTTAGTATGCTTGAGTCTGAGGAAAATGCTCCTAAGGATGAAATTGAGACACAAGGAGCTCCTAATACACCAAAGAGCAGAAGGGGATGTGGGAAATTCAAGAAGTATGGTGTCAAGATTAATTACCATCTACAAGGATGAATCATTTTAGAAGAATTAGTTCAATTCAAAGGGAAAAGACTGAATATGAAAAGAAGGCAAAGAAAAAATGCAAGTATCTTAAGGCCTATCTAGGAGGACATAATTCTCCAAGTAAGGTTTTTGATATCCCTTTAGAAACTGAAGGTGACACTGATCCAAAGGGTGATTATTATCCCCTCTGCCTGGTACCATCTGAAGATTTTGACGAGGAGGTGGTGATGGTTCCTCCAGTCCCACCATGAGCAAGAAACATGTGAGTATCCTCTAAGGTTGGTGACTCAGAGTGATGATTGTGCCCTATTTTTTTTTTTGATGATACCATGCCCCTTTTTTTAGGATCATTGTCCTATTCAGCATTCATGTTATTTCTTGTTCTAGGGGTTGATGTGGAAATTTTTTGGCCTGGTGTATTGGAGAAGTGCCAAACTAAATGACCTTGGTGGCATGTATGTTGTTTCCAAATGATATACAAATTTGTGTTGGAGCTGCTAGTGGAGAATTTTCTTTGGTCAACAAGGATGAGAATTCAATGTTGTTTCAAAAAACTCTACATTTTGAGGAGCTCGTATGTCCTCATGCAAGGAATATGGAATGGGGTGTTTTACTCTTCCATTTTTGTTAACATGTAACTAACTGAGGATGTCTCGAATTCTGGTGAAATGAAATGAAATGTAAATGTAATTGATCCTGATGGTTGTTGTTTCCTTGTTCTATAAAAGGGATTTCAGGGCTTATTAGAGTGGTCAAATTTCAAGTCTCAATAGGGTTTAGGAAAAAGCTAAGGTCAGGAAAGGCACTTTGAATAGAATACTGATAAATAGGCTAGTAGTTTGTCTTGGGTATGAAATCTTGTATGTAATAGTCTTAAATGAGTTTATTAGAAACTACTAATATCGAAAAAAATCTTGGTTTGGAAAAAAATACTATCCTATGTATATTTCTTACAAGTTATGAATGAAAAATACTAATGGTGTTATCATTTATCTTCAGATGTTCCATTTGAATGTATTATTCTATTTTCAACTTTAACTCAAGGAGTTGATTAAAATGCTTGAATAGGGTTATAAACTTTGTAAGGGATTGCTTAGGATTTATAATAAGTGAGTGTTTCAGGCATTGTGAGTTTTCAGAAATGCAAAGCAGTACGAAAATAGTCCACTTATCTCTAAATTGAGTAGTTTATATATTACTGATTCTTATATAATTGACTCCATTGCTCCAATTGATGAGACACTAGTCATTTTGTTAGAAAATCTTGCATGAAATGAGAAAATAGCATTCCTGGCCATGGAATTAAAATAGGAACAATATTAATTTGAAATATTTTCAAGGGTAGTGTGGGTTAGGAATATTCCTGATTCCTAGAAAATAGATAGTCATTCATCCAAAGATCTGCCAAAATTTCATTGAGATGGGTTTTATTTGCAATATAAATAGGAATCAATCTATGTATAAATGTGTTACTAATCAAAAATACAATTGGGATCACCCTCCTAGGTTTCGCAGAGCCTGAATTGAAGGAGTAAGGACCAAAAAATCCTATACTCATTGTGTTGGCCACTAACCCTATAGTTCTTCACTATGAGAGTTGGCTACTTTTTAGAGAACTGCTTGGTCTACTAGAAAAATCACCAACATAAATGGCAACTATGCTAGGGACAAATTTGAGTCTTTGGTTGCAGACTATTCTATTTCAAAGTCATATTATTTGTTGATATGAGAATTTGGTTCAAATATTGAAGGAATCCATACCTAAAGAAAGAAGTTGTTGCAATGAACTTGAAAGTTACATGATTTGTGGTGCTCTGCTAATGAAAAGAACTAAGAAGGAAATTCATCTTTGAAGGAGCTTCATATTCTTGAAGTTCAGTCCTCTATGAAGAGAGGTGGTGACTCTGTCAAACAAACTTGATGAAGACGTAAAGACATTTCAAATATACAAAGATTTCTAGTCAGGAAGAAGAATTTGCAGCAAATGCATATATCTAGGTATTCTTCAGTTTTTGGTTTTCAAGAAAGATAAATCTATATATGAAAGCCATAGTTGTAAGTCTTGTAAAAATTTGATTCCCTATTTAGTGAAATTAAGCACTAAGAAAGGTAAATAGTAGTGATAGGCTTGCATACTTCTATATTACTAGATTGTAGTATCTATTATGAGTGATGTATGCAATGTTTTTGAAGAAGCTCATTTAGAAGATCTTAAGCAAGTTGAGATAGAAATTTGTATTGTAAAAGCTTAAGATCATGTTGTAAAAGAAGTTTGATTTTCCCTATGTAATTGCATGGTCTGAAAAGGCTTATAGAGTTGTAAGAAAATGTATCATCAACCTATGCATCCCTGTGTGGACCCAAATGTAACAATGCATAGTGCTCAACCCTTGTCATGTAATAAAAGAAGTTTTAACATTGAAAGACATAGATCCATAAATTTTAGTGGTATTAATGGTTACCCAAATGTTACTCCATCTGACATCAAAGGTAAAATACCAAAATTTAGTGGTACAAAGAGTGAATAAGCAAGAAAGCATTTAAAATAATTCAACAATTTAATGGATGACTATGAGATAGATCATGAGGATGTGATTATAAGGTTATTTTTTCAGTCTCTGAAAGGAGATTCAAGAGATTGGTTCTCTGATTTACTAGCATGCTCTATTTGTTCTTGGGAAGAGTTTAAAGCAGTGTTTATGGAGCAGTCTGGTGAAAGATTTAATATTAGGTCTATGCTCAATAAATTTATTAACATTGAGAAAGAGGAGGATGAGCTAGTTCCAACATTTAACCAAATATTTGTTAAAACATCAAGGGATGTTCCTACATTCTTGAGACTAAGTGATGCATTATGTTTGGTTGTTTATTTGAGAGCTTTTTGATAATGAAATGAGCTATATGCTAAGAGATTAGGATGCTAAAACCCTACATCAGGCATATGGGATAGCCATGAACATTGAAAACAACTTGAAATACATAATGCAAAGGAGTTATTTTTCTACAAGTATTTGCTGCCTTGAGACACCAAATGTTGATGAAAGGTGTAAGTCAAAAAATAAAAATGGATATTAGAGCACTTACACCCCTATTGTTTCAGCTTATAAATCATTCCACAGTGTTGATCCCACTAGCCCTATTATGAGCTATCATTCAAATATTGATGTGAGTACAAAATACTTATTCCAAGTTATGATTAGTCCTCATATTAATAAAGAAAAGATCAGTAATCATCCAAACAGTGTACTGTATGCACCACATAACACAACTAAAAAAAATATGGAAGCAACTTTAGATATTTGGCATATCACACCTTGTAATAAGACTAATAGCTGTAACAATGATGAGGTCACATAAAGGTTTCATTTATACTCTTGTGGTTCAGATGAATCTAGTAAATTGTTTGAAGATAAGAATGATAATGAGCTACTGTATTCATCATTCAGCATGCAAGAACCATGTAGTCCCAATTTCAATATTGACATGATTGAAAGCTTTGTCAATGGTGAGCTTGGTTTCATTGGGCCTGTTCATGCACATTCAACTCATGAGATTGAATATGTTGATTGTTATTCTACTAGTCATAATATCTTGTATGGAGTAGAGTTGGAAAGTTTTATATTAGATGAGGATAACATTAGCATGTAGCATGTTGATGATATAAGTTCATTCTCAGGTGATCATGTTATGTATTGTGATGGACACTTGAAGCCACCAATTCTGGTAAATAATGATATAAAGTTTGAAGAGCTTTATGAACATGATATCTCAAGTCATGTGGACATGGCAGAAATTCCCAATGTCTATGCTAAACAATCTAAGGGAGGAAATGCATTTGAAAATATGTCTATCTTCTCTTCTAGTGATTACAGTGATTTAGAGTGTAATAATGACTTGAAGGAATTGGACCTTCATGTTGAGGAAGTTGAGGCTTTTATGTCAAAAAAGAGTGTGATGGAAAATCCATTATTTGACAAGCATCTATCTTCACTAGAGACAAGTAATGGTGATCCTTATTGGTGCAGAGGAAATCCACATTTTATTGAAAACTCTAATGATGTATTTGATGCAGACTTATAATATGGCCTTAAGTAAACAAAGGAACATGTTGATGAGATTTCTGAGGGAATTTCCTATGAATGTTTTATATTTGATACAAATATTGTAGACAAGGTTGAGTATCATGATGCCAACTACTTGGAGGAGTATGAATACTTTTAGTTTCTAGTTTAGTTGGAAGGTATTTTGATGAGGCATGAAAATGAGATGAATAACAATGAATGTTATTTTCAATATGAACATATTTGGCCTAATGGATATAACACATATGTTCCATATAATGATGAAATTTTTTAGTTTATTCCTATTTATACAATGAAGAACATGATAGAGATTACACTGGAAATGATATATTAAAAAAATTTACAAGGGATGTTAGTGGTAGTGTCTATAATTAGATAGACTGCAAGGATATCCACATTTTTCTACTTATAAAGAGAGAACTATACTTTTTGTAGTTTTATGATAGGGGTAAATGTCACTTGAGGGATATCAGTTCTTTCAAAATGCTCATTTTTTATAGAGGAAGGAATTAGCTTGAGGTTTTCATGGCCTGGTCCCACCAAATAGGAAATAAATTCTGGTTGGATTGTAGAGTGCATACTAAAATTTGCACCTCAAGAGAAGTTTTCAAGTGGAGTGGAGATTGGATCTCCCTTCCCAGGTCTGTTGGCATGTGTAAAATCGTGTACATATGTTGTTTCTTTTCCTTTTTGTTCTTGTACCTAGTCTGTTTCACTCAAAATTCTAGGATCTCACCATGCCTACAAGAGGCATGTGTCCCCAATAGGAGCCACTAATGGAATCCCTAAAAAATATTCTTGGTTCCACCTTAAATCTATGAAAAATTTGGCTTGGGCCATCGTTTATGATATTAGGTCGTTCCCCATCACTGTGTTAGGGTTTTATGTTGATTAAAACCTTGCAAAAATGGCCTATGAGTCCAAAAAACTTTGGTCATTGTATTATTATAGTGACTTGTACTCCCGGTTTCTGGTTTCCTAAGTTTTATTTTATGTCATTCACAGTTGTTAGGTGACTGGTCCCTCACGCGTAGGTCTGAATTTCCAATTCTTTATAAGGTTAAGTAGAGGGATCCATTTTGAATTTTACATCATTTACATTTCGTGACTTAGAACTTTTTGAGCCTCTTCTCTCACATCACCCTAAAGGGTACCTCCTCAGAACAACTTTAGTGAACATGCTTAATTTTTTCACTTAGCTCCTAATGGCCATCTTACTTTATCACTCATCGCTGATCTCTTTAAAAGCTTATGTCCCCAATTAGTCATGAGAAATGAGTGACATTTCTTTGTTTTCTCTCATCACAAATAGCTACTAGAGCTCTTGGAAAAATCAACAATGAGCGATGTCCCATGTATTCTTAAAGAATTACTTATTGCAAATGGCTTTTGAGCCTTGAGCATTGTAATAGCGATAAGAAATGTCCTCCAGCCTTACATTATTATTTCTCATCGTGGATGGTCATAAAATGATAAATTTAACATCAATGATGAGCGATATGATGGAATTCCCTTGAATCGCGTATCACGGATATGTTTTAAGTGCTAAGTTCTACATTAGCAATATGTGATACACATTGTCACAATATAAATCTACTCATCGCTAAGTGCTTGTAAACTATATGAGGAGAATTAGAAATGAGTGATGGTGTCACATCCCTTACATTGAGACTATATGTTGGTTATGTGTTTCTAACACAATGTTAGTTGCAAATAATTGCTTTCTTGTGATTATGGCATTGAGAATGCAATAGTTGATCTTTAAATCGTAACTATAATGTTAACGAACTCTTTATTTTCCAAGTGAATTTATGGTTCATGTGAAGTTGAATGAGATCATGACATTAAATTTAAATGCATATCATTTAGCCATTGAGAATGATCTAATCATAATCCTTGTCAGTGGATGTAGGATTTCCAACACCATGAGAGAAAGGGAAATATCATCAGGGAGAGGACATGGTTAACAATGGATCAATGTTATAATCAAACCTTGAGTCAGTATAAGAAAGTGTATCAAAGTAGCAACTTGGTCAAATGTAATTAAATATAATTATCGTTATGCAAGTCAATTTTAAATATTTATATATAAATATCATCAATCACCTTTTAATTAGATTTCAAAAGGTTTATAAATATTAAATTAAAATAATTGATATAAATAAAATATTAAATAATAATATCCTCTTAAGAGTTGAGAGGAATAATTCTTGATATATATAAATATAATTTTGCAATGGCTAATTATATTAAATTATAATAAAGGATAAAAATTTAATGCCATCGATTAAAATATGAAAATATAAGAAAGGTTTAAAATTTGAAAATGAATTAAAAGTTGAGAATCGTTTCTGGTGGCTTTTTTGTCATCTTCCCATCGAGCCTCTTGTTGAAACGACCGAGAAGGAAGCCAAGAAGGCACTGGGCCTTTTGAAATCTTGGAACGAAGGTTACTGTGAAGGATTCACATTTTATTTTTGAAGGCTTTTCTTTTCATGGACTTCTTCTTCTCACAACATCAGCTCTGCTTTGCTTCGTTTTTCCTCTGCAATTTTTTCTACTTATCGAGACTACTCTACTTTGGGTTCTTTTCACTCATTTCTCTCACAATCTTGTTTGGAACACTTTCATTTCCATCTTCTGCATTAACTAAGAGTCTCTCTTTCCATCTTCTATCGAATTCAAAAAGAAAGCTTAAGTTGTTCTCTTTGATAGCCATCACTATTACTTAAATTATTGTCATTGGGTGGCAAATAATTGTAAAGTGCGGGCCTCTCTATTGATTGAATGATCCATGAGATGATTATAGAATTCATATTCCAGTAGGGGAGCAACATCCTGATACCATCAACATCGAAGCTAATAGTTACCAAATTACTAGCTGACAAGAAGCAAAGGGATCTCCACATTCACTAAGTTCTAGATGTTTGTCAGGCATGTATATAAGTCTTTTAATTAGTGATAGTTTGCTCGATTAGTTCTTTGTATTCTTAATAAAGAATGCCTCCAAGTTCTAAAAACAAAATAAAGACGAGTTTTATTCATTCTATCAATGCATAATAGTATTTATATATATATATATATATATATTAGAAAATATGGAACCGGATTAGGCTCTTCTAGGTACCTAATTTGTTACCAAAATCTAGATTGAGATTTATAATCTATTTAGAATAATTCAAAGTTTAAACTATTATCATAATTCACCCTCAATTTTTTTGGAACTTTCGTAGCCTTGACCCAACCTTATTCTTTCTCTATAAAAGGTTAAACTCTTCTTCTTCTCTAGAGAAACTCTAAAGCTGAAAATTAAATTTGCCACACGCATACATAATTAAACTCTTTAAATTCTTGAAGAAAATAAATTAAAGATGTAAAACGGTCAAGGATATTAAACATAAGTTTATGGGAAGGAATCTCTCAAGATTTGCTCATACATATGAGTTATCCTTGTCAAGTTTCGGGTTGGTTTTGGGTATCGAAACTCTTTGTCAGGTGATCTGAAGTAGTTTGTGACTTTTCTTTTTCCCAAATTTGATTCAAGATTGGTTTAATCAATATAAGAGACGGTTGGGTCGCAATAGGAATTATTTTTCAATAGTGGAATCTTGGAAAGTTAAATGATTAATTGGACAATCTCCTGGTCAAGCTTGACCTAGCTTATTATTCGTGCTCTTAGGAGCTTTTATGATTTTCCATAGAAAAATAAAATATATTCATGTTTTCCTCTGTTGATTTTGTGGGCCTAAAATTGTGACCTTGATCCTTTGATGAGGAACCCGAATGGTTATTGTTCCTTCTTCTTTTCTATGTTGTGAACAATCTTGTTTTAGTATTTGAACATTTGTTGGGTTTATAATCTGAAAGGAAATTCACCTGATCAGTTTGATCTATTGCTAACCTTGGGATTTTCTATGTTTTTTGAACCTTTATGAGATATAAAAGTGGTCTTTAAAACTCCACATCATTTTAATCTCTCCATTCACACATAATCTTGTGGTAGTGATACAACTTGGAACTAAGAGGGAATAACCAGACATTGTAATCTTACTTGAGATCAAAATCTGTAGTTGTTTTGTAAGATCTAAAAGACCCTTTAATCGAATATGTCGTTTAGTATATGGGAGCTCAACAATAACAACCTTTGCTTAGAGAAGACAGTTAGTCTTAAAATAAGTGATAGATGTTGAGTCGAGACTCTCTCTCTCTCTCTTTTCTCATTAAAAAAAATAGATGCTTAATAATATTAGCTTAATAAGAGAGACTTGAAAATTCTCTATGCCAGTGAATCTATTTTATCATGTATGAAACTTGATGGTTAAGACATAACTTCAAATTGAGAATAAATGGTAAATAAACTATTAATTTAAGATTAGAACTTGATCAAAGAGTTGTCATGTTGAGCAAGGGTGAGAGTGTTGATGGCACAGGAGTGCCAGAGATATTGGTACATGAATGGCAGAGATATCAGCACAAGAGTGCCAGAGATATTGACACAAGAGTGCTAGAAATATTAAAATCCTTGGCCAAGGTACGATGCTAGATTCAACATCTGTCAGCTATCAAGTACCAGATATACCACTGATCAGAGTGGCCTTTCTAGTTGGAAGGACCCCTTAGTAAGGTCGATCGGGAGGTATAGGTCCCTAACACTAGGCTCAGAGGCATGATGATAATTTGATCTATGTTGATTACCCTCATGAAGGGTGGGTTCTTCAGTTGAAGAAACTTGGGAGACCAGTAGGTCTTGGTTGGGCAGGAAAGCCCCTAATGATAATTCTCTTTCCCTCATTGATAAAGAAGTCCAAGTATAACAACATGAAGATGATTTCAAATGTATTTCTTCCTCACTCATAAATCCAGCTACATGCAATGCTATTTAAAGTATACTTTCATTAATGCAATGAATGATATTCTTTTATGTTAAATATACGTTGTAAGAATCTGTAGTTAATTAGTTAGATAGTTACTTGAATCATTCAGCTGAAATGAAAGATCTGAAATTAGTTAATGAATAAAGAGAAGTTATTTCTTTTCCTCAGTTCATAAATTGGTTAAATGGGAACCCTAGTTTGATAGTTATTTAGTTTTTATCTTCTGTGAGAGGGTTGTTGGAAGTAGTTAGATGTTACTATTTAGCTAAAACTAAAAAACGTAGAAGTTAGTTGTAAATTTAAAATGAACAGTTGAACAATTTGGAAACCCTAGAATGAAAACAAGTTAGTTGTTCTTCAGCTGAAACCGGTAGTTGGTTTCATTTGAAAATGGTAGATCTAGTTGGGTGTTACACATGGTATGAGAGCTATCAGGTTTGACATTGAACCTCGGGGCTCATCATGCAACAAAAAAAATTGTAACCAACATTGGGAACCTAGTAAACCTTTTGCATTGAATCTATCACAGGAAGTGGTAGTTATTTTGTATTAAAAATATATCACAGGAAGTGATAGCCAACCCTATAAAAAAATCTTGTACTGAGCCTATCATAGGGAGTGATAGCCTTTTTGTAACCATTGGAATTGAATCTATCACAAGAAGCACGATAATATTTTTTGGAAAAAAAATTTCTTGTAACCATTAAATGCTCTTAGAAGTAATTTGAGTTATCAAGTAATTATGAAACCATTCTATCTAAGTTAAGACAAGGTATTCCTAGGGCACTGAGATTGTGATCAAAACCTAAATAATAGCTTATTTTGAAATTGTGGACTTAAGGACGGGAAGATCCAGAAGCAATAAACTAGGTGTAGGGGCATCTGAGTGTTGAAAATTCTTGAAATTATATCAAGAATCATAGATAAGATGAACTCCAGTCTAACTTCTTGATGGTTTAGAAGGATCCAAGTGGAATTAAAGGATCAATATGATAAGAAAAAAAATAGTCAAGGACAACATGTTGTTGCATGAAAGATACCTTGAGAAAAGGGGAAGCAGATTAGTGTTTTATCTTTTAATCCCTTTGTGGAGTCTAGAAGAATGAGTCAGTAAATGAAAGGATGTTTATTTACTTCATGGAAGAGGAGTTACTTCATATTGATAATAATGTGAGATCACAAATTAAGTTGTTTTAGGATATCACTTTTGGTTCTTCGTCAAACTAATGAATCAAGAGTTATAGGATTTGATTTGTTATGATAGGAAGTTGTTGTCATGAGCAGCATGAAATGCAAATATAATATGACAAGATGATGGATAGCTTTAGATGACAAGTTTTTTATCTACATACATGGTCTACAATGTTACTGGAATGATAAAATACTCGTTAGAAGTTTACTGATTATATGGTGACAGAAGAAAAGTAGAGCATTCACTGAGTTCCTTAATGAATTACATATGAACCTTTTTTATCAAGTCTCAAAAAATATTTACATAACAAGATCATCAAGAAAGAACTTTGATTTTTATGGTACCTTAGGAAGTATTGTCATATATGGAGCATTATAGTTATTTCATATATTTATTTTTCCATTAATATTCAAGAATTTTAGATGAAAATGGTTCATCCTCTTAGCAGTGATTGTGTTTAGTCCAGTAGTAGTAAATTTCATGGTGCACATATATTCATACAAATATTGGATAAGCATCACTAGTAGAACTCTTGGATAGGTTTCTATGATTGGCACTATAGAGACATTTCCTTGTGAATAGAGCTAATGGAGACAACAACAACATGATTAAGGTGATGGTGAGTATCATCTAGATCATCTCATGAAGGTACAAATTAAAATGGTAATAGTTTATTGTTCAAAACCCTCATTGACCTCTCACCACATAGGTTTATTGTTCAAATTTTAGTTCATGAATGGTACAATGGTGATGGAGTGGTTAAGCAGAAAACTTGTGTGAATGTGTAAAATTGTAAAACATCTATGTTTGATATACCAAGTCTATATGTGATTCTGATAAAATCTATAACTCAGACATGCTTAGTTATTCTTATCTACCTAAGAAGAAATAGAAGAACAGTGTTATGATTCAATAAGAATGAGAGTGTTGTAGTTCAATATATGACACAAAGCTTGTTTTTCCACAAGGTTATTGTAAATATTCTTGGTAACTCCTGAAAATGGCATAATAACTCTAATGTATTTAACTATAGCATCATTGCTATAGGTATTCTTAGGGATGGTAGCAAAAGGGACATACAAAGCATTAGTTATATGGTACTCTTTAACTAGAGGATACTTGATACAAATGATATTTGATTGGTTTCTCATTTGGCTCAAATCATTGTTGATCATTAAGCAGGTATCTTTGACACATGTTATGAATAGGAACACACATATCTTGGTTATGTATATAATACATTGGTTCCCTCATATGTTTCACCACATAGTACTTTGGTCAGATAGTTGTACAGAGCTCATTCTTTATTGGGGAAGCTTTTCATGCTTATTCCTACCCTGGTTGAAAATGATGACATTATTATTTTCTCAAGTGGTGGTATACTGGCAAGGAATGTCATTGTTTTATTTTAAATTTGAAAATTTTTAACCATCAAATTTTGAAGATTGTTTATTTCATGACGAGTTGGTCAAAATTTGATTAAGTGTTGAGAATAAGCTCATTCTTTTGATTATTGCTAAAATTGAAATTGTTTGCATTTGGTATAGAGCTAAGTATCGTGGGGGTTACCCAATAATATTTTGGTTGTTCACCATGTTTGATAAAATTTTCATCTCTATCATGTCTTGGATGGGCCTCTGATGGATCCTATAAGGAAGTAAATTTTAAGAAATTGCACCTAGTATGTTCTTAAATTTACAAAGAATGAAACCTTGTGTTATGGTATGTGGGAGGACATGTAGTCCAGTAAGCCCAGCTGATTAGTCTTCCCAATTCGAGCAGAGTGATGAGAGACTTAGCTAACCAAAGTTTGCATACTTAGTAGGAGGGTATCCTTGGTAGTGCGACAGAGTTGGTTAAGTGGGGGTACACACAGAGCTCAGGTTGCAACTAGGGGGGAAATCCCTCTCTTCAGTGGCATGCCGAGTCTTGGAGGACAGTTAAATTGGAAAGAAATTCTGACCTTTTTCTCTTGTAATTACTTAATATTAACTTGTTTTAATGATGCATTAGATAAATGAAACTAGTACAAGTTGATGAGAACATTTTAGCTAGAAAGTGAAGGTTGATGTTAACCTTTGGTGAAATTCTCTTGGTCAATCTGTGTTAAAAGTAATTGATTGTTGTACTTAGAAAGAGTATTCATCTTTATGGTGTGTTATAACAACTTTTATAATTTTACTATTAAGACGATTCCATTTGAAACATTAGACAGAAAAGATGTTGAGTTCTTGTAAGTTGGGTAACATAGAAGACAAGATTAGCATTAGTCCAAAAATGTTGTCTGAAATGGTTAAAAAATCAAACGGGTCAGGTAAGATTGGTGGGAACTATTAACAAATTGAAAAGCTAAGTAAATGCCACTTGGAGGATTATGAACAAATCCTACAAAAAATTTCATATCTTTTGTCAAACAATTGAGAACACTATCTTTATGTTTATGGTTATGTTTAAATTTAGAATAAACAATCATCGAGTACGATGATTCTTAAGGGAAAGAGTATGTCACATCACTTACATTAAGACTATATGTTGGTTATGTGTTTCGAATGCAATGTTAGTTGCAAATAACTGCTTTCTTGTGATTATGACATTGAGAATGCAAAAGTTGATATTTATATCGTAACTATAATGTTAATGAACTCTTTATTTTGCAAGTGAATTTATGGTTCACCTAAAGTTGAATGAGATCATGAGATTAAATTTAAAAGCATATAATTTATCCATTCAGAACGATCTCACCATAATCCTTGTCAGTGGATGCAGGATTGCTGACACCATGAGAGAAAGGGAAATATCATCAGGGAGAGGACATGGTTAACAATGGATCAATTTTATCATCAAACCTTGAGTCGGTGTAAGACAGTGTATCGAAGTAGTAACTTGGTCAAAAGTAATTAAATATAATTATTGTTATGCAAGTCAATTTTAAATATTTATATATAAATATCATTAATCACCTTTTAAGGAGATTTCAAAAGGTTTATAAATATTAAATTAAAATAATTGATATAAATAAAATATTAAATAATAATATCCTCTTAAGAGTTGAGAGGAATAATTCTTGATATATATAAATATATTTTTTCAATGGCTAATTATATTAAATTATAATAAAGGATAAAATTCTAATGCCATCGATTAAAATATGAAAATATAAGAAAGGTTTAAAATTGAAAATGAATTAAAAGTTGAGTCATTGGCGGTGGCTTTTTTGTCATCTTCCCATCGAGCCTCTTGTTGAAACAACCGAGAAGGAAGCCAAGAAGGCACTGGGGCTTTTGAAATCTTGGAATAGAGGTTACTAGGAAGGATTCACATTTTATTTTTTGGGGATTTTCATTTCATGGACTTCTTCTCACGGCATCAGCTCTGCTATGGTTCGTTTTTCCTCTTCAATTTTCTCTGCTTATCGAGACTACTCTATTTTGGGTTCTTTTCACTCATTTCTCTCACAATCTTGTTTGGAACCCTTTCACTACAATCTTCCGCATTAACTAAGAGTATCTCTTTCCATCTTATGTCAAATTCAAAAATAAAGCTTAAGCTCTTCTCTTCATAGCCATCGCTATTACTTGAATTCTTGTCATCGGATGGAAAATAATTATAAAGTGTGGGCCTATCCATTGATTGAATGATCCATGAGATGATTATAAAATTCATATTCTAGCAGGGGAGCAATGTCTTGGTACCATCAACATCGAAGCTAATAGTGACCAAATTACTAGCCAATAGAAGCAAAGGGATCTCACATTCACTAAGTTCCAGATGTTTATTAGACACATATATCAGTCTTTTATTAGTGATAGTTTGCTCAATTAGTTATATGTATTCTTAATAAAGAATGCCTTCAAGCTCTGAAAATAGAATAAATATGAGTTTTATTCATTTTGTCAACGCATAACAGCATTTATATATATATATATAAATTAGAAAATCTAGAACCGGATTAGGCTCTTCCAAGTACCTGATTTTTTACCAAAAATATAGATTGAGATTTACAATCTATTTAGAATAGTTCAGAGTTTGAACTTTTAGCATAATTCACCCTCAGTTTTATTGGAACTTTCATAGCCTTGACCTAGCCATATTCTTTCTCTGTAAAAGGTTAAACTCTTCTTCTTCTCCAAACCAACTCTAAAGTTGAATGTTTAGATCTATCACACACATACATAATTAAACTCTTCCTTAAATTATTGAAGAAAATAAATTAAAGATGTAAAATGCTCAGGGATATTAAACATAAGTTTATGGAAGGAATCTCTCAAGATTTTTCCGTACATTTGAGTTATCCTTGTCAAGCTTTGTGTTGGTTTTGGGTATCAGAACTCTCTGTCAGGTGATCTGAAATAGTTTTGTGACTTTTATTTTTCCCAAATTTGAGTCAAGACTAGTTTAATCAATATAAGAGACTATTGGGTCATAATAGGAATTAGTTTTTAATAGTGGAATCTTGGAAAGTTAAATAATTAATTGGACAATCTCCCTATTGAACTTGACCTAGCTTATTATTTGTTCTCTTAGGAGCTCTTATGATTTTGCATAGAACAATCAATTATATTCATGTTTTCCTCTATTGATTTTATGGGCCTAAAACTGTGAACTTGATCCTTTGATGAGGAACCCAAATGGTTATGGTTCCTTCATTTCTATTTTGTGACCAATCTTGTTTTAGTGGTTGCAGATTGGTTGAGTTTATCATCTGGAAGGAAATTCACCTGATCAATTTGATCTATTGCTAACCTTGGGATTTTCCATGTTTTTCGAACCTTTATGGGATATAAAAGTGGCCTTTAAAACTCCACATCATTTTAATCTCTTGATTCATGCATAATCTTGTGGTTGTGATAAAACCTAGAACTAAAAGGGAATAACCATACGTTGTAATCTTACTTGAGATCAAAATTTGTAGTTGTTTGGTAAGATCTGCAAGACCCTTTAATCAAATATGTCATTTAGTATATAAGAGCTCAATGATAACAACCTTTGCTTAGAGGAGACAATTATTCTTAAAAGAAGTGATAGATATTGAGTCAAGACTCTCTCTCTCTCTTTTATCATTAAAAAAAATTGATGCTTAATGATATTAGCTTAACCTTAATAAGAGAGACATGAAAATCCTCTATGCCGGTGAATATCTTTTATTATGTATGAAAGTTGATGGTTAAGACATAACCTTGAACTGAGAATAAATGGTAAATAAACAACTAATTTAAGATTATAACTTGATCAGAGAGTTGTCATGTCGAGCAAAGGTGAGAGTGTTGATGGCATAGAAGTTCCAAAGATATCGGCACAGGAATACAAAAGATATCGGCACAGGAGTTCCAGAGATATTGGCACAAGAGTGCCAAAAATATTAAAATCCTCAGCCAAGGTACGATGCTAGATTCAACATCTATCAACTATCAAGTACTAGGTATACCATTGATCAAAGTGGCATTTCTAGTTGGGAGGAACCCTTGGTAAGGTCGATCAGGAGATATAGGTCCTTGACACTAGGCTCAGAGGCATGATGATAATTTGATCCATGTTGATTACCCTAGTGAAGGGCGGGTTCTTGAGTTGAAGAAACTCGAGATACCAGTAGGTCTTGCTTGGGTGGTAAAGCCCCTGATGATAATTCTCTTCCCCTCATTGATAAAGACGTCCAAGTATAATAGCATGAAGATGATGTCAAATGTATTTCTTCCTCACTCATAAATCTAGGTACATGTAATGCTATTTAAAGCTTACTTTCATGAATGTAATGAATGATATTCTTTTATGTTAAATATATGTTGTAAGAATATGCAGTTAATTAGTTAGATAGTCACTTGATTCATTTAGCTGAAATGAAAGATCTGAAGTTAGTTAATGAATAAAGAGAAGTTATTTATTTTCCTCAGTTCATAAATTGGTTAAATGGCAACCCTAGTTTGACAATTATTTAGTTTTGATCTTCCATGAGATGGTTGTTGGAAATAGTTAGATGTTACTATTCAGCTGAAACTTAAAACTTAGAAGTTAGATGGAAATTTAAAATGAATAGTTGAATGATTTGGAAACCCTAGAATGAAAACAAGTTAGTTGTTCATCAATTGAAACCGATAGTTGGTTGCATTTTAAAATAGTAGATCTAGTTGGGTGTTACAGATGGTTTGATGTTTCTATATTTTATCGCTCGTCACATATTCATTCTTGAGGCTAATTTTCAAAATTTTGATGAATGATGAGATTCTTTGGAAGGTTTCTTTCACTAATGTAACAAGATATTATGTGTGATTTCTTTTGTACGATTGATTTTCATGCAAGTGTATGTGTCTAAATCTGATTTCTTCACTACATCTCTCGTCATTGATAGGAGCCATGGTGAAAAGTTTGAATTAGTGTTGCACGATGGAAGGATAAGCATGAAAAAAGAAAATCCATAGATCCAATAGCTGAAATTTCATCGTGGGGATGTTGACATCACTGATGAGGCTCATGAAGGACGAGATGCATCTACGATAGGTGATGGCTATTGCTGAAATAGGCAATGTGGAAGAATCCTAAGGACATCGTATAAAGAAAAGTAGAGAGATGGCTAGAGAACCATTGATATTTTTTTTAAACATAATGATATGATGGACTAAAACTTCATCACGACAATACTTTCATGACTGCACCCTAAAATCTGGGGAAGATCAGCGATGAGCAATGAAGTGTATAAGGAAATATTCTCTCTAAAAAAAACTGGTCTAATGTACTTCACCGATATTAACGAAGGAGCATGGATTAGGCTGGTGATACATGATAATTGATAGATCGCATATGGTTAATCAAGGTTAAGAGAAGGCATGGCAACATTTGAGTTGGCATCACTGTTTTCTAGGAGCAAGTTGCTAGAGGTCAAAAAATGATGCTCATGGTCACCATAGATGAAGTTTTAATTTATTTAAGCTCAATGGCCTAGATTCAAAGCCAAGATATTAATTTATCACCTCGGTCATGCAAGGAGTTCTTGAATGATTAATTTTGCATGCTCCAAATTGTCTATTTAATGCAGATTGCTTGTTGTTCACTTTCATCATATTTTAGTCTGTAGTAAATGTGAGGCTTGGGTTAGTGAAGAAGTGTGTGAGTATTAATTATTCTTGAGTTAAGAAGTGGATGTTCTTGTCCTGGATGAGTGGGTTTTCGATGACAGTTTGAGAGTCTAAGAGATTTAGTCTGCTTGAGTCTAAGGAAAATGCTCCTAAGGATGAAATTGAGACACAAGTAGCTCCTGATATGTCAAAGAGTAGAAGGGGACACAAGAAATTAAAGAAGTATGGTATCAAGAGTAATTACCATCTACAGGGCCAAATCATTTCAGAAGAATTGGTCAAATTCAAAGGGAAAATGTTGAATATGAAAAGAAGAAAAAGAAAAAAGGTAAGTATCTTAAGGCCTATCTGGGAGGACATAATTCTCCAAGTAAGGTTTCTAATAATCTTTTAGATAGTGAGGGTGACACTTATCTAGAAGGTGATTATTATCACCTCTCCCTAGTACCTTCTAAGGATTCTGATGAGGAGGTGGTGACGATTCTTCTAGTCCCACCATGAGCAAGACACAGGTGAGTATCCTTTAAGGATGATGACTCAGAGTAATGACTATGCCCTAATTTTGTTTTTGATGATACCATGCCCCTTTTGTCAGGATTGTCCTATTCAAAATTCATGTAATTTCTTGTTTCAAGTGTTGATGTGGAAATTTTTTGGGCTAGTGTATTGGAGAAGTGCCAAACTAAATGACCTTGGTAGGATGTATGTTGTTTTTAGACAATATACAAGTTTGTAATGGAACTGCTAGAGGAGAATCTTCTTTGGTTAACAAGGACGAGGATTCACTGTTGTTGCAACAAAATCTACCTTTTGAGGAGCTGGCATGTCCTCATGCAAGGAATATGGAATGTGGTCTTTTACTCTTCCTTTTTCCTTAATGATTGCATGTAACTAACTGAGGATGTCTTGAATTTTGGTGAAATGAAATGAAATGTAAATGTAATTAAGCATGATGCTTGTTGCTCCCTTGTTCTATAAAAGGGATCTCAGGGCTTATTATAGTGGTCAGATTTTTAAGTCTTAATAGGGTTTAGGTGAAAGCTAAGTTTAGGAAAGGCACTTTGATTAGAATACTGATAAAAAGGCCAGTAGTTTGTCTTGGGTATGAAATATTGTATGTAATAGTCTTAAATGAGTTATATAGAAACTACTAATATCAAAAAAAATCTTAGTCTAGAAACAAATACTTTCCTATGTATATTTCTTACAAGTTATGAATGAAAAATACTAATGGTGTTATCATTTATCTTCAAATGTTCCATTTGAATGTATTATTCTGGTTTTAGCTTTAACTCAAGGAGTTGATTAAAATTCTTGATTAGGGTTATAAACTTTGTAATGGATTGCTTAGGATTTATAAGAAGTGAGTGTTTTAGGCATTGTGAGTTTTCATAAATGAAAAACAATATGAAAATAGTTTTCATATCTCTAAATTTAGTAGTTTATATATTATTGATTCTTATATACTTGACTCTGTTGCTCCAGTTGATGAGAAACTGGTTAGTTTGTTAGAAAATATTGCATGAAATGAGAAAATAGTGTACCTAGCCATGGAATTAAAATAAGAATAATTTTCATTTGAAATCTTTTCAAGGATAGTGTGGGTGAGGAATATTCCCATTTACTAGAAGATAGATAGTCATTCATCCAAAGATCTGCCAAATCTTCATTGAGATGAGTTTTATTTGGAATAAATAGGAATCAATATGTGTATAAATGTGTTACTAATCAAAAATAAAATTGGGATCAACCTCCTAGGTTTCACAGAGCTTGAAGTGAAGGAGGAAGGACCAAAAAACCTATACTAATTGTGTTGGCCACTAACCCTGTTCTTCACTGTGAGAGTTGGCTACTTTTTAGAGAACTGCTTGGTTCTGCTGGAAAAATTACCGACAAGTCCCTCGTGACCGTCTCCCAAGCGAAATGAAAATGGTGAAAGTGCTTCAAATGAAAAACCTGAACCTCAAGACCTTGCTAGTCTTCCCTTGCATAATTTTGCATGCGTGCGGATGCCATCCCATCGCCACCCTCGAAAACCCAAATGGTGGAATACTTAGACAAAGAACTCGACATCTTGATGCCCTTGCAAGTCCACCTTTGTGGGCTTCCACATACAAGTGGCCCCCATCTTGGCACCAGTTTGAAATGACCAACCTTTTCCAGCATCCCACATTGCAAGTTCTTCTGAGTCTAATCCCGTCAAACACTAAAACATAAGTCTACTTTTGTGGATCCTTTCTTGCGGGTCATCAACCACTCTTTGCCACTGTTCCATGAATTTCATGTCTTTAAAAGTGAAGCCAAGGATTCCCCAAACCTTGGGGATCCCACTGACCCACTTGTTTTCTGCCATCTGCGCAAGAAAAAACTAAGTTAAAGCTTCCCTATGGGTAGTTCCTTGCGGACCTCCATCCACCTATTTTCATCACTTTAATACCTTATCAATAGCGGTTGGGTCATTATTCCCGCCTGCACCATAGACTCTGTGGTCTTCCTCACTATTCAAGTTCACATTAGGAAGAAATTTTAAGTCTAAACCCTATGCAGGCGAACATCTGTGGGGGTCCATCTATGGACCTCCCCACCATTATTTCCCTTTCAAGTAGCCAAGGGACACCATCGATCTTCTTTGCGGACTCCAACCTCGTGATTTCCCTCTGAGGCTCCAATATGAAAATGACCAAGTTCACATGATTTGCGAACCTTTCCTCATGAGTTGCTACTTGCGGCCCGCCATCTTCTAGTTTCCATTTCCAAGCGGTAGTGCCTTCCCATCCTCCTACATTGCAAAGTTTGATCTCTCCTCCACTGAACAATTTCCTTCAAGAAAAATGACCAAAACTTGGGTGTCTTATGGAATCGCTAGTGTAGACCACCTCCTATGGACCGTTGTCCCCTCTTCACCATTCCTAAATGGACCTTCACTTGACAACTTTCTATCAATCCCTACCTGCATACTTCAAAGTAACCAAGCCAAAGGGGAAAATATCCAAACTATCCTAGCCACCTATGGGTCCCGCATTGCATGATTTCTCTTGCAGGTTTCCGCCTCATGAAAGTTGTTTCTCAATGGTAGAGTTGAAAACATCCATGATGCCTCTAGCTTCTACACTCCTTGAACCTGCATGAGAAAAATGATAAATTGAATGCCTCCAAAGACTTCATAGTCGATTTCCTAGCATGCCAAATGCCTTGTTGAAGACCCTAACCACCAAATCCCCAATGTGGAACTTGGAGTGCGGGTGGCCCTCTATGAGTCACCGTGACCAAGGTGTCATTCCACTTCTGATTGCTCCTAATAGTTGCTGACCTAGGGAAACCCGCATTCCTGTCATTGACCGAAATGAGCCCAAACGATGAATGCTAATGGATTTTATGATCTTTTAAAATGAATTATTTGATTTAACCCTCATTTTTTAGAATTCAACTAATACTTCCCTGATTTTTTATGTGAATGTGCTTACTTCATCTTTGTTTGTATGATTTGTGGAATCTTCTACAAGACAATTGGGGAAGTCTACAGAGACAAAGAAAGGAAAGAGGCCTGGAAAAGCATCAAGGGGGAAAGAGGAAAAATATTAAATGAAGTACTAGCTCCATGGGGTGGAGTACACCTCCAAAGTCACCTCCATCTGATATTCAACATCAGATGCCAACCTTGGGAATATAGATATAGATGGGTTCAAAAAAATGGTCATAATCAACCCAACAACCAAAAACACCTAAAAAATCATAAAGAGTGGACTCGCCAAAGTAGTCAGCTTCCCACCCACACTTGTAGCTCCAAAACTAGTGAAGGTATGTAGAGAATGCTACCATTGTAGAAAAAATATTATTGATCATGATGGCAGAGTGTTGGCGGATCTATCGGCCCGATCCATAGGCCAAAAATTTCATATTCATACATTCAACCCCATGGAGGAAATAGAGAAGGGATATGCCAAAAACATGTGGAAAGTAGACCCTCTAGGGTGTAAGAAGCTATTCAACCAACATTGGTTGAAGGAAAAGAGGGGCAGTGCTGGTAAAGTACCTTGAGAGCTTTTCAGGAGTGATTTCTATGAGGACTACCATGACTTGATTACCCTGCTTAGCAGAGTAAGGGGCCTCCCTACTGCTTCCTTCTTCCAAGAATGGATGTTCTACTTCATTAAGGATATCATCAATGAAAAAAAAAAGTTCCATTGGCCCAAGATGATTAGTGAAAACATGCACAAGCAACTTATGGTTGTGAAGGAAACCTCCCAGTTCCACATGACTTCCTATTTGGTATATCTTCTAGTGGAAGTGTTCCCATACAAGGGTCTCTTTTTCATACCAAATCTGAATCCAAGGAGAGGAGAACTTAAAGTATATGACTGCTACTCCTTACTGCAATACAGGAATTTCAAGAGAGAATAATAGAGAGTAAATGATTCCTTCATTGGGCATATCATCAGACTTCTTGGGGAATATTTCAAGAGAAGGGTCTCACAAAGTGCTAGAGCATTCATCTAGAGGTTTAGGTACCTATTTATATAGTTCCCAAAGTTTAGTTACATCATAATAGAGGGCTTCTCTGAAAGACACTACAGGCTTCCCTAATACCCCAATGACCGGATGATCATATTGGAGGTCTCTAGGAAACTACAAAATGCACATAGACTTGGGATTCCATATCTCCTAACATTTAGGAAAGGAATGTATGTTGTTCCTACTACCCAATGTGTGGAATATTTAGAAAATGAGATAGTGGAGCAAAATTTAGACCTCCACACAACTTGACCAAGAATGGACCCCTATGGAAAATAAAGAAGATGGTCGAGAGACAGTATGCTCATTGGCCCCATATCAAAGACTTCTAGGCCAATTGTTAGGATGACAAGGAGGTGTGAATGTGGCACTATATGTAGATGATGACCAAATTTGTGCAGTCAATAAACTTGTTCCCGGTTCCTGATCAAATTGTGGAGGAAGAGGACACCATTGTTGATGAAAGATTCGATCTTGTGTCCAGCTTGCCACTACCACTAATAGACTGGGATGAAGAAGAGGTCAATGACCTCGATATAGTAACCTAACCTATGGAAAATAGAACAAGGAAATGGGTAGATTCCCAAATTCCCCACCTTAAATTGAAAGGTGTAATACTGACATATGGTGAGCTCAAAGATGAGCTTGAAAGTGAAACTGATAGCAGAGAAGTTACTTCCCCACCAGAGGAGGCACCTAAATCCCCTCAAGAAACAAGATTTATAAAAAGGAAGGGTGTGACCAAGCACCATCCCAAACAAAAAGTGTATACATGGAAGGCTACGAAGGGAGAATCCTCAAAGAAAGCCAAGAAATCATGAGGATTTAAGAGTGAAATTCCAACCATTGAAGAGGATCGACAACATGAGGGAGAAGGAGAATTTGAATGGTCATAGTCACCACCTCCCACCTATGCTCCTGATGTTACTTCTACAATCACCACTGGGTGATCCCATAATAGTGGTTTACAATTTTTGGCCAAACTAGACACTAAAATTATTATTTTTAACTAAATCTTCACATTCGGGCACCTATAGCGACTAAACTGTGAGGAATTTGAAGATAGTGCAAACTAGAGTCTCATAAAATTTTGTCTGTAGATTCTAAAAATATTTTTTTCAAAATCTTTGGAATGAAATTGCACTTCTTTTTCCATCTCCCACGAAAATTGATTTTTTTCAGAAAACAACATTTTTAAAAAGTGACGCACACCGTATAACGCATAACTTTTTTTCCATAAAGGATAAAATTATAATTATTTCAAATTTAGATTTGTAACTTTGATATCTAGTGTTTCCACTTGGTTAGATAGGTTTTTATTGAATATTTTTTTTTAATCAAGTTTCAAAGTTAAACGAATTACAATTCAGACACCGCGACCATGTAATAGCATAACTTTTTTTGTATATGTCAAAATTTAATTTAATTTTTTTTGTTGGATCAAGGACTTCAATATCTAGTGCACTCATATTTTTCAATTTTTTTTTTGATAATCTTCTATTTTTCCACATGTGAAGAACAAAGAAATTCATTTTCGATGAAAAACCTATGTTTAATAAAATTTAAAAAACAAATACATAACAAAACCAAAACATATTAAAATTATTTTCATTGGATAGCTTGTTCTAAGGAATACCATAATCATTTGAAATAAATTTTAAATGAATGCATTTGATCCCCTAAAAGCTAAATCAAAAGTGATTTTTTATTAGCATTTTAATAGGTGTAAAGGAGATGCATTTATAGGTATGGTTTAAAACTAGTGAGGTTCTATCCAAGGGGGTTTGATCTAAGGTGGTTTGATCAAACCCTCTTCAATTGGAATCCTTAAAATGGAACTTTTTAAGTCTTAAATCATTATATTTTCTAAAAATATGTGATTTCAGCTAAAATTCGTTCCTCTCAGGAATTGTAAACCACTATTATGATAGCACCGCACTCCTCCACCTCTTGCATCTTAGGCACTACCTATTTCCTTACCACCCATCATGGACATCTCAGTCCACCTTGCTTCCACTTCCCCAATGACCCCAATAATGGTGTTGGATTCTTCCTTAGCCATGACACCCTCATTGTCATTTGCGTCACTACCTCCTCCATTTCCCACTTTGTTAGTTGCGATGCCTACAATAGCCACTACTACTATTGCTCCTCTCACCCTACCAGAGGCCTTCACAAAGTATGTGCAAGGAATACCCACTACAATCTTTGGGGTGATAATGAATCCCACTATTCAAGCTGTAATGGCCCAGATTCCTATTGGCCTGCCTGTCTCTCCACCACCTATAGAGCCACTAAAGATCGATGCCACCATAAAGATATCGAAAGAAATGGAGAAACACCAAAGGGAGGTTGCAAAAGGAATGATTGAGGAGTCTGAGGACCCTTTTAAGGATGATTCCTTCAAGCTTCTAGAGGGAAAATTGAACATAAATGTGGATAAGGTAGCATTAGATGAGGAAAATTCACACTCTAAGGAGGAAGCCAATGAGGCTCTCAATGCCAAGCACATCATAGAAACCTCAGATCAGGAATCGAAGATGAGATATCCTAGTAGCTCAAGGATGTAGGAGAAGAGGTTGAATATGAGTAGAAAATTTCTGGAGAGAAAGAGGACACTGATGTCAATGTGGAAATACTCAAAGAGCATCCACTAGTCGGGAAAGGAAAAGGACCCATTCAAGAAGAGGGAGTACCTCTCAAAAAAGAGGAAGAAAAAAAAAGAAAAGGAAGAAGATACATCAAAGAAAAGCCTCGAGTTGGAGCATCATACAGAGCTTGGACATGAAGAAGAAAGGGTGCCTCAAAGAGAAGAGGTCACTAAAGGAAACATAGCCATTACTCAGTTAGATAGGGAAAATGCTATACATATTGAGGACTCAGATGAAGAAGAGGTAAGAATTGAACAAGAATCCTTGGTCTATGAAGAAAAAAAACTCAACATGAGCAAGGAGAGGAAGGTGATCATGAATCACCAAAAGGGGAAACTCAGGTACCCAATTGGATGGAAAAATAGCTACATAAGAAAGCCCCTCTCATGGTCGTCGATCTGAAGGCTTGACTCAAGGAAATACTAGCAAGAGCCTAGACAAAGCCAAGGGAAGAAAAGAAGCCAATGGTTTGTTCTCACATTCGGTTGATGCCTCAGGATATAGGAAAATACAGATCGCAATCTCGATGCTAGACGAAGGTGAAGGACCCATCTAGAGTATTTGAATAATGAACTTAGGTCCAGCGACAAGAGAACAAAAAATTGATGAGTTCTAGTGGTCCATAGCGATGATCATGCAACAAATGAATAAGGATCAGTCCTCTAAGGAGTAACTAAAGGAACAGGTGGTAGATCTCACTTCCTATATTCAGCAATGGACATCCTTGGAGGAAGAAGCTCTAACAACATTGTTTGTGCCCCCACTTCTCTTCCAAGAAGAACTTACCAGTATGGAGAAGATCAAGAATTGGACCAAGGCCACTACGGATTGGTTCCAATGAGTGATTTACAATGGAAATATGGGCATAGGCCACACTGCTCAGATGACCAATAAATTTTGAGATTTGTAGAAGCAACTACAGGCCATGGAGAAAACATGTCATAGGTTCATCAAGCTATACAGGATCACATATCCTAAGCTCGAGGCCATTCTCAAGATGCCCAAAAAAACATGGGAGAAGGAATTGGTGCTCATCAAGTATGATGACTGGCTGGTAGAGACATGGAAAATGGGCCTAGATCACAAGAGGGATGTCCTAGAAAGAGTGCTACATAAGGTTGAGCTTGACCTAGAATGGGTCACAAAGCACAAAATTGATAGCGAAGACTATCTCAAGCTGGTGACTAATTATGACATGTTAGTTCTGGAGCTAGATCTAGAGAAGATTAAGCCATTCTTCCCTACGAAGGTGGAACAAGGGGAAATAGATGCGTTAACATCAGATTTCATGAACTTTGCTGCGAGAGCATTCACACAGTCTAAGCAGGTAATCAAGGCCACATCGAGATGCACTAAGCATTGGAAGAAAAACACTGGTGGATTTAAGAGGTTGACCTTCCAAGTCCTTCAATCCAACATCATGGAATGGGACAAGCTTTAGGCACTGATTGGAAAATTAATGGAATATTCCACTCTTCAGAAAATTGAAGGAAAACTAGTGATTGATGATGAGTTTCTGACAATATAAGCTGGGAAAAGAAAGCAGTCAGTAGAAGACAAAACTGCTACAGTGTCAGACTCACTAGAAGACAAAATAGGATTGAGACCAAAATTTATTTTATAATGATATATTGTGGGTGTAGGTGAAACCCTAATGTAAAATTAATCTTTTCCACACAATGAGAGTAAATCCTAGCCATTTATTTCACTTTTTGAAAACTATAAATAGGGGGTCTCCTCTCATTTTCAAGAGAGAGTTGAGTTGTTGTGTAAGGACATGCTATAGAAATTTCAATAGAATTACATTATTTGGTGCATTCTTGTGTTTCTCACATGTTGCATGATTCATCTTCTCAAAATTGATAGCTCTAGTTAGAATTTAGTTTCTTTTTCCAATTGTTTCAAGTTACTTTTAATATTTAATTCATGTTGTTCATTGATGGTGAAGAATGTTATTGTGTTGGTGCCTTCCTTGTTCATTCTTTTTTTTGTTTATTGATGATGAACAACATTGTAAAGCCTGTCTTAACATTAACTTATTGCTACACCTAAAATTCATCTTTTATTCATGCTTTATGGTGAATGAATAGTTGAAAATCTGCATGCCTTAGAAGATAACACTAGTTTCATGAGGCTGTTAGACATTTTAGTTAAGTGGAACTAAAATTTAGGAAGGTTTTCCACTGTAGCATCCTCCATTTTAATTGTTCATCATTAGTTGCAGGTCTAAGAACTCTTCTATCCAATTTTCCTTTTTACTTTTCTTCAAAAATAATAGTTAAGGAAAAGTTCTAGCATCATCATAAAGCCAAATCTGATGTCAAATATGGATTTTTAGACTATTGTTTTGAACTTTCAGCAATTGTACCTCACTTTCAGAATCTCATAAACTGCATTTGAAGATTCAATTCCCTCCCAACTTAGCAAACTATCCATGTCCCTTATGATTACCTGCAAATCACATCAATCATTTATGAGTTGTTTTTGCAAGTCATGACCTGACACTCGAGAGACCTTGGGATATTTTAATGCAACTTGCTTGTAGGAAGTTGTATTTCAAGAGAGGTAGTGCACTTGTGTGCTACCTGTGTTGAGAAGTGAAAAAACACACATCAACAGAACGGGTGCTAGAAGGAGGGCCTTCCTTTTGCTAAGCTCAATAGAATTGGGTCCTTCTTCCTCGAGAGGTTCCAAACAGTGTTAAGATCTATAGAAAAACAAAGGGGAATTTCAAGAGCTACTACTGCCTACCAAGACTAAAAGAGTCAAGAGAGGGGAAGCCTCCACCTTAGCTCCAGCTATTCAACCCACTTTACCTCCATCCTCACCTTATCCTTCCATCTATTCACACCACTCTTCTCCTTCGCCTTCGGCAATACCTTCCTCTTCCCATCCATTCCAAACTGCCTTTCACCTCTTCCCTTCCCATAGCCAAGCCGATGCCTCTATCCCAACCCTTCATTTCCAACATGTTTCCTCAAACACTGTTGCCCCTTTGCAGCCCCAAATAACTATAGTATAGCTAGTGCAACCTCCACCTCCCATCATGGCTTGGTTGGGTAACAACCCATCTCTTTTGTCCTTCAATGACTACCATGGCATGCCAAAGAGTCCAATGGACTTTTGCACTATATTCCATCCTCGTGATCCATAGAGAACAGTGGAGGAGCATATCAAATTCTTCTATACAACCTTTAAGGACATGCAAATAGAACACAAGGATGTGGCTTTCCAGCTATTTCCTTACTCCTTAGGGGAAGAGGCCTTTTATTGGTACATACATTTGAAAACTAGATCCATCACTACTTGGGATCAGCTAAAGGATGCCTTCCTACAAAAAATTAAGATCCCAATTAGCCCTTCTGAATTGTATCATGAGTTCATGTCCATTCGAAGGGAAGTTAACAAACCAATCAGCTCCTTCAATGACCAGTTCCAACAAGCATACATGAAGTTGCAACCACCCTATGTGGTTGATGATGGCTCAGCTCGCTTAGTTTACTATGTTGCCTTGGATAGTCTCACTTCTATAATGGTGAAAATGATGTGTCCGTCACCTGGAAGGTTGGTGGACACCTATGTTGAAGTAGTCACAATAAGCATCAATTTAGGACAACACATTACTAGTCCACTACCATCATTTGGACTAGCCACCCATCCAATGTAGATCCAACCACTTACCCATGCCTTGTCCCATCGGACACCAATGTTGAATCAAGTTCCATAGCTGCTGATAGTGGCCCATTCAGGACAGCCATTGAGCCAAGCACCTCCAATGCATCATTACCTATGACCATAGCAGCAACAAGCTTACCTTGAGTAGCCTCAAGTACCTGCATACCTACAAAGCTCTGAGTTCCCACTTGCTCAACAAAATAAACTAGAAGTACAGTAGATCTACCTTCATAATTCAACCCAACAATCAAACAATATAGAAAAGATCGAATCAATGAATTGACAGAATTGGTCAAGAAGATGTCCACAGAAATGACACACTTGATGAATCAAAATAATCAGCTATAGGCTTCTTAGAGGAGTATTTAGGCTAATCTCAATTGAGATAACCATGACAACCATGATGCGGGTACCTCCTCCAAACAGACTTATGAGAGATGTCAAAATTCAGATCAAGTATTGGAGAGAAGGTCTTCACAGAGGTAGAATCAAACATGGAACACAAGGTCAAACAATAGAGGCGTTCCCACACCCCTTGATCAACTGAAAAATGTTGACAGGATAACAAGTGGAGTCTATCTTGCAGAGGCAGCCTTATTCAGATGGTGTCACATACAAAAAACAAATAGGAATTTTGAATTGGACTGCCCAAAGTTCCAAACCACCATAGAAAGTTTCCAAGTGGAAGTTCAAAATGTAGTTAATGGTGCGAGGTGCTGAGACATAGTTCCATCTAAGCCATATAACTCCTCTATGTTGGTGGTTAATCAAGCTCCTTTCCCACGTAGTGATAGCAATGCACCTAAGAAGGAGATTACTGCTCCAAAGAATGAATAAGTGAAAGTGGTAAGTAATGAAAGCTCTTTATCCCAGCTCTTTGATTCGATAGAAAATGGTCCCATAGATGAGGAAGAGCCTCGTGAATATGAGTTCCAAATGTTATATCAAATGGGAACCCCTTATAACTTAAAAAATAGATAGGTCGGTTGTCCTTTCACAACCTCTACCCCTCATAATAAATTCAACACTCCACCTAACCCCAACACTAGTAATAACCATTGCTACCCTTACGTGCCCACCCACTATTTCAACAAGAATACGCAGTAGAACCAAACCCAAATTCAACATCCCATCTCTTCTCAAAATAGGTTTTTTGAGGAATAAGTAGAACAAATGGGTGAGCATGTGGCAGAAGTATTCAAGAAGGTCAAGTTGAGCTTGTTAGTCTTTGAGTTACTTAGAGTCCCGATAGTTAGAAATTCCTTCTTTAGGATGCTTAATGTGACTGCTCCATCCAAATCAGCTCAAGAAGTGCATGCCAAAAGGATTTCCTCTTATGACTCCCAAAATGAGCTTGTAATCAGGGAAATCTTAGGAAAGAAAGTGGATCAACCTTCAAATCAGCAATCAAAAAACAAACAGTTAAGGAAAAAAATCAAGCACGAACCTGGGATAAAACCAATGAAAAAGACAAAGCCCAAGTAGCTCAAGTCGACGTATCTGCAAGGTTGTTCTAGGGGAAGTTGGAGACTCCTCCCTTCCTAACCACCATTAGAATATTTGGGAAGAACCTGCACAATTTTCTTCTTTATTCAGGGGCCTCTGCTAATGTCATGCCTTTGGCAATATGTAAAGCTTTAGGAATAACTCCAACACCCTCTTGAAGAAAGGTGACTCAATTGGACAAGAAAAAATTAAACATTCTTGGAGAAATCAATAGGATACCCATGCATATTGTTGTTGATCCAAGGGTGCAATAGGTGATTGACATTCAAGTGCCCAACATCCCTAACACATATGACATAATACTAGGGAGAGATTTCACTTGGGCCTTGAACAAATATGCAACGATGGATTGTTCTCACTTATGGATTCCATGGAAGGGGTTGCCAAACTAGATCCACATCGACCGGGAGCCACACATTAAATTCATGATTACAAAGTACAACACAAGCAAGGTATTGTTTGTAGAAACTAAATTAGGGAATTACTACCATGTGGCATATCAAGATGAACAAGAGTTTTAGGAAGAGGAGGTGGCCAAAGAGGTCCTTCTTGTGTTATGTAGTACTCACCCCAACCTAGCCTATGCACCTCAGAGTACAGAGATGTTAATCAAATCAGACAATGAAGAATCCTATGAGGATGGTAATCTAGGATTGTTGGATGGATTCCAAGACTTTATGGAGAAATGTCTACAAGATCAACTCAGCTTAGGAGCAAGAATGGACTTTTAGGAAATTATGTTACCTAGTTGGTGCTAGGTACACTATGCTGATCACTTAGAATTTGAATGTTTCCTTTGCCAAATAGTAGTTGAGCACATTAGAGGACAAGTCACTCCAAAAAGGTGACTCCAAGTAGAGAAATCGAACAAAAACTATGTTAAATCCATGCAGTTGCTTAAAGTTGTTGAAGCACATGTACAACCAAGGAAGGGAGAATTCTCAATTGACTCCAAGGTTGATGATTCCTCCAAGTTCTGGATGCTCAAGTTTTATGGGTCCAAATCTAAGTAGAGAGCCAAATCCGGCTTCAAGCTCATCAATCCCACAAGTAAGACATACTTTGTTTCTCACAGAATTCAGTCTTATTGAGCAAACAATGTAGTGGAGTATGAAGCATTAGTCCATGGTCTCTTCATGGCCCTAAGAAATAAGGTTAAGATGCTCCAAGTCTTTCATGATTCAAAGCTCATAGTAAAACAAGTTAGGAAGATGCATTCCTTCCATGATAGAAGACTAACAAATTGTAGGAATAGGGTATGGTATCTCATAGAGGTCTTAGATACATTCAACATTTAGTTGATCCCTCATTCCAAAAATCATACTGCTGATACCTTGGCCCAGGCAACTAGTACCCTACAACCCCTTTCCCTAGCCAGCCTAAAGAAGTTCAATGTTGAGCTTACCTCCACTCCATCAGTGCCAGAAAATATCACCTAATTCCAAGTGTTCAAAGATGACAAACATATCCTAGATTTCGTCGCTAGTTCTGATGTGTTTGCAAATCAGATAAGTGATGAAGCAGATTTTGTAGATGTTGAATTAAACATAGGAGTCATTAACCTAAAAAAAAATATGGTACCACAAGGTATGGTTCATGTAGAGTGAATATTTGACTTAGATCATATCAAGGATCAAGATTATCCAACAAAGAAGGATTCCATTGACAACTAGTGCGATGCTCACAACCTAGGTACTGCTGAAGAAGTTAGAATTGTATTCATTAGAAAAGTGTGCACACCAGAAGAAAGGAAAGGGATCATTGATTCCCTATGCAAGTATCATGATGTGATATCCTGGAGCTATGAATATTTGAAGACATATGATACCTCAATCATCATGCATACCATCCCTCTCAAGCCAGATGTGAGACCTTTTAGGTAGTGTTAGCACCCAATCAATACACTACTAGAGCCTATCATTTACAAAGAAGTGCAGAAGTTGTTCACAAGAATCATTTTCCCAGTCAGACACTCCACATGGGTGGAAAACTTGGTTCTAATCCAGAAAAAGAATGGAGAAATCAGATTATGCATAGATTTCTAGAACTTGAATAGAGCCTCAAAAAAGGACAACTATCCAGTCCCCTCATTGGATGAGGTACTACATATAGTTAATGGATCCTAGATGATGTCCTTCTTCGATGGCTACTCAAGATACAATTAGGTGATGGTACAGTACAAGGATAGACACAAGACAACATTCACCACAAAGTGGGGAACCTTCTCATATAGAAGAATGTCATTTGGACTAATTAATACTGGAGCGACCTTCGAACATGCCATGGATATCACCTTCAAAGACCTAATCAAAAAATGCATCATCATCTATATGGATGAATTTACTATGTTTTCAAAGAAAAGAGGAGAGCACATCTCTGATTTGTGTAAGGTCTTCCAAAAATACAGGGAGTTTGGAATTTCCTTGAACCCGAAGAAGTGTATCTTTGGGGTGATAGAAGGAAAGTTGCTCAGCCATGTGCTTTAAGAGAAATGGATCTTAATAGACCATAAATGCATTCAAGCTATTCTAAAAATTCAACTTCTAGGAAGTAAGAAGGGGCTGAAATATTTCTTTAGAAAGATCAACTTCGTCAGAAAGTTCATCACATGGTTTGATGAAATAGTCAAGTCACTGAATGTTATGCTAAAGCAGGACACAAAAGTTGAATGGACATCGGAAACCAAGCAGGATAAGGTGTTCACAATTGTTCTTGATCTAGTTGTCAATACTTTCCTAATGTAGAATGAGTTGGGAGAAAGGAGAGAAAAATGGGTAACTTTACTATAGGAATATGACATGGAAATTCAGCCCATGAAGTTAGTCTAAGGGCAAGCCCTCACTTGAATGATAGCTGAAATGGTAGTAGAAACAAGACCAAAGATCACTGTGCACCAGTATCAGCTGGAAAACATTTCTCCCGGAGAGTGGTACAATGGCATCGTCTACTATCTGTTGAATAATAAGTCACCGTCTCAGCTGCAAGAAGTACAAAAGCGTGATTTGAGACTCAAGAGAAGCAACTATATGTTGTAGGGATCTATATTATACAAGAGAAATCATGAGGAAATTTAACTTAGATGTCTTGGAATAGAGGAAGTAGCTAGAGGCCTCAAATAATTCCATGATAAATTTGGCACTGGTCATGGATCCGGCCCATCAACCACTCAACAAATTTTGTAGACTGGGTAGTACCAATAGACAATGTTTAAGGATGTGCACAATCATGTCAAAACTTGTCATGTTTTCCAAACTGCTACTACCAGAGAAAGAAATGTTGTTGTCCTACTGCATCAGTCCTAAAGGTAAGGCCATTCACTCAGTGGGGACTCAACTTTATTGGTCTAGTAAGCCCACCATCCTCTCTAGACCACAGATACATTTTAACCACTTTCGATTACTATACTAGATGGATGAAGCAATATCATGTAGGGAATGCACTACTGAAGTGGTTGTTAACTTTTTAGAAAGTTTTATTTTAAATTCTTTTGGTTTCCCATTCAATCTTGTCTATGATAATGGCCCTGCCTTCTCGTCTCTTAATTTTTCTAGTTGGGCCTTTGATTACGGGATTGTGGTGAATTTTTCATCAAATTATTACCCTTAAGGAAATGGCCTTAGCTGCATCAACGAACAAAACCTTGATAATTGATGAGCTCGAAATATTCTCATAATTTGAATATTATGATGTATTTTTAATATCCTTACTCTTATTGCTGATGGTTGTTTTAAATATTTGATTAAAGGCTTTTTATCTAAAATCGGGTAGTATCCTATAGCAACACATTCCTATATTCCTGCAGCTTAACATCTCTATGTGTCTGTATTAATTGCACTGTTTGACCTCCTAAATGACTAATATAATGCATGTGGTTTTTGGATAATGAAATGGATTTAATATGTGATTAATGAATGTGTATCGTGTTATTTCCCACGCGTGCTTTCTTTCGCTTATGTCACCATGTGCATCATAGGTTGTTGAAGGAAGCATGAACGAGTCAAAGCAAAGCAAATCTCAGCCCTGTGGTAAATTCCATTTCCAGCACAACATCGAGGAATTTTTTCCAGCAAAGAATCTCTGACCGGGTCGTTGGGAGGAAATCTAAATGATCATTAATCTAGGAAGAGTGGAATACTAAATTATCTCTAAATCGTGTTGAACAAATATTCCTTCATTTATGAGAAGCATGTTCCTCGATTTCAGGATGCATTTATTTCCACAACTTTCTCTATTAGAGTTAGGTAGTTTGTTGCTTTTCTAATATAAATAAGTGTTACTCGTACATTAGTGTGCAACAGAGTGTGTTAAAGTTAGTATTATAATGAAAAACAATGTTTTGTGTTAATTTTCTTACAAGCAAAATAATCAATGTATATGATTCCAAGTTTATGAATAAAAGTTGACAGAGTTTTGAGTTCAATTCTTGCATAAACGGGTTGATGCTTGCTAAGGGGGCCCACTTAGTGAGTATCTATAGTTAGTTATTTATCTCATGTTGATTATAAGTTATATTTCATTCTTGAAGGTTTTAGCGCAAACTCAGTCTTATATTGTTCCTACAGCATCGAGAATCCATCCCTGTGTTTGTTCCTACAGCATAGGGCTAGTTCATAGTTTGTTTCCTAGTAATAGTTGTCATGATTTATGCTTTGATTAAGTTATGCTTAATTTAAGAAGACTTTACATTACATTCCTACAACATAAGTAGAATTCCTTCCAAGCATTTATTTCTGGTAAATTGTGACTGAAACTAGTTCTTAGTGCACATACAATGCCACTCCATTTCAAGTATATGTAAATGAATGACCATAAGAATATGTTAGTCACCTGCTAGAATGTCCAATTCCTAGGTTAGGATTTTCCATGACTTTTATATCCTTTTGTGGAATCGACCATTTTCGGTGCCGTTTTCGGGGATGGTGTCAAGCTAAGAACTAACATAGTCATTGTTAGTAGTAGTTTAGTGTGTTTATTTAAGCATTTTCAAATTCCTCCAATTTACCATTAGTTCTATTGCATGCATAGAAGAAGAGACACTCTGGGAAGATTCCTCCCTAACCTTCCATTCATTGATAACAATTTTGAACCAACTTATAATCTATTTGAGCAAGGAGGAGACCAAGATATTAATCCATTTGTTGAAAACTTGCTTGCTGAATTGCCATTTGCCCTAGCTAGTGAAGAACCTCAAGAAAATCCATTTGCTTTGATACTCCATCAAGAAAATACGACATGTAATCCACCTAATCAACCTCCTTCTTTTGAATTCCCCATCATTGCTCAACAAGATAATGATAACCTTAAAAATATTCTTTCTTCATTACTTCCCAAGTTCTATGGACTAGTCATAGAGGACAAAGACATTTTATTGTTTGAGTTTGACATCCTTTGTCACAGCTATGATTACATTTCAAATGCTCATAGGCTGAAGTTGTTTCCCGCTACTTTGAAGGAGGGAGCTCTTAGATGGTTTATGAGTTTGGGAAGGGATGTTGTTGATAGTTGGGAAGCTATGCAAAAAACAATTTCTTGAGAAATACAAGGAATATTGTAAGAGTGGTAGTAGGGTGATGATATATTCAGAATTCAACAAAAGGAGGATGAAAGCCTGGAAGACTATATCTCAAGATTCTTGTTTTCCCTGAAAAAGAATTTAGACCATACTCTCAATGAAGAATCAGTGAAACCTATATAGATGCCCTAGATCTGATGGGAGGAGGAGATATAACCCAAGTTCCTTGGGATGATATCAAGAAAATATGTCACAACTACTCTTAAGCAATTGTTAAGAAGGGTAGAGATCATCAAGCCATAGTGGGAAAGTCTTCTACTAATGGAGTTTCATGGATGGAGATCACACATTTGCTGTCTGATTTCAAGCGGGATTTCATAAACAACATGGCTACATAGTTGGATACTATGCAAGCTCAGAAGAAACATGAGGAAGCTAAAGAAATTCTAGCTAAATTCTATCCACATTGCAGACAGAAGAAACGTGACTACAGATGTAAGATGGTGGCTAACCTGGAGGCTAAGAAATTACCTATTGATTTTAAGATAGTAGAGGGTGATGATGACCAAGTATTCTTCATTGCACAAAGGCGACCATGGGCTCAAAGACAAGGTATTCCTCAAGACCCTTTGACTTATTTTAATCCTTATTCTAATTACAATAACCAATGACAACCTACATATAGCCCATCAACACCTTGGAATACTTCTCAACTACACTGGTCTAACTATTAGGGTCCTCAATGGCAATCTCCTCAAGGAGGTTGGTAGCAGCCACAAGGACAATGGAATCCACCCCAAGGTAATTGGCAGCAAAATCCTCAATGGAAAGGTTCTCAGCAATGGTAGAACCAATCCCCTAGATCCCTACAGCTTCAGTAGCCACAACCTTCGGCCCTCATGCCACCTCCTACAACACCTGCAGCAAATACTGGCCCTCCAAAACAAATGCCTATGCCTGCTCAACCATTGCCAAATCTTAATAATAAGTAGCAACAACAAAAATAGCCTATGTATTTTGCAGAAGTGAATCAGTATCTAGTTTATGCCCTAAATATTAATGATATCCATCTCAGGTCTGGAACCACTCTCCCTGCTCCACAGTCGCTTGTAATTACAAAGATTCCAGACTCTGCCTCTGAATAACCTACTGATCCTACAGAATATATACCTATATTAGATACTGTCTCTAAGGAGCTTGTCCTGTAGCATCAGGCCAAACCACCTTTTCCTCAGAGATTACAAATTACTACATCCAAGTTTATGGAAGAGCCTACCTTTGATATTTAAGATCAGCCAAATTCAAATTCAAATTCAAATTCCCCTTTTTCAAGCCATTAAAGATGTCCCAATTTATGGGAAAGCCATCAAGGAGGTATGTTTAAGGAAACCAAGAAGAAAGAAAAAGGATCCCCAAACTATCCATGTTCTAGGACAGTTGGAAAATATTATGGTAGGGAAGGTAGTCATTCCAAAATATACTAACCCTGGGAGTCCTATGGTAAAAATAAATATTAATGGCCAGATAGTAAAGAATGTTTTGATTGACCTTAGTGCAGTGATCAATGTAATGACCAAGCATATTATGGAGTATTTGAATATCCTAACCATTCGTTCTACACCTACCATCCTGCAGCTTGTTGATAGTTCCATAGTAACACTTGATGGAGTGGTAGAAGATGTCATTGCCATCCTTGAGTCTTGGGAATATCCAGTAGATTTCACCATATTGTCCACTAAGGAAACTTTGGGAGGATATCTTATCATCCTAGGTAGACCATGGTTAGCAAAAACTAATGCTTTTATAGGATGTCATTCAAGAGACTTGACAATTTCTGATGGTAAGTCAAAAAAGAAATTGGCTTTATGCCCACCTTCCCAACCTCAATTAGACTTGTCTCAACCAATTTGGCCAGATTTAGGAGAGGAAACTGAAGAAGTCAATTCATTGGCTCAGCTACTGATGCTGCAAACTAATCCATTTTCTCAGCTTCAGAGTGAGGATGGCCTACTTTTACACATTTTGCAGTCCAACTATGATCTGAGTAGCCCATCTATTCCAGATAACTGTCTTCAGTAGTGTTTCCTGCAACAACTGAATCTTGAGAGCCTGCCACCTAAATTTCATGCAGTTTATCACAATTTTCTTCCACATTAAATAAAGGCATCACCTTTATCAGTAGCTTCCATGAATGATCTTACCAAGAAAGTAGAAGTGCCACTAGGCTACTGTCTGAACATCAATAATAAGCTGCCTCAATCTCAACAAACTGCCCTAGTCATAATGTTGCAAGATCAACACAAATATTTTGCATGGGACTATGGGGATATGAAGGGAATAGATCCTCATCTCTGTACTCATAGTATCTACATTTAGGAAGACTATTCACCTATTAGGAAACCTCAAAGAAGGATAAACCCAACATAGGGAAATAGTTAAAAAAGAGCTCCAAAAATTGTTTAATAATGGTTTTATCTACCCCATTTCAGACATCCAATGGGTATCTCCATTGGTGATTTTTCCTAAAAAAGGTAGAAAATGGAGAGTTTGAGTACACTATAGGGAGCTAAACACAATAACTAAAAATTATCACTTTCCACTGCCATTTGTTGACCAAGTGCTAGACTCATTGTCTGGTAAAAAGTATTTCTCCTTTTTGGATGGATATAGTGGGAAAAATCAAATTAGAATTTCCCTTGAGGATCAAGACAATGCAACTTTTACCAGTCCATAGGGCACTTTTTCCTACTCTATCTTACCTTTTGGCCTGTGTAATGCACCGGCAACATTTCAAAGGGCGGTGATCAGTATTTTGCTAACATTTCTCATGATTCTATGGAGATCTACATGGATGACTTCACCACTTATGGAGTTACTTATGAAGAATCATTAGCAAATTTGGAGAAAGTGTTGAAAAGATGGAAGGATCAAAATTTGTCTTTGAATAGTGAGAAGTGCTTTATGTGTCCCCACTTAACTCATATAGTTAAGTAATTTATATTTTTTATATTTAAATAATTTGTATTATATGAGATAATTTTTGTTTTTTTAGAGTTTCTTAGGAGGCCTTTTTTTATGTAAATTTCCCTAATGACATTTGGAGAAAGTGTTGAAAGATGCAAGGAGCAAAATTTGTCTTTGAATAGTGGGAAATTACTTTATGATTATGCAAGAGGGAATTGTTTTAGGCCATCATATCTCTCAAACAAGAATTCAAGTTGATCTTGCAAAAATAAAAGTCATTCTAACTTTGCAAACACCTATGAAACAAAGGGATGTTAGAAGCTTCCTAGGACATGCTGGATATTATAGAAGATTTATTAAAGATTTCAGTAAAATAGTCAGTCCATTATATGCCTTATTGACTAAAGATTCTGAATTTAACTAGACTAAAGACTTTTGACAAATATTTCTGTAGCTTAAGAACTTGCTTACTCGAGGCACCTATTTTTTCACCAAATACGAGAGTGGAGTCTACCCTTTCATATACACACAAATGCTTCTAATTATATGCATAGGGGGCAATTTTACTTAGCTTGAGAGAAGATAATTCTATAGAGCATGCCATATATTTCATTAGTAAAAACTTTCAAGGCCCTGAATTAAACTATATTTTCATAGAAAAAGAATTGCTAGCAGTTGTGTATGCCTTGAACAAGTTTCGACATTATGTCACTGGTTACCAAATATTTGTCCATATAGATCATGCAGCAATAAGGTACCTCATGAATAAGCCTGCCATATCTGGCAGATTAGCAAGATGGCTCGTATTGTTGCAGGAATTTTATATCACAATTATTGATAAGCTAGGTTAGGCTAATGCGGTGGCTGATTTCTTGTCAAGACTTCAAACAACTACACCTGCCACCCCTGAGGTAATTGATGATAGCTTTCCTGATGAAAATCTATTTTCTATTGCTGCTCAAACTCCATGGTATGCAGATATTGCAAATTATTTAGTAGCCAACAAGATCCCAACCCACTTCTCACCAAAGGAAAGGAAATTGTTGGTAGAGAAAAGTTTTAACTTTTCATGGATTATAGATTGTTTATTTTACACAGGACTTGACCAAGTCATGAGAAGGTGTGTTAGGGAAGATAAGACTTATGAAATTTTGCATGCCTCTCATGATGAGCCATGTGGTGGGCACTTTATAGCCAAGAGAACATCTATGAAAATACTTGCTATAGGATACTATTGGCCCACACTACACAAAGAAATCTATGATGAGCCATGTGGTAGGCACTTTGTATCCTCAAGTGGTATTCATTCCCTTTGACAAGTGGGGCATGGATTTTGTTGGGCCTATTGATCCTCCATCCAATGGGAAATCATATATTTTGGTTTGCACTAATTATGTAACCAAGTGGGTGGAGGTGAAATCAATGACTCATGTACATGACAATAAAGTCGTTGAGTTCCTGTATGAGTAGATTTTTAATTAGTTTGGAGTCCCAAGGGAACTTGTTATTGATCAAGGAGCTCAGTTTACATCAAAATTAATAACTGCATTGATAAATGATTACAAGATCAGGCACAGAAAGTCTAACCCCTATCACCCTCAAGCTAATGGTCAGGCAGAGGTTACCAATAGAGAAATTGAGGAAATCCTTACTAAGATAGTACAATTACACAAGAAGGATTGGAGAAGTCGCCTTCCTCAAGCAGTTTGGGCCTATAGGACAACATGGAAAACAACTACAGGGTTCACTCATTTTGAGTTACTCTATGGAAAAATTGCCATGTTTCCAATAGAGTTTGAGCATAAGACCTTAAGGACTATTCTCCAGCTTAACATTGATATTTCAGAACCCCAAAAGGAACGCTTCCTACAACTGAATGCATTGGATGAGATAAGGAAAGCTGCTCTGTAGCATACTGAAGCTATCTAGCAACAAAGAAAAAAATGGCATGACTACCATATCAGAACTAAGCAATTCTCTATCGGTGATTGGGCACTGCTCTATGACTCTAGGTATAAGGAAAATCAAGGTAAACTCACCACAAGATGGCTTGGTCCTTATGAAATAGAAAATGTGTTTGATAATGGTTCAGTTCAGTTAGCTACAATAAATCATGTTTGATTCAAGCTACTGGTTAATGAACACCATCTTAGGTTGTATCATAAGCCAATGTCCAAAGAAGAATTTATGAAGCAATTTGTTTTGGATGCGGCCACTGATCTTCCTGCAGTAAAAGGCTTCGGCCTTTCTCCTACAACATCTCTTTAAAATTCTATGTTGCATGCCCATAATAAAGGTTTCCTTTTTAAGGAAGCCACTTTCTCCATTTTTTATCCATCACCACCACTCATTTCCTCTTCTTCCACGTCACCCATCCATGTCATCCATCCTACAGTACCACCCTCATTTATGGTTTCAATTCTAGTTGTCATTTCATGTTGAGCTGTGATCTTTCCCAACATGTACGAGCACTTATTACAAGGTACACAATATATTTTATTGTCACATCATTTATTTATTTCATTTATTCATTAATTGCTATGTACATATTAGTCATCATTTCCTATTCTTTTCCTATCCTTTCGCATATGTGTGGACACATGCCAAATTTTTAGTAGGGGGTGTGGATAATCCATTTCAACTTTTTCTTATGCCACTGTCACAAATGTTAAGACATCTTTATTTTCTTGTACTTACCAAGTACAACTGTGTGCTTCCATCCTAAACAACAATTAACTGCTTGATTTGAGTAGTTTTTAACAATCATTTGTGTCATTCTTGGAAAAGTAAAGAAAGTGATAGCAAGACAAAAAGAAGGAGGGAAGAAGAATTTTTCAAAATTTTCAGAAGAAGTTTGAGTTTTATGAATCTCAACAGGGATAATTTGTGAATATGGGTGGCTAGTTAGTAAGACATGAGCCTGTAGCTCATGAAACATTGACACAAAATCTTCAAGCAGTTCAAGCATTCAACAAATGTGGTTGGCTAAATTATTTTCTAAGGATAGATTCCTATAATGAGGAAGTTGTAGGTGAGTTTTTGAGAACTCTTTCAGAGGGAGAAACTACAATGTGGGGTTTGACAATAGCCATTACAAAAGAGTGGATTACAGAAGTAACTGGGCTTCTGGCGGTAGGAGAAAAATTTTCTTCAGGGAGAGATGTAGTCTTTGCTAGGGAAAAAATCACAATACCAACAGATGGACCCTTGGAGGTTTCCAAACAAGGATTAAAACGAGTGTCACTGCCTCCTCCATACTCAGAATATGCCACCTTCATAATCAAGTACTTGACTTGTGAGGGACGTTTTTCCTATTTGCATTCCTATAATTTTAAACTATTGAGTCATATGATGCATGGTTTAGCTGTCAATGTTCCAAATTTTTTGTTAAACCTTTTGAAACATTGTGCCCATGAAATGCAGAGGGGTAGGGACAACTCTCGCCCATCATGACCTCATTAAATTCTTGATCGAGTGTTCCCTGAGGGATGTATCACCCCTTTCTTAGCAACAATTTGTTGCCCATAAGGGTTTGCAACCTCTAGAGCCTCTTAGAGCACTCCCTGCACAACACAAGAAAAAGAAAAAGAGAGTAGAATCTACAAGTAGGGAAGGACAGCAAGAATCATCTGCTCTTGTACCACTCAGTCTTGCAGCCTCCACACTAGAGCACTCTACCCAAGTACAAACTAGGTCTACTGGTAGAAAATAAAAAGGGAAAACGAAGGTAGGAGAGTCATCTAGGGCAGAACAAACCCCTAAATCTGACCCTCATGTTCAAAAGTGAAAATTTTCTACTCCACTCTTTCCTACAGCATCTTCCCATGTAGTAGTTTCTCCTGCAACAACCCTATTGCCACTGCAGTTTCACTATCATCTTCTTATGCTGAGTCTGAATTATCTAGGAAGGTTAGAAAGAGGAAAGCCATGAAAGTGTCTCCTGTAGCTATTACTTTAGAAACATTTCCAAAAAGAGTTTCATCAAGGAAACAGTGTAAAGTTACCTCAACCTCTTTCCAACCTGAAATTATAGTAATTTCTAAGGAATCTAAAGAATTCAGTCATGATGTTTCTTAGAATGTATCTGAAAATGTTCCACAAAGTCCATCTGTTATTCCTGGGGAAGTGCAAACTAAGACAGTGGAAGTTGAGGAAGCACAACATGGTAGTGGTAATGAAAGGGGGATGCCAAGTATTGATGACTTGGCTGAAGCAGTTAGGCAAGTTTCAAAAAAACAAAATCTCCTCCTGAGTAGCAACAAGAGTCCATCCTGTAGTAAGAGGAAGAATAGCTTGAACAATCTGAAGTTTCCAATGAAACCTCATTATCCCCTGAAACTTATCGAGCATTGGTTGTTTATAAAAGGACATTGTTGATTGAATATTTGGAATATCTTAGGACTACATGGAGTTATGTTACATTTCAAACTTTGAGTTTCCGCCATTTAGCTAGAATTGAAATTCAAAAAATTCTTTGGGAAGAAGAAAAGAAGAAATTGAAAAGGGAAATTGAAAGACAAAAATAGGAAATTCAAGAAATGAAAGAGAAAATGGATGAAATGGTGAAGATAACTAGTTAAATTATGGAATGTAGACCACCACCTAGGGTATATGCTATGTGCCTTAAAGAGAAATTTATTTAGTTCCAATTGATGAGAATTTTAAGAAATTTAGACCCTATTATTCACACAGCTAAGGAATTTTATGATGTATATCAAGTAGCGCCCACTTGGCTGAAAAATTCTTCATGTGAATTTTATTTGCATGGTTTGTTAATTCCCTCTAAAATAGAGTGGAATCCACTTCTCTACATTGGTGACATTCATCTGAGGTCACTCATGTCTTGGGTGGCCAATGAAACTAACCATGGAAGACAATTAGAGGCTTATGAAGAGGCTAAAAGGAATGAACCTATTTCACTATGACCTGAAAGCTTAGCTCTCCACACAATTCTGAGAACTTGGCTTAATATTGTGTATGGATTCAATGATTAGATAGAAAGAATGAAAATATTTGATATCAGGAAGCAGGTGTATGATGAGTTCAAAGACCAAACATATCTATTTTGGAAGCTTTCATCTTCCAGAATTCAAACAAGATGGGAAAAACTGACTGTTGATCTGAGGAAATCTGAGCCTCATAGCCCTCTAAACTTTAAGGTAGCCATCAGAAGGACAAACAAGTATATGCAACTTGGTCTCTAGAGAAGGTTTGAATTATGGATACCACTAACATTTTGACCTCTAGTTTTGATGTGGCCACTTTACCCTTATTAGGCTACAAATGTTAATGAGGATGCAGAAACTCGTAGGTATGAGAGATGGAAAAGTTTCAGAGGTTTCTACTACAAATTCAGAACTTCATTACATGGCCATACTACTCCTACTAATTTCAGAGAAACAACTAGAAAACTTAATGCTAGAGGACCATCATTAGGATAAGTAGGGGGGAAATGATGAGCTCAAAATATGCTCATAATTTGAATATTATGATGTATTTTTAATACCCTTACTTTTATTGCTGATGGTTGTTTTAACTCTTTGATTAAAGGCTTTTTATCTAAAATCGGGTAGTATCCTGTAGCAGCACATTCCTATATTCCTATAGCTTAACATCTCTATGTGTCTATATTAATTGCCCTGTTTGACCTCCTGATTGACTGATATAATGCATGTGGTTTTTGGATAATGAAATGGATTTAATATGTGATTAATGAATGTGTATTTTGTTATTTTTCATGTGTGGTTTCTTTCACTTCTGTCACCATGTGCATCGCAGGTTGTTGAAGGAAGCATGAACGAGTCAAAGCGTAGTAGATTTTGGCCCTGTAGTAAAGTCCATTTCTAGCACGACATTGAGAAAATTGTTCCAGCAAAGACTTTCTGACTGGGTCATTGGGAGGAAATCTAAATGATCATTAATCGAGGAAGAGTGGAATACTAAATTCTCTCTGAATTGTGTTGAACAAATATTCCTTCATTTATGAGAAGTTTGTTCCTCGGTTTCAGGATGCATTTATGTCTACGTCTTTCTCTGTTAGAGTTAGGTGGTTAGTTGCTTTTCTAATATAAATAAGTGTTCCTCCTACATGAGTGTGCAAAAAAGTGTGTTAAAGTTAGTATTATAATGAAAAATAGTGTTTTGTGTTAATTTTCTTACAAGTGAAACAATCAATGTATATGATTCCAAGTTTATGAATAAAAGTTGGTGAAGTTTTGAGTTCAATTCTTGCATAAACTAGTTGATGCTTGCTAAGGGGGCCCATTTAGTGAGTATCTATAATTAGTTATTTATCTCATGTTGATTATAATTTAGATTTCATTCTTGAAGGTTTCAGCACAAACTCAATCTTATATTGTTCCTGCAGCATCGAGAATCCATCCCTGTGTTTGTTCCTATAGCATAAGGCCAATTCATAGTTTGTTTCTTAGTAATAGTTGTCATGATTTCTGCTTTGATTAAGTTATGCTTAATTTAAGAATACTTTACATTACATTCCTGCAACATAAGTAGAATTCTTTCCATGCATTTATTTTTGGTAAATTGTGACTGAAACTAGTTCTTAGTGCACATACAGTGCCACTCCATTTCAAGTATACGTTCCTTGGTTTAACAATGTAAATGAACAACCATAAGAAGATTTTAGTCACCTTCTAGAATGTCCAATTCTTAGGTTAGGATTTTCCATGACTTTTATATCCTTTTTTGGAATCGACCGATAACTGTGATAAAAAAAACTCCTTTATAGGAATCTTGAAGAGTGGTACACCCAGCTATGTTTCACCCTTTGGATAGATTGTACATGCCACAAGGCTACTCTGGGTGATTCCTCATTCCATCTAGTTTATGGCTTAGATCCCATCTTTCCTATCCATCTCAAAATCCCCAACCTCCAGTTTCTTAATACATATTATGAGGAGGGAGACCACAAAGAAACCCATTTAGCTGAGTTATTGCACCTAGAGGAAGTCTGTAATGGAGCAATTGAAAATTTCACCAAACATTAGGGTGTAGTAAAAGATGGTTTTACCATTGAGCCAAGGTAAAGGCCTTTAGGATTGCTTATTTAGTCTTCTGTTGGGACAATGTCCATGAAAAGAAAGGGGGACATGACAAATTTGACAAGCTCTGGCTTGGCCCCTTTTAGATCTCTGAAATCCTAGGAAATAATGCCTTTTGCCTCAAGACTACCATTGGAGAGGATGTTCCATTGTGTTTCAATGGGTATCACCTCAAACATTATTTCCTTTCCTGAGCTTTTCAAGCTCATCCTTTATATATAGTTGTATAAGGGTTAGCTTAGGTTCCTTTTTATTTGCTGGTGCATTTTCATTGTTGTCTCACTTTTTCCTTGTCGTCCCAGTTGCTTTTGTTTTGCTAAGGGTGTTCCTTTGTTCTTGATGTGGTGGCCATGTTGGGCCTATTAGATGGATTGCTTTGATGTCTGCTCCTATTTGTTCTTTGGATAAATCTTCATTTGTAACTATTGATTCTTGATTGCTTCCATGGAGCGGGTTTCCTTATTTGAACTCTGACTTGACTTAGGAGAGAACCCTTGGTTAAATATTTTCACACTTATCTCATATCACACACAAAGCACACTTTAATAGTTTCTGAAGAGTTGTATAATAGTTGTTACAAGTTATCAATAAGTGAAAAATCTCAAGTCTGTTCTAGTGACCACTGTGATCCCAAACACATGGTAGGCTTCAATGCTTACACAGTTTATAAAAGGAAAGAGTACAAAAAGAAAATATCATGATAAAAAGAAAGAAAGAAAGGAAAATGCTAAACTAAGAAACTATGTGGTTGTGCGAGAAAATATATTAGGGCTATAGATGCCTAGCTGAAAATAGAGTAATGTTCATCATATTTCAGCAACAACTCCATTGGAGTTGTGGATGCCTGACTGGTAGCAGAGCAATGTCTAGGTTACTTTTGGGGTTAGACAACTTACATAGATTGCCTTGACTAATTCACAGCTATTTGTTATGGTTTTTGAAGAAAGGGAATGAACTCACTTTTTCCACACTTCTAAGCTATTCCCATGATTTGATTTAGCTAAGGATCCTATCCTCCTTCGAGTTCCTAGTTCACTAGTGGAAACTGGCTTCTGGTATGTGAAACTAGAGATTCAAGTTTTTGAATGAATTTTTACCCTTATAACACTCGGGAACATTCTCCCAATAGAGTCACCATTTGTTGTGCCTATAGCACATGTGCTCCATTTGGAATAGGGACCCGCTATCCTTTTCACCCTCACTGGGTCACTTTTTTCCTTCACCTCATTTCACATGCCCCTAAATTTTGAGCCTAAGTGGTCAAGGGACCCTTAATTCATCATCCTTACTTGACCAAATTCACCACCTAAAAATTTTCCAAGTCCTTGGCTTTTGTGGGATTTCCTTGGTAGGTTTCCCTTAGTCTTCAAAACTGGCATGCTTCAGTCCCTATGGGTTCATAGCTACAAAACACTCTTTGTGCGACGCTTCCTTCCCTTCATCATTTCATTAGTGGCCAACACAGGATGTCTACCCACATGGTGGGTCCCACAAGATCCTCTTCCATCCTCTTGTTTTCGCTCGTCAAATGGCGAAGCTCGAGGTCCTTCCACTTTGCAGGCTCTGCCTTTCCCACCATCAATATTTTGAACTTCGTGCCTAGCTATTCCACCAATTTTCATATTCTCATTTAATGTAAGTAATAAATAAACATTTTTTTTCTATAAATAGCCTTCTAACCTATCATTTTCATCAACCAAATTCAAAATTTGTTAGATCCAAACAACTGTCATAGCTTGCGCGCCTGCACCACCTCATGAGCAATCTGAATTGCAAACTCGACTGCATTCTTCATGCCTTCTAGGTATTTCCATCTTTTCCAGCTTGCAGTGCATCCTTTAGATTAAGTTTTTCTAAAATAATTGAAAATTTCTTAAAATAAACTTCAAATCCCTGTCAACGGTTGCTTAAACATCAAATTCTGCGCAAACCAACCTTGAAATTCCTTTGAAATTTAGTCAAGCACATCCTTTAAAGGAATTATGGAACCTGGATTCCCCATTTATGTTCTTCATAGAGCATTCAAATGCCTTGCAGCCTGCAAGCCCCTTGTCATCGTCTCCCAAGCGAAATGAAAAAGGTGAAAACACTTCAAACAAAACACCTAAGCCTCAAGACCTTGCTGGTTTTCCCTTATGGAATTCTGCATGTGGGCAGATGTCATCCCATCACCACCCTTGAAAACACAAATGCTGTAATACTTAGAAAACAAACTCCACATATTGAAGCCCTTCTGATTCTACCTTTGTGAGCCACCACATATGGGTGGCCCCCATATTGTCGTCGGTTCCAAACTGCCGACCTTTGCCACCATCCCGCATCGCGGGTTTCACCGAGTCCAATCCCATCAAATTCCAAAACCTAAGTATCCTTTTGTAGATAGTTTCTTGTGGTTCACTTACCGCTCTTTTCCATCATTCCATTAGTTGTGTGTCTTTAATATCAAAGCCAAGGTTGGACCCCACCTCACGGATCCCACTGACCCACTTGTTGTCTACCATCTGCGTGAGAAAAACCTAAGGTTTCCCTGTGGGTAGTTCCTTATGGACCTCCTTCCGCCTATTGTTGTCACTTTAATGCCTTATTAATAATGGTTGGGTCATTGTTCCTACCTGCACCATGAACTCTACAATCTTCCTCACTTTTCAAGTTCACATACGAAAGAAATACTAAGTCTAAATCCTACGCAGGCAAATATTTGTGGGGGTATGCTTGTAGACCACCCCACAATCATCACTATTTCAAGCAGCCAAGGGATCCCATTGGTCTGCTTTGTGGAATCCTCCCTTGTGATTTCCTTCCAGGGCTCCAACACAAAAATGACCAAGTTCACATGATTTGCGAACCTTTCATCATGGGTCGCCACTTGTAGCCTACCATCTTCCAGTTTCTATTTCCAAGTGGCGATGCCTTCACATCCTCCCGCATTGTGGATTTTGAGCTCTCCTCTACCAACTAAGTTCCTTCAAGCAAAATGACCAAAGCCAATGTGTCTTGTGGAATTGCTAGTGTGGACCACCTCTTGTGGACCACCTCTTGCTAACCATCGTCCCCTCTTCATCATTCCTAAATTCCCTCTGCTTGACAACTTTTTGTCAGTCCCTACCTAAATACTTCAAAGTAACCAAACCAAAGGGGAGAATGTCTAGACCATCCTAGCCACCTGTGGGTCCCACATTATGGGATTATGCTTGCAGTTTTACACCTCGTGAACACCGTTTCTCAATAGCAAAGCTACAAATGTTTGTGATTCCTTTGGCTTCCACACTCCTTAAACCCACATGAGAAAAATGACCAATTGAATGCCTCCAAAGAATTAATAGTTGATTTCCCAGTGTGCTAAATGCCTTGTTGAAAACCCTAACTACCAGATCCCCAATGTGGAACTTGGAGTATAGGTGGTCATCTGCGGGCCACCATGACCCATGCACTATTCCACTTCTGACTACTCCTGACAGGTACTAGCCTAGGGAAACTCACATCCCTAGGCCCACATTCCTGCCATTGACCCAAATGAGCCCGGATGATGAATTCTAATGTATTTTATGATCTTTTGAAAATGAATTGTTGGATTAAACCCTTGTTTTGTAGGATTCAACTAATGCTTCCCTAATTTTTATGTGAATGTGCTTACTGCATCTTTGTTTACAGGATTTATGGAATGTGTTTCAGGACCATTAGGGACGACTATAGAGAAAGAGAAAGGAAAGAGGCCTACAAAAGCACCGAAAGGGAAAGAGGAAAAAATCCAAATGAAGTACTAGTTCCATGGGGTGGAGTGTAACTACAAAGTCACCTCCACTTGGGATTTTGTATCAGACACCAACCTTGGACATATAGATATAGATGAGTTCAAATGAAGGGTCATAATCAACCCAACATCCAAAACTACCCTTAAAATTAGAAAGAGTGGACTCACCAAAGCAACCAACTTCCCACCTGCACTTGTAGCTTCAGAACTAGTGATGCTATGTAGAGAATGCTACCATAGATGTAGAAATATTATTGATCATGATGACAAAATGTTGGCGGATCTGTCGGCCTGATCCATAGGCCAAACATTTTGTATTCCTACATTCAACCCCATGGAGGAAACAAATAAGGGATATGCCGAAAGCATGTGAAAATTAGACCCTCTAAGGTGTAAGAAGCTAATCAACCAACATTAGTTGAAGGAAAAGAAGGGTAGTGCTGCTAAAGTACCCCAAGATATTTTCAGGAGTGATTTCTATGAGGAGTACCATGACTTTTTAACCCTGGTTAGCAGAGTGATGGGCCTCTCTATTGATGCCTTCTTCTAAGAATGGATGCTCTACTTCATTGAGGACATCATCTGTGGAAACAAAAAGTTCCACTCAGCCAAGATCATTAGTGACAAAATGCACGAGTGGCTTATGATTGTGAATAAAACCTCCTAGTTCGAGATGACTTCCTATTTTTTCTATCTACTAGCAGAAGCGTTACCATACAGTGGTCTCTTTGTCACACCAAGTCCAAATCTAAGGAGAGGAGAACTTAAAGTATATGACCACTACCCCTAGCTACAATATTTCAAGAGAGAATACCAGAGAGTAAATGATGCCTTCATTGGGCATATCATCAGACTCCTTGGGGGAGATTTCAAGAGAAGGGTCTCACATAGTGCCACAACATTCATCCAAAGGTTCAGGTACCTATTTATACAGTTCCCAAAGTTCACTTACATTAGAACAAAGGGATTCTTTGAAAGACCCAACAAGTTTCCCCGATACCCAAACAACCAGATATTGGAGGTCTCTAGGAAACTACAAAATTCCCATGCTCTACTAAGTGATAAACATAGACCTAGGATTCCATATCCCCTAACCTTTGGGCAAGGAATGCATGTTGTTCTTGCTGCCCAATGTAAAAAATATTCATAAAAGGAGATAGTGGAGTACAATTTAGACCTCCACACAACTCAACCAAGAATGGGCCCCTATGGAAAATTGAAGATGGTCGAGAGACAATACGCTCATCGGCCCTAGATTGAAGACTTTGGGCCAATTTTTAGAATAAAAAGGAGGTGAGAATGAGGCACTATATGCAGATGAAAACCCAATTTGTGTGGTCAATAAACTTGTTCCCAGTGCTCGATCAAATTATGGAGGATGAGGATACCATTCTTGATGAAATATTCAATGTTGTGGCCAAATTTTCACTGCCACTAATAGATTGGGATGAACAAGAGGTCAATGACCTCGATATAGTAACATGACCTATGGAAAATAGAATAAGGAAATGGGTAGATGCCCAAATTTCCCACCGTAGATTGAAAGGTGCAATAATGACATATGGTGAGCTCGAAGGTGAGTTCAAAAGTGAAATTAATAGCACAGCAGCTGCTGCCCCAGCAGAGGGCACACCTAAATCCCCTCTAGAAACAAGATCAATAAAAAGGAAGGATGTGCCCGAGTGCCATCCCAAACACAAAGTGTATACACAAAAGGCTACAGAGGGAGAATCCTTGAAGAAAGCCAAGAAATCAGGAGGATTGGTGAGTGAAATGCGAACCATTGAAGAGGATCCCCAGCATGAGGAAGATGAAGAAGTTGAATGACCATAGTCACCACCTACCATCTTGGCTCCCACAGGTATTGCTACCATCACCACTCCTCCACCTCCTGCATCTCAGGCACTAATTTTTTCCTCATCACCCATCATGGACATCTCAATCTGCCTTGCTTCCATTTTCCTAATGGCCCCAATAATGGTTTTGGATTCTTCCTTGGCCACGACATCCCCTCTATCATCTGCCTCATTGCCTCCTCCATTGCCCACTCTCTTTGTCATGTTGTCTACAATAGCCACTGCTATTATTCATCCTCTCACCCTTCTAGAGGCCTTCGTAAAGAATATGCAAGGAATACATACCAAACTCTCTGGGGTTATAATGAATCCCATTATTCAAGTTGTAATGGCCCAAATTGCTACTGGCTTTCCTATTCCTCCACCACCTATAGAGCCACCAAAGATGGAGCCCACCATGTAGATATCAAAAGAAATGGAGAAATGGAGGTTGTAAAAGGAATGATTAAGGAGGCTAAGGACCCCTTTAAGGATGATTACTTTGAGCATCTAGAGGGAAGATTGAACATAAATGTGGATAAGGTAGCATCATATGAGGAAAAATCACACTCTTCAGAGGAAGGAAATGATGCTCTCAATGCCAAGTATATCATAGAAACCTTGGATTAGGAATTTGAAGAGGATCTGTCCTAGCAGCTCAGGGATGTAGGAGAAGAGGTTGAATCTGAGAAGCAACCCTATAGAGAGAAAGAGGACATTGATGTCAATGTGGAGAAACTCAAAGAGCCTCCACTAGTCAATCAAGACAAAGGCCCCATTCAAGAAGAGGGAGTACCTCCCGAGAAAGAGGAAGAAGATAAAGAAAAGGAAGAAGATACACCAAATAAAAGCCTCAAGCCATAGCATCATGCAGAGCTTGAACAGGAAGAAGAAAGATTGCCTCAAAGAAAAGAGATCACTGAAGGAAACATAGCTTATTGAATGTTGTGGTGTTTTGCTGATATGTTGTTGTCATTGATGTCAACACTATAAGCATTGTTGCATTAGAAGTTGTATATGTCGAGGATATTAAGAAAATTGTTATAAGAAGTGCTACAGGTTGTCAAAGGCGAAGAGAAGATTTTTCTATCAGTGTGTTCAATACATTGTTGTTCAAAGGTTGTGGACTAAAAGTTTTCTTGTTGAGTATATCTAGTTTATCCATGTCAAGTTTCAAAGATCTGTGTGAAGATTTGATCAAGTTATGAAGATTTTTATTCTGATATTTTTTTGTTACTTCAGTTTGTGTTCTTGAATGAAGATCATGTGATTTCAGTAAGTTTAGTTGTTGTGGATGCTTATCTGGTGTTTCATGATGTTTTTGGATTTTTCTATTTTGTGCTCTATTTATGTTGTAGGTCCTCATTGATTGTTGTGTTTGTGATCTGAGATTTTCTCTTCCATGTTCATGTTTTTCATTTTCTTGGCCGACAAGGTGTTGAAGTGTGTTGTGGTTCTTCAAGGAGTAATTAATTGATAGTAGTTCATGTTTGGGGATGTTATTTTTGGTCTTCACTATGTTGTGGCTGACCTTGGTTGATTCACATGATTAATCTTTATTGATATGAGCCGACTATTTGTATTCATTTTATTATTTTGTCGAAGCTGACTTATAGCGATGTAATCTCTTCTTGTGGATATATATAAGTGATTGTTTTATCATTTTGAAGTGTACTAAAGAGTGTAAGTGTGAAGTGTGCGAGTCTTGTGTGCGAATATTTTTTAGATCATTTGAAGGCAGAGCAGAGAGTGAAGAGTGAAAAAGATTGAAGAAGTGTTCATGTGCTTAACCAAAACTATAACCAAGCATTAGCAGATGTTATTTTCTCAATTCAAAGTCTGATGGATTTAATCATAACCTTTCTATAATATAGTGTGTCTTCCTTTAGGAAATGATCTTTTTTTAATTGAGAAGTGAGCTCTAGGCAGTGTACCTAAATGCATGTGCATTCCCTAATTAAAATTCTCTTATACTTTTAACATGGTATAATCTTGTGGATTGACCTCCACCGTTGTTTTTCCCCTGATAGGGTTTCCACATAAAAAATATTGGTGTTATGTGTGATTATGATGTGTTGTTCATTTATGCTTTCATGATTAATGATCAGATATGAGAATAAGGTTAATAAGTTGAATAAGTTTGAAATTTGGTGACAACTGATTCACCCCCCCTCTTAGTTGTCTACCCTTGAGTTTCCAACAATTGGTTTTAGAGCAGGTTCCTTGGAAGAATTTTAACAACTTGAGGTGATCTGGGATTGCGACTTATAATAAGGATAGTCCTAGATTTGATGGAACAAATTATTCTTTGTGGAAGACTCAAACAGAGTGCCATCTAAGATGCATTAATGAACCCTACTTGAGCATTACAAGTAATAGATATGTTATTCCATCGAATAGTACTTATGTTGAGTATAATATCAGGGCTAAGGAGGCTTTGTTGAGTGCTTTGACTGATACTAAGATGAAAAATGTGATGAATCTAAAGACTACATATGAGATCTAGAAATATTTGGAGACCTTGTATGAAGGTGATGCTAATGTGAAGATTGCTAAGCTACAAAGTTTGAAAGGAAAATATGAAAGATGAAAATGGGTGATGAGGAAAATGTTACTACTTTCATGCAAAGAGTGAATGAACTTGTGTGTGGTATCATATGTAGTAGTGGATAGATAGATGAATCAAAGATTGTTGCTAAAGTGCTTAGATCCTTTCCTGATTCTTACAAAGTCAAGGCTAGTGCTATTGAAGAGCTTCAGACTGTGACAAATGTTACCAGAGATATGTTGATTGGTAAGCTTACTACTTTTGAATTGAGTGAATTTGTTGATGCCCTTCCTAAGGTTGAATCTACATTCAAGGCTACTACTTCTAGAAGTGATAAATAGAGATATGATCTAGGTGAAAGTTCATCAAGAAAGACATTCAAATATGAGGATGAAATGAGATGGCTCGATGAAGAAGAAAGAGAGCTTGAATAACTTGAAGCATTGATTGTGAAAAGAGAAGCCCGAGGACAAGGTAAGTATAAGGTAATTTTCCTATTAAATTTTTCTCTTGCAATAATATAGGTCATTTTGCATCAAGGTGTCCTGAGAAAGTTTCCAAGTCAAGATTTAACAGGCCTAAATTACAAAAGAAGTGTTACTATGCTGCTGATGAAGGTGTGACAGATGATGAATCTGACATAGGAAATGCAAGTGAAGATGAATTTGTGTTTATTACTATAAAGGAAAATAATCTGGTGTCTATTGAATCTACTAGTTCTACAAATGTGGAGAAAACCCTAGATGCTGGAGTTGAAGAGAAGATGAATGGGTAATTAACAATGGTTGTTCTCATCATATGACAAGAGATTAAAATAAGTCTGTGAGTTTGGAAAAGTATGATGGTGATGTGAGATTTGGTGATAATATAGCTGGTGTAATTTCTGGAAGAAGATGCATTTCACTTGATGGTAAGCATAATACTGATGATGTCTTGTATGTTGAAGGCTTGAAGCATAATCTCTTTAGTGTTGGAAAAATGGTTGATAAGGGATACAATTTTTAGTTCATGGATGGTAAGTGAAAAATATTGGGAAATTTTGGAAATGTGATTGCATCAGGGACAAAAACAAAAGGTAATATTTTCCACCTTAGTGTTGCTAGTAAAAGTTGCTTGATTGCTCAAATTTATGAAATCTGGTTGTGGCATAGGAGAATGTGTCATGTTAACTTTGATAATATTGTCAAGATAAGTTCCACTAACACTATGAGAGATCTTCCTAAGTTGATGAAACCTACTAATGCCATATGCAAGGAATGTTAGTTAGGAAAGCAAATAAGAATTTCATTTTAGAGTAAACAAAAAAATTCAAATGGATTGTTAGATCTTGTACATACTCATTTGTGTGGTCCTACTAGAACTAGAAGTTTACAAGGATATAGATACTTCATATTGCTTATTGATGAATATTCAAGGATGATGTGGGCTACTTTCTTAAGGGAGAAATATGAAGCTCTAGAAAATTTCAATATCTTTAAGGCTATGGTTGAGACAGAGACAAGTTTGAAGATTAAGTGTCTGAGATCAGATAGAGGTGGTGAATTCACTTTCAGTGAGTTTAATTATTTTTGTAAAGAGAAAGGAATAAAGAGATAGTTATCCGCACTGAGGACCCCTCAAAAAAATGTAGTTGTGGAAATGAAGAACAAAACAATTCTAGATGTTGCAAGAACTATGATGTTAGAAGGAAATGTACCTCATATCTACTAGAGAGAAGTTGTGAGTACTGCTATGTACACACTTACCCTGGTACAAATAAAAGGTGATACTGGTAAGAATCCTTTTGAGCTATGTACTGGTCACAAGCCTACTATTAGATATTTCAAGATATTTGGAAGAAAGTGTTATATCAAAAGAGATGAAGATATAGGAAAGTTTGATGCTAGGAGTGATGAAGGAATCTTTTAGGGTTATGCTACTAAAAGTAAGGCCTACCGATGTTACAATAAAATATTGAAGAAAATGATTGAAAGAGAAAATGTTAAGGTTTATGAGGACTTTGCTACATTATCTAGAACCTGTGGATATGATTCTAATGATCAAAATGATAGTACAATCAAAGATCAAAACTTGTAGACACATAAAATGTACTAATTAACACTGTACATCTGATCCCGTCCACTAACATCGCTTCATCCTAAATCATCCCTCAGTCTAACAATTTAATCAAATACATTTATTTGATTAAATTCATAAATGTTCCTCTCTTAATTGAATAAATCATTTATCTAATTAATTCATCCTTTCTTGTTAATTAAATCAATCAATCTGATCTAATTATCCCTATTTAATTAAATAATTAATTTTATTTGAATAAATCCCTAAAGTCATCTTATTAAATTAAATAAATTAAAACCTTATTTAGTTTAATCTAACTTCATCTCCTTGGTTAAATAAAATAAAAATCTGTATTTAATTAATCTTGAAATCATGTTCTCATATTTTGATTTAAATCAATCCATAAATCTAAATCAATATGTCAGATCATTCTAATCTCTCATTAAATTAATTAACCTTGATTAATTTAATCTCTTCTCATGTCCCATCCTCTAGCATTTGCAACTTGCACAAGAAAATAGATTTAATTCCTTTATTAAATCTCTATTTTCTCTCAAAACACATAATAAAGGAATATTCCTCAAATTTGAATTCAAAAATCCAAGTGGACTTTGTCCTTCCAACAAGGCATTTACCCCACCTAGAAAGTCATTTTTCCTTGAGCCAAGTGGCATTCAATGTGCCTTCTTTCCCTCTTACATGTCATTTCAACAATTTCAAAATTCAAATATATGCATTTATTGACACATTCTTCAAAATTTGCACATCCTCCATCCACTCACATGTTGACAAGTGGAATCTTGCTATTTTTTCATTCTTAGTCCCACATTCTTCTATTTTGGACATCTCCTCAACTTGAAATTCTATAAATAAGAGGCTTCATTCCTCATTTGATCATCCACAACTTGAGTAAACTTACTATACTCAAATTCATAGCAATCTTCATCCATCTTATTAACCTTTATTGGTAGGTTATGCAGGTTTTGTTTTGGAGCATTCATCACTCTTGAGCAAAGTGCATCACAATATTTATAAAATAATCAAAGCTAGCATTGGAGTTGGGAAAGGGCCAATTTTCACATCAAATTGGCACCGAATCCCTCAAGAGATCAAGAGTTTCCTTTGTTTTAGAATAGGATTTGATACTTTAGCTTTAAGTTTGTTTTGTTTTTCATGTTATTCCTTTTCTCTCACATTCAAATGGATTTCTTGAGGGATCTATATTCTAACTTGCATTAACCTTATTAATGTGTTGTTTGTTGTGTTCTTGCAGGTGTGGGATCTAGGTTCACATTTTGGCGCTAGAGGGAGAGCAAACCAGGAGATCAAATCACATTTAAAAAAAAAAGTCGTGCTTTTTGTGTGTTTACAAAAACCTCCACTGCTGGAAGTTCAGCGTCGCTATTTAGCACCGCTGAGAACTTAGCATCGCCATATAACACTGCTGAAAAGTTCAAACTTTGATGCTTCAGAAAAACCTCCCAGAATTCAATTTTTTAACAGAACTGCTGACGCTTTCTGGCTTGCTGGAATCTTTTCAAAATCCAAACTGCACTGTTGGTGACTTCAAACTATGATGCCTTCATGGATTGCACTGCTGGGGGGAAGTAAAAAGTGAAAAGTTATTTCTAACACATGGTTTTTTATCAAATTCTAGTTACTTGGCATGTTTTCTGCTTTATTGAGCTCTATTTTTGCAGAATCTAACTGATTTTATTGTAGGATTGGATTGGTCAAGGGTGAAGAAGAAAATAATTATGACGACCTCATATCATGATACCAAGTGTTTTTAAACACTCTAGTGTTTGTTCAGCACTTTTAGAGGATTCACTATTCCTCTTAAGGAAAAATTTGCTATCTTTCACACTTAGGACTTACTAGTTTCATTTTGGGCCCTAAAAAGAACTTTTTCAATTCTTGCTACAAAAGGAGCTTAAAATGAACTTTAGGACACAAACTCACTAGATTTTGTTTGGGGCTAATAATTGAACAAAGAAAATTCTCACACTTCATTTGGTGCTATAAAAAAGAAATCATTATTGCTTTTGTTGGATTAAAAATAACATGTGCAATTTTGCTTTGTGATTACTTACTTAAACTAACACCATCGAAAATACATATGTGCTTCTCTCACACCTCACTGCGATCTCGAGAATCAAAAGGATTTTTGATGGTCTTAGGGTGGGATAAAGTTATCACCTCCACATTTCATTTTGGGGAATAAAATTGAACAAAAAATTGTGCGAGTGTGAGTAAATATATTGCATGTGTTCTCCCTTTGTTTCTAAACAAAGGTTGATCGAACTATGAATACATTTACTTGCTATTTTTTTATCTTAGAGGGCCTACCTTGGGGAAAAAGTACTCACCCAAGGAAACGACTCAACCTGTAACACTCTAAAACCAAGAGTATTTCCATCCAGGATGTAAATGTGGGTATTGGAATAAATGCCAATATCATGTGGTTGGCTATGATGAGAAGGAGAGTAATGGTCTCTCACCACATTGGGTCAACTCCTACGAATGGAAAGTCTAAATTAAAACCCTTGTTGTAGAAAGGAAAAAATGCATATCTATTTGTTGGTGCAAGAACAGTTGTTCTGAAGCTACCCCACACTTTTACAGTATTTAGTAGAAATGGAAAGCATGTCATGGGAGTTTAATGGGTGTTTATGCTTGGCTATCAAATATTTAAGTGAGTGTCATGGAGGGGAGCTATTGGGGTCAAGGATCTAACCATTTGCTAAAGATAAGCGTAGCTGGACTTTTCCAAGTGGGGACTCAAAAAAATATTGTCTTTCATAACCATAAGTTTGTGCTTGTTCTTGGTTAAAAAAATGCTTTGCTTGTTTGAAAACATTTGGAAACAAACATTTAACATCATCATCAAAATTTCAAACCCTTTAGGAGGAAAATACAATTGACCAAATTCATGTGTTATTGCTTGCCCTTGGGATTTATCCTCAGAGGTTTCTAAACACTTGGATTTACATCTCAATTTTCCTACTAAAGTTAAATAATAGGTAACCCTTGCCTTGATTTCATCAAAATTTCACACAACAAACTTTGTGGGATTCGAAGAAATTGAGACATTGGACATATAGTGTGGAAATATAATCAAATAAATGTTTGTGGTAAAACAAAATAACTAAGAAAAGACAACAAAATTGGCTCTCACACATGTGTTAGTTCCTCATGATTTCCAAGAAAGTAAAAATCCCAAAACAAAAGTCCTTGAGCCAAAGTTCAAAATTTAGGAGTCACACTCAAAATGTCATCAAGAAATACATTAGGAAGTACAATCAAAAGCAGCATATCCAAATAAACAAAAAAATCACAAGGTTCTATAGACTCATTCCTTTGAACAATCTAGAAATGTGTGCTTAGTTTGAACCACTTCTTAGTTATAAAGGTCCTTAGAAGTATTGTATGTTCTTCAATACTGAGGTCTAGTAAACAAGTTTCTTTTTTAGGTATGTCCTATGATCAAATCAAACCTCCATCCATCTTTGAACATCAAAAAACCAAAATCATCTCATTATCAACTTTTGAAAATCTTGGAAAAATTCTTTATGTTAAACTTTGGGCAAATCATTTGAAACTAATCCAAAATCATCTTGTTTGATTGAAAGTGTGTAGATGCATTCTTCTCCACATATTTGATCAAATTATCAAACCTTATGAACAAATTCATCCCTCGATAACATCCAACATCTTGGGATCTAGGAGTTCATTATCAAAATAATCTTGTTTGGATAGGAGTGTTTAGATGAATCCTTCTTCTCACACTTAGACAAATTAGCATCTTGTGAATGATTTTACTCTAAGACAACATCCAACCTCTTATATTTTATGAGTCCACCAAAAAAAAACCAAATTTGAAACAAATCAATCCCAAATCAAGTCCTAAAGTTTAACATATCCTTCAAGATTTTCTCAATAGTTCCAATCATCCATCAAACATCCATCTAGCATCCATATCATTATCACCCTTTCATCCTTAAATCATCCTAAAAATTTATCCTTTTGTACCTAAAGATATATCAATCCAAAGAATTGTAGATTCATCTCCCAATATTCTTGAAAACTTGATCCCTATTTTTATGGTGCAAACTAGATCTCAACACAAGAAGAACATGGAATCCAACAAAGAAACAACCGCTTCAAGTGACCTAAGCCAAAAAAAATTTGAAATGAATCACATTGAATCAATCAATCCTTTAACTAACTTTCCCTCATCATCACAAAATCCACAACAAGAAAACCAAGTGGAGGATCTTATCAATAGTTTGTTTGTGATGTCACATGAGGAAATCACTAAAATAGTTCAAAATTTGAAGAATCATAAGATTATCAACATCATGATGACACTCAAACCTTCACTATACATGCTCAAATTAGAAAAACAAGGGGCTAAACTCCCTTCTGATTTTGATGTGAGTACTATTGTGGAAACATCTTTTAGGATCACACCCCCAATCTCATCCACCATCCCCATCTCATATACACCCCCATCCCAAAGTATCACTCAAAATATCCTACAAATCACATCATCCATTGCTCCAACTCAGCCTAGTGTTAACAAGGGAAGTGCATTTCTCAATGCCATACAAACACACCCCTTTCTCAACAATCAGGATTTTGATGCAAACACCATCTTGGGACAAAACGTACCCCAAAATCCATTACATACATATTTCCTTCTCACTTTCCATGATGCCAATTATCCATCATCATCATCCTTTTGTGCAACACCCCAAACCTCTCTCCCCATAACCTCGCAAGGAGAAGGTGACATGTTTGGACCACATCTATCATGTTTGGACTACACCATTTCGTCAAGATATCACATCTATCATGTTTTCACCACTTCAACCATTTCCATCATCATCCACACCACCTCTTGGCTTAGGGCTTCCACCTTTACCAAATATCAATCAAAATCAAACCAACATCCCTAACATCAATCAAAGCATCATGCCAAACTCTAAAAACTTGTCATTGACATTGCAACAATAGATGACAACTACACAAGCAGTCACAACATCATCAACCACTGCCCTAACATCTCAAAACATGATCTCTCAAGGACCAACCACATCAATCACACCATCCACCACTCAAAACCCAACCATCAACATGAAAACACCTCTCACCACCACCACCACCACCACCAAGCTCCAATACATCAAACCAATATAGTATGGCATGGCAAGTAGCTCAACAAGTTGCTTATCAAAAGGCATTCCTGCAAGTACAAAAACAAAAATCCATGCAATTAGCTGCTCAACAATCCATGCAACTAGCTGCTCAGCAAGACACTTAAGTTGTGTAAGCTGCTCAAATTGCCCAAGCTACATTACAGGCACAATAGGATGCCCAAGAATAAGTATTATTTCAACAATAACAACAACAACAAGCTGCACAAGCTCAAGCTCAAGCTCAAGCCACACAAAGCAAAAGCTCACACTCAAGCTCAAGCTCAAGCCCAAGCTTAGGCACGACCTCAAGTGAACGCTCAAGCCCAAGCCCAAGCTTAGGCACAACATCAAGCACACCCTCAATCCCAAGCCCAATATCAAGTGCAATATATTGCACAACAACACACAGTGCAACAACAAGCATATCAATAAATGCTAAAGCAATATCAAGAACAACATGAAGCAGCCCAATTAGCAGCTCAACAACAAGCGTTGTTGGCACAAAAACAACAATAGGCAATCCTAGCACAATAGCAACAAGACCAACAACAAGCGTTGTTGATACAACAAGTGCAAGCATACATGGCTCAGTAGAATGTGCAGATACCATCAAGCAACACGCCAAACAACCCACCCATCCAACCAACAATTGAACCACCTCAAAACACCTTCATCCCACCCCATGATTTGCAAAATGATGTGACAACACAAATCAGGTTGCTCTCACAACAAGTGCTCAACCTTCAATCAGGGAAAACCACGAAAACATCTAGTAACTTGTGTCCTTATCTGTTCCATAGGAGCCTTGTGATGAAACCATTCCCAAAGGTATTTGAGATCCCCAAATTTGATAAGTACCATGGGACGGGAAACCCTGAAGATCACATTAGGGAATTCCAGGTTCATTGTATGGAAGTCGCATATGATGATACTTATTTGATGCAACTATTTCCTAGGAGTTTGGTTGACCATGCCATGGAATGGTTCTCTCACCTACCTACAAGCATTAAAACATTCCAAGAAATCATAGATGCATTCATCAAAAACTACTCATGCAATATCGTAATGGATGTCATTCTAGAGGAATTCTCAGCTCTAAAACAAGGTAAGAATGAATCATTTGCTTCATTCCTACAATGATGGCGATCCAAGGCCAATCAGAGCTTGAATGGGTCATGCCCAAGGAAAAACAAGTGTGCACTATCATATCCAACCTAGACGACCTCTTGGAATTCCACCTCAAGGTCCAAGGGATCACCACATATGACCAATTGATTTCCAAGGCACTCAGCATCGAACGATCCCTTATGACACAACCTGGAGGATGAACTTCATATCTTGAACAATAGAACAATCACCCACCCACCAATTACAATGAAAAACCTCACACATGGGCAAGAAACAAAAATATTACCAATGATGGTCTCGTTTATGCCAAAGTTATCATCAATGCCTCTTGGTAAAACACACTTGTACCACAACAACAAATCCAAAACCATCATCAAAAAAACCATCTAGTGAACACAACAACACAACAACCAAACAATCAATGGGTCAATAGCATCAATGATCAAAGGAAACTTCCCCAATGAAACAAGAACTTCACCAAGTGGAAGTACACCACCCTTGGGGAACCACTTCAATTCATCATGAAGAAACTAATAAATGAAAACCTCATCAAGATTCCCACCTATGAGAACTACTAAGAACCAAATGTAGAACCTCCTTGGTACAACGAAAATCAGCTCTGCGACTTCCACAAAATCAAAGGGGACACCGTGAATAGTTGCATGACGTTAAAGAACATAGTCCAAGACCTCATTGATCAAAGAATCAGAAATGTGGAATAGCCAACAGGGAACCAAAATCTCAAAATATACACGAATTTGATGCCTAACCATAATAATAAAGGGAGCAATAACATTGATAAGGGGAAAGACACCTTCAAAAATGTGAATCATGTGTACGACCATGTCGTCACATCCTTGGATGACTACTGCACTACCATCACCATCAAAGGATCCCATACCAATTGTGGAGTCACCACAAGAGGCAACAAAGTTACCATCACAGGATCATCACAGCCAAATAGATTCCCTATACCTAGACCTATTACCAATGGTTACAATATCCTTGATAATCTAAAAAGAACCCCAACACAAATCTCCTTCATGGAGTTACTAAAAATATCATCCGCCCATAAGAAAACCCTTCATGAAGCATTGGCATATTCCACTATCCTTGTAGATCTTGACGCGGAACAATTCCAAGCTATGGTCAAAAATATCATCACTCCAAACCTCCTTACATTCTCTAACCAAGATTTTCCCCCTCAACCATCTCATAACCATGCACTCCATCTAGAGTTCCTAGTATAGAAAAATAAAGTCAAGTGAGTCTTGGTGGATGGAGGTGCATGCTTGAATATTTGTTCCCTCAAGATCATTAAGAACCTAAAAATATTAGAGGACTCCATCGAAAAAGGAAAGGGTATTACAATTAGAGTGTCCCAAAGAACAATCCAAATCCTTATTCAAGTGGGGCCAACAATCATGGAAACTACCTGTCAAGTCCTGGATCTCAACATGCCTTATAACATTCTCCTAGGACATCCATGGATTCATGCAATGCAAGTAGTAGCATTAACCTTCCATCACTATGTGAAATTCACATATGAAGGACAAGAGGTCACCATCCATGGAAATCATAAACCATTATCCTACTGCAAAAGCCTTGAGGAAAAATACTACAAAATACCTCAAGTACCTAAAAATGATGAAGGCCCATCAACACCGTACATTGATCCAGCCACTCTCGCCACCCCTTCTGTGACAGAGACACCCACCATTCCTACCATCCCCACCATCTCTGACATCAAATTCATCATCCAAGACAATGGTTGTTGAAACTATAATATTCCTAAAAATGTCTTTGTGGTAGGAGAGTTACCACAATCTCCTAGATCACGAGGACATCCGCAATCAAATCAAGCCTCCACTTCCCAAACATCCCCTGAATATCCCAACATCAGAAGTTGGGGGATCTCAGCCGAGAATTCAGAGAGGAAGACCCATCTCATCTCCTATACCAAGATAGTAGACCAGTAGCCAATCTACCAGTGGATGACAGAAGCAAAGGTTTGCAAATGATGCTAGCAATGGGCTATGACAGAAATTAGAGACTTGGAAAAAATGACAATGGGCTTATAATACCCCTCATTCCTGAAACAAAAATGAGAAATATTGGCCTTGGATGTACCCCTCTAAGTATAACCATACGTGGCCAAAGTCCTCCAGTTAGAAAGGTCAATAATCTTCCTTAACAATCTGCAACTGAACTTCACTTACCCATATCTACAGGTCGAGTCATAGACAATTTCACATTTCACACAACTAACGTCTCTAGTAGTAGTGATGAAAACAATCCCATAACCAACCTACCTAGGCTCTTCAAGGATACCACCCTTCTAATGATTAACACCTTATCCTTTGAGTCAAACCATCAAAATCATGAAATCCATCTAGTTTACCCCCAACTCATCGATTATGACCAACGAGGACCACCAATTCTTGACACATTAAAAAATGATGATGTGCTCTCAGAATTCATGGGACTATGGGATAACATTCCATGTGGGGATCACAAAGAAGGATTCATCATTGAGCTAGATACATATGCATATTATGGGGAAATGATTGAATCCCTTAGTAACAAAAGAAAAAAACTGAGAATAATCTCTAGGTCCTTGAGTGAAAACCATACTATGGCATTCTCTGACTTGAAAAAAGTAAAAATAAAGGATGCATCCAACAGTGAAAACCTCTCTGAGGCACCTGAGGATGGCGGATTCAATCTTCCTTTCAGAGCTCTTCATCAGGAAAAATCAGCAGTCCTAGCAGAAAATGCAATCTAGTTAATCTAGGAACAGAGCAGACACCACACAACATTCTATGCAGAGTCATTACTATCAGAGGAACAAGAGCTCCTAGTAGCCTTCTTGAGAGAAAGACAAGTTAATTTTACATGGAGCTATGCAGACATGCCAGGGCTTGATCTAGAAATTATAGTCCATCATCTAGCAGTATATCCTGAAGAAAATCATGTTAGACAAAAGCTCAGGAAAATGCACCCTCATATCGCCCTGTTGGTCAAAATGGAATTGAAGAAGTTATTGGACGTAGGATTCATTTGACCAATAGACTATCTAGAGTGGGTTTCAAACCTGGTGCCTATCTCAAAACCTAATGGGAGCATCAAAATCTGCACAAATTTTAGGGACTTAAAACAATGCATGTCCAAAAGATGATTTCCCATTGCCCAACATTGACATGATTGTAGACATGACAGCGGGACACAAAATGCTTTCCTTAATGGATGGTTTCTCAGGATACAACTAGATAATGATTTCTAAAGAAGACCAACACAAAATGACCTTCACTTGTCCATGGGGGACTTACTGTTGGAATATGATGCCATTCGTCTTGAAAAATGTAGAAGCAACATACCAAAGAGCCATGACATTAATATTCCATGACATGATCCATAAAACTGTCGAAGATTCTATCGATGACATACTAGCCAAATCCAGAAAGAGGAAGGATCACATAGCAGCCTTGAGTACTATTCTTGATAGGCTAGAGTAATACAAGGTCTGATTAAATCCAAAGAAGTGTGTATTCATTGTACAATTAGGAAAGTTGCTAGGATACATATTGTCAATGAGAGGTATTGAGGTAGACCTTGCTAAGGTAAAAGAAATCCTTGATATGGAGGCACTCAAAAAATTAAAACAATTGAGAGGTCTCCAAGGCAGGCTTCAGTTCATCCGAAGCTTCATAGCACAACTGGTAGATAAACAGAATCCATACTCTCACCTACTTCACAAGGGAGTAGCGTACAAGTGGGATAACAAGTGTGAATAAGCCTTCAATAATATCAAAGAATATTTGCTTACACCACCAATCCTCATGCCACTGATCCCAAGAAATCCATTGATTCTCTGTGTCAGCAACAATAGTAGCCTTCGATGCTCTTCTAGCTCAGCATGACAAAAATAGGATAGAAAGGGCCATTTATTATATCAATAGAACAATGATTGGGCATGATTGAAACTACTCAGTCATTGAGAAAGCATGTCTAGTAGTAGTCTTTGCTTCACAAAAATTCAGATATTACATGCTGGCACACAAAATAAAACTTATTGCCAAAATTGACCCTCTCAAGTACTTACTGTCAAAGGCAATACTCACTGGAAGAATGGTCAAATGGGTCATGATACTATTAGAGTATGGCATTGAATATATGGAGCGGAAAGCAATTAAAGGACAATTCATTGCAGATCAGCTTGTAGAAGCACCAATATATTTAGAGAATCCTCTCATCTCAGAATTTCCAGATGAATCCATCTTCAATCTCAACATAGCCAACCACTAGAAACTTTACTTCGATGGCTCATACACGCAACATGGATCAGGAGCTGATATCTTCTTTATCACTCCATAGGGGAACTACATACCTAGATCATATAAATTAGCATTCCCCTGCACCAAAAACATTGTAGAATATGAGGCTTTAACCATAGGTCTCAAAATAGTAGTGCAGTGGCATATCATGGCTCTCAGAGTATACAAAGACTCCCAATTGATAGTAAATCAAGTGAATGGTGAATACCAAACTAAGGATGATAAGCTGACTCCATACAAGAAACTGGTTGAGACTCTCAAGGAATCCTTTATCAAGATCACATTTAAGCAAATACCCAAAGCCAACAATAGTGCTGTAGAGGCCATGGAAACAATTGGATCCTTATTGGAGATCCCTTGAAACGTCCTAAAACATGAATTCTTGGTAGAGCATATTCTCATACCCATATTTGAGGTACTAGAGTCAGAATTTGTGTGCAAAATTGTTGGTCCTGGAGATCCCTGGTACCATGAAATTTATACTTACCTACAAATAGGTGTCTTACCCGCTGACTTACCCTCAAGCTTAAAAAGAACTTTTATTAAAAAATCCTCTAGGTTTGTCATCCTAGGAAATACCTTATATTGTAGAAGCATATAGGGAACCTTATTGTGTTGCCTTAATACTAACAAAGATTTGACATCTTTAACTAAGGTGCACAATGGGATTTGTGGTTCACACTCGAGTGGAATGACCTTGGCCAAAAAATTGTTGAGGATGGGGTATTTTTTGCCTACAATGGAAAGAGAAGCACATGACTATGTCAAAAGGTGCCTACAATGTCAGCAACATGGGGATCTCATCCATGCTCTAACTCAAGAGCTCCATCCTATTGTTACACCATGGCCCTTCTCACAATGGGGGCTCGATCTCATTGAAAAAATCACTCCCACTTCATCTAATGGCCACAAGTTCATCATAATTGTGACTAAGTATTTACCAAGTGGGTGGAAGCCATACCCATGACATATATAACCAAGAAGCAGATATCAAAGTTCATCTTGAACTATCTCATTTTCCACTATGGTGTCCCACAAGCCATTATCTCAAATAATGGGACACCATTTAAGAATCAGGATGTTCGTGACTTGTGTGAAAAATTCAAAATCCAACATCGCTTCTCCACCCCATACTAACCCCAAGAAAATGGCCAAGAAAAAGCCACAAATAAAACCATTTTGAAAATCCTCAAGGAAATAGTCAATGATGTAGGTCGTGACTAGCATCTACATCACAATCCCACCCTCTAGGCTTACCGAACTAGCATCCACACACACACTGGCCCCACTCCATTTTCCCTAGTCTATAGATCAGAGGTCATACTTCCCATTGATATTGAGCTCCCATCACTAAGAATATCATTGCAAAACCCCATCATGGATGAAGAGTACTGAGTATCAAGACTGAATGAGATGGAGCTACTGGATGAGTAGCGTATAGATGCTTTAAACCATTTTCAAGTCTATCAAAACAGAGTCAAGAGAAGCTATAACAAGAAAATCAGAAGCAGAACTTTCCAAATTGGAGAACTGGTACTAAAGGAAAATTAGAAGAACATCCCAAACCCAAACAACAAAGGAAAATTTGAACCCAATTGGTTGGGACCATTTGTTATCACAACAATCTATAAGATAGGGGCATATCAGTTATCAACACCCAAAGGGGAACCTCTACAAGATCCCATGAACAAATCTCATCTCAAAAAGTTTTATGCCTAATCTTTCAAGGTATGGAACCAAAAATCCAAAAAAATTAGAAAATGTCCTGAAAAAATGGTTACCTTGGCGAAAACTTGGCAAACAGGCATCTTGATGACAACACAAATATTCAAAAAAGAAAAAAAATCCAAAAAAAAAAAAAGAGGATAAAAAATAGTAAAGAGAAAAAATCATCCTCTAGTGAAAACCACTTCAGTGGAACTTTGGGCAAGTACCTCAGTGAAAACCTAGCAAACATGTACCTTGTGTAAATAAGCACGTTCCATCCACCAGGATCTTTATGGCTTGTTTTGCATCATCCATCCATTACATCTCCATCATCCATCACATTCAGATCTCCATCCATCACTAATCCACCCGCATTTGCACCATATCTTGGTCTTGTGTTCGTGTTATGATCCCTCCTAGTACTACTCAACCCATTCCCAAGGTCAGTTTGTCCTGCCTTTATCAAAGTAGTCTATTGCATCATGTTGGGAGCCTTTTCTCATCAGGTTGGATTTGTGTATATTCTTCAAGTCCTAAATTTAGAAAACCCAAAAACATCAAAAAATCACCAAATCCAAAAACATTCAAAACATATCAAAAATTCAAAAACGGGTCAAAAATTTATTCCAAAATTCAAAAATAGAGTCCTCTTTTTGAACTACAAGTCTCTGAGCCTTGAACATAGGCAAGGTTGATCTTTGATCATCCCCTCAGACACTTAGGTTAGTCCTTTAGGAGTTTTTCATAATAAACTAACATTTCATCATGTATATCTGCATCTGTAAATAGGTCAAGTCGTCAGTCGAACTACGTGGTCTCTGTGTGTATAACGAAGGCAAGGATAATCTGTTGATCATCCCCTGAGGCCCCTAGAGTAGGTCCTTAGGTTAGTATCTTGGTAAAAATATCATAAAACCCCAAAACATTTGAAAATTTGAAAAGCAAAACATTCATAAAATCTTGAAAAATACCAAAAACAACCTCAAAACATTTCAAAAACTCCAAAAACGTCCAAATATTTGAAAAGAAAAATCCATCCATCCCATTCTGCTTTAACCTGAAATAGCATCATTCATAATAAATGATCGTCATCCTCAACCTTTGGTAAAACAATTAGAAACAAGTCTAGCAAGTTAAAAAGTGAAAACTCAAAAAGTCAAAATCTCAAAATCTAGGTTAGTGCATAAACAAGTTGGTCAAGTCTTTGTGTCAATAGCTTATCATCGAATCAGTCCCATATCAAATCATCTGATATCATCATTTCCTAGGATGCATCCTTCCTACACTGGACATCAACATCAGGCATCAATGTAGTTTAGTCTTGGCTAGAGGTATTGAAGAACATTGACTTGTTTGTGCACTAGATCCTTTCTTTTGATTTATCTTATTTTACTCATTCCAAGGACCTCTCAATGATGTCCCCAACAAAGGGATTTAGAGAGATAGGAATGGGGCAATGATCATGATCTTTTTATCTGTTGCGCTTGTTGGACATTCTTGCAGTATAACCTCAATGAATACTTGCTTTATTTAGGTATGTACAAAGGGTGTTTTAGATATTTTGTTGACCACATAGGAAGGATTTCCTTTCTATGTTTTGGTCTGAGATGTTTGAAGTACCTGAAGTACATCCTAGTAAGGTTTCCATATGCCAGGTATGAACAAGAGTACTCCTATCTGATTGTCGAGTTAAATTCCATCACACTAAATAAAACGTCATCCTGGTTCTTAATACCTTGATGTATTATATTTACGTGTGTTATCAAACATAAGATAATTGGCCCTTTGAAAACCCCAACTCCATGGTAGATTTTCATCATCATCATCATCTTTTTTCTTGTTGAAATCTCTTCTTTCTTCCATTTCTTATTTCTTTTTCACGCTAACAAGGTACTATGATAGTTAATTGTCACATCATTAATCCTGCATCCACAAATCGTCAACACAATTCATATCATATAGAAAAATTGACCATCTCATACATATTATAATATAGATTTGTTATTCTAAAGCATCTCATAATCATAACATTACATACACATTTACAAATAAATAAATAATCCATCACATAATCCATGGCATAATCATATAACCACCATCACATCACATACATAGATTAGGAGATTGCATCCATTTTCATAAAGCATCATCATATAGATATACATATCATCCATCATCCATTCATACATCATATAGAACATCTCACAAATCACCATATTACAATCATTTTGTATTTCATTTCATAAATCATCACATATCATTATAAGCATCCAATGCACAGTTAAACAATGCATAAATAGGTAAATAAACATCATACATCTATCCATAAGTATATAAAACACCTCATAAAAGTATTTATTATATCATTTCACATACACATCATAATATCATTACTCACATCATTTTACGTATCCACCATAAATCACCTCCATACCATTTTTCATAACATATCGCGTCATATAACATCACATCTTAACATCATCACAAGTGCATATCATATAGGCCAAATCACATACATTAATTCATAGCCACATATCATGATCACTACATTCACATCCTCATCACCATCATAATAGAAAAGGAAATTGAAAAATAAATCAGTGCACAAATCATTGCATGTGCATCAACATACCTAAGTCATCATATAGATTGCATCATCATATAAACATACATATCATCTATCATCCATCCATATCGCATATCATATAAATCCATTTGCATATCATATGTCATCATTCATTAGAAGCATAATATAGATATGTTAGTCACATAACCATCACATAATGCATACACCATCAGAAAGAAATGCATCCATATATACATCAAATAATACCATAACATTATTGCATAGCATATAGAAATGGAACCATCCATAAATGCATAATAAATAAATGGTACACAACACATCATATTAACATCATCATCTCATATATATCATCAGGTAACTATCATAGTACAAAATAATCAAATCACTATACATGTGTGTATGTCAATAAATACAAAAATGAGCCCATATGGCATGAAAGAGTAATATCTCGATCAAAATGAGGTCTAAACCTCTTGTTTGTTGCCCCTGCCTCTATCACCATTACCCTTTGGTGGTTTGTGGCTGGTCCGTTGTGAGTAATCTAGGGCCTAGGCTGCTCTGGGTATGGTCTGATGATAATGCAACCGATAGTAATCCGCCTCCCAGATGGCCTCCTTGTATGAATGAAGAGGCACTGTGCTCTAAGAGGAGGAGGTCACCATGCTCTCTAGCTACTATTTGTGGCCCATCTCTGTAGCTACTTGTAACTCTACAACTTGCCTCTATAGAATCACTTGATCCCTCTTTGCATGATCCTAGTCTGTCTTTGTTGTCAAGGCCTAGACCTGGTCCTACAACTGTGCTATCATCCTGTCCCTCGGATCTGACTGACTCATTGGCTGTCTTGGTCGAGGTTGCACATGAGGCTGGTCCTCACCCCTAACTCATGGTGGTCTAATGACCTGATCCTAGTGCCCATCATGTCCACCCTCTAGCCCCTGGTCTCGATTTTGCATCTATACATCAACACAAGGCTAATCCATTTGAACTTGTCCTAGCTAGACCTATGTCAGCTAGACTTGTGTGGGCTGACCCTATGCTGGCTATCCTATTAGAGGACTGCCACCTCCTCATCCTCATCCTACCCCCTACTTATGGCTCTCCACTGAGCTATGGGTACACCTAGAACTGTCAAATGTAGAGGCAGTTAGAACCAATCTCTATATGCCTGAGTCACTCCTGGATCTATGACCCCCTAATTGTACACCCATGGCTGGGCCACTAGCTGCTTGAAACTGTCAACTGCCTCAAAGGTAGGAATATATCACCCCAGGCACCCTGTGATACTGTACAAGCAAAAAAAGGCCACATAATCATTGTCTAGCCTATCCTGTACCTCCCCAAACCGACACTGAACTCGTCCGGGCAGATATCACTCAATCATGGTATGCTCTTTCCCTTGCATAAATAGATCCTGGAAAAACAAAGAATAATTGTTGTACATCATCGACCTATCTAGACCGACCAAGGTAGGGACGCCATGAAAAAATTGTCATCTCATCAATAATCCTCCTCCAATGAGGGATCCCATGCTCACTGGTGTGTGTAAAGGACACACCGCCCCTATAGTGCCAAACCACTAGATCATCTAGTCTGATGGGCACTCGAACAATCCACGACTGAAGAACGAAGATGTGCTCCCATGCCCACACATGAAGAAGCATGACACCTGCACCAAGTGCCCTACCATCCAAGTATGCATACTCACATAAATCCCTATAAATGAAGGCAAGAAGAACTGGACCCCATGCAAAATGAACTGGCCTATCACGAACCATCTGCTCCCAGCAAATCCCTTAACCAAGACTAAAGTACCGAACTTGTTGATCTGGGGCAAGAAGACCTAAAATAATAGAAGCTATCACTAGATGGAATGGTGATGTGTGCAACCAATGACAGTCCGGCTCTATCTGGCCCTCACAAAACATGACTTCATCTGTGGCTAGGACTACATGGTAGGCATCCCGTCTAGCATCCATATCATGAATAACTCACCGACCATGTATAGGCAATCTAAGGATGTGCCACACGTCCTCCAAGGTAACAGTGACCTCACGAATGGGAAGATGAAAGGATGATGTCTCACTGTGCCATCTCTCGGCAAGCATAGACATCATAACAAGGTGGGTCTACACAGGTGTTGCATAGGGAATATACCATATCCCCATCTCTCGCAGTCGATCCTACTCCTTGTTAGTCAGATCTCGCAAGTAACCAAATATCTCCCATGATCTATGCTCATGAGAATAGAGCTCCCTCGCCCCCTTCTGCATCAAGAAAGATCACCATGTTAAAATCATTGAGAAATTTTATCCCGAGCATTAAAAAAACTAGTCTAGCGTTGCAAACTGTGAAGGCATCGTAGTTAAAAATTTGCAAATAGCAATGCTGGGGTCTCAAAATCCCAACTTGCACTGCGATGGTGCACTATGCTTAAAAACTCCCGAACCCTAATTCTAAAGTCCACCACAGTGTAGGAGTTTGAAGGTCCAATGCTCCATTTTACGAAGGCGTTGAAGTTTGATGAATCTTTTGCAACTCCAAACTCCATAGCAGTAGTCCATCTTGTGATGGTGGTTCAGTTTGGAGGACCGAGTAGTCCAGTTTGAAATTTGAGTGGTGCTATATAGGATCGCTACAAATGGCCTAGTTCTAAAAAGCAATAAATAAGCACGTAAAATGAAAAAAGAAGCTTAGTTAAGGATCACATACCGGTGCCTCGATTTTGAGAGGTTGCTAGTATGTCTATACTCTGTCGGAGATATGCAAAGGGAGTTGTTGTTGTGCCATCTCATCAAGGTATCAAGGCTTGAATTTTTTGAAATCTCTTAAGGCTGAATGTGTTCAAATGAATTGGAAGTGGCCCCTTGAGGCCTATTTAAGCTTGAAAATTAGGGTTTTTTTACCCTGTTCAGCCATCCTGCAAGGATTTTGGACCCCTAATTCTATTTTTGTCCATCTGAAGCTCATTTTACACCTTTTTTGGCATTACCTCTTGCAGTCTTTTTTTGACCTTTCAGGTACATTGTCCTCTTTTTCGCGAGATCACCCAAAAAATTAGAATTTATGTCCAATCTCTCGAGGGGACAGTATGCTACCATAATTTCCTTCGTCGGGGCAGTAGTGAGGCAATTTTTTTTAAATGAATTTTGATCTAGACCATTTATTCTTTGAACCAACGCAACGAGTGCACTGCTTCAAAGAGGGGAAAAATGTAGACACGCAAAATGTACTAATTAAGATTGCACATCTGATCCCGACCACTAATATCACTTCATCTTGAATCATCCCTTGGTCTAACCATTTATCAAATACATTTATTTGATTAAATTCATAAATGTTCCTCTCTTAATTGAATAAATCATTTATCTAATTAATTCATCCTTTCTTGTTAATTAAATCAATCAATATGATCTAATTATCCCTTTTTAATTAAATAATTAATTTTATTTGATTAAATCCCTAAAGTCATATTATTAAATTAAATAAATTAAAACCTTATTTATTTTAATCTAACTTCATCTCCTTGGTTAAATAAAATAAAAATCTTTATTTAATTAATCTTGAAATATTGTTCTCATATTTTGATTTAAATCAACCCATAAATCTAAATCAATATGTCACATCATTCTAATCTCTCATTAAATTAATTAACCTTGATTAATTTAATCTCTTATCATGTCCCATCCTCTAGCTTTTGCAACTTGCATAGGAAAATAGATTTAATTCCTTTATTAAATCTCTATTTTCTCTTAAGACGCATAATAAAGGAATATTCCTCAAATTTGAATTCAAAAATCCAAGTCGACTTTGTCCTTCCAACAAGGAATTTACCCCACCTAGAAAGTCCTTTTTCCTTGAGCCAAGTGGCATTCAATGCACCTTCTTTCCCTCTTATAGGTCATTTCAACAATTTCAAAATTCAAATATGTGCATTTATTGACACATTCTTCAAAACTTGCACATCCTCCATCCACTCACATGTTAACAAGTGGCATCTTGCTATTTGTTGATTCTTTGTCCCACATTGCTCTATTTTGGATATCTTATCAACTTGACATTCTATAAATAAGAGGCTTCATTCCTCATTTGATCATCCACAACTTGAGTAAACTTACTATACTCAAATTCATAGCAATATTCATCCATCTTATTAATTTTTATAGCTAGGTTATGTAGGTTTTGTTTTGGAGCACTCATCAATCTTCATCAAATCATCAAAGCTAGCATTAGAGTTGGGAAAGGGTCAATTTTCACATCAAATTGGCACCAACTCCCTCAAGAGATCAAGAATTTTCTTTGTTTTAGAATAGGATTTGATACTTTATCTTGAAGTTTGTTGTTTTTTTCATGTTATTCCTTTTCTCTCACATTCAAATTGATTTCTTGAGGGATCTATATTATAACTTCTATTGACCTTATTAATTTGTTGTTTGTTGTGTTCTTGTAGGTGTGGGATCTAGGTTCATAAAACTCAAGTCAAGTTCAAATAATTCTAGTGAATCAAGAAAATAAAGAGAAAGGAGAAATTGGTGAAAGAATACAAGAGAGATAAAAAGAGCCTAAAGTTGAAGAACATTCTAAGAAGACTCTGAGGTATATGAGATTGAATCATTTAGAGAATTGGATCATAGGTGATAAAAAAAAATATTTCTAGACTAGGAGAAAGATTGCAAAAGAATATTGTTTGATTTCAAAGACTGAGCCTAACAATGTGAATGAAGCATGCAACTTGATGAACATTGGATTAAAGAAATGAAAGAGAAAATGCAAAAAATTGAAAATAATGATAGATGGATTATTTTTCCCAGACCTAAGGATAAGAATGTAATTTGAACTAAATGGGTCTTGAGAAACAAACTGAATGAACAAGGTGAAGTGGTTAGAAATAAAGCAAGACTGCTATGTAAGGGATATTCATAGATGGAAGGTATTGATTTTGAAGAAACCTTTGCCCATGTTGCTAGAATTGAAGTTGTGAGATTGATTCTTGCTTATGTTCCTTACAAAAACTACAAAGTTTATCAAATGGATGTCAAGTCATATTTTCTAAATGGTGAGTTGGAAGAAGAAGTGTATGTTGAGCAATTGGATGGATTCCAATTCACTAATTAGGGGGATATGGTTTTCCGATTGAAGAAAGAATTGTATGGACTCGAACAAACCCCTAGAGCATGGTATGCCAAATTGAATAAGTATTTGGTGAAGCTTGGATTTAACAAAGGTACTACTGATAGTAATCTATATTTCAATAATGATGATAAAGATTTGATTCTGGAAGTTTTTATTGATGATATCATATTTTAAGGAGATTATAGCTTGTGCATGAAGTTTGTTCATGAGATGCAGAATGAGTTTGAGATTTCAATGATTTGAGAGATGAAATTCTTCTTGGGATTGTGAATTACTCAGTTAGATAAAGGGATCTTTATATCTTAGTCCAAGTATGTGAAAGAATTGCTAAAGAAATTTGGTATGGTAGATTCAAAGCCAGTTGGTACACCCATGGTGATGGGATGCAAGCTGAAAAATGTTGATAATACTCCAAAGTAAAATCAGACTAGATATAGATCAATGATTGGTGGATTACTGTATTTGACTCAAACCAGGCCTGATATCATGAATGTTATATGTATTGTTGCAATATTTCAAGATGATCCTAAAGAATCTCATGTGACTACTCTGAAGAGGATTTTGAAATACTTGAAGGGGATAGTTGATTTTGGTCTATGGTATCCTATAAATGATGATCTTACTTTGAGTGCTTTTACTATTTTTGATTGGGTAGGAGATGTGAATGACAGGAAAATTACTAGTGGTGGAGCAGTTTTCTTGGGAAAGAAGATGATTTCATGGTTAAGCAAAAAGCATAATGCTATTTCTTTATCTACTACAGAGGCATAATACATTGTTGTTGCTAATAATTGTAGTCAAGTACTATGGATGAAGCAAATGTTGAAGGATATTAGAGTTGTGTACGATGAGCCTATTGTTATATTCTATGATAACTCAAGTGCTATTAACATTTCTAAGAATCCGGTGTTGCATTCCAAGACCAAGCATATATCTATCAAGTTTCACTTTTTGAGAGAGAAAGTAAGTGAAAAGGAAGTCAGATTGGAGTATGTGCCTACTAAGGAGCATATTGTAGACATATTTACCAAGTCGTTGTGTAAGGATACTTTTGAGTATCTTAGAGGAAAGTTAGGGGTGATTACCCCTCCTAATCAGAACTAAGGATGCATTAATTTGTATCAATCCGTGCATTTCATGATCATATCTTGATCTGGATTGATGATGTGGTGCCTGCTACTCAAGGCGAGTAGTCAGATGTTTAGATGTTTAGATGTTTAGGTGTTCAAATATGTGGTTTAGAGCTTGCATAGAAGAGATATTTTCCATTGATTTCAAAGGGGTAGAAGAGTAATGTGAAATATTTTTGTGGGGAGAAGAGTTGAGGAAATAAGAAACAAAACATAAGAGTAGGTGTAGCTGGGTTGATGGTATTTTTCACACCATGTGTTGCCATCAATGCCAAAGGGGGATATTGTTGGATGTTGTGGTGTGTTTCTAATATGTGGTTGTCATTGATGTGAACACTATTAGAATTGTTGCATTAGAAGCTTTATATGTCAAGGATATTGAGAAAATTGTAATAAGAAGTGCTATAGGTTGTAAGAGGTGAAGAGAAGTTCTTTCTATCAGTTTGTTCACTATGTTCTTGTTCAAAGGTTGTGGACTAAAGGGTTTATTAATGAGTATATCTAGTTTATCCACATCAAGTTTTTGAGATCCGTGTGAAGATTTGATCAAGTTATGAAGATTTGTATTCTGACAGTTTTTCTATTACTTTAGTTTGTGTTATTGAATGAAGATCATGTGATTTTAGTAAGTTCAGTTGTTGTGGATGTTTCTCTAGTGTTTCATGATGTTTTTGGATTTTTCTAGTTCATGCTCTATCTGTGTTGTGCACCCACATTGATTGTTGTGTTTGTGATTCAAGATTTTCTCTTGTGTGTTCACTTTTTTCATGTTCTTGGTTGACAAGGTGTTGAAACGTGTTGTGCATCTTTGAGGAGTAATTAATTGAAGTGGTTCATGTTTGAGGATGTTATTTTTGATCTTCACTATGTTGTGGCAAACCTTGGTTGATTCAGATGATTAATCTTTATTGATCTAAACTGACTATTTGCATTCATATTATTATTTTGTTGAAGCCAACTTATAGTGATGTAATCTCTTGTTGCAGATATATATAAGTTTATTTTTTATAATTTTGAAGTGTGTGAGTTATGTGTGTGAATATTGTTCAGATCATTCGAAGGAAGAGCAAAGAGTGAAGAAGAGTGAAGAAGTGTTCATGTGCTTAACCGAAACTATAACCAGGAATTAGCATATGATATTTTCTCAGTTCAAAGTCTAATGGATTTAATCATAACCTTTTTGTAAGATAGTGTTTCTTCCTTTAGGAAGTAAGCCTATTCGTATTTGAGCAGTGAGCTCTAGGTAGTGTGCTTGAATGCATGTGCATTCCCCAATTCACATTCTCTTATACTTTTGATAGGGTATAATGTTGTGGACTGACCTCCACCGTGGTTTTTCCCCTAATAGGGTTTCCACATAAATAAATCTTGGTTGTATGTGTGCTTTTGATGTGTTGTTCATTTATTCTTTCATGATTAATGATTAGATTTGAGAATAAGGTTAATAAGTTGAATAAGTTTGAAATTTGGTGACAATCTATTCACCCCCCCTCTTAGTTGTCTACCCTTGAGTTACCAACATAGCCACCACTGAGTCAGAAAGGGAAAAGGCTATACATATTGAGGACTCAGATGAAGAAGAGGAAAGAACTCAATAAGAAGCCCTAGGAAATGAAGAAAAACAACCTCAACATGAGCAAAGAGAGGAAGGTGATTATAAATAACCAAAAGGGGAAATTCAGTTACCTGACTGGATGCAAAAATAGCTACATAAGAAATCCCATCTCGTAGTTGTCAATCTGAAGGCCCAACTTGAGGCAATATTGGTGAGAGCCCAGACAAAGCTAAGGAAAGAAAGGAAGCCAAAGGTAAATTTTCACATTATGTTTGATGCCTTAGGATCCAAGACAATACCGATCACAATCCCAGTGTTAGACAAAGGTGAAGGTCCCATCTAGATTATCTCAACAATCAACTTAGGTCCAACGACAAGAGAACAAAAAATTGATGAGTTTCAGAGGTCCGTAGTGACAATCATGTAGCAAATGAATAATAACTAGTCCTCTAAGGAGGAACTAAAGGAACAGGTGGCAGATCTCACCACCTATATTCAACAATGGACATCCTTGGAGGAAGAAGCTCTGACAACATTGTCTGCACCCCTGCTTCTCTCCCAAGAACTTACTAGGATGGAGAAGATGAAGAATTGGATGAAGGCCATGGCGGATTGGTTCTAACAAGTGATTTACATTGGTTATATGGGCATAGGCCACACTGCTCGAAGGACCAATAAATTTTGAAAATTTTAAAAGCAACTAGAGGCCATGAAGAAAACATGTCATAGGTTCAATGAGATATACAGGATCACATATCCTAAGCTCGAGGCCATTCTCAAGATGCCCGAGAAAACATGGGAGAATGAACTGGTGCTCATCAAAGATGATCACTGGCTAGTAGAGACATGAAAAATGGGCCTAGATCACAGGAGGGACATCCTAGAAAGAGTGTTGCATGAGGTTGAGCTTGACCTTGAATGGGTCAGAGAGCAAAAAATAGATAGAAAAGACTATCTCAAGTTGATGAATGATTACGACATGCCAATCTTGGAGCTGGATCGAAAGAATATTAAGCCATTTTTCCATAAGAAGGTGGAAGAAGGGGAAACAAATACATTAACATCAGATTTCATGGAATTTTCTGTAAGAGAATTCACATAGTTTGAGCAGGTAACAAGGCCACACCGAGATGCACTAAGAATTGGGAGAAAATCACTGGAAGATTTAAGAGGCTGACCTTCCAAGTCCTTCAATATAACATCATGGAATGGGACAAGATTCAGGCACTGATTGTAAAATACATGGAATACACCACTCTTCAAAATTTGAAGGAAACCAGTGATTGATGACAAGTTTCTGATAGTATAAGCTGGAAAAAGAAAGTAGTTAATAGAAGACAAAATTGCTATAGTGTCAGAGCCACTAGAAGAAAAAATAGGAATGAGACCAAAATGTATTTTATAATGATATATTTTGGGGTAGGTGAAACCCTAATGTAAAATTAATCTTTGCCACACAATGAGAGTAAATCCTAGCCATTCATTTCACTTTTTGAAAACTATAAATAGGGGGTCTCCTCTCATTTTCAGGAGATAGTTGAGTTGTGTAAGGACATGCTACAAAAAATTCAATAGAATTACATTGTTTGGTGGATTCTTGTGTTTATCACATGTTACATGATTCATCTCTCAAAATTGATAACTCTGGTTAGAATTTAGTTTTTTGTTCCAAGTGTTTCAAGTTGCTTTTAGTATTTAGTTCATGCTATTCATTGATGGTGAAGAATGTTATTGTTTTGATGCCTTCCATTTTCATGATTTTTGATGTTTATTAATGATGAACAATAGTGTAAAGATAGTTTGAACATTAAATTTTTGATGCACCTAAAATTCATCTTTTATTCATGCTTTATGGTGAATGAACAGTTGAAAATATGCAGGCCTTAGAAGATAGCACTAGTTTCATGAGACTGTTAGACATTTTGGTTAAGTGGAACTCAATTTTAGGAAGGTTTACCACTGTAGCATTGTCCCTTAATGTCACTATTCATCATTAGTTGTAGGCCTAGGAACTCTTCTATCCATTTTCACTTTTGACTTTTCTTCAAAAATAGTAGTTAAGGAAAAGTTCCAACATCATCATAGAGACAAATTTGATGTCAAATATGGAGTTTTAAACTATTTTTTTGAACTTGTAGCAAATGTACGTCACTTTCAGAATCTCATAAACTCCATTTGAAGATCCAATTCCCTCCCAACTTAGCAAACTTTCCATGTGCCTTATGATTACTAGCAAATCACATCAATCAACTCAATTGTTTCTGCAAGTCATGACCCGACACCTAAGAGACCTTGGGATAATTTTTTGCAATTTTCTTGTAGGAAACTATCTTTCAAGAGAGGTAGTGCACTTGTGTGCTACCTTTGTTGAGAAGTGCAAAAATACACATCAACAAAAATTTATTGAAACTATCATAGGGAAAGAAAAACCATTATGTATTTTTATCTATGCTTTCCATTTTTCATAAGTATCTTGATAAAGATCATGCACAAATGAGAATTCTTTAGTGATCACATTCTCTACATAAATCAATTAATATACCATTAGTAGTCTTGTCATTGATTCTTTCGGTGGGTACATGTTTGATTATGTCATTTTGTGAGAAAGCAACATCAAGGGACATTTTGGTTAGACCCTTGCAAGGTTGAACTTCAATGAGTCCACTTAGATTGTCCATGTTTTTTCTATTATCATCACTTGTGACAAAATTAATCACATCATTCTTTGTGTCACTAGCTTTGACAAAGGGTATGTTATGATTTTGTACATGATTTGTAAAGATTTGCAAATTTTAGTTAGGAGGGGCTACATACTCTTAGTGATATAAAATGTATCCCTTTACATTTTCTCACTTGTTTGGGCCCTCCTAGTTGAAATGGACTTAATTGTGCCTTAATTTAGTGTTATAAAATGTATTTATTTATACTTTCACACTTATTTAGGGCTCCTTTAATTAATTGAGCTTAATTCACTACTGAATTTGACACCATTTTCTAATGGGCATTCATCGCTGGTTCGACAAATCTTTTTTGGTGTAGCGACGAAATGAGAAAAATATTTTCGTTGCTATTTTTTCATCGCATGTCCAAAGACGAATTAAACATCGAAATAACAATGCAATTTCATCAGTCGTCGGCATCATAAAATGGCTTAGATGTTCATCATAAGATCGATGAAATGGGCATCAAAAGAACACCAGAAGTTCATCGCCAGTTTGATGAAATGGGCAAGTATTTATGATGAAGCATTCATCCTAGCTAAGCAACTTCATCAAACCTTTTCTATGATTCATCGGTATACTTTGTTGCAATGATGAATAAATTGACAAGGAGTTACGATGAAGTCTTCATCGTAGCTATAGCAACCTCATTGGACGTTTTCAGTGATTCGTCTGTTGCATTTGCCAGAAATTCGACAAAACATTTTTTTTTTTTAAAATGCATTCGCTGAAATGTACCATCGGTGAGAGATCAAGCAAGTCACATACCTTCGTATTAAAATCTCGGGCAATTATTTTATTTGGTCATTTTCTATGTTTATTTTATTATTGATGCAGAGTGGCAAGGGAAGACAATCTCTTAAGAGCTTCTCTTAAATACTCTTAGATAGACTCCTTAATACACCATACAACTAATGAGCAACTTAAGCACTATTTTAACTCCACACACCCAAATGAAATCAGGAGGCTTGGAAATGACTCAGAATCTCTTAACATGGCTAAACTAAGCTAACAAACAAGACTTCTCACTTGGGAACACTCTTTCATCTATCGCTGCCATATTAGGCCTTGTAGCCCTTATAGCCCTATCTAATGGGAAAGTCAACATAAAATCCTTCTAATGACTGAAACTAGACCAAACTCATTGGTTTTTGACACTTGATACTATCCTCCACAAACCCTCAAAACCACAAGTTTTGACTCAAACACAAAAGGAAACAAATGACCTATTTTCTAACGCTACAAGGAGGCCTAAAATACACTTTTCAATAAATCATATGTTACATATCTTTATTCACTCCTAGCGCTTCAGATAAATTTGTGTAAATGAGATAGAAATGTGAATCTTTTAAATGAAAAAGAAAATTCATAAAAGGAGGGGGGGGAGAGCAAAGGGTAGGGGGCAAGAGAATGGTTGAATGTATAGCAAAGTATAACATTTTGATCATTATAACAATGAAACGAATCTTAAGTTTGAAGCATTAATATCATTTACAACATTTATATGATCAAGAATGAATGTAAGTAGAGAAAATTTTCATACCTGCAAATGGTACAAAATTTCATGGTTAAGTTGAAGCCTCCCATCAACAACAAAATCCAAATATCCGTGTATCTATCTCAATCAAGCCTTTAAACCCTTCAGAGCTGTCAATTTTTCCACTAACCTGTTATGCACAAAAGTCAAATTTTAGAGTTATTTCACCACTAAAAATAGAAGAAACAAAGCTTTGAAACCAAATCCACACACAAAACAATGTCGTATTCATACAAAGCCATACAAACAAACTAAACTCAGAACATTGGAATGGAAACAACTTAAGATTATGATGCAAAGCATGGATTCAGGGTATAAAGAATCATTTTTCTGCCACCATAGTGAGAAGTTAGCACTTTCTTTCATCTTTGCATATTGGTTTGATGCTTCAAACGATGCATTTCTTATATTGAAAAGTGCATTACCTTATTGAGCTTCTCTTTGTTTCGAGAATAGTTTAATATTCTCTACTTAACAGGGCCAACCACGTGATGGTGGAAGCTCATTTGGCCCCTCTCCCCCCCCCTCACATCACTCTCAATTCCCCATACCAAATCATATAACATTAATCATTCATTCATCCATTCAATTAATAATATATAACATTCATTCATTCATCCATTAATAACATATAAAATCTTCATTCATCCATTAATAACATATAACATTCATTCATTAACATATAACATTCATTAATTAACATATTCACATTCATTCATTAACATATAATATTCATTCTTTTAGTTTTTACATATTATCAAAATATATGGTTGTCATGATATGATTACAATCACTTTTTATTTTTTTATTTTTTAAAGCTACATAAAGCTGAAGTGGTGTATCATTTTCTAAATCAATATTTGTCCCCCCTTTAGTTGTTCTGCCCTCTGCTTATGATCTTAATGTACGCCTAGTCATCTACTCATGATGCGGACACCACCTCAAGGGGGGTCTGCTGCAATAAGAAAGAAATGTTAAACTAATATGTTTTATTATTATTGTTACAAGTATTTCATTAATTAAAAGGACATTAGAGTGGTTCTCTTTACCTGATGGGTCCACATCATGTTCTTGAACTTTTGTTATAGACTCATGCTCAACATGCTGAACACCCTCTAAATCCTGATCTGCAATTGAAACACGAAAGGTTACATTAATTAATACACCAATTGAAATTAAATATGTTTAAGAGAACATGAGAGTGGTCCTCTTTCCCTAATGGGGCCAAATCATGTTCTTGATCTTCTCTAGCCTGATCATGCTCAACATGTTGATGACACTCTACATGCTCGAAAGGTGAAACACAAAAGGTTACATTAATTAATACACCAATTGCAATTAAATTTGTTTAAAAGAAATTTAGAGTGGTCCTCTTTACCTGATGGGGACACATCATGTTCCTGATCTTCTCTAGCCTGATCATGCTCAACATGTTGATCACACTCTACATGCTCTAAAGTACCGGGATGCACACCTTGACCTTCATCTGTAGGTTGTGATCCACCCTCGCTATGCTGCATTCTAATGTCATGTGCAGTATTATCCTTGCTTTAATGTTTAAAACAAATAGGAAGGTAATTACTTTATGGTGGAAATTAATATTGAATAGATAGCACAAGTATTCAATTTTAAATAAACTTTATTGAGTTTATTTACCTGTGTGTCGGATGTAGTGGAAGGTTGTGTTTGCCCAGTCAACACTCTTAAGCGTTCAACCACAGCTCCATAGCCTTGTTGGAAGGAAATAGTCAGGTCATCTTCTGTGGGAACTCTGTTGAATTCAGAGCCTTATATTTTTTCATAAGGTCGTGAATTTTGCTTCTATTGTGTGATAAAACCAAAATTGTTTTCAATTTATTATTTGGATACTATATTTCATTTATTGATACTTAGAATTCATGCAGATAATTTCATATAACCACCAGAGCCAAGTTTGTGCTGCCCATGTTTTTCTAGTCTTGCCTTTGTTTCCTTCAATGTGTTGGAAAACCTATGAAAAGTTTGAAATACGTTAGGTTATGTAAAAAGAAAGAGTAATTAGTATATAATTACATTGTTGATAGTATCACATACCTTCCTTGGCCCAGTGGTGTCTTTCCTTTTTCTTTTTAGCCTTCTCCTTTCCATCCGACACCGGGTCCTTCCACTCCCTCTCCAAAATCATGGGGGGATGCTCATACTTTTTGTTCTTATCTAAATGTGACATATATTGGTCCCTCACATCCTTTAGATAGGTACCAGCTTTCTGAAGGACCTTGGTTCGGTTGAATTTTTTTTGTCACCGAACAACACAACTAAATGGTTAATGAGCTCATCTTTTAAATCTTGATTTTGGGCATTCCACCATGTACGTATGGTGGGCCCAAAGAGCTCCAATCTAATATCACTTAGATGTTTATAAAAAAAATCATTTCCTGCAAAATGATCATCAGATCAATAGTCTAAAACAAGCGATCAATAAGTAAATTTCAATTGGATTATAAATAATAATAATTAAAACATTTTAAAGTACCTGGACCCTCTCTATCTTTATGGGAATGAAATCCTCAGTCACCACAAGTGTGATCAGAAATTTCTCGTACTAGTAATGCAGGAAGATCCAAGAAATGCTGCTAAAACATCACCAGTACTAGTGGTGTCTACATCCCTAGGTACATGTCCTAACACATGTTGTGGAATGTGTTCACTGCCAGAGGGTGCATTAACGGATTCCTACATGGTATGTGTTGCTAACATTTCAAATGACAATATAGGCACGGATGATGGGGTCAGATGATGTGATGTATGCATAGGAAGATCAGGATGGACACTTGTACCAACCCCTACTCCTCGGGCAGCACTTGCAGTACCCTGATCATGGCTAGGAGCATCATGAGGAGGCAAATAACCCTATAAAAATAACTCATATTTTAGTTCATGACATAAAAGAGTACAAAATATAAAACAATGAATGAACTTATGTTATAATTAAAGACTTCATGACAACTTACTTGCAAGTTTTGTAATCTCTTAGTCAATATTTTAACCCTCTCTTTTATCTCATCTGTTTGAGGCACTATGAACATCAACTTAACCATTTCTTCATTGCATTTTTTTGACCTTCTTTATCATATCGACAGGGTTTCCAGAATAAGCGATGTTATCATCACAAAATATTGACTGCACCTCGCTATGGATGCTCTCCTCTACTACTAGTGCCTTTCCCCATTCAGTCAACTGCAACAAGAATATTAAAAATATTATTCAAATTAACCCAAAAAACTTATGAAAAAAAATAATAATAAAACATTTTGCTCGTATCTAATTTGTACAATTACAATGAGGTAAACCTGCCAGGTAGAAGTGCCTGAAGATACATCACGATCTGTGCTCTGGGCCAGAGCCTTCTCCCTATGATCAATGTCCCGCTGTGACAAAAATTAAATATAAAAAGCCATTACCGAAATGAAACCATTAGACTTACGAAAAAAACATAAGAATAAAATGGTATATTGAAGTCATTAATTGGAGGTTGAGTAAAATGGTACATAGTATGTACCACCCCCATAGTAACTGTGTTTGTAACTTAGCAATTCAAATTGTAATTGATTAGCAACTCTTCCCCTATATTTATTGATTTTATCGCACATACGAATACACGATTTCCCTCACGCGCCTCGAATATGCAATTGGGTTGCTTATTTGTTGACCTAGGTCGTGTATTGTTTATAAACCCTACAATATTCCTTGATGATTTTGGCCTTCCGTCAATGTACATAGCCACTCATTTATTTTGATCCTTATCTTTTAGTTGTATATAATTTGCTGACAGTGCATACCTATGCATACTTCGTGTATATCAAACCAGTTGCATCCAATCTTTGTAACTGTAACAGGGTTCAACATACTCCATCAATTTAGTAAATTTTTTGTAACTGAACTTTATATCGTCCATCCAAAATAGGCCCAAACCATGTAATGACGATGGTGCTATGCGATATATCCTCTCGTTGACATAAAAATCAATGTTTATTGGAGGAAGTTCCAAGGGTACCCATTATTTCCGTAGATTTTTGTACCTCAAGGGCACCTCGACATCACCTATGCTCTCATCATCATAAGAACATGACCCCCCTTCAGCAAGAAAAAATTCCATGTGTTTACAGAATTTTCTTCTAATCTTTTGACCTCTAGTTGATCTCTCTCTTTTAGACATACTACATGTCTCGCTTTCCTCTTCTCTTCCTGAATTTCCCTCGCTCAAGGAAGACAGATCTGACAAATACCTATTTGGTGTACCTGCACTCATAAGGATGTTGGATGAAGTTCTTTCATGGTGATGTGATCCCAAGGTGACATTATAATTAATCTATCATTTCATCGCTAGAATTTCATAGGTTATAAGGTAATCAAGTCTTGATAGATTGCAAGCTATTGTTACTACCGTCCAAATCCATCACAAATCAAATCTACTTAACGTCTTAACTCCCAAAATTTGTAACAAGTGTTAAATGTGACTATGGTCCACCAGTTACACAACCAAGGCCTCAAATGTATTCTCTAATTGTAATCAAAGGACTTTTTCTCTTCATTCTAGTAAATAAACTTGAAGGGAAACACCACCATGTGGTTTATTGGACACCTACATGACTAAAAATAGCAGAAAATTTACATTTAATTTCCATATGTCTAAGTGGTTAACAAGGAGGGAGTGTGTGCTAGGCCTGGTTAAGTCATCATAAGTTTACGCTTTGGTAATAAATTTTTTTAAGTCGTTAAATCTTCCTGTGTCTAATTGCTAGTAGATTTTTGGTATATTTTAAGGTAGGATGATTGATGAAAGAGCCCAAAGACTAGCCTTTCTCCATGGTATCCATGTACACATAGCAGCGGTCTTCTCTTATATGGTTGGACATGATTTAAAGAACTTAGCTAGGAATTATTCATTTAACCTAAGGTTTTCTCATAATGCCATCATTGGAAAAGTATGATCAAAATCTTCTATTATGAAGAATTGGTCTATGTGCCTCTAGTAATCATTATAAATGTTTGTAAGGATAAAATGACTAATTGCATCAGGTAGGAGAGAATCAACTTTGAGTTCTTCAAAGATTATATTCCTCTATTCATATTTTTTAAGGGTTGTGTGTGGAGGAGGTTATCACTACCAAGAAGGGAGGAGACCTTTCCTTGTATTCTTTTATAATTTTCATTATTCTTATTTATTTTACACCTACATTTACAAATACACATACATATGCATTTACTATTTTCATTTATTTCTCATGTAGTTTAATAGTTTGATCGATTTCATATTATATGTGTTGAAGACTTTAAATTTCAATTACATTAATTTATGGATATGTTGTATCTATAACACTACAAAACCATATGCTCTTTGCATTTACACTTGCATTTAGAAATACACATTTATATACATAGATATAGATTTCTTTAATGATATGTTGCATTTATTGTTCTAGGAGAGCATCTAGTAATTGCATTTACATTTACATTTAAAAATACATATACATACATGCATACATACATATATATATGTGTGTGTGTGTATGTATATCATTTATATTCAATGTTCAAAAACAACCCATTAGGTCTACACATGGATAAAAATTCATAAAATCAGATATCCCATACATGTTTTTATTGAAACCTAGGCTTGAACCTCTCATTTGACATGCTTTTCTTGACAAAACTATTGAGGATAGCAGCTATACCTTCTTTATTTCTCATCCTATGCCCTATTCATGCATTCTACAATTACAATAGTATCCATGGGGCCTCTTACACAAGCTACAGTAATCAAAAAAAGTGTAAGAGCCCCTTTATATCATGTTTGGACTACAAAACCCTGAAAAATAGGGTAACTCAAATTATGATTTGTTGGTGAGCTGTATGGACAAAATCATTAGCCCCAGCTCATTCTTGGAGTGTTTTGAAAGAGAAGCGAATCAGGTGGCATTTAAGTACAAACCTTATAGTGTCAAGGTGAATGAGGTGATCAATTTTGATTGGCCAACTGATGAAGAGTACTAGAAATGGGTAAATGCATATTTAACTAAGGAAGAGTGAAAAGGAGTAGGCTGCTAATAGTTGACAAATTAGCTGTTGTAGTTAAAACAAATTCCAGTTTTGTTTTTTGGTGATAGTCTAGGCACAAAATTCTTGAAGTTTTTTGTTGTCGCATCAACCATTCTCAGCGGGCACGATGAACAAGAAGATTCTCTAGGGAGATTGTTGTTGTAACAATTTTTTTGAATATCACAAGGTGGTCTAATTGGCTAGTGACGTGTGCTTTCTAGCCCAATGCTTGTGTGCTCCTTCTTTTTCTATAAGAAGGATTTCAAGGCTAGAAGTACAACTTAGCAAGTTAGATATTTTTGGTTAAGTCTAGATGAAGTTGCAGAGCAAATTGTAAAGTCTGATGGTTTTAGGGAAAATGTAATTTAGGTTTTGAGTCATTATGTAGTAGGTTTTGAATCCATGGGGATTTGATGTTTTATGACAGTACTTGAATTTGAATTGATATGATTAATTCAAACTCATGTCTCTCCATTGTACAAGCATATCTGAATTTTGAATAAAATGATCAAGGGTTGTTTCGTTCATCTCACTGTTGTGGTGTGTATGATTCTTGTTTTAGGTTTAATTCAAGGAATTAATTAAAATGCTTGAATGGGATTGTAGGTGAATATGTTTTGTATAAGCTATTTTATTTTTTCTATCTTATCTTATACCATTTTATTAGAATGGGGGTGCCAATGTACGAGAAGATCTTTGGAAACTAGGCATGAAAATTGAAGGTTAAAGAGAATGGGGGTGCCAAAATTAGAGTACTCATTTCCCCTTTGTCGTCAATTTTCCCTCAGTGCCCTTAACCTCATCCTCGGCACTGGTATTGACCTTGTTTTAACTCCTCCAAAATCTTTTGCGGCACTGATATTGACCTTGTTTTCACTGCTCCAAACTCTTCGTCGACGTTGGTATTGACCTTTTTTTAACTCCAAACTCTCCCTCGGCGCTAGTATTGAACTTGTTTTCACTCCTCCAAACTCTTCCTCAACACTGATATTGAATTTGTTTTCACTCCTCTAAACTCTTCGTCGGCGCTGGTATTGACCTTGTTTTAACTCCAAACTCTTCCTTGGCACTGGCATTGACCTTGTTTTCACTACTCAAAAATCTTCCTCGATGTTGGCATTGACCTTGTTTTCACTACTCCAAACTCTTCCCCAGCGCTGGTATTGACCTTTCACTTCTCCAATTTGACAAGCTACAACCTGCTTTCATTATTTTTTATAGTATGTTAGTTAAGTTCAAAATTTTGGCACCATTTAGCTAGGTTTTAATGTTCTACAATATAGTTAAGTATATATTAGCTATATTTTACATAATAAATAATATAATTATTCAACTTATTATAATTATATATTATATTTTTAACAAAATTATTAAATACATATAAAATTAAAATTAATAATTAATAATAAGTATATTTTTATATAATACAAAATATATTTAATATAATAGTAATATATATTAATATGAGAGAGAACTAAATTTTGATTGGTTGTTTCATGTCAACAATCCAAGGATGGCATGTGTCCTTGGGGAGTTATGCTCAAATCAAATCATAATTAACCTATCAAAAGGCAAGGGAATTTTCTAAAGAAAGAATGCTTGACCCAATCATAAGTGTATGGCCTTCAAAGAAAGGAGTGATCCACCTTAGCAATAACAACTACCTGATTTAGACCTGGGTATGTGTAGGATCATGATGGGCCAAAAAGTGGCAACATGAAAAAAGTAGCATTTTGAACTCGCCAAAAAATGTGAAAATCTTGAGTTGACTTTTTTTTTGGGTTGGTTATCAGTACATTGCTCCATAGCAATGCCCAAGCCAAAGTACTAAAAATTGGATATCCAATTCGTGTCTAATATATAATTTAAAAAACATTTTAAAATGTAATCTTTTGGTGCTATCTATTGGATATCCGATCTAAATCGGATATCCAATTTTTGCACACATATACCCAAGAATAATTAGGAGGTGGAGGGTGGGAAAGAGAGAGAGAGAGAGGAGAGAGAGAGGGAAAGACAAAGAGAGGGGGAGAGGTGAGGAGGAGAGAGAGAGAAGAGAGAGGGAAAAGGAGAGGGAAATGAGAGAGAACAAGGAGAGAGACATATAGAGAAGAATCCAGGAGGGGAAGGAGAGGGAAGAGGGAAGAAGGAGAGGTAGAGAGAGAAAAACTAGGAGGGGAAGGAGAGGAAGAGGCTGACTCAGACAGACAGAAGGCCTATCTTAGGGCCTAAAGGCCTATGGCTGAGGGCCTAGGGATGAGGACAGGAGGGCAAGGAGAGAGAGAGAGACAGAGAGAGGGGTCATGAAAAGGAGAGGGAAACGAAAGAGAGAGTGGGGAAAGGGAGAGAGACATATATAGAGAAAAGAACTAGGAGGGGAAGGAGAGGGGAAGGGAAGAGGGGAGAGGCAGAGAGAGAGAGAGAAAGAGAGAGAGAGAGAGAGATAGAGAGAGAGAGAGAGAAGGAGAGGGAAGAGGCTGAGGGTAGAGGATGCATGGGTCTATGGCTGACGGACCAGGACGAGGGCAGGAGGAAGAGACCTGAGAGAGAGAGAGAGGAGGGGAGGGAGAGACACAAAAGGAAGGAAGGCTAACCCAGAGGGCGGTAGAGGGCCATGGCCTAGTGCCTAGGGCCTAGGACGAGGACAGGGAGGGAGAGAGAGAGACCCCAAAGAGGGAACTGCTAGGAGGAGAGAACGGAGAGAGAGAGAGATGGGAAGGAAGTGGCGGGCCAAGGGTGGAGGTAGAGGGTTTAGGGCCCAGGGTTTAGGGCCAAGGGGAGAGAGATAGAGTGGGAGGAGTGAAGGAGAGAGAGACCTAAGAGAGGGAGCAGGGTAGGATATTGAAGATACTTGAGAGAGAGTGAGAGAGAGAGAGAGACCTTAGAGAGGGAGTGGTGCTAGGAGGGAGAAACTTGAGAGAGAGATAAAGTAATGGATGGTTAAGGGTAGAGGGTAGCGGGTTTAGGGTTAAGGGGAGAGAGATAGAGGGAGGAGGAGTGAGGGAGACAAAGACCTAAGAGAGGAGAGAGGGCTAGGAGCATTGAAGATACTGAGAGAGGGAATGAGAGAGAGAGAGAGACCTTAGAGAGGGAGTGGTGCTAGGAGGGAGAAACTTGAGAGAGAGATAAAGTAATGGATGGTTAAGGGTAGAGGGTAGCGGGTTTAGGGTTAAGGGGAGAGAGATAGAGGGAGTGAGTGAGTGAGATAGATACCTAAGAGCGGGAGAGGGGGTAGGATATTGAAGATACTTGAGAGAGAGAGTTAGTGAGAGAGAGAGACCAAAGAGAGGGAGTGGTTCTAGGAGGGAGAGACTTGAAGGAGAGAGAGATAAGGGAAGGGAGGTTTAAGGGTAGAGGGTAGAGGGTTTATGGTTTATGGTTTAGGGTTAAGGGGAGAGAAATAGAGGGAGTGAGTGAGTGAGAGAGAGACCTAAGAGAGGGAGAAGGGGTAGGATATTGAAGATACTTGAGAGAGAGAGTGAGTGGGAGAGAGAGAGACCTCAGAGAGGGAGTGGTGCTAGGAGGGAGAGATCGAGAGAGAAAAGAGATAAAGGAAGGGAGGGTTAAGGGTAGAGGGTAGAGGGTTTAGGGCTTAGGGTTTAGGGTTAAGGGGAGAGAGATAGAGGGAGTGAGTGAGAGAGAAATACCTAAGAGAGGGAGAAGGGGTAGGAAGGAGAGACTTGAGATTGAGTGAGCTCATGAGTGAGAGAGAGACCTCAGAGAGGGAGTGGTGATAGGAGGGAAAGACTTGAGAGAGAGAGAGATAAAGGAAGGGAGGGTAAAGGGTAGAGGCTTTAAGGTAGAGGGAAGAGAGATATAGGGAGGAGCGGAGTGAGAGAGAGACCTAGAGAGGGAAAGGGGTAGGAGGAGACAGGCAAGGGTAGAGGTAGAGGTTTTAAGGGTTTAGGTTAAGGTTAAGGGTTTAGGGTTATGGATAAAGGGGAGAGAGATAGAGAGAGAGGTCTGAGAGAGAGAGGGGGGGTAGGAGGGTGAGACTTGAGGGAGAGAGGGAAAGAGTGATGGAGTGGGAGAGAGATAAGGGGTAGATGGTTAAACATAAAGGGTAGAGGTTTTAAGGGTTAATAGTTTAAAGGTTTAGAGTTTAGGGTTTAGGGTAGAGGGGAGAGAGATAAAGAGAGAGAGGGTAGGAGGGAGAGACTTGAGAGAGAGAGAGGGTAGAGGGTTTAAGGGTTATTGGTAGTGATGGAACTTCAAAGTTTTGTTCTTTGTGTTCTATTTTATCCTGCCTTGTGTCTTTGGTCATCTATGGTGTTTGGGAAAAGCCTAAGGATGGGGTTTTACCTTAGCCTTCATGTAAAACCCTAGTGTTCATCTTACACCTTGGATGGGATCTATTTGGCCATTACTTTTTGGGAAGGCTTTAAAATGAATTAAGCCCCATTGCTTCATACGTCTAGGCTGGGCCCCCTTTTGTTTTATTGTTTTATTTCCTTTGCCTGACTTTATTTTTCCTAAGTCTTTTGTTGGTCTCGTTATGTCATTGTTTGTCATCAACCTAGTCATGTCCCCTTATTCCTTTAGGGGAGAGGGCCCAATAGTCATGCAGGCTAACTTTCTCAGCATGTAGCAATTGACTGGAATATCGTAGAACCTTTTTTTTTTTTGAAATGTAGACTGGTCTCTTATATATCTATGACTAAGGTTTGGAGGTGAGAATCATCATGCAACTCACCACATCGGCAGATCTTGTGAGAAGTGTCTAAAATTTGACTTTTTAAAGGTTCGACCAAAACTTAATCATGGAACCCACAATATTTGAACCAAAAAAATATCATTTGTTGCTTGTAGAATATGATATTTTTATTTAAATTAAAATTAATGTACAAGCTAAGTGGACCAAATACTTATTGATAACCATAAATCTTTGATATCTCTACCTTTTATATTCAACACATATGGACTAATAGTTGAACACAAAAAATCTATTTGTTGTTATAAGAATAACACACAATGATTTAAAATACAACTTATATTGAACAAAAATGGACCAATAGTTGAACACTAAAACTTTTTGAAAATCCTTCACATTTAATAAGAAAATACATGTTATTTATTGTGATCACCTTTTATATTTGTGATAGGACAAACTATTAATATAAAATTGTCCAATGCTTGTATTGATGGAACTTCAAATTATGTTTTGAATGTTTCACTCATGCCCTACCTTATGTCACTAGTCTTTCATGGTGTTGGAAAATTTCTTACGGCTGGCGTTTTAGCTTTGTCTTCATCTTAAGCCCTTGTGTTTACCCAATGCCTTGGTTGGGATCTATTTCACTATTACCTTTTTTGAAGGGTTTTAAAAACATCTTATGCCTCATCGTTCCGTCTAGGCCTGGTCCCTTTGGTATTAATATTTTATTTCCTTTGTGGGTTTTATTTTCCTAAGTCCTAGTTGGCCCTGTGCTGAAATTTTTTAAAAAAACTTATGTCGTTGTTTTCCATTCACCTAGTAATGTCCCCTTGCCCTTTAATGAATTTTTTTTTCAGAAGGATGAAATTTGTGCTGCCGTCTATCAAAATGCATTCAAGCTCAATGATTGCCTGCCATCCTGTGATTGGGAATTGTAGGATGGCGATATCATGGGCGTGTGACATGTGTCCCATCTGTGGGATGAAATTTGCATGACTATTCATCAACTGTCCTTTGATCTGAGTCATTCCCCGCCATCCCGCGATGGTGCTTTGGTTGATTGTGAAATCACAGGCGGGTGCCACATGGACTATACAAGGTGGGGCCCGAGGAACTATTTGTGCGATATATTTTAAATGTTTCATTGCTTCCAAAGAAAAACATTTAAAATGAAATATTTGACAAGGCCGGGGGAAAATTCATTAAAAATGAGCAAAAGCGAAGAAATTAGGGCAACTAGTCAAGTCAGGAGTAGGCTACGCAGCATACAAAATTGTATACCCATCCATGGCCTGCCTGCCTCTAATGGTCTATCAACTGTCAGAATTATAGGACCCATCCCATGGCATCGCCAGCAACCCACCTTTCGTGCAGAAAATAACCTAATTCGTAACCCTCACATTTTTTTATTTTTGAGCCCACATACAATGGTTAAACTTTTATATATGTTTTGTTTAATATATTTAAAAAATATTTTATAAATTATTTATAAAATATTTATAATATAAAATATTTTTTTAATATATTAAAAAAATATATATAATCTCTTTAATATTTTTTATTAGTGATTTTAATGGTATATTGAAAAAAAATCATATTTTGATAGTTGAATACATTCAAAATATTTCTAATATATTTCTAGTTTAAAAAATATATTGTTTAATTTTTTAAATATATATATTTTTTTCAAAAATATATTTTTATTTAAAAACATATATATTATACATACAAAATTACATAATTAATAATAGATAATAGATTTTGGTGAATATATCTAGGTATGTTAATACAATACACTGAAAAGTACATGCATTATAGCCAATGCCTGGATGGGCTCCCCCTACCTCCTTTCTTTGCTCATCCCTGCACTGACATGCTAGGAGAGCCAACTAGGAGTTGAGGTGGTGAAAAGGAAGGGGCTATGGGGGACGTAGGTGGGTGTGACTAGGAAGCTAGTCACATGATGGAGGGGACAATTTTCTTCACAGAGCTCGAGGATGTCGTAGGTATCATTCCCTAAAGGTAGTTTCATGTAGATTAAAAGTGGTACATGTGGAGGGAAGTCATTTGGGTCCCATAGGCTTCTTTGGCCCTGTGGATGCCATTAAAATTTTTCATTTCATTCCATTTCATATTGGTTGGTGGCAACTTTAGTGGAAGACATTTGCAGTAGAATTTATTTGTTCTGGCAATGGCATTCATGGTGAAGCTATCTCTCTCTATCATTGAAGTCTTCATGGATGGCCTGGAGAAGTTTGGTCCAGACACGCCAATCTCTCTGAAATCTTCAGCTAGACAAGCCTCCTTCAGAGAAGTTAAAGACCAACGACTGAAGGGGACTCTCTTAAACAAGGACCTGCTAGTTCTGGTGGTGACCAAAATGATCCTTGGAGCTGGTCATTTGACTAACAAGGAGTTTGGCAAGGACAATCTACACATCTCCTCCTAGTTTTTGGCATCTCTTCTAGACAATGGTGAGTCCAAGGCTGTGGCTAAACTGTTGTTGGTTAAGATGTTTCGCAAGGATCTGGTGGGAGGGGTAAATGAAGTGTTGAGTTTTGTGGTGGAGGGAAGATGCATCTCAATATTAAGTGACTTTGCAGCTATTCGAGGTTCATACAAAGTTGTAAAGCTTTTCCTGTTCCTTCTTGACTTGATCGGTCCAGCATTGAGTAGACATAGAATGGTGGCAGCGGTGGCCATTGAATTCCTGAAGAAATTCTTCGGCATGATGGCTATGGGTAATGTCGAGTGGGTAAAAGTCTTTGAAGATTTTGTTGTTTTAAATAATTTCCTATGAATTCCTTGTATAGTTGTTGGTTCTAATAGTTTTTAGAGTTTATCTCTATGGTCCAATGGTGTCTTTCAGTCCCGAAGTTTATAAATTTGATCTTTAATGGCTAGTTTGGGAGTTTTGGGTGACTGGGGATTCATATGTTTACCTAGGTTGGGGCTGAACCCTTATGGAATTTTGGGTTGGTAGTTGGCTTGGATGGCGGGGTGGTGGTTTTTGGATGGAGGAGTCTCCCTGTCTTTGGCTGGTTGGGTCTCATTTTGAGCATCTTCGATGTGGTTTTTGGTAGTGGTGGTCGGGATGGGTTTGCTAGTAATCAATGGTAGAAGCTTTCCTACATTTGCAAATGGTTGTACCTTTTTTAATCTAATATATAAATCAATCTTATGAATCAAAGAAAATAAAATCAAATTTTAATCAATTTATTTAGGTTAAATTCTATAAAATATTTAATTAATTAGTTGTATTGTTTGTTATTGTTTAAATTATGATATAATTGGTTTTTATTTTACGATTATAAATAAGGTTTTTATTTTAGGTAATGCATAAACAATAATGTGATAATCTTAGATCTAAAACATAAATCAAAAGGTATAGATATATAATTTTCAAAATTACATCTATATTTGAGCTTTAATAAAAACATAAACTAATATAATTTAATTAACCGCAATCTAAATCCCAACCCTACTATTAACCCCAATCTTAAGCCTAACAATAACCCTAAGTGAACACTTATCCTAATTGAACCTTAACCCTGATTTAGCCCAAACCCTAACCTTAACCCTAACCCTAATTGAACCCTAACCCTAATTAAACTCTAGCCCTGATTGAAATCTAACCCTAATTAAACTCTAGCCCTAATTGAACCCCAACCCTAACCTAAAACCTATTTGTTCCTAACGAAAATTTCTCACAAATACAGGATCGAGACCTTGCCAACTCTAGTAAACCTTATTGGATAGTGATAAAAGCTACCTTATCTTTCATTAAGGCAGAAAATTTTTGTTATGCAACATGCCCCTTGAAAATTGGAGATAGGCAATGCAAAAAGAATGTAAACACTAATGAAAATGGTCAATGGTATTGTGGAAGATGTGATAAAACTTTCCCTGAATGTGATTATAAATATATACTTCAATACAAAGTGCAAGACCATACTTCATTCACTTGTATTACAACTTTTGAAGAAGTGGCAGAAGAAATTATGGGTGTTACAACAAAAGAATTGAACATTTTGAAGCATGAAAAACAAGATGATGTTAAGTTTTCACACATTATACAAAAGGTCCTTTTCAAAAGATACATATTTAAACTTCAAGTGAAAAAAGATACTTATAATGATGAACAAAGGATTAAATGCACAGTCATAAAAACAACAAATTTTTATTATTCATCTGAGAGCAAAGCTTTATTAGACTCAATTGCAAAGCTATAGGTTTCATAACATTCAAATTCTTGAATGTATATAATGTTAACAATGTATTCAAACATTTGAAAAAAAAATAGTGGATATATCTAAGTTAGTTAATGCCATTTTGTCATGATATACTTCTTTGACGCTGTCAATACTATTTAAATCTAATGATTGATGAACATTTTTGCTTTTAATTTTATTGTTCTTGGTTGATTGTTGTTATAGACAAGTTGGTATGATTTCAAATTTTAATGTGTACCCTTATAAATGGGAATTGAGATAAACAATGAAACAAACAATAATGAAATCAAATTGATTGCTTTCCAAATTTATATGTAATCAAAAATATATAGGAAAATGGTTAAAAAATTACATATTTTTCAAAAAATAAAATATAGAGTGTAATTTAAAATACAAATTATATAATTCTTATAATATTTATATTATTATTTATTGAATATTTTATAGAATTTAAACTAAAAAATTAGCCTCCCCCTCTCGCTCTCCCTCTCTCCCCCTCTCTACATATATCTCCCTCTTCCCCATCTTCTATCTCTCCCTCCTCTACATATCTCTCTCCTTTCTCCCTCCCTCTCTATATCTCTCCCCATCTCTCCCTGATCTCTCTGCTCCCTCCCTATACCCCTATCTATCTTCATATCTTTGATCTATCTCTGTCTATATCTCTATCTATTTTTATCCCTTTTCCTCTCTCATTCTATATCATCTCTACCTCTATCTATAGGGAGAGATACAAAGGTGAAGAATTTTTTTCCCAAATATCCACCAATCTCAACACTATTCCCAACTATTTTGAGCATTTAAGTACATATTGTATGCTAGATTAGGAGGGATGTGTCAAAGCTCATATTTATTGATGCAAAATAGGTCCAAAGTCACAAATTTGATGTAGAGTTAGTTATAGTTTTGTACAAAATTTCAAGTGCCACATAGAGCAAAGATATTCCAGTTTTTTATATCATGTCATCAAATTTGGCACTTCATCAACATTAACAAAAGCAAAGGTATGTACTTGAATCCCTTGCATTTAAATTTTTCTATATATATAAATATTTTAATATTTTCCCTCAAATCCATAATATATATATTAGTGTGTATTTACTTATTGCAATAAAGAATTAACCTAGGTAACACAGTAAGAATTCTAAGGATTTGTGCTTGGAAAAAATGCATAACAATTTTTTTTGTTGGATGTCGTGTTGTATAGTTTAGACAAGCTCAAAATATGAATAGGATTTTAAGGCCATTTATTATGGTAGCTTACAATGCAAAAGAAGGAAGGAAATCTATTATCAATTTTAATCTACAATTTAATACCATATGAAAAATCACATGTAGTATTATCTAAAATTAATTCTTGATATATTAATTTTATAAAATACACTTACCATTCAATAAACTTCTCCCAAGAAAGAAACCCTAAGTGAACATTATGGCGTGGGCTATATTTATTAATGTCTTAATATTAGTTTATAAATTGAACATTAATTATAAATATTTTAAAATCAATTAAGTATTTCAATCTAAAATTTTAATAGTTGACATTACAAATAAAATTAAACTAAATTCTAATTTTTAAAATCCATAAAATATTTATTATCTATTTAGTTTTACTAATTATCTAATACAATTAAATTAAATTAAATTAAATATTCATTTTATATTAATTAAACAATTATTAATTAGAATTTTAGAATAAATTAACAAATAAGATCTATATAAAATCAACTTTTCTATTTTTTCTTTTGTGTCCAAATCATTTCATTTTCAAAAATTATACTAAATTCTAGATATCATAATTAAACACAAAACTTTATTCTATTCTAATCCTAACCCTAGTTAAACCCTAACCCTATTTGGACTCTAACCCTTTCCCTAATTGAACACTAATTCTAATTGTAATTGATTGAATTCTACCCCTAACCCTAACCCTAACTCTAACTAAACCCTAAACCTAACTCTAATCAAACCCTAACTGAAACCTACTTGATTCATAATCCCAACCCTAACCCAAACCCTAATTGAACTTTAAAACTAACCTTAATTAAGTATTAACCCTAATTGAACATTTATTGAATAGTAGTCCTAATTGTACCATAACCCTAACTTTGAACTATAGTTGAACTCTAATCCTAACCCTAACACTAATTCTTATCCTAATTGAACCTTAACCCCAACCCTAACCTTATCCTTGACCCTATTTGAACTCTTATTGAATTCATAACTTTAATTAAACCCCAACCTCAATCCTAACCCAAATTGAACATTAATTGAACCCTAAACCTAACCCTAAGTGAACACTAATCCTAGTTTAACTCTAACTTTTTAGTTGAAAATATTAAAATGCCTTAGATTTTCCCATTCATCGTCATTTATCATTCAATTCCTAATTAATAGAACTCCAAAAATTATACTTTTATAATGTTTTAATACACACCTAATATTAAGGGTTTAGAGTTTAAGGGTTAAGGGTTAGGGTTAAGGGGAGAGAGATAGAGGGAGTGAGTGAGTGACCCATTTACATATTATTCTTTTATTCTTCGTCAGTTAAATATTTAGTTACCCATTTACCGTTAGCAGAAATGACCCAAGAATTTAATAGAATGGACTACTCATATAATACCTTGCATTATGGAGCTCAATTCTCTAATATATTACTACTTATCAAATCCTTTGTAAATAATTGTAAACTTATGACTCCATTTAAGCATTTAATTGATTTTCTTGAATCAAAGCAAAAACATAGACACACAATTGAACAAATTCTCAAAATAAGAATGACAACATCATTAAAATTTCATTCAAAATTCACTCAAATCTGCATAAGGAGAGAAAATTTATATTAGAATTATACATTTATTCATGCTTATAAGTCATATCTATGTACAATTTAAGATAATTTGCATATATTCATCTGAAACTCAAAACAGGTTATCTATTCTATTCCGTCTGCTTGGTGTTTTAACAGCCAATGGCACCACATATATCACTTCCTCATCAGAGGACATATATCTTTCTACCCATATATTCAACTCAAAACCTAGCTAGAGCTTTCATTAGATCTCTCCCTAAAAATTAGCCTTGAATTTCCTTTTATATGACAAGGGAGCAACAATCTTCGGGCTCAAATGTAATTTCACCACAAATTTTCATTTGAACAAAATCTCCATTTCATTTGACTTTCATTTCAAAACTTCCCACATGTTGAATCTGCACACAAAACATAGTGCATGAACTGGGGAAAGCTAAAAGAAAAGGGAACACAAATTGTCATTAAAATAACCTTTGTCCCTATCCACGTAAAAATCCAGGCAACCAAATTGCCATGAAGGCACCAAAACAACTTCTTATTTACCTACCACCCTGCTCTTACCAACACTTAGACCCCAATATACATGCCTGCTTCTAGATGTTACCCATTAAGGTAGACCCTCAGCCTCCTCTTCTTTTTTTTCCTTTCCCAATATGGTTCTAGTCTGTTTGCTTGGGGTTTTAACAGCCAATGGCACCACATATATCACTTCCTCATCAAAGGGAAGACCGTGATTGAAGTGAGCTAAATACTAATAGTAGTCAGATTTGGTCTTGGTTACATCATCAGAAGTGTTGCTCGTAAGCTCAATGGGCGAGTGTTGGCATCCAGAGGAGCAATTCCCATACCTTATTTTCCTATTGACACTAGAAATAGAGCACACCGACTGGTTGCCTTTGTCATCTACCGGTTGAGTAGCAATGTCCTGGAATTGCAACCTTCTACTGCATCTAGTGGGCACAATCCTAGGCTTGTCAACCAAAGCACCTTCTTGAATAGCAGGACTGAGATTTTGTGAGCTCAAACAAACAAACCTCCTTACTGACTTACTCATTTTCTCTTATAAAAAAAAGTACTCAAACTTGATTAGACTTAGCCCACAAAGTGCTCTAACTGCTACAAGAATGACACTATTAGCAGTTAATTCCTCTTGTATTTATTGTGTGAGGTAATGGCAACCTTCATCAATGCTTAGTAAAAATGCATGTGAAAACATGGCAATTTGGTGGCATGTGTATAGTCACTGTTTAACTAGACCTACATGAGAATCAGTAGATCACCCTTCATGATTTCCAACAACATCTTCACATAGATTGAGATTGACATGAATACACAAGAAAGGAATAATTCATTAATGCTTCACCAGTTGTACGATAAAATGACCACCATGTGTCGTTTTCCAACTTTGAATACTACCTACTAATCTCCTGAAGAGTTGGCAGATCAAACGGTTTATCTCAGGCTAACTCGGTTTGAAATCCAATGAAGCATCGTTCACCTTCCTCATGACCAATAACATTAATCCATGTTGGCAGGTCCTATGCACTTTGCAAACTCAACGACTAGAGCTACTCATCACAATATTGTTGACCTCATGGCTTTTAACCAACCTTCATCTTCCTCCTGCGAGCTAGCAGGGAACATCAAAGATTTACAATAGCTTTTGATCTTGGTTGTTGATATAAAACCACACGTTATGAGCTCAATAGTGGATATTAGGCCCCACATTCCATATAGGACACACATTTGCCTTTTTTTGACCTCAAACAAAATAACAAGGTGACACCTTAGGTCTACGAGTTGGTGGGGTATGATCAAGATCTCCCATATCTTCGAATCTGAAAAACCTACACATTGCATGATTAGTATTTAATGAAAGGCTTTTACTAAGCCATCGAAAACATGACCACTGGGGTTAATGGCTTAGGCTTACATCACTAGATTAAAATTAAAACAATTTTTTGATTTTAATACTTTATTTCCTCTGTAGGGTTTTATTTCCTAAGTCTTGGTTGGCCCCATGTTTCATCGTTAAAAAAAAACTTATGTTGTTGTTTTTTGTCCACCTAGTAATTCCCACTTCTCCTTTTAAAAAATGTTTTATTTTGCAAGGGTTGATTTAGTGTTGTCGTTGATCTATTTCCTATAGATATCAATGGTGCCTACCATCCCATGATCAAGAATTGAAGGATCGCAAAATCACGAGTGGGCGCCACGTGTCCTATCGGGGGTGTCAAATTTTCACTATCGCTGACTAACTGCCATTTGATCTGAGTTGTTCCTAGCTATCCTACGATGGTGCTTGGGTTGATTGTGAAATCATGGGTAGGTACCACATGTCTCATCTGATGAAGCCTAAAGAGTAAAGGAAACACTAGCCAACTTTAAATGTACTAAGGGGCGGATTACTAAAGTGTTCTCGAGACGCACATGTTCTAAATAGACAGATATGTTAGAATCTCACTAGAAAATATTTTCAAAGGTTAACGACATGGATAGCAACTGTGTTAAAGGAACAAGACCATTGATGCTCAGGATCAATAGTTTCCTGCCATCACGCGATCAGAAGTTTTAGGATTGCGATATCGCGGGCAACCGTCACGTGGAATTCCTTCATAGTGTATGCTAAGATGGGCCCCTTATCGTCATGTTAGAAATTTTGTTAGCTTGTTTTGAAGGTGGTTGTTGATGATTTGATCAAGCTGAAGAATTGATGACTCAAATTTAAATCTACATCAAATATGGTTGGAGTCGTTCGTGCAGCACAAAATTGAGCTTTAATGGCCAATGAGACACTTGCTAGCATAATTTGATCGACAATAAAATCAATTTTCCTACTTGGTATGTATCACAAAGCATTCAACTATTTTGTGGAGCAGTTTCAGAGCTAAAGGTAGAATTGTGAGTTTCTGCAGCCAAAATTTTGAAGTTTTGTGAAACAAAGTCGTGAGTTTATTTTTTGTGCCTCCCGGTCATTTTGCATTTGAATTTTGGAAAGGATTAGATGGATATGCTGTGAGCTTGTTGATGAATGTGTTAGGGCTATAGTTTAATTATAGTTGTGACAAATTGTAGTGTTTTGTCCTGTAATTTTCTATCTCTTGTTAGTCCTAGCTATCTAAATTATAACATTGTAAAGAAGCCCTATTTTATCCGAGATGGCACCACCCAAGCAACATTTTGGCTAGACTAAATATTTGAAATGAAACCTGTATGATGATGTCTTGGATCAATTTCCCTTGTCAACAAATGATAGGAGGAAGGGATTGGTCCTAATGCGAGGGAAATTCCTGGGGGAAGGGTTAGTGTATAATTGCTCCAACATTGCCGATGCTAGGGTTCCCCTCACTGGCTTGGAATTGTTCAGATTGTGGTATAGACAGAAGAATTTTCCTCACCCTTTTTCAAGTGGATGGATGTATGATATGGGGAAGCTGGTGGTACCAAATGTATTCCCTAATGTAGACCTCCTTAGGACAGTGGCTGCAAGATATGACCCTGTTACACAGATAATCAAGGACAATGATGGAAAGGTTCTATTGAACATTAACAGAGAAGTGGTCCAACAAATTTTTGACTTGAGTGAACCGAGCGAAGACTTGGTTCCTATCAACCTTGAGGAAATGAAGCAAGAGTATGCAAAGTTGAAATCTCTTTTTAGAGCAAGGTTGCTTCCACCTCATCTAGCTAGGGCAAGAGGTTCAAAATTTCATATCAGCCCCAGTGACCAAGAACCTTTCAAATTAAATTGTTTTGCAAACCATTTCCTGGCCACTTTCTATTCTTTATGTCAGATTTTGGGTTTCAGTCCTGGTACGGTAATGACCATTACTTATATGTTCATGGGGGTGCAAATACAACACCCTAACTTCTCTGTGACCTATGAATTCTCTTCTTTCTTGGCTAAGAGGATGCATGAAGGGCTATCAAAGCTGTAAAACAATGATACCAGAACTTAATTATTTTGGTATTTTATGCTAATGCATATGTTTTTGTTTAAGAATGCTTAATTTTTCTCTGAGAGGATGAAATTAAGGCAATCAGTTGATGGAGAAAGATTGTAGTATAGATATGGGTTGCAGATTTATCTTGTAATAAGGAAAGCACTAGTTATTTGCAAATTGATAATTGTTTTGCTTCCAGATTAAGGGCTAGATTAATTGTTAATATACCTAGGATCCTTGAGGAATTACATGATTTCCTCAAGCCAAAGGAGAGGAAGCCAGAATTGAAGGTTTACCATAACTAGGGTGACATTATCCCATACCCAGTCAACTCTGTCTTAAGAGTCTATGGTTTTTAGGGAGCCCCTCATATACTATCATACAATGTGCCACCAAGAGTGGAATTTGAAAAAGTTATGTGGCAGATTGGTTGTATTAATGAGTACAACCTCACTAGAAGGGGTAAGGGAACATTTTTCCCATATTATACAGTGGTGTCTGATTTTGTATTTTCAAAGGGAGGTTAGACGTATTTTGATAATTTCTTTAATAATTACCATTTGAGGTGTGGACCAAAGCGGCAGCATGATCTTGACGGTTTCTTTGCTCTTTTCAGACAAAGAATAAAAGCTGGAAAATTTGTGCATGAGTTCAATTTCCCTGAAGACTTGATTAGAAATGAATTTGATTTGAATAGACAAGAGTTGAACAAGGAGAAATGGATAGCTTATGGCAAGCTACTAGATGTTGTGCACAAAATGGATCTGAAATATGATCCACTATTGGAGTTCAATCCCCACCATAAGAAAATTGATTTTCTGATGGGAAACTTCATGGAAATTATGGGCACATTGAAGACAAAAAAGGTAAATTTAAAATTGATTCTAGGTGTACAAGAGCAAGGTACCAGACCAATTGAAATAAGGTTGGCATACCAGCCTATGGAAAGGTGGCCCATTTACAGGAGGAAAAAGGATAGTAGTAGTGATGAAGATGAAGTGGACATAAAAGGAAAATGGATTATGAAAGTGCCTCCACAACCAAGTCCAAAATTCAAAGTTCCTAGGGCAATCAAAATTATTGATTTAGAATCATCATCAGAAGAAAATCCCTTATCACCACCATTTGAGCCAAGCCCTAAGAGGCAAAGAATTGATCAACCACAGGAGGATCTGATGGATGAGATTATTGTTACTGATCAAGACATGGAAGTTGGTATGCCTTCCCCTCCTAGGCCAGTTGAATTAGTTTTATCTAATTTAGATATGAAAGGTAAAAGTGTATAAGATGCAAGAATGGAGGCATGCAAGGAGTTTCTAGATGGCAATACATTTGTAAAAACTCATGTATTCTTATAATTGGTATGGAGGATGAAGTTTGAAGAGTATCAAGATAAATGTAGGCAGAGAAGAGAACTAAGGCTTGACAGGTCAGACTAGGAGAATGATGAGGAGGAAAAAGTTGAATTAATAGAAGAATTCAAGAACATCACTCCTGAAGAAGGAAGAAAACTGGTGAGTTAGGCTGGTGTATTAATTCTACTTAAATGGGACATTGTAGATGCAGTAGCCTTTAATTCTATTATGAAGTCTTAGAATCCCTTTCAAGAATCTAAAGAAGAGGTCAAGGCAACATTTCAAAACTTTGCTTTCAATGAGGAATATGAAACTCTAGAAATTTGGGCATTGGCCCCACAAGGAAGAAAACCAAATGTTTCTGATATTAATCCAAATTTCAAGGGAGGATTGATAATAAAGAGAGCTTTAGAGACCTCAACCACTTAGGCCACTAATTTGACTGTGAATGTGGCCAAATTGGCCCAAAAGACTGCTGAAAGGGAGGAAGCTGAAAGGAAGAGCTTAATGGAAAAATATAACCTTTTGATCGAGTAGTACAACAAGATGCAGCAAAAAAGTGTTGAGTTGCAAACTGAAGTGGACAGGTTTAGGCATAAGAAGATTGTTGAGACATAAAGTGCTCCAGGAACCAGTACATTACCTTCCATAGCAGGGCCAATGCCTCCTACTTCTCCAATTGTTTCCACACCAAGATCTCCTAGTCAGAGTCTTGTCCTCACCCATTCTTTAGATGATGTTGAAGAAGAAACAAAGTGCTCTGTTGATCCTACAAAGAAGTACGTCTTGCAAAAAATTGATGAATTGTAGGCATCATTAAAGAAAAGTGACGAGGGATCTCTCTTAAAGAAAAAGAAAATTGTTACTACTATTTTGAGGCATTTAAATGAAAAGGTTGATAGAAAATTACTATCTATACATTCTTTACATTCTTTTCTGTTAGTAGCAATAAAGAATATTGATAGGGATTAGGAAGTAGCGATACCAATAATTAAAAATTGGATCCCTAGCTTGCTAGTGATCTGGACATCATGTATAAGGCCTCAAGGTTTCATATAAATAATAGGCCCCAATCATTAAAGCCTACTCATGTGTTAGTAAAATCATTACAAGGTTTTCAGACCTTACCAAATGACTTGAGTAGGAAGATTAGGGAGCTGGTGAAGAATTTCAATGATTGGAGTAACACATTGTTACCTGATATAATTGATGAGTAGGGGAAAATTAGGTCATTTCAACAATGGCAGGCTCAAGTAAGTGAGGCCATCAATGATCAAATCAATTCAATTTGTGATGACTTAGACTATGATTTGTTGGTGAGCTGTATGGACAAAATTATTAGTACCAACTCATTTTTGGAATCTTTTGAAAGGGATGTGAATCAGGTAGCGGTAAAATACACACCTTATAATACCAAGGTGGATGAGGTAATTAATTTTGACTAGCCGACTGATGATGAATACCAGAATTGGGTAACTAAATATTTGAATGAGGAGTAAAAGGAGTGAACTACTAATAGGTGACAAATCAGATGTTGTGGTTGCAACGGTTCCAGTTTTGTGTTGACGACTTTCTCGGTGTGGTTTTCTTGTGGTTTTTGCATCAACGTTCCTCAGCTGATATGATGAACAGGAATATTTTTCAAGGTGGTTGTTGTTGGAACAAATTTTGGAATATCACCAGGTACTCCAATTAACTTGTGATAGGTGTACTTTCTGGCCTGGTACTTGTTTGCTCCTTCATTTTCTATAAAAAGGATTTCAATGCCAAAAGTTCGGGTTAGCAAGTTAGATAATTTTTATCGAGTCTAGGTGAAGTTGCAGAGTGAATTGTAAAGTCCAATGGTTTTAGAGAAATGCAATTTAGTTTTTGAGTCATTCTGTAATTGGTTTTGAGTTCATAGAGATTTAATGTTGTATAATAGTACTAGCATTTGAGTTGAAATGAAAATTTGAGCTCATGTCCCTCCATTGTACATGCATATCTAAACTTTGAATGAAATAACTAAGGGTTGTTTTACCCATCTCACTATTGTGGTGTGTATGATTCTATTTTACCTTTAATTCATGGAACTAATCAAAATGCTTGAATGGGATTATAGGTTGATATGTGTTGTATAAGGATTTGATAAGTAGTCCTGAGTTAGAATGCATACTGATGAAATTGTAATGCAATATTGTTAGGGATCTTATATGTGATGTATTAAATATGTTATAAACCTCTAGATGCTTATGAATTTGACTCCTGCAATGGATATATGGTAGTGATCTAAGTTGTAATTATTAGTGTAGTTTAGTATTTGTTTTTCTTTGCCTAGAGATTGCTATAAATTGCAAATCATTGACTATCTTATACAATGGATTTTGTTTAGTTATCTCATGCTCTAGATAGTTGATATTGTCTATGAACAACCAATTCTAGTTGATATTATCTTATCATGTTGAGCTATTAAGTGAGATCATCTGCTATTGTTAATGTTGTTTATAATAATGGTGCAGAGGTTGTAAACACATTAAGGGATCACCCTCCCCGGTCTTGCAGAGCCCAAAGTGTAGGAGGATTTTAAAGTCTTCATCAGTTGGTCCAGGTCCTTCAAGATGCCTTCGATTGGAATTGGAAATTCTATAGGTAGATTAGAAGACAAACCTAGTTACATTGTAAAAAGAACCAACATACATGTCAACCACTGAATAACCACAACCACTAAATAACCACCTCTACAACTAACTTTTTAATCTTTTATTATCACATGAAAAAAACACACTAATTTCAAGGTTGTTAACATCACTATCGAAATGTTTTAATTTTTTAACATTTCAAACATTAAAAAGTACATCATTAAATTGATTATGTAATGGCATAAAAATTAAAAACATCATGAATTAATTATGTAACCACATAATTCAAATATAATTCTATCAAGAAATTAATATCAAATAGATAATATAATCGCATAACTCATACATTTCAATGTCATTGATCTTCTTCTTCATCCAACTCTTTGTCTGTATCATCCGATCCAGATTCGACATTGTAAGGATTGGTCATATCATCATCATCATCATCGATATCAATTTTGATAATGTCATCATCCACACATATATCATCTTCATGAACATTAACTCCTACATCATCATGATTTAGTTCCTCCTCTTCGACATCTTCGTCAAGGACATCATCAACTAACTATTGATCCTGATCATCATCTACAACATCTTCTAGTTCTTCAGTATCTTCTTCTTCCACCACATTATACTTTATTGGCCTTCCTCTTGGATCATTTCTAACAATAAATGACCAACCTAGTTTACCTAGAACCTCTGAGTAAAATACCTACTCACATTGGCTTGGAAGAACATAGGGCTCATTTCTAGCTTGCTCAATCAACCTTGTATTAACCATGGTAAATCCATTATCATGTTCAATAATAGTTCTCTCAGGATCATTTTCATTCAATTGTAGCCTGTACCATAGGACAACAAACATAATTAATCTAAAGGACTTAAAGTCACACTCAAGTATATCATCCAAAATCCCATAGTATTAATTTTCTGAGACTTCTAGATGAAACAATAGTTACCTAAAAGACTGCAGTTATACTAGAATCACAAGTTTTCTTCATGTCATCCAACATTTTGATTCAAAATTTATGACCATTGCACCACATAGCCTTGTGGTGTTTCACTTGCAATATGTAAAACATGTAAAAATTATTGCAATATCGTCAGTTGATAAACATATTTATTCTTGGCCGAATGTATGCAAAGAAAAAAATCTCAACATATATATATATACATCAATATACTTGAAAATAATTAAATAATATGAGTGATTAATATATTTATACGTACCTTTTTATCTCTTAAACCATATGCTAAATCTATTTTGCTTTGTGTAACATTGGAATCTCCATTATGATGAGCTTCTTTAAACAATGGAGCCACACCTTCCCATGTTACTGCGTGACCAGATTGTTGACATCGTTCAATCCATACCATCATCTAATCAAGATTGTTGGCGACATACAAATGTAGTGCATCCCACTCTCAACCAACTGTATAAAAAAAAAATGAAATTCACAAACGACGTATAATTAGTTAAATACCACAATATACAACCTTAATTTATAATTGATGTATATTGAAGATTAAAAATTAAATAAGTACAATATACATAAAAACCAATGTAAAATGTATTCCAATTAATCTCCATGACCATCTTATAATTACCTCTCACTTTCCTCAATCTACCTTTCCCCATCAGGTACTCCCCTTCAAATTTTTTAATGGATTTGGGATCCCAAATGCGATCTACATGGATCTTTGTTGCAAACTTAGGAAGATATTCACTAATGCACACCATGGTCTGGTATACCATATATCCCTCCACCATAGAACCCTCAAGATGTGCTCATTGTCTAACCAAAGCCTTCAAAAATTTCAAGTGGCTCTCAACCATCCACATTGACCTTGTGTATAGGTCCACACAATTCAATCTCCTCAACTTGGTGTATGAGGTAGTGTTCTTGTGCATTGAAAAATGTTGAAGGTAGACACTTTTGCATTTCACACATTAGACGAGGAATTTTTCTCTTCCAATAATTTATATCTTCTTTATGGATTTCTTTAGATGACAACCATTTACAAGTGATTCAAGGCACAAATATATTAACGAGATTTAACAAAAATATACAGTATATTACATAACAAGTAAAACAAATGAAAATTATAAGATATATATAATGAATTGAACAAATCTCGCTACTTACCTCATGTATTTTCCAAGATCATATATAACTTGCTTGACATTGTTGTCAAAGTTGTCTAGGAGAGATAGAGGTAGAACGTACTGCAACAATTATAAAATGATCTTTTCATTATTTTTCCAAAAGTAGTAAACACAATACACTGAAAAGTACATGCATTATACAAGTGTATATAATATACCAGAATAATTACCTTCATGAAGGTATGCCAATCATGCGTTTTCATCCCTGACCCAAATTCACCTTTCTTTGTTATTATATTGTTTATGTTTGCAGAAAATCCTGTGGGAAATCAAATTTTTCGTATGACTTCTTTTATAGCATTTCTTTGCTACTCTATTAATAACCAAGGAAGGGAAATTATATTAATTTGGTCTCCATCGCTATTTAGTGGAATGAAAGTTTTCATTGCATGATTGGCTTCTTGAATGTCACTACAAATTTTGACAATTTTTTCTTTGTCATGCCTTCCATCTAATATTTTCCATAATGTTTCTGTTATATTCTTTCCGATATGCATTGTATCAAACAAATGCACAATTTGTAGCTGCTCATAGTAGGGCAACCTACTAAATTGTCTAGGACAACTTTTCAGTCCTTGTGGAAGCTGGCCATTAAAGCCTTGACGACCTTCATGAAGCATGTAAGTTAAACAAATTAACAACGACAATCATTGTCAATTACAACATGAATAAACACAAAACAATATAATTAAAAATATAAATTCAAAACATATCATATATGATAGATAAACAATTTGATCTAATGTATAACCTTGATGATTAATTCTATTATATTCCAACTTCCATAGGTGAGGTGTCATTCTGCTTGGTTTTGATGTAGTCTCATCTTTCCCATTGAAAAGATATTTTTCAGTAGTTCGATACTTATTATTTGTATGGAGGAAGTGTCTATACTCATCAAACACCTGCTTTCCTAAACTTGTTGAACGACGAGATTTAATCTTTGGACCACAAATTGGACATGCAAATTTTTCCTTTGTTTGAAGACCTACAAGATCATATATAATTGGATTAAATATGTCAATTTTTTTAAATTATATATAATGAATAGATTATTTTAAAAACATGCATGATATCTACTTCATCAAATTAAATATTGTTAAAGTGCAGTCGAACGGTATAACATACCACAAAAATGTGTTAGCCCTAGGGCATCATTAATTGTCCATACAAGCATTGCATGGAATTGAAATTGTCTTTGTCCTATTGGTCTAGAGACATCATACATAGTGACGCCATTCCATAACTTTAGTAACTCATCGATAAGAGGCTTGATATATACATTCATATCTTTAACTTGGTACTTACCTAGTTGAATGAACATAAACATTACATAATTATTATAACCATTTTACTGCAATATATATAAATTAATGTACATGACTATTGAATGAAAAAATATAAGTCATTATGCAACAAATAAGACAAATGAGATGCTACTACATTAAAGAAAATTGATGTAAACAAATACCTAGAACAATCATTGACAACATTATGTGCTCCCTCTTTATTGACATCTATGGAGGAATGTTATTGTTGATAACAAAATCAAGCCACACTAAGTAAATAGATCTCAACTCTCCAAATGGATTGACACCGTCCACTCCCAATGAAAGCCTGAGATTACGAGGTTCTTCCTTAAAGTGTGGCAATTTTTCCTTCATGTCCCTAAATGCAAAACCATCCGTAGGAATTTGAAGAATGTCATCTCCACTTCTATTTCATGCATGGTAATCCATAAATTTCACTAAGATTTCACACCTAAATAATCGTTGCATACGTGGAATAATGGAAATATAACAAAGAACCTTGCGAGGCACCTTTTTTGTTAGTTGATCTATTCGATATCTATTGATATGACTTTCCGGGCATTCTGTTGCAAATTCCTGTTGTTTGTGATATATGATATGATCATTGGGACATGCATCTATTGCTTGATACTCCATTATGATATATTTCATAATGACACATAAATATCGGTATGAGCGAGGAAAAAGATTTGATGGTGGTAACAAAAATTCACCAATCAATCTACATTAAAAAATAATTTGTTCATATAAAAAATATTAATGGTACATATTTCATCCTTTATTTACTAGTGATGAACTAAGAACAATTAAAATAGATGAAAAAAGATGACATTATGACATACCTTAACATCTGTGAGATTGCTATGTTTGATAAACCATTCATAACCTTCAAATTCAATAGCAACAATACAATAGAGAGAAGAGTTGTTTGGGAGCCTTCATAAAGGGGCTCATATGCCTTCTCAAGTATAGGTAAATCATGAACATCATCAAAGTCATCTTGATCATCATGATCAGCTCTACCACTAAATGTGTCATGGATCAATGTATTCGTACCATCATCTTCAACTGTGTTTTCTGGCGCATGATCATCTTCTTCCATAGGATCATTAACTTCATCTTTGATATTCACAACTCCATGTTCTCTTCTTGCAAAACAACATTCTTCGGGCTGTGATAATCCATATCATCTACCCTAGGGTTCCCCACCTTTATAATAATAAGACACAAATAAACCATGATCATGATCAAGTGATTATATATATATAATGTTAAAACGATATAAACATTTATAAATTCAATCAATATAAACACATATAATGAACAACTTACCAATGGATGATAATCATGCCCCCCTTCAACGTGACCATGTTGCCTACAATGTTTCTCAGTTGTTGTGATTAAAAGTCATCTCGTCTTTAAGCCCTTGCAATTATTGCAAGGACAATAACATTTCCATCACCCTTTCTTTTCAATCTAGCCCACAATCTATCAAGTGTCTCTTCATTTTGTTCTAGACTAATATTATCGACATGATTTTTCTTTACCAAGCTTGACTATTTAGATCTTCAAAAAAATCAAACTCGCACTCCAATAATTTTTATTCATAGATAGGTAACATAATCTAATAATTATGATATTTTACACCAAAAAAATTTGGCATGCAACCACCCTTGCAAAAGAGAAGATAGTCTAAAGTTAATGACCCCAAAACACTTTAAAATGCTAATTCCAAAACTTATTAAATTCTGATTTTACTATGATTTCCAACCGTTAAGACTCCTAAAATTAGAATATTGAACTTGATTGCAAACTTCCTACAATGATGGAGGTAGCGAGCTAGTAAGAGAAAGTTACCCATTCCTAAGGAGCAACAAGTTGGAATCATCATTGCTAATGTCAATACGGATTTATCCTTTTAGTTAAAGATGCAATGTGTCACTTCTTATGATGAGCTTAACCCTAGGGCCCTCAACATTGAGAGAGCCCTAATAGAAAACAACAAAAGTATTGGTAAGAGCATGATTAGGGTACAAACTCTAGGCCTTCGTAGAAACATAAACAATAACTATAGTGGATTAGTGAGGTTGCAATACCAGAAAAATTGAGACATTGTAGGTAATAACAAAATCTTTCAATCTAAAGATTGTAGCCAATAACAAGCACACTATGTAGTTTAGTGACATTTATAAATGCAATCTATGGTAACAAGAATGACAGTCACTTGAGATGTGACAGTCAAAAAGAGGCTGAGTAGTGACAAGATGATAAAGCTCAAACCTTGCATAGTAAAGTGGAGATTTTAATAGTGAGTTTCCTTACCCCCTTTCTGACCTTAAGGGTTTTTCAAATTCTTTTGGTAGTGTTAGACAAGGAAAATGCAATCAAGGAATGACTTTCCAAATGAAGTAACAGTGGTAATCATAGGTTCAATGTTTCTTCTTAGCCATTAATGTATAATGGAGGTAGTGGATTTCATGTTTGAGTAGTGTTTTGAGACTCATCAAAGATGGGAGAATAGTGAATAATACCTTGTGGACTGTGAGGTAGTGTCAATAAGGTTGAAGGATCTTAATAACTACAATACCATGAAACAATGAGTCCCCTATAGTAAGTAGGCAGTCTATAGGGCATAGTTTGATTTTATAGAAGGATTCTCATGAAAGGAATCTTTGAGTGATAGTGAGTGAGATGTTTGAGATTGCAGCTGAGGGTGCAATATCCAGTCTTAAAGGAAGTTATCAAAGTAGTAAATGTGTAAGAAAATAAAATCATACACAACAAACAATTCACAATGTTATCTTGCATAATGCCTTGAGTTTGAAGAAAAAATCTCATTGTATCTTCATGATGAAAGTGGTGACCTTAATGGTCAATAATAGGCAACCATGATTTTAAAACATGTTATTGTACTTATGGAGGAAACATTTTAAGCAAGGCAGTGAGTGGTGGTTTGGAACAATGGCAGGTATGAAGGACTTGCTTTATATGCATACTATGCAGTCTAGCTTAAGACACCATTCTTAGAAGAGATTGAAGGTGGATTATGGAACTCAAGGGTTACAATGAAAAGGATTAAAGCAAAGAATAAGATCTATTTAAAAGCCATGGTCATGAAGATATTAAATATGTCACATGCAAAACCCTAGTAGCTAGAGTAATGAATACAGTGCCAAAGAGGATAGTGTGCTGGGACAGATTTAGGAGATCTCCACATTATCTAATTAGGGAAATACATCATTTATTTATCTTTTTAATTAAAATAAATCATTCTAAAACCTATATAGGATACATTGATACTTCAAAAGCCTTTGAAGGAATTTGAGATTATGCAAATATATGTCAAGTAACATTCATAAGGTTTAGAAAATTTTGATCACTCTCTAGAATAGCCCATTAAACATGGGTTGTGCTTGAATGCACTACATAATTGATATAACACAACCACTCTACATATCAACCAGAGTTATAGGCTCTTTATTGTAGCAATAGGTAATCACTCTTCGATCATGCTATAATTATATCCTAACTTGTTAAACTTGAGACAACCTGAATGCACCCAATGATGATTGACACCTACATTATACAACTTGAGTTAACTACATTATATGAGTGCCTCCATTTCTATCACAACATAGCCACATTAAAATTGGGTCACACATGAATTCATCATGTATTTTTTATAGCACAACTATGCCACATGACCAATAGAGTTATGGATCACATAATTATAGTCACAAGAATTTGTTCCTTGGTTGTGATCTTATGGTGATTCCACACAACAAAATTTGGACATGAAATTCTCAAAACCCTAAACCTCTAAAAATGAAATCTAATGAGATGTTACTTTAAATTATGATTTTCAAACCTGGAACTACAAATCTAACTTCACAACTAAATTCTACAAAAATACAATTACTACCCTCAACCTGGCGATATCTTCTTGAATTTTTTCTGATTTTTTCCAAGAAAATCGTCCTTAGTTCTCCAAAAATTGTCTCAAGTAGATCAAAACACTTTCGCAATAAATCAAGCGTCAACTCAATTTTCTTTATGTCAGCCACAATTTGATTTTTTTCTATTGTTCATGTTTGTTGAAAATTCGATGAAAATGATAGCTGACATTTCGACAAACCCTAGGTTCATCGAAATTTCGACGAACGTCAGGGATAAACTTTCAAAAAATTGAAAATTACACATCAAATTTTACAAGCACCCGATGATACATCAAATTATACATATTTTGTCGGATAGTTTCATTGGATTTTTTAGTCAAATGAGTTAGTGATTTTTCCTTAATAGGCCCTTTAATTCATTTTCCAAGCCTATTTAGTTACATTTTTTGAAGAGGAAACCCAATATTCATTAATTCCTTAACATAACACTTCTTATTGAGCAATGTGTGTCCTAGGTTTATGGATCTGGGACCCATTTTTCCATGGGTGAATGGGTCCTCTCTTGACCTTAGGATCTAAATTTAAGTTATACTTTTTGTGGGATTTTAATATCTCTAAGTGTGTATTCAGATGTCGACTTGTGATATTTGAATTTTTGGAAATTGAGATGCATATCTATAAATACAAGGTTATTTTCTAAGTTTCACCTAGATAGTTTTAAAGATATATTTTTTATGTGACTTTGTGATAGCTAAAGTTGACGATGAAGGGAACTTTCAAAGGCATTCAAGAGAATAATTATCAGATTTTTATTGCAGCACTCAAGATCCAATTGTTATGTCAAAGTCATCTATCATCATACATCTTTTTGGAGCTAATATGGTAATCTAGCTATCATTATCCAATCAAGCATTCAAATCATTATTTCAAGAAAGATTCAAAGTTCAAGATCCACATCCATTGAAGCCATCTCATACAAGTTTCATATTTACATTCCAAGGCTTATTTAAGGGTTTTTCGAGTGGCAAAATATATTTTTTCATTCTTCTCTCCCTCTTTCATGTTTCATTTCATTTCAAGGTTTGATTACCCAAAGGGGGTTTGACCAAGGCAACCCATCATTCACCAAAAATAAACAAAATTTCCCTCTCATGTTGTGTTTTTAGATATTGTTGGAATATGGTTGCCATTGATGTCAAAATTAGATCATAGATGAGATGGCCCTGATTCTGAAAGGTGATTGTTGATCTAATGGTGTCATTGAAGTCAAAATAAGATCTATACAATATCATATAGATGGTGTGGAAAAGAATTAGAAGCTTTGAAGAGAATTGGGCATCAGTCATTGAGCTTATCACTTACCAAATTCATTGAAAAAGACAGTCAAATGTTTGTTAAGTCTACAAGGTATTAGGCCTCAAGCCTCAAACATACCTCTTACCGAGTCACTTAGAAAGATGAAGTAAAATCTGCTAAGTTTGGTGTATTTAAGACTTCAAAATTCACATATACATCTTACCTTTGTGTTCAAAGGAGTGTGTATGGAAGTTCTCTGAACCCTACAGAGGATTCAAGCATCTCAATTCAAAGTTATTTCCTTCATAGGTTATGAAGTATGGTGAAGGATGAAAGACCAAAATCCAATAGGGTTATGATTAAAGACACTCACAAAGGATTTTATCAGGAATTGCGAGTTAGAGGTATGGCTTGAACCTTACCAAATGGAAAGTATGGAGATTGGTGTATGAATTATGCATGAAAGTTGACACCCAAAAATCTAATGTATCTTTCAGTCTTCACAGTTTGAAGGCATGTTTGTTGGTTTTGCATGAAGAATAAGGTATCCTTGATCCACGACATATGATAGGAGAGTCAAAGGTTATTTGCTTAAGTGATGAGTGATGGATTTTGATCAATGACTATGATCAAACTGAGGAAGATCAACGGTGCCTGCTAGTCTATGACACCTATGGTGGGACCCCATCCATGCCACATGGGGGAGTAGGGAATAGTGTAGATCAAACAATTTTTTCATCAGATGGAGGAAAAAGTACCTGGTGGGTCTTGAAGATGCAATTCAGAAACATGGCAACATGTCATTTAATCACTTCATATTGCTATTGTGAAGTGGAGTGATATGATTGTTCTAGGGATGAGCGATGAATAGATGAATTTGACATCAAAGGTGGACAAGTGGCAGGAGCCCGCTAGCCCACTAAGATTTTGTGGCCCCATGTCCTTTGCTAGCGATATAGTGGGGGACAGTGTAGATTTTTTGGAGGTTGATCCAATGGTAATTAGTAAATGTATTCACATCATGGGAATGACATCTGAAGTCATTTGAGTTACAAAAATACCTGATGAATGATGATCAATGGTGCATGTTTGAAGAGTGAATGATCTAATGACCATTGTTGAGCTTTCTTGCATCACATGATTAAATGGCGGCAACTCAAGAGTTGAAGCGATATGTGATGGACAAGGTCTATGATGGAGACTCAAAGACCATTTATCTGATGGTAATGTTTTGAACATACGAAGAAGAGTGAGGAATGCTAGATCATGGTGTGAAGAACTAAGAACGATGACCCAAATTCAATGATGAAGATCACAAACAACTAAGCCCATAAATTAGGGTTTCATCTAGTAACTAAAATGGTGAACACTATTTAATTCATTCAATTGCTCCAATGACCAATATGGATGAAGATGAGATTTTTAGGTTAGTGGCACAAATCCTCATGTCAAGAAAAATGAAGATCATATTGGATAAATGAAGGAATGAATTAAATGCCTGTGTGATCGTAAGATTTTGTAGATTGCTATTCTTAGCAATTTGCATGTATCAAAATTAGATGTTGTAAGGCTTGATGCAGAGGTTGTGTTTCAAAGAAGATATCTAGTAAACCTTATCAAATTTTTCTATGATGAGCTAGACAATGTTGAAAGTATAATCATGTGGAAAACCCTAATAGACTATTCTAGATGATATAATCATGTGTGAGAATCTCAACACAAAAATTGTAGAATGATGGATTCAAGCAAAGAAAAGATAAAAAATATGTTTTAAAAGTGTTTTATCTACTGAATGTGATCTTAGAGAGAATAATATCTAGGGGGAAAAGAGTGTGATTAATAGAGTCATGTATTATTGAATGTGCGGCAGACGTAGAGTGAAGAGAGGATGGAGTGTAGAAGATAGAGTATGCATAGATTTTGAATGAGGAGAACCCAAAAGAAAGAATTTAATAGGAGTCAAGGTTAACATTCAAGGTGCAACAAAGTAGAACAGAGAATGCACATGTATCCTAGACTATAATATAGAAAATATTCTAATATTTTTGCATTCATGGAGTAGAAGTGAGTATCCAATTTAGAGGTGTCTGTGTAGAAGAGAGTGTTGCAGAGACAACATTAGAGGACTAAACAATTACAAATAAATTTTCAACAATAGAATTGTAATAATATTTCTATATTTCTTATTGTAAATCTAATTGGTGGGTGCCATTAGATATCTAGGTAGGTGCTCAAATTAGGGAGTGGGTGCTTCCTTGGAGTGGTTGCTCCTAAAACTAGGGGATTGGCATCTCCTTAGGGTTGGTGCCCTTAAAGCATTGTAACTTGTTACGCTATAATTTTTCCTTGCTCCATGAAAAGTTATCTATTGACTTATAAATGGCTCAGCCTTACCTAGGCGGTGTTTTTTTTAGTCATGCGAACTTGGGTAGTGTTTTATGTAGTTCGTCAAACTCCCTGATTTGTCGCTTAAGCTTGTTTTATTTTAAGTTTTTGTGTTCCTTCAATGGGGTGACACTTTTTATAGTTCATCGAACTTTTCCTTTTCCTTCCTTCTTGATAATTGTTGTTGAAGTGGCATTTTGACATAATATTTAAACTTGGGCACACTTTTATGTAGTTCGTTGAACTCTCTACTTTGCCGCTTATAGAGGTTTGCTTTCAAATTTTGAAAGATGTTCATGATAAAAGCAGTGAAGTAGTAACTACCACATATTGTGGGATATTAAATTCTCTTCTACTCTAATGTTTTTCAACGAATTTTTAAGAAAGTGTTAAGTGCTAGAAAAAAATTCTCCTCGTGACAAGGTTTATCGAGGATGAGTTGGGAGAGGCATGAAAATTCAAGCTGTAGGGTTCACAATTGAAGGTATTTATATTATTCACTTGTTTCAACTTGCTTTCCTAAATATTTTGTCGACATTTCAAAAGGTTGTCTATTTTTTGAGCTATAAATTCTCATTCATGGCAAGGGTTAAGTATGTAGGTTATGAATATGTGTTTGGGATAACTTATGAGGGACCATAAATTGGAGATACCCATCTAGGGCCTATGAATTTGGATGAAATAAGAAGTAAATTTAATAAACCAAGTTCACCACCCATCGCTGAGCGAATATTTGATAGTGGGTTAGTTGAGGCTGCCACATTTCCCTTAGCAGTACAATGCCCCAAACTCATCCTAGAATGCATTAGGAATTATAATTCAAAAACATGAGATGTTAAGATAGAATATAATCGTCTACTTCTAAAAATCTAGAGGTCCACCTTCATTTCTTGTCTAAGAATTGAAAAAAAAGATGAGTATTCACCCATGAATATTACAAGCTCTCAAACTGAATTCTCTGCAAAGAAAGGGATCTACAAGAATGAAATGGTGAAAAATTGGTTGGCCAAGCCTGAAATGGGTAAGTCTCAATTGCCTCAGAAGTTGCATAGAATCTATTTTGTAGACGAAGTGGTTGACATTGTAGTATTGTTGCATAGGATAAGGGGGAATGGATATATTTCTTCATCCAAATCATGTTATGTGGAGAGAAGTTCCTAGATTGGGAAAAAAATATCAGTGATCACCTACATGAGTTGATGACCTTCAGCCTCAATAGGTTCTTTTACATGTCTTCATATTTGATATATGCCATCGCCAACACAAGACCTTGGCCTAGATTAAGACCAAGTGACCTACCCCCATAGAAACTACCCATTTATGATTATTTTTATAAGCTACAACTTCTTAAGAGCTTTCAATATTTCTAGAGAGTAACTGATACTTTCAGTATGAGGATGGTCAGGGAATTATAGGGATGTCTTGCAATGTGGTTTTCACCTAAAGCAATGCAAGTTCAAAGATTATCTTACATAAGGGTTGGTGGATATGCTAGGTCTCCAATCAAATTGCTTAAGTACCTTGAGGATAAGTGGGTGCTCATTGAATTAAGCAGATAGTTGGCTAATGTAAACAGGTTGTGCCAAGGCAAGAAAGATTCACAGTTTGCTTTCCTTTTGGTTTTTGTTCTTATAGTTGTCAATCCATGTTTGATGCCCTAAATATTGAGAGGGAAGTGTCTAAGTATAATATGATTTCATATGAGGAACATGTTCCTTTTGATTCAAAGGATTATATTAAGAATAACTTGAAACTAATCCCTAATTTCTTTCATCAACCTAGCCTTGAGGATTTTTGGGCTGACTATTTTGATGAGTATGAAGTCAATAAAAGGAGTTGGATGAGGTTTTCAATGGAATATATTATCATCCATGACCTTAAATGGGATCTACAAGGCATTGTGGACTATGGGTCAGATATGGTAGACCTAGTCTATAAGTATGAGTTAATAAAAAAATGGTCTATCCCTGCCATGGACTAGAGTGGTAGGGAGTAAGAGACTATTGAGGCAAGGAATAATGATGTATTGAATAGAACATGAGAATGGATGAATAAGAAAAGAATAGAACAATATCATACTCACACCAGATCTAAGGATTCATGACCTGTTGAGGGAACTTCCCAAGCTTCTGAAGATGGGAAATTAACTGGTGATACCTCCTAGTCATTACCATCAGGATCTCAACGACATGGTGGCAAGGATCCACCAAAAAAAAAGTGTTTTCAAAAACTTTTGGGGAGGATATCCTTAACCTACCTATTTTGGAAAAATAAAATTAAGGAGAAGAGGAAGAAGATGGTTTGGAAACCTTAAATATCAACTCCTCTCCCTCTCAGGATGTATCACCTATCAAGGAATTGAGTGTACCACAAAATTCATAGGATGTTTCATCTATAGTGGACACCCCTCCCGTTACAAGAACTTTGTTTGGATCTTCAACATTGAAATTAGTCAATGTCCCAGTTAATCGAGCTTGGTTGGAGGATACCTTGTTAAGAAAAAGGAAATTTGTATAGCTTAATGTACCTAAACAAGATATGGTAGGACAATTATTGCAGAGAACCCCAATCCCAAGGATGAAGAAGTTGAAAAATACTGCAAGATTGGTGGATGACATAGAATCAGGTAGACTCCAAGTTGAGATTGTTCATCCTTCGATACGAAAGGATGCCACTCAAGTAACATGAGGTGACTTCAAGGTTAGTAGAATAGATCTTGGCCCCCATACCAAAGAGGGAGATGCTCAAATATTTTATGTGTCTGTAGCCAGATTGGTTGAATGGTTTGAAAAGGATAAGGAAAGTAAGGATGAACTAAAAGCTCAGGTACAAGATTTAACTAAATGCCTAAGGTTTGTTTTTGAGATTGTCCCTCAACCTCTATCTCAGGTGATTTCCTTTGTTGAATTATTAACCATGATTGGAAAAGAATTTGTGGCCAAAATAAAAAGTAGTCAAACTCTTAGCAAGGCTATGAATGAATGGAGTGAGTGTCTAACTAAAAAGGGAGGTTTTGTTATTGTTGAATCTATGAAGTGTTTCCAGGAGACAAATTCTTTGAAGACTAATTTGGGGGAATATATTGTTTCAATTGAAAAAGAAAAAAAGTTATGGAACAATTATCAAATTGAATTGAAATTAATGCTAAGCTGGGATATGGAGAAGTTGGCTGCAAAACAAGTTATACCTAGTGCTTCAGACGCCCATTACTTAGTATAGAACAAAGGAGTGGAGTGGAAGTTGTAGATTGCTAAAAAGAGTTTGTAGAAGATTAGAGAAATCATTGATGAGTGCACTATTGTTTCAGAAGAATCTCTAGGTACTTTGGTGGCTCTTGAGTTACTACACACTAAAGGTGAGATTGGAAATGACATAGACATCAAAATTTTGATATATATTTTCCAGGGAATGGTTAAAGAAATGCTTGATTCACCGTCACTCGATGATGAGCATCTGAAGAATCTTAGTGAATTACATTTGGTCACATCCCTAGTGATCAATCTCATGAAATTTATTGAATGTTTCCTTGAGACAGCTAAGGAAAACCATTTGACATGGAAGGTATGCATGACGAGTGTGACCATTCCTCAACATAAAGAACTATTACACATCCTCAAGAATTTTCAAGCCTTTCAAAAAAGACAAGTTGGAAACGAAGCAACGAAATCATGATGGCTCAGTTGCTTTTATTTTATTTTTTGTATTTTTGAATTATGGTCGGTTATGGACAACGAAGAGGTAGTTGCTCACCTACTTATTTATTTGTATCTAATTTCATATGTGATATCTCTCTATAGAAACTTTGAAACTACTTAATACAATATTTTAGCTGTGAATGAAATTATTGTTTGTCTTTGTGCATTCAGTTTATGAGGTTGATTTGGGTTCTTGAATCTTTGTGTTTGAGAACATCTTATTGCAATATACTATCTTTGTGTAAGTGATGCATTTTTCTTCATAATCAATTTCATTTCTTAGATGTTATTGGGTGTATGTTTTAATTCCTGAATAGTTTAACTAAAATTGGTCTTTGTTCCAATTCTTCTTACTTGCTAGATCTTGCATCTAATATTTAGAAATTTTCTTGATATTGGGTTTGCCTCTACTATTTTTTGGTTAAAAGCATACATGATGTTTGATTTTAGAAATTAAATTCATTGAAAATCTTGTGAGGGATTTGTACCTTGATAAAATTTAGAGGATATTTTTCTTTGTTTAAAGGTTAAATATTCAAAGTTGTTTGGTTCATTTTGGTACCTTTCGAACATGGAATTATGATATCTCAAGGTGCCCAATATGGTAGCCAACATAAATGATCTTCATTTTTTTGATGCTAGATTAGGATAGTAGCTCCTAACAGCATTTCTCATCGTGGTTTTTCCCATCTTGGGTTTTCCGCGTACATCCTGTATTATGTGATGCTTGTGTGTGTGCATATTTTTGTATTTACATGTTAATTCTCAATCTGCATGAAGTGCTTAAAATAAAAATTTGAAAACTACTAATTTACCCCCCTCTTAGTAGATTAATGTGTTCCAACAACTAGTACTAGAGCTATAGGTTCCCTAGTTGAAGTTTAATCAACTCTAGTAGATTCTTCCAGTGTAAACATAATGATAAATTAGGAAGTTTCTTCCACTTGAACAATCCACCTCAGTTCAATGGAACAAATTATGTTATGTGGAGCTCTTTGATGAAGGGATATTTGGGATCCCTAGGATTTGATGTTTGGATGTCAATCAAGAACAAATACATTCTTCCTCCTACTCCTCCCACTGATGCTGGAAGAAAGAAGGATTATGAGAATGATGAAAAAGCATGGTTTTCCATTATGAACAACTTATCTAGATTTGTACATGGCAAGGTTATGCATTATTAGACTGCATACAATGTTTGGGAAAAATTAAAGAATATCTATGAAGGAGATAACAAGGTGAACCTGGAAAAGATTCAAGTGTTGAGAGCTAAATTTTAAGGTCTAAAGATGATTGACAAGGAAAACATTACAGACTATCTTCTGAGGGATGATGATATAGAAAACTCTATTAGAGGATATTGAGAAGAAGTAAAAGAAGATGTCATTGTACCAAAAGTTATAATGTCGATGACAAATAGATATGATCCAAAGATCTCTACAATTCAAGAAGGAAGAGAAGTGGAAAAACTCACTCTTGATGAGTTGCATGGCATATTTACTGCATATGAAATGAAGATGGGAGACGTCGAGCCTTCTAGGAGAGAAGTTGCATTCAAGGTTGTAAAAAAAAAAAGGATGGAGAAGATAAGAAAGAAAAGGCTACAATCATTGGATCAGAACATGAAGAGACTGATGATTAAGAAGAAAACTTCTTAAGAATACTTAGGAAAGGATCTGACAAGTATAAAGGTAAGTTTCCCCTCAAGTGCTTTAATTGTGGTAGAATAATTCAATTTTCTTATAAGTTCCCTTATAATAAGGATGATAACTCTGACCAAGAAGGAGATAGCAAAGAGAAGAAATTCTATTATCCAAAGAGAAAGGAGCTTGGAAAGAAAAATAAGAGTTTGTATATTCAAGAAGAAATTTACTCATCTGATGCCAGTGATAGTTGAGATGATGAGCAAGATCATGCACTTTTGATGAAGGAAGAAGAGGAAGAATCCCTCTTCATGGCCAAAGACTCTAAGGGTCAGAAGGATGGAAAATTTGAAGATTTATGTGAAGAAGGTGAATAGGAAGTAGTTGTTGATCTTAAGGGTGAATTAATCAATGCTCTTGAAGATCTCAATGATCTAAGGGATAAGTTTGATGATATTAAAAGGGAAAATAAACAATTGAAGAAGCATGTTCAAAAGGAGACTGACAAGCTAACCAAAGATCTTGAGGAATCTAATCAGATGGTAGTAAATTTGAAACTTCAAGTGGAGGAAGCCAAAAGAGTGGAAGAAGTGATGAAATCAAAATTAAAATCTGAAATAGATATATGCATGAAACTTGAGGTAGAAATTGTTTCCTTGATAAAGGACTTGCAGAAAGCTAAGGAGCATGTTGAAAAAGGCTTGAAGTTGAAATGTGGTTTTGAAATTTTGAATTAACTATTAAGTGTACAAAAGCTAGCTAACAAAGAAAAATTAGGCTTAGGATTGGAGAATAGGAAAATCTCTTTTGTTGATAGTTCTACAAAGTTATATGAGCAATTAAGGGTAGGAGAAAATTTTAAATATGTCAATGATAGTGATTGCAAAGGAAGTTAACTCAAAGAGAAATGTACAAAAGTTGAGAAAACCAAGGAAGAATAGAATTCTACTGCAAACAAGAAGGAAAACCAATCTATTCCAAATGATTAGAAGAGAAGGAAAATTTTTAGAGGGGTTGATGTTGATGGATTTACAAAAGTGCATGATCGAAGGAGGCCAAGACAAAAAAGATCACCTCATCCAACTCAAGGAAATGCTAGGATTAAGTATTCATCATACTGCTATGATTATTTCTATGCTTGTAATCAATTTGGTCATAGGGCTAGAGAGTGTAGAGTTGTCCCTAAAAGGAGTATGAACTTTGTGAGAAAAAAACTCTTTTTCTCCCTTGATGGATATGAATATAGTATATTTCAACTGCAACAATTTTGGTCATGTAGCTAGAGATTGTAGAACAAGATTTATAAGACCAAATGCTCAGTCTAAGAAGAAGAAGAACACACCTTCCAAAATTGAAAAGGAAGTTGGGGTTTCTAAGAAGGAAAATAAATTTGAAAAGAAACCTAAGAAGGAATGGAAGGAGAAAGAAAAAAGTTCCACTCAATCTATGATTTCCCAAACAACATTGTATGCAAAGAAAAAAACTTTGTGGGTAATTGATAGTGGCTGCTCCAAGCACATGAATAGTGACAAGAGAAAATTTATAGAGCTTAGGAAATGCAAAGAAGGATTAGTAAGTTTAGGTGACAATATTATTGTGAAAACTCATGGTAAGGGAATCCTGAGCATAGATGGGAAGAACAAGACAAAGGATGTCCTTTATGTTGAGGGTTTGAAACATAACCTCCTAAGTGTTAACCAGATGTGTGACAATGGTTACAAAATTGTATTTAACATTGAAAGATGCAAGATAAGAAATAATGTTAAGACAATTGCACAAGGAGTAAGGACTGATAGTAATCTCTACAATCGTTGTGAGGTAAAAGATAAAAAATTCTAATAAGACAAGTAGATGAAAGTTGGCTATGGAACAGAAGATTAGGGCATGTAAAATTTGACAACTTGGTAAAGATAAGCTCAAAGGGACTGGTTAGGAACATTCCTAAGCTAACAAAGCCTACAAATACTATTTTCCAAGGATGCCAAAAAGCAAAGAAAACAAGGTTTAAGTATCCAACAAATTATTATTCAACCACAAAACCCTTGCAAATAGTTCATACTGATCTATGTGGTCCCACAAGGACAATAGGATTGCAAAGTGAGAGATATTTTATGTTACTAATTGATTATTATACTATAATGGCATTGGTAACTTTCCTAAAGGAGAAAGTTGAGGCATTTGAGAAGTTTAATAGTCTTAGGAAGTTGGTGGAAAAGGAGACTAGGAGAAGAATTAAGTGCCTAAGATTAGATAGAGGTGGAGAATTTACATCAAGTGAATTTAGTAGGTATTGTGAAAATCATGGAATCAAGAGGCAATACTCTACACCAAGAGCTCCACAACAAAATGGAGTTATAGAGAGAAGAATCAAAATAATTAATGATATGGCTAGAGCAATGTTGAGTGAAGCCAAGTTGATAGATACTTTTTGCAAAGAAGTAGTTAACACTATAGTATACATTTAGAATATATTTCTTCTAAGAGAAAATAGTGGCTGAAAACAAAGAAAACCCAACATGCTTTGAAAAAATCCAATAGAGATCACTTATAAAAGTGCAAACTGCCTCCAGTGAAGAGATGACATGTCAAGTGGGTGGGGATTCTCAGGTTTAAGAGAATTTCCCTCGTGAAAATCTTCATCAAGCTGACATGTGTCTCAACTTTCTTATAAAAGGAAGACAATAATCAAAAAGTTTTACAGCCACCATGTCACACATTTTGTGCCTTTTAGAACCACTTTTTCTTTGAGCATGGATTCATCTCAAAGCCAAAAACATATAAAAGCCGAAAATAAAAAACTGATTAAGGAAAAAATGCTTCATAGTTCTTTGAATCCTTCTGGGCTACATTGAATTAAGGTAGTCTCTTAATAGCCACAAGAGCACTAAAATACAAAACTATGACAAAGTAGTTATTAGAGTTCATGACACCTAAATTTTTATTTGGACCTACAAACTGACATTAGGTCCCTCTATAGTACGTTTCATTATTTTTTGTCAACTCAACACCATTGGACCATGATAATTCTTGCAAAATGCATCATTTGAGAGTAGTATAATCTTTCCAATAGGAATATTTTGTGTTTTGTGCATTATGGGGCTAACATGACTACATCAACATGTTAGGGTGGGAAATTGTATGATACTAGAGGCCCTAATGCATTCCTAAAGTTTCCAAATCCTTCCAAATTATTTTACAATAGGGTAGCTCTTAAGAGATCTAAGAGAAAAAACTTTCCAAACTTTTACTTTCATGTTCTCTCAATGAATGTAACCTATGAATATTTTTTCTAGACTTACAGGTGAAAGAAAAGTCACTCTATAGTAACCTATCTCAATTTTGGTAAACTTATAACCATTTGACCATGCCAAAAATGAATGTATTCTTACAAAATACATCATTTGAGAGTAGTATAAATGTGTCAATATGCATAATTTTGGTTCCACACATCCAAGGACTAAACTAACTTTTCCAACTGTGTCATAGAAAATTGGACCCTCTTGAGAAAAGAGACAATTTCATGCATAATTGGACCCACTTTGAGTCCCTTCACATCATTTACCCTTCAAAACAACATTTATAGGCCCCTTAGAACCATTATTTTTTTATCTAGAGGCCCGTTTTACCAGAGAAATCACATAAAATATGACAAACAACATTTAATTATCTCATACCCCAAAAAACCACCTTCAAAAAGCAGTAGTGGGATCCATTTGCCACCTTGGGTGAATGAGTCCCCTCTAGTGGGACCCATTCACCAAGGGTGGAAAATGAGTCCCCTTTGAGGGAAAATTCAATTTTGAGGAGAAATTGGATTAATTGAACTTTAATTTCCAGTGAATGTCGGCCTCTTAAGTATAAATAACTGGAAAATAAGGTTTTGTTGCTTATAAATCCTCATTTTAAGTCATTTCACACATCTTTTTGTCATTTTTCAAGAGCAATTTCTAGAGTCAAGTCTTCTATCACAAATATCATTAGAAAAAGTTTATGTTTTAGGGTAGCAAACTAGGGTTTTTGTAGGTCTTGAAGCTCACTTCTCTTTTCAAGATCTGACATTTCAAAGTGTTGACAATGGATACCTATGGTGAATCATGAATAAATCTAGGGTGAAGATGTGCAACTAGCCACCAAATCACACCTAAGGACTTGGTTTCATAGTGATTCCATCTTCCATTTTCACTCTATCTTCATATTAAGGTTTGCATTTTGCTTGTTTGTCATTTGCATATCATTTCATTCCTATTTTTCATGTGTTGTAAGGTTTCTAGGGTTGAGATATTGCATCATATAAATCATCTTTTCATTTCTTATTCTAGAGCAATAGAATAGGACCTTTGTCATATTTCAGCTTTTCCTAGTCTTTAACACATCTAAGACTAGGCTTTATGCAGATTTTTCTCCATTCAAGGTTTAATTACCCAACTATAGGTTTGACCAAGGAAAAACCCCCTTTAGACAAACAATTTTAAGCTATTTTGTAGGAATTTTCTGAGATCCTGAGTCGGGTTTCCATCAAAAATTGTTGTGCAAGTGTCAAGGTGTAGATCAAAACTTTGAAGCTGTAGAAATTTGAAAGTGGACTGATTCACCATGCATGGAGAATGAATCCTTCTTGAGGTGAGGATTTGATTCAAATGCAAATCCAGGTTCTCGACTATCAGAAAATAGTTTATATGTAAAAAGTCCTAACCTGGGACTAATTAATCTAGGTTGGCAAATGAGTCCCAGTCAGCTCAAATTCAAGTTTCATAAGTTTTCTAAATTTTTTTCTAGTCTTCTCCAGTTTTCTAGGTGCACTCATTTTGAAAAATAGCCTTCTTTTTAGTTTAATTTTCATTTTTGTTTATTCTTTCAATTTTTTGCAAACAACACTATGTTTTCCAACATAGCTTAAATCTTAGTTTTACATTCATAATCAATCATATAAATCACTTGGTTACATTTGGTTTACTTCATTTATCTTAGATAACATCACACATAACATAATTTGAATGAACCCTTAGAATTTTTGGCCCTACCTCTCCTTTTAGGTGAATAACCCTAGAAGAGCAAGAGAAATCCCAAAGAGCCAAAAATTGACGGTTCACCAACACATTGAGGGGGGAAGGTAAATGATACTATAGAACCCTCAGTTCATTCCTTGCATCTTTGAATCCTTCTAGGCTATATTATACTAAGGTAATCTCTTTAGAACTCGAAGAGAAAAACTTTCTAAACATTTTCCTACATATCATCACAATCGATCTAAAACATACAAAATTAGCATAGGTTCACCAAATATATGGGGTTTTATACTAAATTTGAAATGTTTCGCTATACTTACTAGAAATAGAAAGGAAAAAATAGAGTGTAATGAAACTACCTATTTTCTATTTCATTCAAGAAATGACATCCTAAAAGATAGAATTCACTTTCAGCCCTTAGGTGAGTCAATTCTATGGAAGATCTAGCAATTTTACTTTTTGTGTGTGGATGGGGTAAATATGACTAAAATGCACTCTTGGGAGACAAATGAAAAATACCTAATGATCCCAATTATGCAATGCAACACTTGGGTGATCCCACAATACAGTGTTACAATTTTTGGCCAAACTAGACAATGAACTAATTTTTTCTAACTAAATCTTCACTTTTCGAAACCTATAGTGGTTAAACCATGAGGAATTTGAAGATGATGCAAACTAGTGATTTGTGCCATTTTTTCTATAGATTCTAATTTATATTTTTCAAAATGTTTGGAATCAGATTGCACTTCTTTTTCTATCTCCTTCGAAAACTAGTTTTTTTCATTAAACACCATTTTTAAGGAGTGATGCTCATTGTATACAACATAACTTTTTTTTCCGTGAAGGATAAAATTCTAATTTTTTCAAATTTAGATTTGTAACTATGATATCTAGTGCTTCTGATTGGTTTCATAGTGTTTTATTGAATATTTTTTCCTTAATCAAGTTTTGAAGTCAAACCAATTACAATTCAGACATAGGAGGACCGTATACAACATAAATTTTTTTGTATGTATTGAAATTCAATTTTTTTTGTTGGATAAAGGACATCAATATCTAGTGCACTAATATTTTTCAAATTTTTTTTGATAATTTTCTATTTTTCCACGTGCAAAATGGAGAGCTTGATTTATTGGTGAAAAACCTATGTTCAATCAAACTAAAAAATTAAATACATAATAAAACCAAAACATATTAAAATTATATTTGTTGGATAGCTCGTTCCAAGGACTACCATCATCCAATTGGGTCTATGAAGTCTCCTCCATTTTTATCCTCAACTCAAGCTTCGAAGGGAAATTTTTTGGATTTTTTTGGTGCCAGAGGTGGATAAGGGGGGAAAAGGGGGGGTTCGAGCGAACCCCCTTTGAGGTTAGCTCGAACCAGGGTTCACTCAAACAAGGGTTCGAGCAAAACCCCCTGTCCACAACCCTTTCCTTTACTTTTTTTCTCAGGAAATGTGGGACCCAACATTTAATGGGTTCACTCAAAGGGGGGTTCTAGCAAACCCCATTTGGGTTTGCTTGAACGAAATGTTCATTCAAACCCCCAAAAAGCAATTTTTTTTGCATGGGGGCATTTTTTGAAATTTTGCTTCCTCACTAGAATTGTAAACCATTTTTGTGGGTTTACCCACTTGGATCTTCAATTTAAAACATAACATTAAGAGAATCCACAATTTCCTTTCAGATTTGTGAAGTCTAAATTATTATAAACATGTCATAAAAAATGCTACAAAATTTCATTATGATAAAAATAATGACAAAAATGACTAAATAAGGGTTTTAGGAGAAAGATTAAAAATACCAATTTCACTCATTCATGACATGCAAAGGTTGAATTTGGTAGATGAAACATAGGACTATCAAAAACAACAAACCTATGGTAGATCTGAGAAGGGGAAAATGGTGTGCACCCATTACAAAATATTGTTTTTAGAAGTTGTCTTGGAACTCATTCACCTATAGGCAAATGGGTATATTTAAGGCTTTAAAAATTTAATTTTTGGGTCCCATGCTCATGTGTTTGTAGTTCCATATTCTCTAAGTTTCACAATTGGAGAATCAGAAATGAATTCAGGATTTGAGTTTCTTTGGCTTGACAACAAAGGTGACAACAAATATAACATTACAATTTTTCACTTTTAAGGTCTTCAACGTTTCTTCAACCTATGGACCTACTCATACAAAAAAGGGGAAAATTTGTATGTTTTGGTCGATGGGGATTTTCCTTGGTCAAACCCTGTTTTCGTAATTAAACCTTGAAATGAAATGAAATAGTGTGAAAGGAATGATTAATGAATAACTCAATGTTGCAACTCACCAAAAAATTGAATGAACCTTTGAAAATCTAAAATATTGATGAGGATATCTACATGAAATGGCTTCAATGGATGTGGATCTTGATGCTTGAATCTTTGACTTGAATGCTTGGATTAGATCTTGAAACCTACATCACAATGTTAGCTCCAAAAACATGCATGATGCAAGAATACTTCGACATGATGCTTAAGATCTTGAATGTTGTAATAAATCCTTAATAATTCTTTTGTTGAATGATCTTCACAATAATGTTTGCGATTATGAAATTTTTGTTGACAACTTCTTGAAATCCTCTAGTTGATTTGATAAAATAACCTTGGATTTATAGACATTTATCCTTAATTTCTCTAGAATTAAACATTACAAGACGACGTTTGAAATTTAAATTTGGGATGATAAAAATACTAGTAAAACATGTTTTAAAAATGGTTTCCAAGGCCTAGGCAGGACCCATTCACCCATGGGTGAATGGGTCCCAAGTCCCTATTCTTGGAACACACATTGCTCAAGGTCTTTAATTATGTATTGGAATTAATTGTTGTTATGTTTTCCCTTTGGAAAATGTAATTTATAAGGCTTGTAGATGTAAAATAGGGCTTATTAAGGAATAATTAAGTCTATTTTAATTAATAAGGCCTAAAAAAATATGAAAATGTAAAGTAGTACATTTTTCAAACCTAAATTAAGGCATTATTAACTCCATTTTAATTCAGGGGCCCAAAAAAGTGTGAAAATATAAATGGATACATTTTTCTACACTACATTTAGCCTCCACTTTAGTGATACGATGACCTTACGTCAAACTCACACTAAAATAGAAAAATACATGTCAAGAGGGGTCCAAGCATACCAATGTTGATGGGATAGGATGACAAATATCAAGGAGGTGGCCAAGCCCCCAAGATCCAAGATCCCACATCAAACCAACATAGGCACAAAGGGACACACACAAGATGTATGATATGTAGCAACAAGACAAGATACACACACATACAATGTTAAAGACTTAATTAAAGAAAAATAAAATAAAAAAGGAAAAGGGGTGGATCAAGCCTCAACTATTTTTCCAACTCAATGTGGATCAAGCCTTATTTGTTTTTCCAAATTTGTTTACAAGTGGAAACCCACTATCCCCTATGCAAACAAACATGTATGCTCACATAGGCTAGTAAAATTTGTTGTCTACTAGGTGATCCCCCAAAAGTGGAAAATGAGATAATATTATTAGGCTCTCATAACCATACCAAAGTTATACCTCTTGATAACTTCAATAAGGCACCAATATGAACTTTGAGCTTCATATGGCTTAACAAGCTACATTATGCTAAACACTTATGAAAAAAATGCAAATAGGATAAGACATGTTCAAGGGGTTTTTTCTTAGTTCATGTAAGGTATCTTGTTAGGGAAAATCATGCTTAATGTCTCCCAAAGAGGGCTAGTTGAGGATAAAAGATTCACAACTTAGGGAATGCAATCCATAACATTACTGGTAAGAGGAATATCATATGGTCAGAAAGGTCACACTCTTGAAGGATATTGTTGACGTCAATTTTACTCACAACAAACAGGGAGAATAAATTCCAATGACACTCTCAAATTTTTCAAATTTGTCTAGTGCCCATTTCAAAATTTTTCCTTTGCACTTTCAGAAGTGCACCTGAAGAATCTACCTAAGTGACCTACTTTGGAGAGTCAAATTTTGGTTCCTATTGATTTTTGTGCAAAACTCATTTACATAACCACTCGTGTGTCCTATGTGAACATGCATGTAAATCTTCAGCTTCCCAAGATAAGTTTTGTCAGGGTTTTGAAAAGTGAAGTTGGAGGGTTTTGACACTTTTCTATTGTTTGCAAACTTTCAGTTTCGCAAAGTAGCCTCCCTTTTGAGCTTGCATTTTTCAACTGGGTGATTTTCAAATCAAACTGATTGTTGCTCCCAATTCTCCATACCAAGATGAACTCACATGTTAGGTTTCAGAGTCTCATGAGCTGATTTTCTATTTTTACCAGGTCAAAAGCAAATGCAATTTATTCAGTTTTGCACCTACTTTTCGGAAACCTTTATGAGAGGTCAACTTTGACCACTAATATATTTTGATGGGATATGATTCAATAAAATTCCTCTTGAACATGTGCTCACTATACCAAAGTGATCTACTATGTCTAGTGGCAGCTTCCCAGGAGTTGATTTGTTATTTTTACGAAATGGCAATTTGATGAGTTTTAATTGGTTCAGGACAGTTGATTGTTGTAGAAAGTTCAATTAAGCAACTTTGACAGTGAATATCTTTCACCTCGTGATCCCTTTTCCCAAACTATCTTTTGCACTCCATTATCTGTGGTGCTCTGTTGGTGAAAGGAACTCAAAAATAAATTTATCTATGAAAGAACTTCTTGCTATTTGAAGTTTTGTCCTATAAGAAGAGAGGTGGCGACTCTATTAGAAGAACCTATTTAAGAGGTGAATATAGTTCTAGATCTACAAATATATCCAATCAGAAGAACAATTTGCAGCAACTGTAACATTTCCAGGTATTCTTCACACATTTAAAGGCTACAAGCATGAAGATAACTTCCTGGATGATTATCTCAGTCTGAAACATGCTGATGAGACCTTCCCTTCAAGCAATGAATGTGAGGTTGTGAAGAATAATGGGAGTCCAAGTCTTCCGAGCCAAGAACATGACGAAGAATATCAATTGGATTTACTCTTTGAAGAAGAGATAAGTAATCAACAATGTTGTGATATAATTGACTATGCCAATCCTACATGTGTTGAGTGTAATCTTGATGCAAGTCTCCATGATGAGATAGAAGAATATGTTGAATTAGGAAATTCTCTTGAGAACATCAGTTTATATGCTACAAGTGATGAAGAATGCAATGAATTTCAATTTGAAAGACAAGCCACAAGCAGCTCCAATCAAGAAACCATTGATGGTTTTTAGTTTGATAGAGAAGATGTTTGTGTTTATCCTCAAGAGGATGCACATGATAAACTCAATGAAGACATTCAGTCCAATAATGAAATGCAAAAAGAGGTGGATTGTTGTTATAACAGCCCATAAGTAAGTAAATATGAACAAGTGAACAACCTACTCACTATAATTGGTTGTGACCATGCTGTTGACATTGTTGTTAGCAATCCAATCTCTTATGATTGGGGAAATCCAATTTATGATCAACCCATTGAGTTTTCAGAATTTGAAGATGATGGCATCACGGGATATCTTAATCTATAATTTGATAATGTATTCAACTCTAGTGAAGGTCAAGAAGAGGAAGTGGTTGAAAGAACAGATCATAACAATGATCTATTGAGTAGTGAACAAAGCTCAAATCTGTTAACCACTGAAAATTAGAAATGCACACATGAAGATAACCCTCAGTCATTGAGTGTTGTTCATATTAACTTTGGCAGTGATGATGACCTTCAAGATGCAAGGTATGATGCATATGTCTTTGATTTTCCTTCTACTTATGAACCAGCTGATCATGATGATGATGTGGATGAAGACAAGAAGCCATTTGATTGTAATGATGCATTGTATGATGAATATGCAAGTGAGCGTGCTAATGCAAACTCAGAGATCTGTTTTGATGAGTTTGGAATAGTAGATGACCATGAGGATTGCACATCCAATGAGCCAATTTTTGAAGATTTTAATGCAGAATTAGACAAGTGTCTGTTTTTGTAATTTCTAGATTTTTTATTGTGTTTGATAAAAAAAACTCAAACACAATCTGAAAAAATCTAGAAATTACAAAATCTTCAGCATTATGGATTGTGGAAATCTAATAGCAAGTGTTTGTTTGTTGACTTGAATGAGCCTAGTCAGAAGTCTTTGAATGTGAATGAAGATATTGATTTCAATGAGAAATCAGATTATCTTTTTGAACCAGAATTTCTCATTGTTGAGCAAGCTTGTGATACTAAAGATGATGATATGTTGTGTTCAGAGGATGACAAGGTGACTATAGATGAGGACAAGTCAGAAATATCTAATGACTCTCTATACTAGCATGATGAAGAATAGTTACAAACTGTGTCAATAGATGAGTGTATTTCTTTGCATACACTTGGAGATGGTTTGCATGATGAACAAGATCTTCTAGTAAGTTCTTGTGATGGTTTCACCCATGACATGAAAAATAATGATCAGAATGAGCTCAATACTTGCAGCCATGGGGGCAGAATGTGAGTGTTATTTTTGTCAGTTGGGAGAATTTTTCACCAAATGTGGCAATGTGCAAGATACTGAAGAGAGTTATTTTCAGCTTTAGAATGATTTACATGATGGATATGATCAGTTTTTGCCACATAACAATCATAATTTTGAGATTATGCCTAACTTTCAAATGCATTGTGGTTATGAACATGTTGATAATGTTGAATATGATTTCTAGTTAGGAGGTATCAATATGTTTAATCAGGAAAATGACTGTGATTAGGCTATGCTTTTATATGGTGTTGATCACCATTTTCAAATATTTCCACTTGATGCAAAATCATAGAATGAAGAGAGTGGTAGTGATGTGGCCTATATGATTTGGTTGCCACTTGATGACAAAGTTGAAAAAAGAGAAAGTTTCCACTTGCACAAAGGCAGTGTGATGCATGTGCTTCCACAGGTGTAGTTGTTCATGTTGTTGTGGTTTGATAGAGGCAAAAATGAGTTGAGGGAGATCAGCTCTTTTTACATAATTGTGTTTGATAGAGATAAGTACTGACTCCCCTTTTCATTTGGTGGCCTGTTGTCACCAGATGAAGTTGAAAAAGAAAGATGAATAAAGGAGCAGTTTGAGGACACCTAATGGACTCAGAATTTGGTCTACTCCCTAGAGATCTGTAATCTTGCTCTGCCCATAGGGGGCATACATCCTTAGTTGTAACCACTAATGGCACTCTCAAATTTTGCAATTTGAATTTCCCATTTCAAAAAAAATCCTCTGCACTCTCAGAAGTGCACCTGAAGAATCTGCCTAAGTGACCTACTTTGGAGGGTCATATTTTGGTGCCTGTTGATTTTTCCTACAAAACTCATTTGTAGGCCCACTCATGTGTCCTATGTGAATGTGCATGTCAATTTTTAGCTTCCCACGATAAGTTTTGTCAGGGTTTCGAAAAGTGAAGGTGGAAGGTTTTGACACTTTTCTCCTATTTGGAAACTTTCAGTTTTCCAAAGTAGCCTCTTGTTTGAGCTTGTGTTTTGCAACTGGGTGATTGTCAAGCCAAACTAATTGTTGCTCCCAATTCTCCATACCAAGATGAACTCACATGTCAGGTTTTAGAGTCTCATGAGCTGATTTGTTATTTTTATCAAGTCAAAACCAAATGCAACTAATTCTGTTTTGCACCTACATTTTTTGTAACCTTTCTGGGAGGTCAACTTTGACCACCAATACCTTTTGATGGGATATGATTCAAGAAAATCCCTCTTGCACACATGCTCACTATACCAAAGTGATCTAGTGTGTCCAGTGGTGGCTTCCCAGGAGATCATTTGCTATTTTTGCAAAATGGCAATTTGATGAGTTTTAATTGGTTCAGAACAACTGATGCAGAAATTTCAACTGAGCAACTTTGATAGCAAATATATTTCACCTCATGATCCCTTTTGCGGAACTGTCTTTTTCACTCCATTCTCAGGTTTGATGTCTACATGCTTGCAACTTTTCATGGCTCCAGGAGGTCGTTTGACCAATTTTCCATGTCGATTCTAGAGCTAGATTGGTCAGTTTTCACCATTTTGCAAAAGTGCCTAAAAGCAAGTTTTAGTGAAAACCCAATTCAAATTTTCACTTCAAATGCCCTCAGAAGTAGTAACAGATCAATTCTAGTTGAAATTTATTTGAAAACAAAAAAAAATCTAGTAAGGCCCACATGGAGCCCGCCATGCTTTGCACTTTTATGAGGTTGTAAATTTTGCAAGGGTTGAATGGGGTATAGGAATTCATCAATGACTATCTCAAATAACTCCCAGTTCACAATGTATCATGCAAAGCAAACTCTTGAGGATAACACTCAACAATGTGAGTGTAATAGAAGGTCACGTATTTTAAATATTGATTCATCGCTTATGAATGCAATATCAGGATTTTTGGCTAGCCATATAATTTTGCAGATGGGTGGAATTCTCAAACATCTCAGGATATATATTCTTCCATCAAATAGATGAAGATGACTATGCAAGGACAACATTCACTTGAATTGCCACTGGACAAAGTTACAACACTAGCTTTTCACCATGAGAGAAATAATTCAAAGAATGATTAAGCAAACACACTTATACATGGTTACATGTTTTCAACCAAATGTCTTTTATATGCAAAGTGAAAGAAATAGTTATTAGACTATTGTAGCAACTCCAAAGTGTGCAAGAAACCATGGTGATAGCACATTAATTGTGCAATCTGTACTCATTGAAGTGAATGATCTGGTTAACTAGTCAACCTGGAAATTGTTGATAAAGTTACATATCAAGAACTGGCAGCCAGTGTTTGTAATGTAAAGGATCAAATTTGTTTTAGGGAATTGATTCAACATTGCATTGACATCAAAAACATAGAGGGCATGAATGGAGGGAACATAAAGCAACATATACACATAATAGTTTGTTGAAAAGACCAATCGGCTTTCAAGAGATTTTGAGGGCACCATATTGCTAGTAAAGAATGGATCAATTTGATTTTGCAGCATGGGAAAGGATTAACTTCAATGAATGGCGTGACTAAAGCTTGGATTGGTTTTCATGAAAACCAAAAGAGACGCCTCATGGGTGATTAGGAACTCATTAAACACTTTATTAACAACTTTGTGCATAATTGGCGCCACTGGCAGTTGAGTGGGGTCCATTTGATAGCGTAAAAGAAAATAAAACACAGCACCAGAGTATAAGGGAGCAGCTGTGCATGGAGCAGAATGCACAACATAGATTTGTTCAGAATTCTTTTGAAACATTCAAGCAAATTAGTGTTACATGCAATGGATAAGGCAATAGCATACACAAGGCCTGTGACTCTTCAAAGATAAAATAAAACCCTCAGTGTTCACAACTATGGCAGGATAGGTACAAAATATATTTGCTAAAAAGTATTCAAAAAACTTTCAAGCAAATGAAATTGGAGATGGGCACGGTTCAAGACAGGGAGTAAGATGCGGCCAAAGGAGGCCACCACACGCTGGAAAACATTGGTGGCAAGAAACAAAAATGCATTTGTTGAAAAGTCTAAAAGCTTCTGCGCAAAATACATTCATCAAATGTAATATGAGGAACGCCTGGAGAGTGCAGCTCACATAACAAAATGTATTCAATGAAAGGTCCTCAGAAGCTTTTGAACGCCGCCATGGATGGAGAAGGCGCTAGTCAAGGGTATGGACTTCCATCAAAGCTTGAGAGAAGATGAATGGAGGGTTTTGAGGCACGCTGCCTATACATCGAATGGATTGTTGAAAGTCCCATGATGGTTGAATACGGTGGAATGAAGTGTCGAAATGGCTTTAGAGACCCTCGAGCAAGTTTCAGTCCCAGCGCAACATATACACAAAACAAGTTGAAACTTTTAAGCAAATGCTGAGAATAAAGGGCGAGCAGATTTGTGCATGAGGCGCGGCCATGATGTGTGAAAGAAGGATCTATGGATCTGTTTATAAGGGCACCGTTGACAGTAAGCTAATTGGCACCCAGTTGAAATGAGATTGAAGAAGGAATGCCAGCAGGGATGCAGTTGTAGATGAAACGCCATGACTACACGAGATGGAGTTGCAAACAGAGGAACAAGCAATAGACGACAAATGGAAAAGTTAGGGCATAAAATGGAGAGCAAGTCAAGATCACCGGCTCAGAGTGAAAATTCAAATGCAACACAATCTGGACCCTTCCCCGCTAGCTCGCCCAAATAAGTTGGGCAATCTTCAACTCCCGCGAGATGGCGAAAATAAGCCACGTGGCAGCTTTGGCCCGGGCAAGGCTTTATTGAATGGATGAAGTTTGTTCGAGAGCTTTCATTTTCTTTAAAGCAAAACATTTAAATGCTATAAAGTGCCTGATGACATTTTTAAAGGGAAAAGCATAAAGTTTTTTTAAAAAGATTAAAGTGCCCGAGGAGACTTTGTTTTAAAATCTTCGATGCAGCCGAATCGTGCTGGTTCCCCACTAGCTCGTGGTTGGAAAGTGCTCGCTTTTTAATCCCAGCAAGCTGCCTAGATCAAAACACATGGAGTGGTGGGTCCTGAAGAGTTTTTTAAAGGCTTTCATTTTATGAGAAAAGCTTTTAAATATTCGAGTGAAAGTTAAATGTTGTTGGGCCAACATTTAAGAGGCTATAGGTAAAATTTGTTTACCCAATGATGTGGCTTTAAAGCCTCATTTTCTTTAAAATGCAAATATTTTTAAAAAAAGATATGAAGGAAAGCATGAGGTGGGCCTAGGACGTGAGATTTAATTCGCCCGATGAAGTTTTTTTTTAAAGGATGGTTATTTCACTTTTGTAAAGTGAAATAAAATTTAAAATGCTTTCACTTTTAAAGTGAAATAAAATTTAAAATGCTTTCACTTTTAAAGTGAAATAAAATAGTATGGGCAAATATTTTAAATGAGTGATACTTTAAAGTGCATGGGTGAAAGGTGCAAATGTAAAGGTGAAAAATTATAACATGGGCAAAGTGAATAAAAATATTCGCTCAGAAAATGAGCGTGAGTGGCATGAGGGGTATGTTTGTCAAAAGTAAATAGTTATTCACTGAGATGGAGTAAAGATTTAAATGGCACGTGAAGGTCAAATGTGTTGTGGGTAAATATTTTATAAGCTGAGGAAAAGTATTTTAATGGGATGCAATGTAAAAGGAATGTGAGAGAAGTGAATATTCACTTTATAAACAAATGAAATGTTTGCTAGCGAAAAATGTGCTGCAACAACATTATAAAATGAGAAGAAACAATTTTTTCATAGGGAAGCAGAGTTGTTTTTAGTTGTTGGGTAAATGGAGAAATTCCTAACATGGAGAAATTTTTTGTTGTTAAGCAACTTACAGCAAGGCAAAAATTGGAGGTAAAATAGGTTTGTTGAGGAGAGATGAGAGATGCTTTACATTTTGTTGTTCAACGAGAATGGAGCTACTAGATGGCATCTACAGATCTTCTTCTAGAACATTCCATTCTTCTATTTCTTCTCTTCTTCTCTCATTATTCTATTGTTTTGAATTCTTGTATGGGGCTAAGTAGATAGAAAATGTTATGTTATGAGTCATTATTTGAGTCTATAAGCTAGAAATTCTGATTTCATGAGAAAATATCAGCTAGTTTGTGCAAATAAATCATGAATGTCTTCAAAGTGTTTCCACATTCATCAATATCTTCAAATTGTCTCCATATTTGTACACATTTAGTCATATGAATTCAACAATACAAAGTATCTTTGAGTTTGTCATTTGAAATTTCATGAGATTGTTTTATCTGTTCATGGGTCTGTTTCAATGAAATGGTTAAATTGCTTTGAGCAGATGATTGTGATTTTAATTGTGCAATTTAGATCTGATAAGCAGAGTTTGATTGATAACAGGAGATGATATGTTGGTGTAATTCATTAAGATTTTGAATCCATTGGTTGAAGTCTATTTATTGATGAATTCTCTTTATGTGTTTGGATCCATGGCCCAGAATTAGTCACTAATCTGTTGTTCAGCCTGATGCATTCTTAGAAACGTTTAAAATTCAAAATTATTTAAAATCTTTGTTGTTTGGTTGAGGTTTTGGGCATTGTATAGGTTGACCCACCTTGGTCCTGCAGAGCCAGAAGTGCAGAAGATCTTAGTCTTTGACTGAATGTTGTCAGTTGGCCAAATCAATATTTGAGTCTAAGCATAAGACATTGGCTAAGTCCTTAGGATTTAATTGATTTGTTGATATTTGGAACACCAACAAATTCTTCATAAACAAGAGTACAAAGAGCCTATCCTTCTTGAAAGTGTAGGAGTTGATGGTGACTCCTCAACACCCCCAAGATCAATTGCGACCAAAACCACTTCCACAAGAGAGAGAATGGAAAGAATGTTTGCTTCACAATGCAAGATTGATTGATTGCTTGAATGAAGCTTGAATAGCTTGAATATAAATGTACATGAGATGCCTTGCTTATATGGGCAAGGTTGAGAGATAGGTATGAATATGATGTTGACAAATGTCATTATCCTATGACATGAGACAACCAACAACCTAATCACCTAGGAAATGATGCATCCTAGCTAGATAAGATAAGTTCTAGATAAGACAACTAGGCCTTCTAGAAAGAATCTCTTACCTAAGTAAACTTAACCATGTGAATATGTCCCCTAATTTCCTAGTGAATGAATTAACTAGGCACAAGACAATTATTCACACCAACACCCCCCCTTAAGTGCAACTTAGGGAGAAGATTATTATGCAAACTGTGCAAAGACTATGACTATGGGTCCTGGCTACTAGGCCATGTTAGGTACCCATTTACAATGCAAATGATGCAATCTCTCACAAGCAGAGAAAAGGAGAAAACCCAATGGGACAAAACTCCTCTCCAAAAGAGAGAAAACAAAAGAAAACAAAAGACAACATGATGTATGGAGGACTCAATGATACCCCCCAAGGACAACATGCATCGTGTATATACAATCAAATACCCCCCCATAAGAAGGAAGTAGAGAGATAAGATATCCCCCCCATGATGAAGAAGACCCAATGCTGATGAAGAATGCCTGAAAATAAAAGATGACCCAATGTCTACAAGCAACACATCTTCCCTTAGGAAGAAACAATATCATAAGCTGATGATGAAGCCACTCCATGTCCAACTGAAAGGAGGAAGCATGAATGCTCATGTATGCCTCTGAAAACTGATGAAGATCCTCCAAGCTTGAATGAGCCACAACAGAATCATGGTCAAACTGAACCAAGAAACATGACAAATCAAGTGATGGAGGAGACTCATGAATGTCAATCTCCAAAGACAAAGTAGATGGGATAACAGTTGTACTGAAACTGTCATCAAAGAGGAGAGAAATCCCCTCAAGTATGTCCTCCAAATCTGCAGTATGAGACTCCATGAACAAGTTAGAAATCCCTGTCAAATACTCATCCCACAAAGCAAGATCTGAAAAACTATAATCATCCTGCTGAATAGAAGCATCAATGACTGAAGAAGCAGGAGGTGGAGGAGTAGGAAGCTCAGCACTGGCCTCAAGAATACCAAGGTGTAGATGACCAAACTTCTCCTCACTATCATGGTTCACACTCAATGAAGTGTGTAATGCAGTCAAAGGAACATTATCATCTTTTGAAGCAAAATGTGAAAAGGAATATACACGAGATGAATGATCAACCATCCTGATAGCAACAATATCCCTAGTCTCCAAGTCCCTTATGTACACCCTATCTGGAGTGAACTCAACTGTTTTACCTTGACCCCCATGAGTAATTTGGTAAATAGAAAGGAGATTAGTGGACAAGGAAGGAACACAAAGTACATCATTGAAAGTCCCTTCCCCCATATCAATAGAACCCTTCCCATTTACCTTCATATATGTATTGTTACCCATCAATATATGAGGTGAATTACAAGGCTCAAAAGAAGAGAACATGTCCATAGAAGATGCCATATGATGAGATGCCCCTGAATCAAGAAGCCATCTATGAGATGCAGGACTTGCAGAGGCCAAGAGTGCTTGTCCTTTCATCTTGTGTAGCCCAGAAGTAGATCCTGTGTCCTGTGACTTAGATGAAGATGATGGAGTTGCCGATTGAGATGCAAAAGAAGAAGTAGCAGACACTGATGAGGGCAACTTAATGTTATTCTTTTGAAGAAGGTGTGTGAGTTCATCAATCTTCTTATTATAACATCTATGCTCATCATGTCCTAATCTTTTACAATATGCACATTTTGACTTCTTCTTTTTAGATGATTCCTCTTTAGAAGAGGATGTGGATTCAGGAGTGCTATGTGAAGGAGGATCTTTACCTTGCTCATTAGACTTGGGTGCCTTGTTCTGCTTCTTACTGTTGCCACTTGAGTCCTTTGTCTCCTTTGCAACAAGAGCATGAGATCTAGAAGACTTCAATGTGACCATGTGTACCAACTTTGCTTGTTCCCTTGTGAGTTGAGCTGCAAATTCATCAAGAGAAGGCATTTTGTATGCAGTTCCAAGAGCATCCATTGTAGCATAGAAAGTAGAAACAAACACTGAATAATCAGGACCAAGCTTAGCAAGAATAGAAAGTATCAACTGTTCATCCTCTTTAGTGACCCCACAATTAGATAACTGCAATCTAAGAGAATTTAGCTTAGAGAAAAAGTCTTGGACATTGTCAAAATCTGAAGGATTAAGACCCGTGAGTTCATTCTCCAACTTAAATTTCCTCATCTTATCTGGCTTACCAAAGAGACTCTCTAAAGTATTCCAAGCTTCATTAGGATGAGTGCAAGATGCAACATGATATCTAAGATCTGGAGAAATAGACAACTTCAAAGTTCCAAGAGCTTCATTCCTTCTATCAAGCCATTTTCTTTTCTCTTTTGCTCCTGCAGGTTATGGATCTTGACCAAATGTGATTCGTTGCAACTTTGATTTTAATAATAACAACTCCATTTCAGATTTCCACTCATGATAGTTATATGGAGTTAGAAGTACAACTTTTGTCAAATCCATGATACAATGAGATATTATAAAAAAAGAACAAAAATTTTCCCTCACAAGAAATCAACCCCTTTTGTCCCAAAAAAATTTGCACTTTTTTGCAAATTTACAATAATGTGTCCCAAAATATCAAATCAACTAAAAAAAAGGAAAATCTGGAAACAAATCTGCAAAAAGTGCATGAGTAGATCTGAAGTGCTCTCGAATACCTTTCCAATGCCACAAATTTGGAGAAAATCGGAGATCAGAGCACAAAGATATGAGCTCGGAAGCAGAAAATGATGATCGGGCTTCAACCTGGAAAAAGGGGCAAAAAACTGCAAAATCTCTGCAAAATATCTACACCACTGAAAAATTCAGATCTCCACCTTTCCGTCGATATTTCGTTTGAAAAATTTTGCCTCCGTATGCAAAAGTTGTGAAAAAATGAAAAAAAGGCCTATAAATAGGCACTTGGGGGCAAATCAGGACAGTACAACACTAAATTGGTGCAAAAATTGCGCATCCGGGGCTTTATTTTCGGTCATCCATGTGACCACACCGCCAAGAAAAGCAAAATAAAAGCCACCGAATACAAAGGTCGGCCAATACAAACTATGTGGTCTAGTATTCAAATACAACAAATGTTTTATAAACAAACAATTTTTATAAAATATGCCAATGAACTATTAAACCAACCATATTTTTAACAAAGGCACCTGCGTACGGGCTTTCAATGTGAGTTGATGGGCGGACAGGAAGGTACAAACCGACGTTGCACTGCCAATGAGAATGCAGAGACCACCGATGCTAGCTAGACTCGTACCCTTCGCTGTGCAATCAGGAGATCTCCATTAGATTAGTGTACCCTAACACTTCAACCGACAGATATCTTATCTGATGGCCGACAATGGAGATGACGCAGAGGTATATGCTGTCTAAACTACCAATTGTATGCCTTATACCTGCCGGTAGTAAAAAATAGCCGACCACTAGCACGATCTGACCAATAGTGCCGATGGATGGATCTTCAATTGATGATCAAGGACGCCGACAGACTATGGACGCGGGCCTGTGGATTGACCATGAACCCGTTGCAGTGACCGCCGATGGCCTGTGGATTAATTGCGGACTAATAAATCTCTGCAATGAATGAGAGATGACGACCAATGGAGCCTTTGACCTTACAGACCGCCGATCTGGGTGACTGGATAATGACAACGTACTTCGCTGATGTAGGTACCTTGTCAAATGCCGATGTGACTGCCGGGTGACCAAAGGAAAATCGACGACCAGGCATAGATCGTACCCCAAAGGCAGTATATACCCTGCGTACAATTGATGTACCAAAAATTGATGACCACGGCCGGTACCTGCGCAGAGGTTATGGAGATGCCGCAGAATATGTCGACCCAAATACAATTCACAAAATATTTGTCCGAATAACAAATAAAATTTCGCCCCGAAATTTAAATACAAATCCGCAGAAAATATTTAACAAAATATTTTTTTGCGAAAATAATAAAATCGTACCACTTGGGAAGCTATCCCAGCAAAAAAAAATTTGCCTCAAAAACAACTTTACCCAATATAGGCGAATTTACAGTCAAAATTCGTCTGCGGAACCTTCTGATCTCAACCGTGAGGTTCTTGAAATCCCAATCTACACCCAGCAAAAATCTTCAAGCCAAAATATCACCCTCGAATCTGGGAAGGAATCTGCAACACCTGGAGAGCTCTGATACCATGTAGGAGTTGATGGTGACTCCTCAACACCCCCAAGATCAGTTGTGACCAAAACCACTTCTACAAGAGAGAGAATGGCAAGAATGTTTGCTTCACAATGCAAGATTGATTGATTGCTTGAATGAAGCTTGAATAGCTTGAATATAAATGTACATGAGATGCCTTGCTTATATGGGCAAGGTTGAGAGATAGGTATGAATATGATGTTGACAAATGTCATTATCCTATGACATGAGACAACCAACAACCTAATCACCTAGGAAATGATGCATCCTAGCTAGATAAGATAAGTTCTAGATAAGACAACTAAGCCTTCTAGAAAGAATTTCTTACCTAAGTAAACTTAACCATGTGAATATGTCCCCTAATTTCCTAGTGAATGAATTAACTAGGTACAAGACAATTATTCACACCAACAGAAAGATATGCAAAAAAGACAACATAAAGGGGAATTTTTCTTTAATAATAAAATATTGGCTTTAGTTCAATCCCAAGTCTCCGATAACCACGTCATGATTGCACTAGGGTCGCTCTTGGATACTAATGTGATATTTACTATTAATCTCAAAGGGACTATGGTTATTTCTAGTTTTGTTAAGAATCATAAACATTTCACACCAAATTTTCACTTCATTAATAAAATAACATCATGAAATCGAAAGATTTACAACAATGTTTCATAAACATCACAAATTATTTGCTATCACTTTAGTAGATTTAGCATTAAGAATTCAGCAATTTCATGGAAAACAAAATATTTTCAATAAAATTCCATCCATTCATTCAAATTTTGGAACATTTTCAATAATTTAAACATCTTTTCTAAAATAAAGCATTAAAATACTGAAACTTAAAAGTTTCTCCCAGTTATTCTCCATGCATGCCCCAAAGAATCAATCAAATCATAGAAAGCTACTTTATACTTCACCAGATTACTTCACAACTACATATAAAATAGTGCAATATTTTAAAGAGAGGGGTTTCACTTCTGGACATCGAGTAGGTTCTATATACACCCTTAAATGGTGCAACATACAGTCTTGTTCAACTAAACTAACAAAACCAGGTACAAAAGATACTGAGATAGGTAGCTATCTAATAAGCTCTAATATTAATGAATGTCTACATGCATACAAAGTTTTACGTTGGAATGGTTCCGAAAATAGGAAAAAATAAATAAAAATTGGACAAGTTTATGCTCCTCCGACATCCACAAATTTTGAACTTAAAATAAAAATAAAGGAGAAAACGACCTTTTATAGGAAAATGGCCTCACGGTTCAACTTAAATTCCATCCAGAGAATCATAAACAAGAAATTAAAATGTAGCACATTGCATTCGCCAACTGTCATCAGAATATTCTAGACAAAGTCAAATCTTTGACTTCATCAGCAGCAACACTTTCACTTCATACTCCAATGCAAAGCACTTCAAATATGTCGAGGCTATTAGCTTCTTTCAAAATACCAGAATGAGTAACATCTACCATGATTAGGATCAACATGGAAACCTAAAATTGAAAATAAACAAAACCCATCATACTTCTGGTGTTTTGTATCCGGTTCTTCATCTCCTCACTCAAGACTTAGGCTCCGAGAATCATTTTCTTCCTTTCTTCAACTAGTACTCTCAGAAAGCATTTAATACTTGATGCATATGTTCTTTAGAAACTCTTTATACTTCCCTCCAAGTGATTTTGAGCCTAGTATATTCTTTAGATACCTAGAGTATAACACCATTCCTTTGCACTTTATCTGCTTCATATTTACCTATAGTGTTCCTACACTGTATAATTTCATCAATGACCTCCCTCATTAGCAACTAAAAAATATCTTTATTTATTCTTTCAATCCATTCCTTGAAGGCTTTAGCTTCTTTTCCTTCATGTCCTAATGCCTGGGAATCACAACCTTGACGTGCAATCATTTCAATAAACTCTAAATCTTCATCAGTCAATTTTCTACATTCTGTGGTGACCTTTTTGAATCCTTTAATGCATTGTATTAACATGTCACCTTCCCATTTCAATTGTTTCCTACATTTTTCTGGAAATGGAAGTTCTTGTTCTAAGATAAAATTTCCCTGTATTAAATCTTGGATATTTCCTTGCATGAGAATTTCAATGTTTCACCTTTCTTCAATAACTTGCTCCTGGTGAAATCTACATTCATTTTCAAATCCTTTTGATTTATCTGACAGGTGGTATGCTTCCTTGTGCTTCCCTATTGCATTTGTAATGAACTCTTCTCTCTTCTTTACTCATTACTCAATCCATTGCTCGAATATATTCATTTTATGGTGAGCTGCTAAAATCACATCCATCCATTCTCGTGACATCAATATTGTATGTTGGGGTAGTTCAACTTGTGCTTGACCAAAATAAGTTAAGGACTTTATAAAACACTCTAAGGTAACAACCCATTCTTTCAATTCTCTTTTCTTCTATTTATATTTTTGCACTCTGGCAATAATAGCATTCAAATTGACTTTTATTTCTTCTAACTCTTGCTTCCAGGATGAGTCTCCAAGATTAATACACATTATCTTGTACTCCTTAGGCATTATTTCATGTCTATCTTTATCAATTGTTGGAGTAGCTATATAGATGGTTTTGTTACCATTTGCATTTCTTTGTGTGATATGTTTTGATTTTGCTCTACACCTAGGTCTAGGATTATCTACCTCCTATATAAAACTATTAAGATTTAGAGGAAATACTTCTACTTCCATTGGGGAAGTCAATTCTCTAATCAACCAATCAGGTGTATCATCATATTTCTCTACCTAGATGTAACATTTCTTTGTTCCTATTTTACACTTGATTCAGGAACTTCTTCTCTTTGACCTATCACATCATCTGAAATGGGGCCTTCCTCAATAATTTCTATAATAGATTCGAGATTAGTAGGGTTTTGCATTGTCTCCTCTATTTGAAGACTTATATTTTCCTATCTATCCAAATGTTCAACATCATCTCTCTGGACATTGCTTTCTTTATTCACTACTACATCAAGATTTTCTTCATTTTCAATTCCATCACTTGAAAATTGTGTAGCTTCCTCTTTCTCAGTTTCAACTTCAATTTCAACATGGCCTTTTTCTGGTTCTTCAAAGACCTATGACTATTCATTAACATTTGGAACATTCCCGAGTGAAGGTTGGGATTCAAAAGTATCTTCAACAATCCTTTCATCAATAGGATCCTACTCTACAGTCTCCCCTATTTATATATCAAGGACATTATGGTTTCCCACCTCTGAGGCAAGTGTTTATTGTATAAAATCTTCTTCTTCAACATTTATAGGATTAGAACCTACATCCTAAATCTCTTTTGTCACTGGATGTACCATGGGTTTGTCTATATACTTCCTTTCTTTCACTTTCTCCCACATAGCACCCCATTTGTCCATTTGTTCTTTAATTTTGGATTCATCTTCTTTAGAAATTTCCAAAACCACAGGAGTTCCTCCAAATGCTTGTTGCATACTAGCCATGTTAACAAAAGGAGGAGAAGTAAAAATTGTTGTAGGCACTTGAGATGCAGACCTGGTTTGTGTACCAACATTTTTTGTTACTCCTGCTTCTTCATCAATAACCAATTTAGTTCTTGGTTTCGCTCTAGAGGAAGATGTACCTTTGGGTCTTACTTTTGATTTATCTTTACCTATTTCTACATTTTTCTATTTATCAGATGGTTTCATGGGAACTTCTTGTCTTGAAACTTTAGGGGTTCTTTCTTAAATTCTTATACTAGGAGTCACCTTACTAGTTTTCCTTCTCTTCTTAGTAGGATCTCCACTCTCAAATGTTGTTTCATCTCTTTTCTTCCTTATTTTATCTTCTGAGAATGTGGGAATAATTCCCCTTTCTCTAAAAGCTTTACAAAAAATATCAATCTAGTGTTGCATCAAAACCCAGGTCTGGGATGGGTTCATCATATACCCTGTCTTCATGATAAAATTTATTCAACACTTGGCCATCATCCTCTTCTAACTAATCTAAGATGTCATGAAGCTTGAGAATCTAGGTAGATTCTAAAGACAATCTTTCATATTTTCTTCTTCTTACTATGTCATGATTGTCTTCACAGTTAAGCTAATAATCTTCCAAATGCGGTACATGAGCATAGATTCTAGCTATGGCCTTAGCAATATTGCCTCCAATATCATAATATACTCTCTAGAGTGGGAACTCTTCAAAATTATATGTCCTTAATTATTCTTGACACAAGTCAGTCACCTTGATTGCATTTCACTTATAATTTTGTATCACAATGGGGAATTTAAAAGTAGCCTTTTTGCGAGCATGTCTATAAAGAGCCTAAGATGGTTTCAACTATCTCACCAATTCTAGCAAAAAAAAATTGTCTGTTGGGTACCTAGGTAGTATGAATGGATGTCCCTCAAATCCCTCAACCCTAATGTAGGAGTAAGTAGGGAACTTAATGTACCAGCCTTCCATTGGTCAAATGACAATTTGTGCTTCCAGGGACAATCTTTTGGATTTATCACCATCCATCATTCTAACCATTTTCATGGAGAATAGATCATCGAATTTCCTATAATTATCTTTATATACATGGATGGTGATCTGGGGTAAATGTGCATATATCAAACTGTTTCCCACTTTTGTGCCCAGAGTACCAATCTATTTCAACCCTTGCTTACTGGTTCTCATGGCACAGGATTAAACAACATATGATGACGTATAAAAGCACTTGGTTTTGGGAAATGCTGTTATTTGTTCATATAATCTATCACTTATATGCTTTCTCGAATGCAATTGCATGGGACTTTCCATCGGGCTTGATATTATTACAAAAGTCTAGGGTTTAAATTTGATTGCATCCCTTAAACAAGCTATCCTACTCAACAAAGTTATAATATCTTGCACTTCTTGGTTATACATAGACATCTAAATTAATTTGGTCTGTGGAGTAATTGGCTCTTGGCACCATTAGGTACTCATAATTTCTCTATTGCGTTGTTCAACATTCTAATAAGTCTTGCCCTTTTTTTTCATATCAACATTGTAAATTTGTGTAGAAATAGGGAGACCAAATGTATATATGATTCCTTTCTATGAGAGGTCTACATAAATTACTCCTTCTTTCTCAAAGAGCCTTTTGGCTAGATTATAGTAATTCATACATTACATAACTAATTCAGGGGCCTCCATTGCTGGCGGAAACCCTCCCACTGAAAGTAACCGATTTGCAGCAACATTCTTGCTACATTGTGAAGCATTTTCTTGTAACACCCTCAAACAGATATCAATATCAAAAGACCATCCCATATGAGTTTCTATAACCACCACATTGATTGGTATGGCTTGTGAATTAAAATATTTGGATTCATCTTTTGTCCTTGCATCAAAAGTACTCATTTTCTCTGGTGTGTTTTGAATTTTCAGAATGTGTCTTGTGTGCGAGTTAGGGTTAAATTTAACCAAAAGTTACAGTTTATTAAATTTTCAGTTCATTTTCGATTAAATTCAAAAAATTAGAGAATAATCAACATTTCAATTTCTAAAGGGAAATACCATTTTTCAAGATCTTTCAGCTTGAAAATCACTAACAAAGTGTCAGTTATCCAAAACATACCTAGTTTTGGTCAATGATGAACTTTCAGAATGTAACTTCAAAACCCTTGGTAGTTGTGTTGCTTGATTTCTCGAAATTTACCTCTCCTTGTGTGCTAGTGTCATTTTTTTCTTTCAATGTCCTATGTGAATTTGTAGCATGATGCGAAGTGGAGTGTTACAAAGCAACTACATTCTTGAGGTGGTGCCAAGTACTTAGGCAGTTTGCCAACTTCATTAATTACATGTCATTTCGTATTAATTCCTCAAATAAAGGTACAATCATTAGGGATTAGGGTCCAAATCACGAACACCTAGATTTATGCACAAGCTCACTACTAGAGGAGAAAGAGGGCATGATGATTATTAGTGGCAATCAGATGTCATGTGGAATCACTATAAGGTATAGGTAATTAAATATATGTGATCAATTCAAAATCACCTAGATTGAGAATTTTTAGTATTGAATTTAAGATGAAACACTGGGATTCGAGAATTTATCTCTAATTTCAAAAGTGAAAACCAGAACAAAAGAAAAGATTGGGTACTAGGTTCAAGAGAGATTGATAAATTTCAAAGCAGATTATCCAGTTTCTGACTTTCAAATAAGAAAAATAAAAGGAAATAATAAAATACTGGACTCTGATAAAAAAGATACTACCAGGATTGAGGACTTGGGTTAATGAAATACTGAGTAGAGCTAGGACCAAAAGAAGATACAATTTTTCCTAACACAAATGCAAGACTCTGGGATTCCAGTTTCTGGTAATATATTAAACTTTATGAAAAGACTGAAACACCTAATCCAGGAAATAAAAGGATAAAGCAAAAGGCCAAGTGAAATTGAAAATGAGATATAAAAACAACCAAGCTGCATAACAACTCCAAAGCAAACAAAAAACAAAAAGGAATAGAGGAAAGGAAAAAAAGGGGTTCCACATTTTTCCAAGGGAACAAAAGTGGGGCATGTTGTGAAACCATACAACAACTAGCAGCCAATAAAACTAAACAAAATAATAGAAAGTCAATTCCAGATCTAACATCCATGTACCCACTTTCTTTAGTCTTCTAATTATGAATCATTGGATCCTTATTCCAACATTCACATTTCACTTTGGCTAGCATGAAAGATTAAGTATTACTGAGATCACGTGTGTGCAATTGATTATTTATGCCATAATAAACTTAGAAATAGAAATTGTTTGCATTAACCTACATAATATGAAAATTTGTTTTAAGCCTACCAAGGATAGAGCCTTGCTTCTAGTCAAGTGTCCATAGCCCCAACAAGGTTATATCCGTAATTTCGCCAAACATAGCTCTACTGCCGGTTAGGCGTCTATAGCCTTGATAGAGTTATTTAGATAGCCTAAAGAGTTGATTCTTTTTTTTGTATAGATATAGCAATGATAGCTCATTTTTATCTTTTGGTATTTCAATGATAGCTCTTTTATCAACTTGCAAGCAATGAAGCTCATTATTAGGTTGGGAATTAAAGTGGTATCAAAGGTAGTCTTATGATTTTTCAATTAATGCAAATAACTACTATCCCAAATTTTAGTAGAATGATTTAAATTTATTCGTTTGTAGCTCAACATCAACTGAATGATTCATGCTAACCAGAGGATAAAGAATTGAATAATTCTCAAACAATTTATAAAGAAAGGACTATTTCTGGTCAGGACATAGATCAAACTTCTAAAGTTGACATTCTATTAAATTGTTCACCTTCAAAAGTTGCTAATCACTATAAAGTCAAATGATGCAACACCAAAAAAAAGAAAAACAAAAGCAACAAACAACTATTTACAAAACAACAACAAAACATATTTACAAAAAAAACTATTTACAAAAAGAAAATATTTACTCATGACTGTAAATAATGCTTTAGGAACTGCCCATTGAAAGGAAATGGGATATCTTCACCAGTCAGAGACTTCAACCTATACGTGTGTCACCCAAGATTTCAGAAATATGATATGGACCTATTCATAACTTTACAAACTTACCATGTTCACCCTTTCGTTCATGGGCATTATTCCAATATTAGACCAAATCATCTATTCTAAATGTCTTAAATCTAGCTCTCTTATCAAACCATATTTTTACCGCAAATTGATGCCTAGAAAAATTATCTATAGCTCGAGTATGTTTTTCATCTAAATGCATGAGTTGCAACAATCAGGCTTCTTTTTGGTCATCTAATCCAATATATTCCTATGCAAACTACCAAGTAGGCATTTTTAAGTTTATCAGTAGTATAGGATCAACCCCATAGACTAAGTGATAAGGATAATTCCCTAATGCAGGTTTCATCATAGTATGATCTACCTAAAGGGTGAATTTTAGCAAATAATACCATTCCCTACGATTTTTTTCCAATCAATTTTCTAATTATATCTAGCAAATTTGTATTTGATGATTCAGCTAATCCATTTCCATGTGGATGATAGTTAGATGAAAATTTTAGTGTTATGCCATATTCAAATGCCCAATTGGAAAATTTTAATGAAGCAAAGGCAGGGCCATTATCACATACCAATGCATACAATGTTCCAAACCTAGTAATGATATTCTCTTCCAATAATTTGATGACCACTTCCATAGTGCATTTCTTGTTAGGACACACCTTTGCCCATCTGGTGTAGTAATCTGTAGCAATTAATATGAATCTATGGCCCAAAGAGGATGGAGGATTAATGGTACCAATAAAGTCTAGTCCCCATTGTGAAAAGGGATGCATCGCCATCACTAGTTGGAGTGGTTGAGCATTGAATCTTCCTTTATCTAATGCAATTTGACATGTATAACAGTGTTTAACATGTTCATAAGTATCTTTGAAAATTGTTGGCCAGTAGTAACCAACTCTTAGAATAAGGTGTGTAGTGGCTAAGGGTGCTCTATGAGCTATTTCAAATTTATCATGTAGTTCCTACAACATTTTATTTGCTTTTTTTCTATTTAAGCATCTTAAATAGATTCCTTCATGGTTTCTTCTAAATAGAAATCCTCCTTTGATCATGTAATTTTGTGATTTTATCTTAAGGGATCTTCTTTGATTTCTTTGCATATGATCAGGGCAAGTATTGCTAACCAAATAATGCCATATATCTGAATACCAGTCTTCTTGGTCTTCTACATCCAAAGTATATTGTTGACTTAAAATTTGCAGATCTATTTGGATTTTACTAAAGATTTTCCTCGAACCAATCTCATGGGTATGATTTCTAGATCAAATTCTTGTAAGATTGTGACCCATTTGGTTGTTTTATCTTTGAGCTCACTCTATTTTAACAACATTTTGACAGTAGAATCTGGAACACTAGCTTTAACTTTACTCCTAAGGATGTAATGTCTAAACTTCCATGTTGCTTTGAACAAAGCAAAGGCTTTTTTCTCAATATCTGTATATCTCAACTTCGCTTCTTTGAATGGAGCACTCATAAAAGTAATTGGTTTTTCTCCTTTATCTTCACCTTTTTGTGTTAATACTACTACACAAGTGTGAAAAGAAGGAAAAGAGTAAATATAAAAGGGTTTCACATAATCCAAACCACTAATACCGACATTGTTTCTCATGAAAGGCTTTCACATCGCTTTTAAATTTTGTACTATGAGTAATGATGGAAGTATCATAAGTCTTCAAATATTCATATGCCCAAGCTATAACTTTCCAATAATCTTTAAGTGCCTAAGCAATATTTCTTTTTTCTTCTTCAGTAAAAAATTTCCCTATGAGCACATTCTTAAGATCTTCAATATGCAAATTATATAATTCAAATAGTCCTCTGTCGATTTGAGGAAATCTTTCTTTCTAACTATATTATCAATGTCAAATAATCATTCTAATTCAATTATTCCTTTTAGAATATTATTCTCTCTGGCTTTATTTAATTCTTCATCTTGAATTTCACCATCAGGACAATCTATCTCTTCGATTACTTACACTTCAAAAACACCAAAATTAGTGATGAACTCCAATATGTGTCAATCATCTTCAAATACCTACAAATTAGTAACATTATCAAGAACTGAAGGTAACTTTACTAGTTCAACTGTAAATCTCTTCAAATCTGAAGCATCCAAAGGTTCTGGAGTACTATCAATAGTAGCCAAAGCATCGACTCTTTTATTAAATCTTCTATGGATATGAGTAATGCTGAATGCATCAAAATATTCTATTAAATCCCATATTCTGTGTTGATAATTGGACAATTTCTTGTAGTAGAAAATATATTGTTTATGGACTTGCCTAACCACCAATTCTGAATCACTAAACACTTTAAGGATTTTGACTTTCTTCTTGATTGTGAGGATCAAGCCATGCATAAGGGCTTCATATTCTGGCACATTAACAGTACATTGAAATTTCAATCAATATGCAAAAAGAAAAGACTTACCTTGTGGATTGATAAGTTTGACTCCAATTCCAATTCCTTGTTTTGATTTAGATCCATCAAATTTAAGAATCTAGGCTTGATCATCTGTAACTTGTACTTTACCATTCTTTAGTATCATTGAATTAATCTCTTTAGTTTGTATGTCTCAAACTTTGTCTTTATGTATTCCTGATCCAGATCTCTTGATCTTATCATGTTCTGAAGAATATTGGTTTCCAATTCTATGAATTATCTCCGAACACATCATACAATTGTTTTTTGAGAGTGCAACATTATGTAACCTGCACCAATTCTGCAACACCAAACTCTTTAGTGAAATTTTGATTTTACCATTCTCCTAAGCTTTTGCAATAATATTTTTTTGAAAATTCAATTGTTAAGACCCATAATACCCCAAATGGTCACATCACATTGAAATTGCACTAATTAAATATTTTAATAATATTTAATTAAATTTCCAAATTTCATCTACGTATAAATAAATTTAAATAATTTGTTTATATTGTTCATTCTTTCATTTCGATTAAATAAATAAATTTATTTAATCATCTTTTCTTATCCATCTTTTAATTAATTAAATAAACATTATAATTTATTTATATTAATTATCAATAATCTTAGCTTGAATATTTTATTCAAATAAAGATTAAAACCATTTCAAATTCTTCAAATATCTATTCATAATTAAATATCTTAAAATATTTAATTAATTCTTCTAATATTTCATATTCTTCTAAAGTCACGTCACAATTAAATATTCCAAAATATTTAATTAAATCTTCTATAGTCCAAAAAATAAAAAAATCAAATTCAATAAATAAAATTAAATAAATTTATTTATTTATTTAATTTGGGGATTATCTTCAACACCCGTGAAACAAACTGCCAAAACAGAAAAATTAAATTCCTCTGTTTTTGTGTAGGCTTGTTCCCGTGGGTTGAAGACAGGCATCCATCCTTCTCTCCAACCTTTCAACCTCTTCCATCTTCTTCTCAACCTCTCCATCTCTCACCTTTCAATTCTACCAGACAACTTTACGGCCGTTGATTCTTGCCAGCCAGGATTGTGGCTGAGAAAAACTATAAATAAGACTACCGGGTCTTTGAATTCATATAGAAGTTTTAAGCAGGAAAATTATAGTCAATTTACAATAGTATAAGCCTTTTAGCATTTCCTACTTATGCACTAGGTAGTGCTATCCTCTGATGGAGCTGGTCTGGAACCTATACCACCTGTCCCTGATGGACCTGCTCCGCCTGTCCCTGATGGTCCTCCTGGAGGTAATGGTTGTGTAACACCTCTACTGGTAGTACGAGAGTGACTATGAGTGGATTGTGACTGAGTATAACTCTCCCTCCGCTCAGGTGGAACAACATCATGATATCTGGTCCTATAAAAATCGACCTCCCGGGTGGTTCTAGTAACCTCTCTCATCATATCACCAGCTAAGGTGCTAGCTGCTACTCTCTGTAGACTATCTGCCAAAGCAATGGCCTGCTCACCCCACTGTCTGGCCATATCCCTCTCAATAGTAACTGCAGTCAACTGTCCCTGCAACTATGTAATCAAGGCCTGTGCCTATGCTAGCTGAGTCTGTAAACTATGTACTGTACTCTGTAGCGAGGATAGCTGACCTGATACTGTTGGATCTACTGAAGGAGATGGGTCTATGTGTCTCATTTGTGGTCCACCTCTACCACCTCTACCACCTCTCCTACCACCTCTCCTGCCACCCCTATCACCACCCCTACCATCACCACCATCATCTCCCTCTGAATCATCATCTCCTCCACTCTCATCATCATCACTGCCCTCTGAATCGTCACCCTCTGAAGCCGAATCTCTCTATCATCGTCTCTGTGCAGCAACAGGAGCAATAGGCTCATCAGGATCAAACATACGTGGTGTTAGATGCTCTAGGATATACTAGCTATACTCTGGTGTCATCCCTACATCAAGGACATCAACTCGGTAATCCCACATCACTGCTCCTAAACTGATGAACTCTGCCACTGCTGTCTCATATGAAATCTATGGACCCCACACTGCAAGCTCTGGCTGACATCATGCATAAATGGCAGAACCTGTAGGCATACCCTGAATCCGTCCAAACTGCCGACATACTCATCCAACAAGAAATCTCTCAATGATCCATGGAGTACACCCAATCAAAAATCTGGATGTGCAGACATAGGGCATCTCCCTAGCATTGTCTGGCCATGCCTCACAATCTAAATATGGCCGCCAACATACTATATCCAGACTATCTAAGAGACGCTACCAATGATCTAGTTTGCCCAGTCTCGGCTGAGCAACAATGTCGGCATATCTCCATCTGTATGATCGACCAGCTGGTCGCTGTCCTCGAGTCAATGGTCGCAAAATAGCAAAGTGCTCCCATGCACATATCTGTAATAACGAGCACCCAACAGCAAAACTTCGGCCTCTACCATAAACAATATGATGTAACTCATCATACAAGTGCGCAAGCATGCATGTCCCCTATGCATACCGTGTCCCGTGCATCACCATACTCTCTAGCACACAACCCCACCGGATCACAAACCTCTTCGACCTATGGTTGGGGCACAACACACCTCCAATAAATCTTGCAAGTATAGACGGTAAAGATGGATATGTATCTGTCATCTCGCCCCATGGGATGAAATATCCAGTAATCTGATCATCTATGAAAATCCTCCTCAAAGCATTAGTGCCTCTAGCCTCTCAGCTATCAAAAACCACTATCTCCCCCATCACTAGGATCCTCAAGATGCGATATACATCCTCAGGGGTCACTATAATCTCTCCCATCGGTAAATGAAATGTATTGGTGTCACTATGCCACCGCTCAGCGAGTGCTGTCAATAAAGCCCTGTTGAGGTGAACCTCAGGCATATCAAGCAATGACCTCAATCCACAGGCCTCAATCACATCTCGGTCTGATTGTAATAGCTGTGGAATCAATGTCCATGTACTTAGAAATGTCTCTCGTGACTGCAATACGCCTAATCTCTCCTGTTGACACATCATCAAAGCAAAATCAATATCAAATCATCATGACTTATAAATCAAATATGAACATCAAACTATTTGTTTTTCATTTTCATGAAAGCAGATAATCAAAATCATGTTTGTTTTTAACAACCTTAGAAGCAAAAAAATCAATCAAAATATTTGTTTTTCATCATCATGGAAAGCAGATAATCAAAATCACATTTGTTTTTAACAACTTTAAAAGCAAATCTATCAGTTCTTATTTTTTTTCCAACAACTTTGGGAACAAATTTATCACTCAAAAACAACATATAATCAAAGGTGCTACAAAATGGTCATGGGCGCTATAGAATTCATCAAAGGCACTACAATATCAAGGGCGCTACAAAACATATCATGGGCGCTACACTTTTTCTTAAAAGGGCTATTAAAACAAATGCGCTACGAAAATCATTAAGGGCACTGCAAAAGTTCTCAAATGCACTATGCAATTAAATGCGCTATGGAAATTATCATATGCACTACAAAAATCATTAAGGGCGCTAAAACACTAAATTTTGCAAATAAAACATTGAAAAATGTGCCACGAATGGAAATTTTTCAAAAAGCAGGAGTTTCACGGGGTACATACCGGGGGTCCATAGTGTGTTGGTCGCTGATGTCGTCGGATACGCTTGAAATGGTGCTAGTGAATTGGAAGTGCCATAATTATCAAACTAGAGCTCAAAAATTTGCAAATTTTACTAGGATAAAATGTAAAATGACATGGAAAATGACATTTTAAACCTATATAATGGTAAAATTGGGGCATTTTAACACATTTTAACAGAGCAGGGGCAATTTTTGACATTAATTTTCATTTCACATCTCTCTGGGTCAATTTCTTCACATCATTATTTTCAAACAATGAATCGACATCTTCAAAATCATAAAAATCAAAAATTCCATAAAAATTCAAAAAAAATTCACAAAAAAATCAAAATCTTATCGATTCATTGTTCGAGGGGCATATACCTATCGCATTCATAGTCAACATCGGGGAAAATTTTAAATTCTTTGAAGCAATGTGTAAAACACATCACTTCAAAGAGGGGTAAAATGTATACTAAAAATGGTCACATCACATTTCTGGTAATTTAATTAAATATTTTAATATTTAATTAAATTTCAATTTCATCTACGATAAATAAATTTAAATAATTTATTTATATTGTTCATTCTTTCATTTCGATTAAATAAATAAATTTATTAATTAAATAAACATTATGATTTATTTATATTAATTATCAATAATCTTAGCTTGAATATTTTATTCAAATAAAGATTAAAACCATTTCAAATTCTTCAAATATCTATTCATAATTAAATATCTTAAAATATTTAATTAATTCTTCTAATATTTCATATTCTTCTAAAGTCACATCACAATTAAATATTCCAAAATATTTAATTAAATCTTCTATAGTCCAAAAAATAAAAAAATCAAATTCAATAAATAAAATTAAATAAATTTATTTATTTATTTAATTTGGGGATTATCTTCAACACCCATGAAATAAACTGCCAAAATAGAAAAATTAAATTCCTCTATTTTTGTGCAGGCTTGTTCCCGTGGGTTGAAGACAGGCATCCATCCTTCTCTCCAACCTCTCAACCTCTTCCATCTTCTTCTCAACCTCTCCATCTCTCACCTTTCAACTCTACTAGACAACTTCACGGCCGCTAATTCTTGCCAGCCAGGATTGTGCCTGAGAAAAACTATAAATAAGACTATCGGGTCTTTGAATTCATATAGAAGTTTTAAGCAGGAAAATTATAGTCAATTTGCAATAGTATAAGCCTTTTAGCATTCACAGTATTTTCATTTCATAGTAATAGAATCATGGCATATCATAGTATATCCATAGCATCCTCCATTTATAGCCCTTGTGCATAATCCACAGCCCCTGTCCATATCCGTCAACATTGTCACTCTCACCAGCATATAGGATAGAGATTTTCATTTGCATACTCATTCTACAGACTGCTATTTGGAGAAGCTGAGCCTACACAATCTGAGAGCACCAGCTTCGAACAAATCTCTGGAGATAGAGAAAGACAGAACGCTTCTGAAGAAATTCTCTTTTACATTCAGTTTTATTTCAAATTTCTTTAGTTTAAAGTTCTGTTAATTGTGTTTATTGTTTTCATTTAGATTACATATTAACATATACACATGTTGCATTTCAGAAAGAAAGGAATGGGAGATTATGAAGAAAAGTCCATCGCAACTAAAGAATTTTTAGAGGAGAAAAATGGGAGGACCAAGGAAGTGAATTGAGTCTCCTAATTATCAAGCCGTGAAACAAAATGTGGATTTATGGAGAATGTTCAAAAATGTTGGTATGGTTTTGTTCTTCTAATCCTTGAAGGGATACAATGAGAACTTAATGGAAAAGTTTACCAACTCTTGGAGGAAGGGTAGTGTTACAATTAGAGCGGTGAAGTTTGAGGTAATGACAAGATTCATAGCTGATGCAACAGGTCTGCAAAATCAAAGGATTAAAGTTGCAAAGAAAAGCGGGGCAAACTACTAGAAGTTCATTGAAAAATTCTTGCATGAAGGGGAGAACATCAAAAGATTTCAGAATGAGTATGCAAGATTGGAACTCCATCCTCCCTTTGCTTTAGCTATCCTATTTGTAATGTGATACTTTACTCTTGAGGGAAGGTATATGTTGATACATGCATACTATTTCCCCCTACTAAACCACATTTGGCATGGTGAGAGAGTCAATTTTCCTTTTTATATGTTGTCCTCCCTACAACTCAATATTGAGAAGGGTGCCAATCCTCCCCTCCACCGAGGTCTAATGTTGACCCTGTATAAGTATGTTATGCATTGAATCCTCATAGCAACCCTTTGTCTAGTAGAAATGAGAATCTTGATCATTTTGAAGAGGATATTAAGGAACAACATGTGGATCAAAACCCTGTTGTTGTTGAAATCTCAGCTAAGGAACCTAACCCGCACCCGCCCCTTGTTGTTGCTACTAGGAGGGTGCTTATTCCTACACTAATCCAATCCCTAGTGGCCAATGTGTCCAACTCCTCAACTCCTATGCCGTAGAAGAGTGAGGAAAAAAAATTGAGATTGAGCTCATCAAAGCTATGCCAGAAAAAAGAAAACACTCACCTTTGTTGTTGGAACTTTCCAAGGCGAAGAAACCCAAAAGACACTTAAACCCTAGGGATTTCATTAATATTACTAAGGAAGGGACTCAATATGAGGAGGTGAAGGATACTTTGCAAGGGCAAGGGAGTGGAGGGAGTGGTGGGAGAAGGTTAGCCTGTCTAGCAAAAGCAGCCTCAAAGGACAAAAAAGGGAAACAAAAAATGACCATGTGTGATGAGGAGGACCTGGGGTATGAAGAGTTTGAAGCCTAGGAGGAAGAAGATTCAGAGGATATGGACTTTGAGGACTCTGCTTATGAGATGGGGGAAGAATGATCAGAGGAGGATAAGGAAGAGGAAGAGGATGAACAAATTGAGCAATTTGAGGAACACAAGAATGAGGTTAAAAATGTGCAGGAAGTTGGGGATTTGGGCATTGAGAATAAAACAAAGGACTCAAGCAATGAAATTTTAAAGAGTAGACTAACATTTCTACAGGTTCAGTTTGAAGATATGGAGAAGGCTTTAGTTACACTCATGAAGGTAACTAACAGACTGATGAGGAGGGCGATGTTGGGAGCTACTTTTGGAGAATCAAAAATTACTAGGAAGTTGAGGAAATAGAGGAAACAAGATGTCTTGAAGATGTTGGATGAGACCGAAGGACCTGACTGGAGAGAATACATTGCTCTCATGGGAGAGTATGGGGACCTACTGAAGAAATCCAATTAATTGCTTTTTGTTATTGCTTTTTTTTTCTATGATGAGTTTTTTGTCCTTTTGTTTTAATATCTTGGATTGCTATTTTATAATAGCTATGATATAGTGGAATACCACAGGGGACACTATTGACTTAATTAATGGTTTACGTAGATCTAAGTATGCTAGCAAAAACTTACTAGTTTTTATTAGTAGTGGTTGGACTATGTTAAATGTTGGCCTGTGAGCTAATACTATTGCTATTCTTTGGTTTGTTGGTGGTGTTGTTTCCCACCTTTTTCGGTTTCCTTTTTGTTTGCTACTGTAACCATGGGATCAGGGCCCTTCCCTGCTTATCTAATCAAAAACATTTCTAACAACTTCATTATTTCTATTATAGAAAACTAATTAAGAGAGATGACATAATTACCAATGAGAGAAAAATTTGAATGATAGTAAAAATAATTCTCATTCATTGAAAGAAATTAATTAATAGATTTCATCAACTCTACTACATTAAACATTGAAAAAAAATCTTAAATATTTTTCCATATTTATAAGTGTAGTGTGGAAAAAAAATATAAAAATAATATGTACTACACTAGGATATATCAATCGTAGGAGACCTTTGCAGATGAGTAGATTCAAGAAGGTGAAACATCTGTTATAGTTTAGAAATTAAAAAGGTTCAAACAAAATTATGTATAGTTATAGAAATAAAAATTAAAAATGATATAATAAAAAAATACCATAAACAAAATTTTACAATAATAGTTTATTACATATATTATTTATTTCAAATTACTATCTTACCTCCCATAAAGAATGTTGCTATATCTATTATCATACACATTCACTCATACAATAAAAAGTCCAAATAATTTTAAAAGGAAAGTTGTATATTAATTTTAAACAAAGTATTAATAGATACAATAAAAACAAGATTATCATACCTACAACCAATAACAACTCATAACTTTGACTCCCTTTTTGCAATGATTATTCTTCCTATTTTCCATGCTCAATTTCTTGTGTCTCTCCCTTATTTATAAATATAAGAGGCTATTCTTTTATTTTTCTTTATTTTTTTCTTTTTCTTTATTTGATTTTAAAATTAATGAAAGGATCATGCAAATTAAAAGAAATCATTTTAGTATGCAATTTCATATAAAACACTATAATAACTATTTTAATATTGACAATGAAGATCATTTTTAGCTTCCAATTCAGGGCAATAGTGAAGAGTTTGAATGAAGCGCGCACGTGGGAGGAGGAGCAAGGCTAACGGCTTGATTTCTCTTGATGGCGATTAAGATGGTAGAGTGGATTCAGATGAGGATGATTTAGATTTTTCTTTGCCTAGTCCAGTGTGGGTTCCTTTGCTAGTTGCTAATTGATGGTGGAGCTTGGGTAATTGTGGGTCTACGTCTCCTGTGTGGCCTTCTGTGGTTGAGACTGAGGCTTGGGCTTTCCTTTCTCTTGGTGTTTGGTGTTGCTTCCTTCCCTTTGTTGAAGTGGTTGTGTTCTATGTGGGGTGTGGCATTTTTCCTGTGTTGGTCCTCCTCTTCAGGTCTCAACTAGGTGCTTTGGCTTTCAATTTGGTTTCTGGGGTTCGGCGGTTTCTAGTTCCTTTGAGGTGCTTAACCAGTGTAGGTTGGTGTGGCATCCTCTGTTTTTGTTTTCTCCTAGATGTTGGTGTTTGAAATGGTGTTTTATCTCTTGGGAGTGTCTCTTTTTGTTTTGGGGTGGGCTCTTTCCTTCAAGTGCTCTGCTTTCATAGCTCCCCCGGCTACTTTTGGTTGGTTTGGGATTGGTGTGCCTTTTGTGGTTAGGCTTCAAAGTTTTTATTATTTTTAAGGTTGTAGGTGAGTGATTTTGTTCCCTCCCCTTTGTTGTTGGAAGTGGTTCTCCTGTTGGCTCTGGCTACCCCTCTTTTGTTCATTTGATGTGGATTCCCCTTTGGTCCTTCTTGTTCTCTATGCAGAAGGGGTGTGGGTTTATTTTAGAGATATTTTATCTCTTGGTTTTTGTTCCTAACCTTTTGGTTGGGGTGTTTTCTTGGATCTTTCTTTTGTCCCAACTCTGTTTGATCCTTAAGGGTGTCTCTGATGTTTTTATGGAGGTGTTGGAGTAGTATGTCCCAGATGGAAGGCTGATGGTGGTCTTGGATGGGTTGGATGGGTTGCTCTTCATGTTCTTCTTCTTTTCCCATGTTGTTATTTTTAGTGTTTTTGCAGGGTATATCCTGGTGGTTCTCTTGTTGCCCCTTTGGCTCGAGTTGCTAGTGGATGCCATGTTTTTCCTTGCTACTGGTTGGATAGTTCTCTTCTCTTTTCTTCAATCTAAGTCTTCTTTTGAGGTGAAGATTACTCCTGTTGAGGTGGAGCCCTCTCTTCTAGAGGTAGAGTTGGGGATTGTGGATTTGTGAAGGTGCTTTCCTTGCTACTAATCATCATTGTTATAGTACCTGTTGAGGTTGTGTGCGCTCCTATGGAGGTGGAGTTGTTTCTTGTTATAGTGTGACTATAGTGGTGGTAATTTTTTTCATGATGTCTACTCCTATAAAGGGGAGCTGACTCCTTTTGAGGTGGAGTGTGACTCAACTCTTTATGTGTGGGGATGGTGCAAGAGATCTTATTCTTCTTGATGGTGTGGTTGGATGGCCTCCTACCTGGTGGATCTTGATGGTATCTGTGTGAGTTGTGGGTTTAAGGTCCTCGGTAAAACCTGGTATGATGTGAGGGACTCTGGTCCTTTTTTTCTAATTGTAAGTGGGTTTTAGGTTCCCCTCTAAATCTTGTTTTGATCCAAGTTCCCCTATTAAACTTGGGTGTGTTTTGGGTTTTAGGTTCCTATTAAAACCTTGTTTGTTTTTTGTAGATCTGGGTAGTCTCGTTGATCAGCTGGTTTTCTGTTGTTGGTATGTTGCTGGTTGGTTGTGTTTTATTTATGTGCAGTTGGTTCCTCTTTGTGTGGGTGGTTCCCCATCAAAACCTATTTGTTAATGGTTCTAGGTCCATTCAAAACCTGTTGTAAATGGTTTTGGGTCCATTCAAAACCTATTTTTCCCCCTTACTCAAAACTATTATTTATTTATTTTTTGTCAGTGAAATGTAACCATGGGGTTACTCCCAAATGGTATTTTTAGCCTAGTTTGAGCTAGGTGAGACAACAAATAGGGGACCTCATCCCCGAAATGAACACACAATATGAATATGAATTTTCCAAACTTTCAAGCATAGTAACCTAATAGAGGCACATAGCTCGCAAGCACATCGAACCAACAAAGGTTTTGAAGCATGAAGACAAGGGCATGAAAACTCACAACTTCAATGCTAAGTTTCAATATTGCAAGCACATTGGATCAGCAAGGGCACAATACTCATAATTACAATGGCCTAGCAGAGGTTTGAACCTTGGTGACACCAACAATAATTCCACAATTTTACCATTACATGATGCCATGAATGAAAACTATTATTTAATATTGTTCATATGAAAAAAAATAATTTAAAATTAAGGTTAAATATTAAATTAAGAAAAATAATTATTATTTAATATTTTTATTAAGATAAATTAGTGGGACCATGAACTTTGCATATCAAATAAAACACTAACATAATAAGTTCTCAAATAGGACAACACTATACTACAACAACAAACTACCAAGCAAAGATTAAAAAATAATTACAACCATGTTTCCAAGCATAATACAATACTTAAGGATCTAGTCTAAACAATTCCAAACAATACCCTATCAACCTCACACCCTTAACTTTGTTGTGTTCTTGGGAGGTATGTCTAGAAAGACCTTTCTTCCACCTTTGTACATTTTTTAGGAAGTGTTATCTTACAATGACATAAACCTAGGAGAAGGGAGGGATGTGACATTAGAGCACATAGCCATGGGTGCAATACAAACAAAGAAATATCTAGCAAGAGATGTCAGTTGATGATCAACTACCTCAGGACTAATGAATGCAACACCAAAGCCAAGGGAGTAACAAGAATAATAAACTTAGGAAGCTAAGCAACTAAATCAGGAGTTGGGTGGGACTCATCATTAGGAGCCAAAGGATCTATATGAGTAGAACTCACCAAATTCATGCCAACCACATGAGAAATCCCCTCGAGAATGTGACTCATTATAGGTGAAAAAGAAGAGAAGACTCATCATCTTGAGAGGAACCATCAACTAGAGAGTCAAACATGTTAATCTAGTCAAATGATCAATGTGGGCATTCTTCCACCACATAGTCCTACCCTTGCATCAAAATATTAGGCAATCTAAAGCTAGGTGGTTGATGGAAAATCATCGTCGACATCTAAAGGTGAGACCCTCATAGTTCAATAGTCGATTCTAAAGACCATCCCCCACCATTAAAATAATATCCTTGTGATGAGCCTTAGAGATATCAATGTCTACCAAAATACGAGTGAATGTAGATGACCTATGAAGGTATTATTAGAGTTAACCTTCAAAAAATGGTTGATTGCATTGTTAATGGCCAATTAATATTTAATGTTATCCACATGCAAAAAGCAATTTTTTGTTTATTTTATTTTATCCTTTGCTTTATTTTTCTTATTTTATTTTTTAACGAACAAAATAATTTTAGATTTTATTATTATTATCATTATTTAATAATAGACTAATTATTTTTTTAATAAATGAATAATTATCATTTATAATTACTTAGAACATTAATTATAATATTTTTTGATTTTAGAAAAAAGGGTCGTGACATGAAGATTGTTGGTTGCAAAAGAGTTTTGTACAACACTTACATCCAAACTTGCATATAGTTTGAAAAAAGATTTTTTCTTTACGATAGTTTCTCCTCCTTTAGGTTTTGTCTTGTTGGTACTCTCTTGATATAAGAGATTCACCTTCCTCCGGTTCTTCCACTTATTTTGGTGATGCCACACTTTCTTCCTCCTCTCGCACTATGATTTCTAGTGATGCTCCTCTTGTTATTTTCTTGTTGTGATTGAGGGTACTCAAAATCTTTATGGCCAAGTTCTCCACATCTATAATAAGAGAAAAATTTCAATATTTTTTATGTCACTACCAAATAATATTCTCTTCACTTCACCAAAGGTTCTGAGTAGTTCTTCAAGTTTCAATTGGGTTATGGAAACCATGTCAAAGGTCAAAAAGGTTGTGACAACCTCATTAGGAGATAATGTAGGTTTTGATCATGTCATGAAAGATCAATGTCATGGCCCTTTGGTAGGTGGCTCCAACGTTCTTTAAGCCGAATGACATCATATTCTAGTAGTATGTCCCACATGGACAAGTGAAAGTCATTTTTTGTTGATCCTCTTTGGCAATCATTATTTGGTTATACCCAGAGAAACCATCCATCAGTGAAAGCATCTAATGTCCCATAGTCATTTCTACAATCATATCAATGTTAGGTATTGAGAAGTCACCTTGGGACATGGTTTATTCAGGTCCCTAAAATCTATGCATATATAGATTCCCCCGGTGGGCTTAGAGATAGGTACCAGATTAGATACCCACTCTGGGTAGTCCATCGGCCATATGAACCCTACATCAAGTAGCTTATTCAATTCCATTTTGGCCAACAAGGCAATATGAGGATGCATTTTTCTTAACTTTTGTTTCACAGGTTTGGCTTCGGGGTATACTGCTAGGTGATGGACCACAATCTTTGGATCAATCCTAGGCAGTTCAGCATAATTCCATGTGAATTTGACTTTCCTTTCTCTCAAGAAGGTAGCTAGAAGCTCCCATTCCTCTGATAGCAATGACTCTGCATAAAATGTGATGTGCGAGGTCTCTATTCCGAAGTTGATTGAGTTGCATTTCTCGGCCAGAACTGCTGACTTTTCCTGATGTAGAGCACTAAGAGGAAGATTGAATCCCCCATCCTTAGGTTCCTTAAAGAGGTTTTTTCCATTGGATGCATCCTTTATTTTTACTATTTTTTGGTTTGAGAGTGTTAGTGTGGTTTTCACTCAAAGATCTAGAGATTATTCTCAGTTTTTTCTTTTGCGACTGAGGGATTGAATCATCTCCCCATAATATGTGTGCATGTCTAGCTTGATGGAAAATCCTTATTTATGATCCCCACATAGAATGATATCCTGCAGTCCCATTAATTTTGAGAGTGCCTCATTATTTTCAAATTTTTCTAGAATCGGCAGTCCTCGTTGGTCATAATTGATGAGCTAGGGGTATACTAGTCTTATCTCATTGGCTTGGTTTTTAGACTCAAAGGATAGGGTACTAATCATAAAAAGGTCAAAGTCTTCAAAAAACATAGGTAGACCTATTTCAGGGGATTCATTAGTTATGTCTAAGGGAATCCTTGTGGACATTGGTGACTGATGGACAGTGGCTAAAGACTGAGGGGTGGATACTGATACCTAAGGATGAGGTATGACCCTTGTAACAGAGGTGGCTCTACCAAGTATGGTCACCCTCAAAGGGGTACATCCAAGGCCAAGGTTTTTCAAATGCTTTTCAACAATAAGGGGTTCTAGGAGGCCATTGTCATTCTGCCCGATCCTATTATTCCTGTTGTAGCCCATGGCAAGCATCATCTGTAATCCTTTACTACTATCATCCATGGGAAGGGCAGCTATAGGCTTGTTTTCTTGGTACAATAGGCTTGATAGGTTTTCTTCTATCACCTCTCAGCCTAGGTCTCCCCAACTCCTGAAGTTAGAAGGGCGTGCTGTGAAAATTTGGGCTGGAGTGTTATTTGGTTGTGGTTGGCCATGTGACCAAGGAGATTGTGGTAACTCTCCCACCATGAAAGCATTTTTTAGAATGGTGTAATTTCCACACCCATTGTCTTGGACTATGACCTTGATGTCGGATATGGTGGGAATGTCAGGTGTCTTTGTCCCATAAGTGGAGGCGAGGATAGCTAGTTCTACGTAGGGCATTGAAGGGCCTTCATTATTTTTAGGCACTTGGGGGATTTTGTAATATTTTGCTTCCAAATTTTTGCAATAGTAAAAGGCTTTAGGATCCCCATGGATAGTGACTTCTTGGCCTTGGTATGGGAACTTGATGCATAGGTGGAAGATGGAAGTGACAACTTGCATCCCGTGAATCCAAGGACACCCCAAGAGAATATTATAAGGAAATTCTAGATCGAGGACCTGATAGGTTATTTCCATGATGGCTAGCCCTACTTGAATAGGGAGTTGGATGGTGCCTTGAGACACCCTTTCTTGATCATCATAGGCCCTGATGGTTATTCCTTTTCCTTTTTCAATAACATCCTCAAAGATGCCAATTTTTTTATTTATTTAAGAGTGCATATGTTCAACCCTACACCTCCATCCACCAAGACCCTCTTGATTTTATTTTTATGGGTGTAAGCCTCAAGATGAAGCACATGATTGTGAGATGGTTGTGTTGGAAGATATTGCTTTGAGAAATTTAGGAGTTGAGGAGTAGTGTGGTGCATGACCATGATGGATATTTGCGTTGGGGTTCTTTTCAATTGGTCAAGGACATTGTAGTTACTAGGAATAGACCTTGGATTAGATGTAGATGCTTTGGTTTACTAAGAGGGCCCTGTGATGGTGAGCTTTCTACCTCTTGTGATGACTCCACAATCATCTTGGGCTGCTTTGATGGTGATAACAGTGCAATACTCATCTAGAGATGTGACAAAATGCTTGTACACATGGTTTACATTTTTGAAAGCACCTTTTCCTTTATCATGGTTATTGTTCCCTTTGTTGTTGTGGTTGAGCATCAAATTCCTATAAATAGTAAGATTTTTATTTCTAGCTAGTTGTTCTATGTCTATGATCTTGTCATCTATGAGGTCTTGGATTAAGTTCTTGAGCCTCATGCAGTTGGTGGCTGTGTGTCCCTTGATTTTATGGAAATCACAAAGGCGGTTTTCATTTTCCACGATAGTTTTAACAAGGGTGCTTGATAGTTTTCGTATGTGGGGACCGTGATGAGTTTTTCCTCCACTAGTCTCTTCATGATAAATTTTATTGATTCCCCAAGGGTTGTGTACTGCTTGGGGGAATTCTTGTTTCACTAGGGTGGTCCCCTTGGATCGTTCACATTGTTGATTGTTTGGTTGTTCGGTGGTTGAGTCACAGTGTTGGCTTGTCGATTATGATTTTGATTGTTGGTTTGGGTTTGTTGTGGTGGTTGGGTGTTTTTCCAAGGTGCACTAATGACAAATTTGGTGTCAACAACACCATCATTGGTGACATTTCAGTTCTTCACCCATATGCATGGCTTATCATTATAGCTGGTGGATGGGTAGCTTTCCTGGTAAGATGGAGTTCCTCCCTATGAGATAAGGGCTCATTCAATGTTGAGCACCTTAGGGATTAGTTGATCATAGGTTGTGATGCATTGCATCTTGAGATGGAAGGACAAGATTCCGTCAAGATTTGCAATGATGGTGCACACTTGTTCCTCGTGCATGGCCCACTTGCTTCTATTGGCCTTGGATCATCACCTTTGCAAGAATGAAGCAAACATCTCTCCTTTGGATTGTTTCATAGCTGATAGTTCTTCAAGGCTCACATCCATAGCAATGTTGAAAGCATAGTTTTGAATAAATGCGTCCATAATTTCCTATAATTTTTTGATTCCTAAGAGATGGGGGAACAAACCAATGGTGGGACCTACTAAGCTCCGAGGGAACAATCGCATTAGGTATGTTTCATCATAGGCGACTTCCATGCAGTGTAATTGAAACTCCCTGATGTGATCTTCAAGGTTTCCTGTCCCATGATATTTATCAAATTTGGGATCTCAAATCCCTTTGGGAATGGTTTAATGATAATGCTCCTATCGAGTGAGTAGGGCATAAGTTCTTTTGTGGCTTGGTGGTTTTCCCTGATTAAAGATCAAGCACTTGTTGTGAAAGGAATTTGATTTGTGCTGATACATCGTCTTGCAGATCAGGGGGTGGGATGAAGGTGTTCCGAGGTAGTTCAGTCATTAGGGGGATGAGTGGATTGGTTGGTGTGCTAGTGGATGGTGTTTGCACATTTTGTTGCGCCAAGTATGCTAGTAACTATTGTTGTACCAAAAACGCTTGTTGTCACTCCTATTGATGTTGTGTTAATAATGCCTATTGTTGGGATTCTTGTTGTTGTTGCAACAACAATGCTTGTTTTTGGGCTGCTAGTTAGGTTGCTTCCTGCTGCTTTGATATTGCTTCAGCACTTGTTGATATGCTTATTGTTGGCCGACTTGTTGTTGTGTGAGGTACTATGCTTGCGCTTGCGTTGTGCTTGTTGGGTAGCATGAGTGGCTTGAGCTTATTTTTGAGCCTATTGTTGTTGTTGCAACAACACTTGAGCTTGTTCCTTGACAACCCATTGCTCTCATTGAGATTGTGTTGCTTGTTGAGCAACTTGCACTGCTTGTGTGGCTTGAGTAGCTTGTGTTGCTTGTTGGGATTGTTGTTGTTGCAGTAATGCTTGGGCTTGCACCACTTGTTGCACTTATTGTTGTTGCAAGAATGCTTGGGATTGTGCTTGTTGTGTGGCTTGAGAGTCTTGAGTAGCTTGAGTGGCCTGAGCAGCTTGATTGGCTTGAGCGGCCTAAGCGGCTTGAGTGGCCTGAGTGGCTTGAGTGGCCTGAGTGGCTTGAGCGGCTTGCACTGCTTGTTGAGTGGCTTGGTATTGTTGAAGTGCCTTTTGGTACAAGCTTGGTGAGCTTGTAGTGCTATGCTATATTGGATTTTTGTATTTGGTTTTGGTGGTGGTGGTGGTGGGGGATTTGGAATTGTACTGGATGCAATGATGAGTGGTTGAGATGTGTTTTGAGTGATCGCAGTAGTGAGTGGTTGAGATGTGCTTTGAGAGATTGTGGTGGTTGGTGTGATTAAGGTGCTAGGTCCTTGAAAGACCATGTTTTGATTTGTTGGGATTGACCTTGTTGCTTTATTGGATACCATCTTTTGTTGTGATATCGATGGTACATTTAGAGGATTTGATGTGATGATTTGATTAGTGATCGATAGATTGACCTGGATTGATTGATTTGTGTTAGGTAAAGGGGGAAGCCCTAAACCAAGAAATGATGTTGATATTGGAAATGGGGGCAACATTGGGGGAATTAGTGATGGAATTGGTGGAAATTTTTCTAGAGCAGATGAAGATGAGGCCTTGAAAATTCCACCTAGTTCAAATAGGCTTGCTTGTACCAATGGAAGGGAAACCTGGGCGTTAATAGCATGAGCTGGTGTTGGGTGAAAAGATGTGTTGTTGGTGTCATGGAATGTGAGTGGGGCATATTGGTGGAGTGGATTTTGAGGGGTGGTACTTGATGTACCTATGACAGTATTAGCGTCTAAGTCCTGGGCATTGATGAGGGGGTTTTTTTGAAGGGCATTGAGTAACACACTCCCCTTGTTAGCAATAGGTTGAGTGGTGGAAATGGATGATGTGATTTTTGGAATGGTTTGGACAATGCTTTGAGTGGGTGAGGTGAATGGTACAAATGGCATAAAAGTTCTATCCACAATAGTGCTCATATAAAAATCAAGAGGTAGTTAATTTCCTTCCTTTACCAATTCCAACATGTATTGGGAAGGGTTTGATCTTATCATGGCTCTAACAAGTTTGTAATTGTCAGGATTTTGAACCATTTTAGTGATCTCATCTTGGGTCATCCCTGAGTTGGTGATGTCTTCCACTTTCCCTTCCTCTTGAGGATCTTGTGTTATGAGATGAATATCAGGTAGTGGGTTGCTTGGTCCAACATGATTGAACTTAGGTGCAGTTTGACTTTGGTCGCTTGAAGTTGATGTTTCTTTGTTGTTCTCCATGTTCTTCTTGAGTTACAATCTTGTTTAAACTATAAAATGAATCTCAAAAGAGAAAATATAGGATGTTTAAAGATCAAAGGTGTGATGATGTGATAGATGGATGGTATGGATGATTGAATTATTTAGAAAATCTTGAGGGAAATGCTAAACTTTTGGGACTTTTTGGATTCTCAGATTTTGAGTGGTTTGATTTTGAAGTTGGATTTTGGCCTTGAACTTGATTTTGGTTTGGATTCTTGGATTCTTGGATTGGTTTGGATAATTATCAAATGGATGCCAAGATGTTGGATGCTTATCTATGGGATATATTTTCTCACAAAATGATAATTTGATTAAATGTAGGGAGAAGGATGCATCTACCCACACCTAACCAAACAAGATGATTTTGAAGATAATCCAACTAGGTATATGGAGAAGGATGTATCTACACATACCTAGCAAAACAAGATGTTTTGATGTTTTGATTCAAAGATTCATGGATTTTGTTTCAAGGATTTGATTCATGGATTGGCCAAAAAGCCTAGCATGAAGGATGGTTTCAAGATTTTCAAGAATTGCTGGTGAGATGATCTTGGTTGATGTTTCAAAGATGGATGATGATTTTTCTTTGATACTATATGTACCTAAAAAGACTCTCTTTTACAAGACCTCAGTTTTGAAGAACACACTTAACTCTAAACAAGATGTTCAAATTGTTGAAAGAGATTTGGATTTTGCTGATAATAGAATTCATACAAATTGGGATTGTTTCTTGATGCACATCTGTAAAAGTTGGAAAGTAATCTTTGTCTGAATTCGTAGAGCGTTGAGACATTTTTGGTGATTCTTTGGACTAAGAACCTTTTAATTTTGTTTTCGGATCTTGATTTTTTTGGAAATCATTTGAGAAGACACATGTGTGAGATCCAATTGTTTTATCTTTGCTTAGTGACTTCGTTTTACCACAAACACTCTTTTGAGTAAGTTTTGAATCTAGATTTCTAATGTCTCCAATCTCCTTTTATCTCACAAAGTGTGTTATGTGGAAACCAAGGAAAATCAAGGAAAAAGTTACCTATTGTTGACTTTAGGGAAGTAAATTTAGATGTAAACCCTAATGCTTAGAAGCCTCTAAGGATAGAATCCCTAGGACAAGCAATAGCACCTGGATTTTTTCAAAGATATTTGCCTCTTCTAAAGGGTTTCAAATTTGGTGTTCATGTTGAAAGTTTGTTTTTTTGTGTTTTGAGACCAAGCAATGTGTTTCATTTTCAAAATCATGCACAATCCTATGGATTAAAAGATAGTATTTGATGAGTTCCCACTTGGACGAATCCAACTACGCCTACTCTTAGCGAATGATTGGATGCTTGACCACATAGGCTTCCCCTTATAGTACACTCTCTTCTTGGGTCAACCAAGCATCAATACCCATGAAAATACCATGGCATACTTATCATTTCTACTAGGAGCCGTAAAAACATGGGACGACTTCAGAATGACCGTTCTTGCACCAACAAATAAATAAGGTTTTTTTGGCCTTTCTAAACAAAGGTTCTAGTAGGGGAATTTTGTTCATGGGGGATCATCCATGTAGCGAGAGACCATTGCTACCCTTCTCGTATGAACAATCCTCATGATACTTGAACTTTCCTCAAGTACCCACACTTATATCCTAGGTGGAATTTGCTTGGCTTTAGCATGTTCTCGATTGGGTCGTTCCCTTGGATGATTACTTTTTCCCGCAAGGAAAGCCCTCTAAGATAGCACAAAATTGAGCAAACACATCTATAGTTCGATCAATCTTTTTTTTAGAAACAAAGAGGGAATACATACGATATATTCCACTCACACTCACAAGATTTGTCCAATTTTTATCCTAAATTGAAGTGTGGAGGTAATTACTTATGCAACTTAATATCACCAAAAACCTTTTGATTCTCAAGACCACTGTGAGGCGTGAGAGAAACACATACGCCTTTTAGATGATATTGTTTTGAATAAGTATTTACAAAACATAGAAGCACTTGTTCATTTTAATCCCTGAAAGTAATGATTTGATTATTTTTAAGTACCAAAAGGAAAAGTGATAGAAGATATTGCTTTGAATAAGTATTTACAAAATATAGAAGCACTTGTTCATTTTAATCCCTAAAAGAAAAGATTTGATTATTTTTAAGCTCCAAAAGGAAAAGTGAAAGTTGCTTGTTCAATTGTTAACCTTTAAACAAAATCTAGTAAATTTGTCTAAGGTTATTTTTAAGCCCTTTGTAGTGAAAATGAAAGCTTTTGTAGTGTTCTTTTTAGAGCCCAAAAGAAATTTAGTGTGTCCTAAAAGCATGAGAGGTAGCAAATCCTTAGGAGAGGGATTATAAGTTCTCCCAAAGTGTTCAAAAACACTTGATGTAATGAGATGACAATGTCATAATGAAACCTTCAACTTTGTTTCCCTCCAACTTTGATTAAGCCAACCTACAAAAATTGGTTAGAACTACAAAACAAATGTTAGAAAACTAGTTAGTAGCCCAAAGAAACCATAATACAAAAATCATATGTCAAAATTAACTAAATTTAAGCTTTTTACTCCACCCTAGTGGTGCAGTCCACAGGTGCGGTGGAGTTTGAAAAGATCAGTGGCACTATATGGCACCACTAGGACTGACAGTGACGCTCTACAAAAAAACCAAAGAGCATGATTGGGGTGCTATTCAAGTCAGTGACATAATTTGAGAGTTTGAAAATCTAGTAACGACAAATTAACCCAATGACAGAGTTTAGAAATTTGAATTTCTAGGTGGGAAAAGAAAAGCAGTGTAGTTTAGAGTTTGAAGTATTACTGTATGGCACTAGTGGACTGATAGCGACACTGTATGGTGCTGTTGGACTAATAGTGGAACAGTTTCTTGTAGATGCAAAAGTTAACAAAAAACCACATAATTTTTGAGAAAAACGTGTTGAAATCTTCAATTTCACCCTCCTTCTAGCACCAAAATGTGAGCTCCAATTCTAGACCTACACAAACACAAGAAACAAACACATAATTAGATTCATATGCAAGTTAGGACTAAGATTTCCCATGAAATTCATTTACAATGCTCAAAATAGGAAATAAATGTAGAACACAACAAGAAAGCTATTAAATCCTATCAAAACATGCAAACTCTCAATCCCATGGGGGAATTGGTGACAATTTGATATGGAAATTGGCCCTTTCCCAACTCCTTTGCAAGCTTTGTGATGATTTGATGAAGATTTGATGCTCCTTGGTTGAATTCTTGCATAACCTAGCTATGAAAATAATAAAATGGATGAACAATGGATGAGCAAATTCAAAATATGAAGATAAAGTCTTTGCATGAAGTTGTGGATCCAAAATACAGAAGAGAGCCTCTTATTTATAGATGAGAATGTTGGAGAATGAGGCAAAAGGTATGAAAGTGGGATCATTCAACAGCCAATGGGAAAGTGCCACTTGTCAAGATGTGAATGGGCAAAGGATGTGCACATTTTGATGAATGTGCTCATAAATGCAATTAGGTGTAATTTGAAATTAGTGAAATGACAAGTTGGAGGGAAGAGAAAATGGAGTCATGCCTTGTTGGAAAGATTTATCCCATTTGGAGGGATTTTCAAATTTGGAGGAATATTCCCTTTTGATGCCAAGTTGAGGGAAATTAGTGATTTAATAAATCAAAATAAATGTTTTATTTTGCAAGTTGCATTATCTAGAGGATGGGACATGGATTAGAGTTAGCATTTAATTAGGATTTGATTAATTAAGGGGAGGTTAGTTGATTTGATAATTTTGACTTAGATTTTTGGATTTAAATAAATCAAAGTTGAGAAGAACAATGATTTAGATTTAATTAAATAAAGATTTTGATTTATTTAATTAAAGGGGATGGTGTTAGATAAAATTAAATAAATTTTAATTTATTTAATTCACTAGAATGGCTTTAGAGATTTAATTAAAAAATAATTATTATTTAATTAAATAGAGAACTATGGAATTAATAAAATAACATGATTTATTTAATTAATGAGAAATGGTGATCTAACCAAATAAATTAATTTATTTAATTAAGAGAGGAATTTGATGAATTTAATTAAATAAGGGTTATTCAATTAAATGGCTAGAAAAGAGGATGATTTAGGATGAAGTGATGTTAATTAAATCAGGATCAAGTGTATATCGTCAATCAGTACATTTTACATGTCTACAAGGACAATTAGATTATTGCATTTCATCCTTAAGATATTTTTAGATTTTGTTAAAGGCTAGTTGACTCATATATCAGACTGTAAATCAATCACATACCTTATCCAAATTCATCAAACCCCCATTACAAACCTTTACATCCCCTAAAACCCCTGAATTTAGGAAAGGGTAGGTAAACCCTAAGTTTTAAATCTTGGGGTTCCCCTTTTCCTACATTTCAACCCCTAATTTGGTAAATGAGATCCACAAAGATTCTACTTTAAGCAATATTTATAAATTGTATGTTGGTTATCCTCTCTCCAAATTTTAACCAACATTTGTACAAACTCTTTTCTTGACTCTCCATCTTGTTGCTTTATCTTCTTGCCCTTACTTGGATTCCCAATAATTATTCTAACATTTGACATTTAATGCAAAGCTCCAACCTCCTTTCAGCTTCTATAATCATATTCATATTTAGAAATTAAAAGTAAATCAATTCCTCAAATTATTTTATGAGTGAATTATATTACAAGTATGCATATCTTAAATTAATTTATTTTAAATATTTTTAGAATTTTAGTTAAGAATTAATTTTATTCTTGTATGTTTCAAAAATAATATTATTTACTATTTTATTTTTATTTAAAAAAAATAAAAAATACTTTATTTATGTATTATTTTTTAATAATTTTATTTCTAAATATTAATATATATTTTAAATTATATATTTATAATGAAAATTTAATAATTACTTATTTTTTAAATAAAAAATAAATTTACCTATAAACATATATTTTAATATAAAAAATTCATAATTTTTAATAATTTATTATAATATCTATTATAATAAAGAAATATTGGAATTCACATTTATTTTCATGTCTAAGAGATATGTCATTACATAATTTATATAGAGGAGTCTCGTACTCTTTGTAAAAGACTTTATGTGGTGTTGATGTATTACTAGATTTTATGATGTGATGAAGTAATGTAGTAATAGTTTTTGAGGATTTATTATTATTTAAGTATAGGAACATAATTTAAGAGTAATAAATATAATTATTTATGAAAATAATTATATCTATTAAGTATTAGTTTTAATTATATTGGCTATAACTTTAGTTTATAATTTAATTATGACAATCATTTATATGTGCATGTGTTTTGTTTAGATTTTTAGATGCTGATATCTCATTGGGTTGACAAATGATATAATATCCCCTTTCTTCCATACCTATATATGATTGATATAGATGATTCCCTTTGTATCCCCTTTGTCTAGGAGCATCCAACAAATATTGAAAATGATTTTGATTACTTCAAAGCTGTTAAAATTATTATGTTCAATTAAGGCATGAATTTAAGAGCTAATAAACTTGAATACTAAAAAAATTATAACACTAAAATCTCACTTTAATTAGATTTTGATGGTTATCTATACCCCATTCCAAAACTCTCATTTTCACATAGATTTAAAATATCCCGACAATTGTGAAATTATCTCTATTGGAGACTTATTTATCTAGCCACTACATTATAGATAGCCACTATGGATGCTTCCTATTCATTATACATTGTTCCATTGATTCTTCCAACTTTATATTTATATTCATAGCACACTAAATTTAAATGGTCATGTGATTTAAAGTATTCAAATATATATCCCATACATGGTATATACATTCGCTATGCTAAATAGACACTACCTCATTTATGCATATTACATCACTTATGTGTATTAACCTTCAATTTTAAGGAAATGGTCTCTCTCTCCCTCTTCCTCTCCCTCTCTCTCTCTCCCTCTATAATATATAATAAAATAGTTATTAAATAGTTTTAAAATAAAATAAAACTCTCAAGTAAATACAATATTTCTAGAGATTTTTTAATTTATTTTTATTGCTAACATGATATTTTTAGCTTGTCCTAAGCAAGGTGAGGCCACAAATGGGGGACCTCATCCTTGGCATAAACACACGACATTAATGTGAATAGTTCAAACCTATGAGTTTAGTAGTCTAGTAGGAGCACAAATCCCATAAGTATACAAGCTTAGTGAGTATTTTGAGCATAGTCACTAACATGAAGTTTCAAACTTGTGAACACAATGGATCAATAAGGATAAAATGTCTGTGAGCACAATGACCAAAAATGATTTGAACCTTGGTGGATACAACAACAATGTTATGATTTAACCATCACATTAAATAAGAAAATAAGAAAATATGATAAATTTGTGTGTGAGTTTATATTTTTTCTTAAAATAAATATTCATAAATTATCACATATTGACATACATGTTTTTTTATTTATTACAATAAAAAAATTGAGAGTTCATATTTACTTTCATGTGTCAAAGATATGTGTCATAGTATAATTTATCTAGAGGACTCATACTTTATCTAAAAGACCATGTTTTGGATAATTCATTAGCATATGGTGTTCATGTATTATTAGATTTTATGGTGTGATGAAGTCAATGAAAATATATTTAATGGATCTTCGTAGTTTTTGGTATTTGAAAATGTATAATACTGTAATATTATTTTTTCAAAAATTCAATTGTATTTTGATATTCAGGAATCATTTATTAATATTATTTTTGTTAATTATAAACATATAATGAAGGGATAATCTTGAGATCACTTTGCAAGTTGGTTCAACTCTGGTTAGGGTTTCCCATCTTTGTGTGTGGAGAGGCTCTTCTCCCCCAAGTATGACCCCCATACTTTGCGTTTATGTATCCTTGCTGGGCTCTGCAGAATTCGAAGGTCTTAATGAAGGGGAGTACTAAACCCCCCGACCCCCCTAATATTGGTGTTGACTTGCAAACAATGGTTGAAGAGAATCCCAAAATTTTTAGTGAAGTTTTGGCAGGGAAGTCGGCTCCTATTGCAGCAAGGGCGAGGTTTGTAGTAGGCTCCTACACCAGTAGTGAGGATTTCAAAATTAGTGGTAGAGAGAGAGGTAAGGACTCCTCCACCTTTCCATTGAGGCTACCTATTTCAGCAAATGATTCCATGAAAAGTGTGATATTCTCTGAAAGGGAAAAAATAAAAAATGTTGCTTTTTTATTTGTGACTGGATGTAAACAATACACCTTCAAGAGAATTTCTTGATAGTCTTTTTGTAAATATTTGGCATAAAAAATGGGTATTACGGTGTCATTATGTCGTATGATACAAAAGTACTATTTCTTTTCTTTTTGAAAAATAATGAAATGTAACAAAAAATAATTAAAAACCCTCTCTGGAAAGTGGGAAAAAGAACATTCAGAGCAATAGCTTGGGCACAATGGGAAAACATGGATGAAATTCTAGCATTATCCAAGCCTATATGGTTGTTGGTAAAGGATATTCCTCATGAGCTTTAGGCTTTTATTCCTAAGTTGATCATACCTTTAGGCATTGTGTTGAGGGTGGAAAATTTGAGGGTTTCCCTCTTGGATATGAACGTGAGGGTATTAATCACCCTCACACCCAATAAGGAAATAGCAAAAATTTTAGACATTCAAATGGATTATGGAATTCACTCCTACCAAGTTGAAATTTCAGGAAAGCTTGGAGCTTACTATCTTTGTAGGTGTGAGGGTCATTTAAGAAAAGAATTCCCTATTATTTAGAAAAAAAAATCCAAGGGTAACCCTAACCCTAAGATGACAAGTGGTCAGGCAGTCATGGACTATTCCAAAGAGGCCGAAGTGGAAGGAAACACTAACCTACCCCCTGTTCCCCTTCCAATATCTCCATTTATCTTGGTGAAAACATAGGGATGGATTCTTCGAATTAGACCCCCCCTAAGGAGGCGGTTGGCATTGTAATCCTAGCCCTGACCCCTTCAAACCCAATGACTCTGGATAACCCTTTAACCCCTTACAAGAAGTGGATGAATGGATTTTGCTTCTGAAATAAGGCCAAAATCCCTAGTTCTTTCCCATGATACCTGCAAAGAGGTGAGTAATAATGTCAATGATGGGGTAACCAAACTAAATGCTCAACAATTAGAATTGTAAAAGTTAAGAAAAAATATGAAAAAAGACAAAAATTCAATCTCCAAGAAACTAGATTTGAAAACCCTCCTTTATAAAGGCTTCAAATTGTTGGTCCCATAGTTGATTGAAACCCCTAATTGTAGGTTGGTTGAAGGGGATTCATGCCATGGTGTTGAATTGGGAAACATTGAACAAGATGACCTCCATCCTACTGTTGGATACCCCCTATGCACTATGGCTCATTCAACCTTGAGCCCCAAGCAAAGGGAAATCTTGGAAACCAACATAACCATTGGTGGGAAGGAGGTACAAATGAGTGATAGTACCCCAAGGGCACGTGAATGTTAGGGTGTAAGTATTAAAGTGGATAACCCAATAACAAATGGCACTGGGGATTCCATAGCATTGGGGAAGGGGAGAAAGAACTCAAATCATGTCATAGAGAGTGTCAAAAAAATGCATGAAATCTTGAACACCTTAATAAAAAGAAGTGATGCTGCTTTGGACTACTCAAGGAATAAAGGGGATAATCAAGTGGGAAATAAAGATCTAACCATTGAGAAAGAACTTAAGGCTATTTTAGAAAAGGGTAGTGAAACTACACGGTCAATTAGGGGCTTGGTTGTTGAGCCTAATGAAATCATAGGGATTACCTTGAACATCCCCTGGCTTAAAAGGGAGAGGTAGTTAAAAAGGTTCAGTCATCAAGATCAATGGTGACAATATCATACTAAGTAAGAACAAAATAAAAAAAGAAAAGAATTGTGCTTCCCACCCTGAGCACTAAGAGGTTGGAAAGTGAGGGCACTTCTCCTAAATATTTTGAAATATTTAGGAAAGATAAAGAGACCAGGTCCAACCCTACTTCTAATGAACATTAATTGAACATCATGGAATGTGAGGGAATTGGAATCCCTAGATAGGAAATACCTAGTCAAGAGGTTTCTCAACATGGAAAAAAAGGGACTTTGTACTCCTACAGGAAGTAAAGGTTACTAGGTTCACACTTGAAACCAATTTGAGGTTTGTTTGGAACAATGCCTCAACCCTAGTCTCCAAGCATGAAAGGGGAAAAGGGGGATTTGCTATACTAATGACCAAGGTCAAAAATCAATTTCTCATGGGGACTATGTTTTCCCTTGTAGTAGGGTCATGTGGGAAACATTTGAGAAAGAAGGAGCCAAATTTGGCATATGCTCAGTCTATGCCCCAAATGACTATAGAGAACACACTAAACTATGAAAATGGATTGCAACCCTTCTCGATATCCCATGGATATTTGGGGGGACTTCAATATGGTGGAGAATTTGGAAGATAAAAGAGGTGGCCTTAACATGGACTAGAAAGGGAATGCAACACATTTTTGGTTGAGGTTCAAAAATAGACTCAACTTGATAGATCCCCTAGAGAAGAAAAAGGATCAGTGCAAGTTAGTGTGGTTTAATTGGTACAATGCTCAAAAAGGAGGGAGGAGGATCTATTGCAGGTTAGACAGATTCTATGCAAACAAGGGCTAGTACAATTTCACCCTGCTAGATTGGAGATAGAATGTAATGGTCTACCCTTTCACACTCTCAAATCACCATCCAGTTAAAGCCACCTTAATCTTGAACTCAACCAAGAAAAAATAAAGGAAAAAGGGTCAAGTATTCATTCTTAATGTTAATCTATTGAAAGATGAAAGCTACAAAGTTACTATATGCACCCTTAGGGAAATAAACAAAACTCTCATTGAGGGAGAATGGGAAATCAAAATATGGGAGGCCAATGTAAATGGGCACAAAAAATATTATGCCAAACAATTGGAAAGCATATGGCAATGGAAAGGAGGAGAGAGGAAAATTCCCTCCAAGATGAGCTACTGAGGACAAAAATAAAATTGCAAAATAATCCAATGGATGACGAAGCAAATGAAGAAATGGTAACAACAAAGAATGCCCTTAGGAGGCTGCAAGTACACAAACTACAAGGCCTAAAAATAAGAGCCAAACTCAATTGGCTAGAAAATGAGGATAAGGGGTTCATATTTTTTTCAGATTCCTAAAGGAGAATGGTGTTAAAGAACAAATAGATCAAATATGTCACAATTGCCCCATCTTCACTACACAGGAAGATATCTTAAATAATTTTTCCCTCTTTTTTAAGGAGCTCTTCTCCTCTGAAGGAGAAACTAAGGAAGGGGGAATGCAAGGAATCTTATTAAGAGAATTATTCCCACAAAAATATCCCAAGAGGATGTTGAGCTCTTGGATAAGGACATCAGTATAGAAGAAATTAGGATTGTTATAAGCTCAATGAATAATGATAAGTCTCCAAGAGTAGATGGTCTCCCGGTTGATTTCTACAAGACTTTTTTAGACTAGACGTGTGAGGATTTTCACCAAGTATATCTAGAAGCATTTGATAAGGCTCTATAGGGGTCAACATTAATAGAGGAATAATTAGGATGCAACCCAAAGAAGGAGACAAAACTAGCATAAAGAATTGGAGACCAATAACACTCATGAATGTATCCTATAAAATCTTGGCCAAAGTACTTGCATTAATACTAGTCAAAATTCTTCCTAAGTTCATAAAAAACACCCAAACATTCTTCATAAAGGAAGGTACGTTCTAGAGAACATCATCACCAGTTGGGAAGCTATGGAATGGAGTAGAGTTTCCAAACAAAACTCTACTATGTTGTTGCTAGACTTTGAAAAGGCTTATGACAAGGTTGAATGGACCTTCCTAAGAACAAATCTATAATCCTTCAGCTTCCCACAACATTTTTTGAAAAATGGTGTGCAACCTTCTAAAAGATGCATCAACACAAGTAGATATTCATGGTTCACTTTCTAAAAATTTTATGCTCAAAAGGTCCATAAGGCAATGTTTCCCCTAGCACCAACCCTATTTGTCATAGCCTATAATCAGCACGGGACCGACCAGGTTTCATTCCATCACCTTGGTCATTGAGTTGTGGCATAATATTAACATGTGCATCATTGTAACTGATCAAATCAAGACATGGGACTTCCTCCTGTACCCCTTGTATTTTCTCACAATCTAGGACATCCCAAGGATGAAAAATCATGCACAACATCCTTATCTTCATACTATGTATCTTAATTGTCATCATTTTTGTATGGATCTACATTTATGTTGCTTGTTAAATGACAACAATCATTAACCAGTTGTTCGCATTCTAATACATCCTCCCCACTTACTTGCACTGTCTTTTGATCCTCCTCATCATGATAACCACTACTAACATTCTAAGGTGTCATATGCTGCACATAATCATATTTAATTTCCTCTATCATCCTTATCCAATCAACCATTTGATCAAGACAATGAGGTTTCAAGTCCTCTGACAGTTTACTCAACCCTAGCTTGTAAACCTCACAAAATAGGTCAATGCATATTGAATCATTAGGTTTGAAACTCTTGGGAACCTCTATCAAGACATCCAAAAATCTTGAAAATAAGTCATAAGGTGATTCCCCTGCATGTCTCTTCATTTCATACAACTTCCTGACAGGAAGCATCTGATCATTTTTTCTTGAATTTTATTGATGTGTAGATAGGATTTGACTAAGTTCTGCATTTTGCGGTGATGGGGAGAATATAGAAAAAAAGACACTTTCATTTTGACAATTTTTTTTACTAATCAATACATTTTTTCCATTTGCATGAAATATACTTGATCCATCTGTACTAGCAGCCAAATGTTCTTTCATAATTGAGTATTTCAAATTGTTTTCAATATTCATGGAAATTTGATATGCTTGATGCAATGTGGTATTCTCTTTATCCCTCAAAAAGTAATTCATCTTGCTATCAAATGCACTGAGGTACATGACCAAACATTCAACATCGTTTGTTCTCATATTTTCAAGGATATCCCTTATAGCCTTTGTAAATCTAAGATTAAAGGTAGGGATATGCTCATCTTCACTTTTGTAGATTTCCATAAAAAAATTTCTTACCACATTTGTATTTACTCTCTCACCAGATTGTTCCATGAATACCATTTTAAATTCAACCGAAGAATAATAGAAGATGCTGATATAAAAGAAAAGCAGTCCCTCACATCTCCTTTCAAAGATTGAACAAACAACTTTATAACCAAATGGTCGACATGGTGATTCTAGTGTGTTGTGGATCTTCAAGGAATATTTTTTGAAAGTGTGAAGTGCTCGAGGATATTTTTTTGGGTTGTTATTTTGTGGTTGACTATGTCTTATTCACATTGAAAATTTATTTTTTGATTTAGGTCGACAGTGTGTACACATTTCATATTTTCATATTTTATTTTGGCCGACAGGTTGTTGATGTAATCCCATGTTGCGGATATATAAGAGCAATTGTTTGAACAATGTAAAGTGCAAGTTCTAGTGAAAATGTGCAAATAATGTTGCAATCATTCAAATGTAGAGAAGAGTGTGAAGAAGATTGAGCAAAGTGTGTAGAAGAGTTTTTGTGCTTAGCTGCAACTGTAATCAGGCATTTGCAAATGTTATTTTCTCAATTCAAAACCCTGCAGATCTAATCTGAATATTTCTATAAGATAGTGTGTCTTCCTTGGGTAGTGAGCCCTCTTGTATTTGAGCAATGAGCTCTAGGAAGTGTGCTTGAAAGCATTTGCATTCCCATTTATTCATCTTTATACTTTTAACAAGGTATAATGTTGTGGACTAACCTCCACCATGGTTTTTCCCCTAATAGGGTTTCCACGTAAAAAATCTTGGTGTTCTATGTGTTACTAATGTGGTGATTTTTTATTCTTTAATGTTTATTCATCAAATTTGAGAATAAGTTTGATAAAGTTTAATAAGTTTAAATTTCTGTGACAACTGATTCACCCCCCTCTCAGTTGTCAACCCTTATGATTTCCAACAATTGGTATCAAAGCTAGTTCCTCAGAAGAAGTTTAATAGCTTGAGGTGATATGGGATGGAATCATACAAGAAGGATAGCTCGAGATTTGATGGAACAAACTATATTCTATGGAAGGCTCAGATGGAGTGTCATTTGAGATGCATTGGTGAAACCTTCTAGAATATTACAAAGAATAGGTATGTTATTCCACATAATGGCCCTTCTACTCTTGATGAGATTAAAAAAGTTGAATATAATATTAGGGCTAAGGAAGCATTGTTGAGTGCTCTGACAGATTCAAAGATGACAAATGTGATGGAGCTACAAACAACTTATGAGATCTGGAAGATGGAAAATTTGTATGAAGGAGATGCACATGTGAAGGTTGCTAAGCTACAAAGTCTGAAAGGCAAGTATGAATCTTTGAAAATGGGTGAAGATGTGAACATTTATTCTTTTATGCAAAGATTAAATGAATGTGTGATGAGTATCAGATGTGTTGGTGGATCTTTGGATGAATCAAAGATTGTTGCTAATGTGCTCAGATCATTGCTTGCTACATACAAAGTCAAAGTTGTTGTTATTGAAGAGATTAGGACAGTAACAAATGTAACAAGAGATATGTTTATTGGTAAGGTTTTGACCTTTGAGCTGAGTGAGTATGGTGATTCAATTCCTAATATATAATCTTCATTTAAAGCTACTTTATCCGAAAGAGACAAGCAAAGATATGATCTAGGAGAAAGTTCTAGAAAGGTGTTCAAATATGAGTAAGAGATGCAAGGATTGAAGAAGAAGAGAGAAAGCTGGAGGAGCTTGAAGCACTTATTATCCAGAGAGAAGCCAAAGGAGAAGGTAAGCATAAAGGAAATTTTCCTATTAAATGTTTCTCTTGTAGTAAGATAGGTCATTTTGCTTCAAAGGTGTCCTGAAAGAGTTCCTAGGTCCAAACCTAACAAGCCTAGATTTCAAAAGAAATGTTATTATGCTAAAGAAGGTGTGACAGATGAAGAATCTAATAAAGATAATGCAAATGAGGATGAATGGGTATTTATTGCTATTAAGGAAAATGATCCTATGCTTATTGAATCTGCTAATGATAAGAATGTGGAGAAAGTTCTTGTAGCTAGAATTGAAGAAAAAGATGACTGGGTGATTGATAGTGGATGATAGCCTAGAAAAAGATGAGTATGATGGTGGTGTTGTAAGATTTGGAGATAAAAATGTTGGTGTGATTTGTGGCAGAGGATCCATTTCTCTTAGTGGTAAGCATAATACTGATGATGTCCTTTATGTGGAAGGTTTGAAGCATAACCTGTTAAGTGTTGGACAAATGGTTGGAAAGGGATATAATCTTCAGTTCAAAGATGGAAAGTGCAGAATACTGGGAAGTTCCATAAATGTGATTGCTTCATGTACAAAACCAAGAGGTAATATTTTCACCTGAGTGTTACCAGCAAAAGTTGCTTGATTTCTCAAGTTAATGAAAGCTACTTATGGCATAGGCATTTGTGTCATGTAAATTTTGACAACATTATCAAGATAAGCTCTACTCATGAAGTGAGATATCTTCCTAAGTTAGTGAAGCCTACTAACACCATACATAAGGAATGTCAAACGGGGAAGAAAACTAGAGTTTATTTTCAGAGCAAACAACATCATTCAAATGGAGTGTTGGAATTGGTGCATACTGACTTGTGTGGTCCCTATGGAGTCAAAAGCCTACAAGGAGAAAGGTACTTTATGTTACTAATTGATGATTACTCTAGGATGATATGGGTTGCTTTCTTAAGAGAAAAATGTGAAGCATTAGAGAAATTCAAAATTTTCAAAGCTATGGCTAAGTATGAGACAGGTCTAAATATTAAATGCCTAAGATTATATAGAAGTGGTGAGTTCACTTCCCAGGAGCTCAATTCTTTTTTTGAAGAGTATGAAATCAAGAGACATTTATCTGCCCTACAAACCCCTCAATAGAATGGAGTTGTGGAAAGAAAGAACTAGAAAATTCTAGATGTTTCTAGAACTATGATACTGGAAGGAAATGTGCCTCATATGTACTGGAGAGAAGCCGTGAGTACCATTGTTTACACTCTCAACTAGGTAAATGTCAAAGGTGATATTGGTAAGACTCCTTTTGAGCTATGGTTTGGTCATAAGCCTATAGTTAGATATTTCAAGATATTTGTAAGTAAATGTTATATCAAGAGAGATGAAGATATAGCAAAGTTTGATGCTAGGAGTGATAAAGGAATCTTTCTGGGTTACTCTACTAAAAGTAAAGCCTATCGGTGCTATAATAGGAGATTAAGGAGAATGGTTGAAAGTGCTAATGTCAGGGTTGATGAGGACACTGATAGATCATCCAAAACCCATGGATATGATTCAGATGACCAACATGATAGTACTAAAAAAGGAAAGAAATTTCAAACATAGAACCAAGTTCAAATTGTTCCGGTGAATCAAGAAAGTCAAGAGGGAGAAGCTAGTGGAAGTGTAGAAGAGAGAATAGAAGAACCTGAAGTTCGAGAAAATCCTAAAGTTCCAAGGTATGTAAAGCTAAATCATTCAAAAGATTAGATCATTGCCGATAAGAACAAAGTTGTGAGACTAGAAGAAGAATTGCAGAAGAGTATTGTCTAATTTCCAAGACTAGGCCTAACAATATCAATGAAGCATGTAAAGATGAGCATTGGATGGAAGCAATGAAGGAAGAACTAACATAGATTGAAAAGAATGAAAGATGGATTCTTGTTCCTAGACCTAAGGATAAGAGTGTAATTGGAACTAAATGGGCCTTTCAGAATAAATTGAATGAGCAAGGTGAAGTGGTCAAAAACAAAGCAAGACTGGTATATAAAGGATAATCACAGATGTTGAAGGATATCAAAGTAGTGTATGATGAGACTATTGCCATATACTATGATAATTCAAGTTCAATTAAAATTTCAAAGAATCTAGTGCTGCATTCAAAGACCAAGCATATATCTATCAAGTTTCACTTTTTGAGGGAGAAGGTGAGTGAAAAAGAAGTTAGACTAGAGTATGTTCCTACTAAGGAATAGATTGTAGACATCTTTACCAAGACATTGTCAAAGTATAATTTTGAGTATATTTGAGGGATTCTAGGGTTGATTACCCCTCCTAATCAGAACTAATGATGCATTAGCATGCATTAGTCCATGTAATTCATAGTCATATCTTGATCTAGATTTATGTTTTAGTGGCTGCTACTTAGGGGGAGTAGTCAGATGTACTTATATGTGGTTCAAAGCTTGTATGGAGAAAGATAATGCTTATCTTTGTCATTGATGTCAAATGGGGGGAAGATTCATGTGAAATACAGTATGGGGAGAAGAGTCATGTGGAAGAGTAGTGGAGAGGAAAGAGTCAAAATCTAAGGGGGAGTAAGTGTTGAGTGATATTTACGTTGATGGTGTTTTTCACATCATGTGTTGTCATCAATTCCAAAGGGGGAGATTGTTGGATGTTGTGGTTTTCATTGATGTCAACACTATTAGAATTAATGTATTGAAGGTTGTATATGTCGAGGATATTGAGAAAATTGTTATAGAAAAATTTGCAGGTTGACTGAGGTGTAATGAAATTCATGATGGTGCCTAGCTCAGTATGTTGATGATCAGAAATTGTAGACTAAAGGTATTATTGTTGAGTATATCCAATTTATCCATTAGAATTTTTAGAGATCCGTGTGACGATTTGATCATGTTATGAACAATTATGTTCTGACAGTTTTTCTGTGGCTTCAGTTGGTGTTCCTGATTGGAGTTAATGTGATTCTAGTAAGTTCAGTTGTTGTGGATGCTTGTATGATGTTTCATGATGCTCTTGGATGTTTTTAGATCATGCTCTATCTTCGTTGCATGCCTGTATTGATCAGTGTGCTCATGATTGGTGATTTTCTCTTGCATGTTCATGTTTCTCATGTTCTTGGCCGACATGGTGACTCTAGCGTGTTGTGGATCTTCGAGGAATATTTTTTTGAAAGTGTGATGAGCTCGAGGATATTGTTTTGGGTCATTTTTATGTTATGGCTGACTATGTCTTGTTCGCATTAAAAATTTATTTGTTGATCTAGGCCGACAATGTGTACACGTTTCATATTTTCATATTTTATTTTGGTTGACAAGTTGTTGATGTAATCCCATGTTGTGGATATATAAGAGTGATTTTTTGAACAATGTAAAGTGCAAGTGCCAGTGAAAATGTGCGAATAATATTGTAATCATTTGAATGCAAAGTAGAGTGTGAAGAAGATTGAGTGAAGTGTTTAGAAGAGTTTTTGTGCTTAACCGACACTATAATTAGGCATTAGTAGATGCTATTTTCTCAGTTCAATATCCTATGTATCTAATCCAAATATTTTTGTAAGACAGTGTGTCTTCCTTAGGTAGTGAGCCCTCTTATATTTGAGTAGTGAGCTCTAGGAAATGTGCCTAAATGCATGTGCATTCCCATTTATTTATCTTTATAATTTTAATAGGGTATAATCTTGTGGACTAACCTCCACTGTGGTTTTTCCCCTAACAGGGTTTCCATGTAAAAAATATTGGTGTTTTGTGTTTTACTAATGTGGTGATTGTTTATGCTTTAATATTCATTCATTAGACCTAAGAATAAGTTGGATAACATTTAATAAGTTTAAATTTCTATGACAACTGATTCACCTCCCCTCTCAGTTGTTTGCCCTTGTGATTTCCAACAATCACAAAACAAAATTTGAAACCCAAACACCATTTCTTTTAACCAAAACTAGAACCAACACCAGAACTAGAACCACGATACATACACCCAATACATGTCTTTGCGGAAGGTGAGGAAGAGACCACTCATTCCTCATCTTTATCCTTGCTAGCCATAAAACCATAATTCCCTCTTGGAGTCTTCACTATTTTTGGTGGGACCAATCTTACTTCCACCCTTGGGGCTGCCAATTGATTTAGGATCATGAGGTATCGTTCGGTAACTTGAATCTGTTTTGGTCACACTACCTGAGGGGCTATCAATGATATCTATAGGGGATTTTTTCCATCCAAATGAAGCTCAAGTGTACCTTATTTTTCTTCGTATTCCCCTCACAACTCCTACAAGATCTTTTGCTTTAACTTCCGTCACTTCTGTGGTCACAACTTGGTTTCTCAACCTATGACTGCATCTGGTAGGAAATGGTGTAGACTTCTCACCATTAACCTCCTCCTTGCCTTTTTCCTTTAGAGTCAAAGTAGCCTTGGGTATGTTTTTCTCATACTTTGGGACATCACTATGAGATTTCTACACATTGAACATTGGGGACCTCTGCACCGATAACACAAAATTAATAGGATTACTCATCTTCCTCAGATATGCAACTTCAAAAATTCACACTAAGATACTCTTAACTCTCTGCATAAACTCAGAAAATTCTAGCTCTTGATTGTAATGAGGAAAAAGACATCCATTCAATTTGTATTTATCAAGTAACTTTGATGGTATTTGATCATCAACGCTTAATGAAACCACACGTGCGAGCAAGTGATTAATCACTGGCGTCCATTTCACCACTGTTAATTACCTAGGTACTTTGAAATCTACATATCATTCTCAATAATTATAAGGAATTAATTCTTCACATGCACCAGAACCTAATTGATCGCTCTTGAAGAGCATACACCATTAATGCTTACTACTTGCAGAGAAAAATGGCTATCACATACATATTTGTAGTTTTTTGAATGCTAGCTGTTGATTTCCTAATGAGGTGGTGAATCAAATGGTCCATAGTGAGTCCATCAGGTTTGAATTCCCTGAGACCATCACTCACCAATCTTTTGCCAATAAAATTCGTCCAAGCTAGGAGCCACATATTTCATTCATGGGTGCCACCTCTTGCTCTGAGCGAGTGGATGAAGCCATGTGTCACGAGCTCATAGACCACACAATTTTTAACAAGCTTCAGGTTTTCCTTGAAAGTGAGTGGGGAACGATTGAGATTATTCCCTACATTTGATCACCACCATCAGACTAAGATAGCATACGACAGGCTCAGTAGTAGAGGTTGGGCCCCACATCTGTATTAGGATAGGTTTCCTCATCTCACAAACCTTGTAGCTTTTAACGAAACAACATCTTAATCCTATGAGCTAATTATGAATGAATGAGATCAAATCTTGAGATCGAACGAGCCCTCAACCTGCACATGATATACAGTCAATTTTAAAAGCGGGGCCATTGTCAGGCTTATGAAAATTGACTTAAATGTAAGTCTTTTGCGATGAAATATTTCACTAGACTTAGGAAAACTCAGAAGTGGGGAAATGTGTGGGGTGACTAACATCCCTAGACAAAAGGGGATGGTAATGATGTGTATTCAAAGACTCAAATGGTGACTTAAGCTACCAATGACCAGTCATAGCAAGTCAACTTAAGATTAGAACACCAAAGGGTTTAAGTTAAAAGGCTACAAGGTGAGGATTTCTAAACCAAAACATTAACTTATCCTTGGGGACACAAGCTCAAAATTTGCAAAATTTTGGAAGCTCTATCATTCAGCAAATTGTGTAACTGCACAATCCATCAAAACTACCACCACTAACTATCAGAGATAAACTTTATGAAATTGTTGCTCAGCCATGTCAAAGTATCAATGTTGAGTATACATCTTTCTCCATATTTTCTCCAATCCCTAACTCAACCATGGAGTTTTACATTACGATCAACTTTTAGGGAAAATCAAAAGATATTCATTATGTTAGCATTTATCATATTGTTGTTTATTTTTTCAACAAAAAAAAAAACATAATCAACACGTTGTGTTGGCTTTAAGCTTTAATAATTATTGTTGTCGATGATGTATTCAAATTTCAACAAATACCTCCCAAATCCACTTCATTATTACCAAAGCAATAACAATTTTGAAACTACCTTGTAGATAATGAATTTGTCACCAAGAAGTGTGTATTTTACTTGGAACAGTGACATAGTTCCCTTTTTATAGATATGCATTGTGCCTTCAAATGTATCAAAGATTAATGCATGTCTTATGTAATAGTGCTACACCAAATCCCCTGAATAAATGTTATCTCAACATCAAAAACAAATGTAGATGTTAGTCACTAGGTAGGAAATCCAATGATGCACAAATGTATCAATGTGTCCAAAGAACTATAAGAACATAAAGTATTTCTACATCAATGAATTATCAATGCTCATGCAAAGTCAACCAAACAAGAGTAACTCAATAAACACCACTTCTATGTAGGCCAAGAAAACCACTTGACATCAATGCCAAAAGTAACCCAATGTCAAAGGGTTCAACGTGTTATGCATGGTGGCCTTAAATTTAGAGTTTTATTTTCATAGTGCTTAACAAGATACAATATGCTAAACACCTATGAACAAGGCAAGGCTCTACATGAAAGCAAGGTGTGTTATGCTTGGTGGCCTTGAATTTAGGGTTTCGAGCTTCATATGGATAACAAGCTACATTATGCTAACACTTATGAACAATAATGCTGGTAAAAGGTTTTTGTTAAAAGGGATTTTTCTTAGTTTGTGTAAGATCTTCTTAGGGAACATCATGCCTAATGTCTCCAAGAGAGGAAAAGTCGAGTAAAAGATTCAAAACATAGGGAATGTAATGCATCACATCACCACTAAGAGGAATGTGATACACTAAGAAATATCACACTCTTGGAGGACATGAAATCCAATGACACCATGAAGAAAAGGACACATCACAAGAAAAAATAAAATTGCACCATGAAACATGATAAATGTCGAAAGATATTGTCAATGTATGCCCCCACTTTAAAGTGGTTGCTAAAACCATTGTTGTGTGCAATTTCTTTAAAGTAGCCAATGTTTAATCTTAAGACATGAGAGATTACTCAAAAATCCCTATGCTAGTCATATGTTTTTGAAATGAACCTACGTCATGGAAAAGGAAGGAGGGGTTTCCCCCAAAAATACTTAAGGGATCTATGGATTCAAGATCAATATATCTTTGCTACAATGTTGTTATAGAGCTCGAAAACATCATCATTCCCCAAATACTTATAGAATTGGAATAATGACACATAGAGAGAGAAAACAAAGAAAAATTATTTTGGGTCAACATGGAAGAGACCTAAATGTCTCGAAACCTTGCGTCATTCCCAAAAAGAAAACACAAGAAAAGTGAGAAAGATAAAATGTTTACAACATAGAGAAGAATGCAGATAGATATAGAGAAATTCACAAAAGAAAAAGATACATCAAATGAAATAGTACGGGGGATCACATTACACACATGCAATCTCATAAAGAAACATGAAAAATAAAAACAATGCAAAAGACAAGGCACATGCAAGTCAACCTATAATAGGTCGTCCACATCCTAATCTTGATCAGTATGTACGGAAGGTAGACAACTAGCCAAATGGAAAAAATCAAGTACCAAACTAGGACACCCACCAAGTTCAACACTCTTTTTAGGATAATTTTCATTTAAGCTCATAGAAGAGGAGAACAATGAATTCAACTCATTATACACATGTTCATCAATCTTTGCAGTGTCAATTTCATCATCTAGATTAATCACAATGGGAGGTAAAATGATAATGTCTCTAGAAGGTTCTTATTTACATTATGGTGAGGGTGAAGAGACATCACGTCTTTCAGGAGATAAGTTTGGATTTTGATTTTCTATGTGGGTATGTGCAGGATCATCATGGAAAAAACAGGCCCTTAAGTGGCAAAAAAATAAGAAAAATCAGAGTTAGGAAACTTGATGTAAAAATTTGAATAAGTTAACTATATTATTTCAAAAATATGTATGAATATAATCTATAGCAAATTGAATGTAGTTTCTAAACTACTAGGTTTGTTTTAAAAAAAAAATCTATTTGGTGAAATTTGAAATTTCAATGCGTGATATTACTTAAATTTGTGAAAAATAAAGTAAAATCTGATGAACCCTAACCACAATAAAATGATAATATTTTTTTATCATATTTTAGATATAAGTAGAGGACTGATGTCCCAATGTGATGTATATTTTTTGCAATTTTTCCAAGTAAATAATTAATTATGAATTTTTTATTACACCTTTTAAAAAATATTAAAACTCATATGTATGACCACCTTAACTTGGTCAAAACTTCATGAAATTCAATTTTTCTTTTTTTAATCCTATAGTATGTGAAGCATAGAATGTGACTCATGTTTTGGATTCAAAAAATGTGATACTGTTTGAAAGCTATAGATGTTTTTCAATCAGCCTATCAATCAGGACTTTAGTCATAATTCAAATAGAAAATGAATAATAATTACTTATTAAATTCAAAGGCATAATTTATATTGGTGGAAAGCTTAGAATCTCCTTTAAAAACCCTTTTTTTTCATCAATTTTGGGTAAAAAAAAATTCGTCAGCCACATACCCATGTTGCTCTTTTCTTCTTTAGTTTGTAACATATGATCAATAGCACAACGTCTACACCTACACTCTCTAGCATTTTAGTTTATTCATAATCTATTGTCAATTTGTGATTGTGTAGGAGTAGGGTTATCAACCATAGGTTTCTTTTCTTTCATTAGGGAAGGAACGAAAGGAACCATAGGAAGTTGTTCAACCACTTTCTCTTTAACTTTGTAAACCTATTTGATTTTAGGAGGCACAACAAGGTTGTTTCAATTGTCTCATGGTCTCTTTTAGGAAATGATAGGATGATTTGTAATAGGTTGTTCTTGGATGTTTAGAAGGGGTTTTGGTTCAATCATGGTTTCATCAAGGATAGGTGGCTCAATCACGGGTTAAGGAATATTTCTAAGGGATAATTCTGCTATGCGCTTTGGCTTTAATTTTTTATATGATTTGAAAAAAATGTCTTCACGGAGTCTAATAGGTTCAATAGGCTTGGGACAAAAGAATTCCAATGAAAAGTTTCCATGGGAAGACACAAGATTAAAGCCACTATGGTGCACAATAAAGATCTAATTGTTGAAGGGAAACTTTAGATATTTATGCACAACTAATGGGAAAGCATTCATGGAGTGAAGCTATGGATAGCCTAACTTCACACGAAATTGGTCTGATGATGGGATGGTGGTGAATGAGACATTTAATGTTTTTGGTTTGACTTTTAGAGGGAGATTTATCAATCCAATCGTAGGACAAGAAAAACCATTATGTGTTTTGATCCAAGCTTTCGGGTTTTTATATGTATCTTGATAAATTTCATGCAAAAATATGAATTCCTAAGTGATCACATTCTCTACATAGATGGGATCAATTAATATCTCATTAGTATGCCTATCATTGATTCTTCTAGCTATGTAAAGAGGGAATCAGGTGCATGTTTGATTATGTCATTTTGTTAGAAAGCAATATCAAGGGGCATTTTGATTGAGCCCTTACAAGGTTTAGCTTCAATAAATTCCACTACTTTAATCGCTTCATCCATATTTTCCTCCTTTGTGGTTTCATCATTTGTGTTAACATTCATCACATCATTCTTTGTTTTACTAGCTTTGACAAATGAAATAGTGTGTTTCGACATGGGATTTATAAAGATTTGTAATTTTTGGTTAGGAGGAGCTACAAAATTATTACCTTGATCATTCACACCTCCAATTAGAAGATGATTAGAATCAATGGGGTCTTGCACAATATGTTTAAGATGCTTACAATATTTTAGTATCATGTCCATTTTGTTGGTGGTAATGGCAATAAGTGTTTGATCTATAGTTTGATGGTAATGGTTTATTAGGATCAAGAGCTCTGATAGGAGGTAAGGAAATCATATTCTTGTCCACAAATTGCAACATGATATTATGAAGGGTGTTGGGTAGAGGGGTAAATTTACTATTCCTATCCCCAAAGGAAAAAGGATTTGTCATCTTTTTAGCAGCCACTTGTTTATCAACTTGCTGATTTGCTTGAGGGGAATTAAGTTGTAAAAATCCCCTATTCTATTTCTTGAAAGGTTGATAACTATTTTGAGGTGAAGATTCAAATTTTTTAGGATGGATAGGTGGATTTTTCACATCATGACTACTAATAAAATTCTGATAGTCACGAAGGGTTGCTCATAATTATGTGAAGGAGAGAAATCTCATCATCTTAAGCTTTATTTGAATTTTTTCTTGCAACTTGGAAATAAACATTCTTTGAAGGTTGACATCAAGAATCTTAATGTTTACTTGTGAATAAAGCATTTGATATCATGCTATGAAATCAATGGCTTTATCATATCCTTTTGTTTACATTTCATCAAGTCAGCTAAAGTCATCTTGGGACCCATATGAATTTGAAAGTGGTTGTAAAAGGAATCAGTGGGTTCATTGAATGAATGAATTCAATTATTCGGTAAGGAGAAAAAAAGCTCTAAAGTAGTATCCTTCAAGGACCTAGGGAAGAATTTATCCAAGAGCTTATCTTCGAAGATGAAATCACTATGTATAGGGTTGTATAAACAAAAACATGGCTAACATGATCTCCTTTCCCACCAGATTTCTTAAATATAGAACCTCTATACCTTGTGGCATTTGTGTTCTCAGTATTTCCAAGGATAGCGGATTGGTTTTGATGTATTGTGAAGGTTTGCCATTACTGTTTTGATTTAGGGTTGTGATTTGTTGTTGAAGGGATACCATGTTTTACAAAAATTGTGTTAATGATGGGATCATTGTTGGTATTATGAGATGGAGGGGAATAAGTTGGAGTTGTGTATGTTTGTGGAGGGAAAGTAAATTGAATTTTTGTAAAGGGAGATGGCTGAGGAGATATTATATTTGAATACACAACACTAGAAGGATTCCTAGCAGAAATACCTAAGTGTTGAAATTGTTGGTAGGATGAATGGTTGTTGTAACATGAGTACTAGTGTTTGTAGGAATGGAGATAGGGATCATGGCAGGAGGAATTTAAGTTCCACCTTGTCTTTTAGTTTACCCCAAAGCTTGAGCACAACTAGTCATGGTAGACATGTTATCATTGATAAGGTGACCTAAACCTCGCATAACCTCCATTCCCTTGTCAGTTTCAATCATTCTCATTAGGTTATCTAAAGTATAAATGACACTAGTATCCATGTTTTCATTATGCAAAAAGCCTTGTAACATTTCTAGGCCTTCATTGATTCTTTTTATGTTCCATTGTGGGACATGAACAACATCATGCACATTGGTTGTAGGTACGGAAGTAATTGGAAATGAGGCATGCATGTTATGATCCATAGTGGTTGATTATCAATACTATTATAAAGAGAGTTAGAAAACCCAAAATCCACAGTGAATGGTGTATCACAGGATGCCATGAGTCTTGAAATATGTCTCACAATAGTATTGCTAATAGGACACCAAGTTGTAAACCTCATACAAATTTTACAAGCTCAATTCCAACCTAAAATGGAAAGAGGGTAAGATGCAATGCAATGAACTAGAATGCAATTTTTGGATTCTAAACAATGTAATTTGTTGATTACACTTTGGAACAATCTGAAAATGAAGTCATGTAAATGCAATTTTGTAATCACACAATGAACTAAATTTACCAAATTAAGCTGGATATGATGAAATTGATGAAACAAAATTTCTAGAAACATTAACAAAAATTTGAAAGAAACAAACATGAATGCAAAAATGAATATTTTAATGCCTAAAAAATTAGAATGTGACCTAATTAGGGACTCATTCACCCTAGGGCAAGTGGGTCCTAGATGAGGATTTTGAAATAAATTTTTACATATTTTGAGTGCTTTTTAGATTCTGGTTTGTTACAACAAGTTTCAATTTCAGTTTTCTATGAATTCAATGTGGGATGCAAGTGCAAATTATAACAAAATGACAAACTAGAAAAGCTATTTTGATATGCAATTTTTTGTTTCAATTTTCAAATGCAAGCTAATATGATGTATATGATATGCAAGATGGCTAATTTTTTTGTATTTTTCATATTTAAATAATGCAAATTATGCAATCCTAAAACCTTAAATGAAATGCAAAGACAAGACACTGTAAATGAGACCTAATTCAATGTAAAGAAATGTAAATGAATGCAAGATATAAATATAGGATGAAAAAGGACTCTAAAATCAGAAAATACAAGGATCAAACTCTAGTTCAAAAGGTTGAGTTTTCCATAATGAAATGAAGAAAAATATGTTCACCATCAATAAATGTGTATGATGCACCTATTTCTCTTATTTCATTCAAAATTTGTGCTAAATAATAAAACTATGAAAACTAATAAAACTAATTGTCAGAATAGAGATTTGGAAAGGTGAGAAAGTTGTGTACCTATCACCAAAGATGATTTTTTAAGACCTCACTAAGGACTTATTCACCCTATGGCGAATGGGTCTTGGCTAGAGCTCCTGGAAAATGGTTTTTGTGTTTTGTTCTTCTATTTTTGCACTCCTAGATTCTAGTTCACTGTTAGAAAGCTGAAAATAAATCATGTAGAATAGTTTCTATGATTTGACAACTTTTCTTGCAACTTTTACAACTTTGCAACTTTCTTCAATTTTTCTCTCCAATTGATCTTCAACCTAAAATTTGAAATAAAAAATAAAAGAGAGAAAAATTTTTGTGATGTAGAGGGTTAGGGATCTTAAAAGAAGCACCAAGTTATAAGATTAACAATGATTTACTTTCAATCTTTCAAGTAGGCACCAACTTGGAGATAAGGCCTCAACTTTGCACTCATGACCTATTTGCTTCCCTTGTGGTTCCAAACTACTGAAATGATCTCAAAAGACTCAAATTAACTTGACTCAAAAGGTTCTCAAGCCCTAACCCTCTGTTTTGAACAAAACTCACTTTTGCTCCACAACTAGCCTTCTAGCCCTATTAGGCCTTTGGCGAAGGATTCTTGACTTCTTCCTAAAATTTTGAGAATGAACCTCCAATATAATGGTTTTTTTAGGTGTGGTTTGTGATGAAAAACATCATGTCAACTCCTTGGCATCACTTGTTTCAGACAATCTTTCTTCAAACCCTGCTGTTTCCTCAAAACTAGGCCTAATTAGAGCTATTTTTCAAAGCAACCCCTCTTTAAATTTGTCCCCTGACCTTGAAACTCTCAACATTATTCCAAAACATTCCCAAACCAAATATTTTCAGACTTTTAATCTTCCATGTTACTCTTAACATGCCCAAATACAAAACCCTCCCTAAATTGGCTTAAAACTAGGGCTTTTTGATTCTAGGACTTCCAAACACTTCCAGGACTTAATTTTTGACTTTTCACCATTAATTCAACATTGCACAACTATTAAAACCCAAAAAAATATCACTTGTTAAGGCAGATCATTCACTGCTATACCCTAGGGTCCATCCTCATGCCTTTTCCTTTGCTAATTCACTGTGCATGCATTGGTTTTCCTCTTCCCTGCACATTTCTTTGTTAGTTTCTTATGAAAAATGTTAAATTTGATCCATTTCATAGGTTTCTAGTCATATTACTCCATGAAATGGATCATTCCCTCATTAAAACTCTCAAAACAGAGCAAAATCTGTATTTTCCTATAGACAGTCAGCAAAAATTGTACAAGAATTGATCTATTTCCTTTATCAGAACATGTGAGAGGTGTTAAAGATTTTAATTACAAATCCATAAGACATCCAAATGTAGATAACTTCAATAAGATTCAATGGTTCATCAAGAAATCACAGAAAATTGCAAGAAAAACAAAAAATTTGTTGTATTTTCTGAGTACAGTCTGTACAAAGCTTTCACCAATCACCTAACCTCCATACAAATGAAAATTTTAGGGTTATAAACCCATTCTCCAACTGATCCAACCGAATTGGATTTATTACAATGCTTAATGAACTCTAAAACACTGAAAACTCCTTTTCCCGCCTAAACTAAAATTCAAAAATTTGAAATTGCAATCTGGAGATTTATTAAAATCTATCACCTAAAAACTATTGGACCTTAAATATCCAAATTTATTTGACCAACCTAAAGCATTAGATCACTAATCAAACCCCTAGAACATGATTTTCCCTTTATATTATTTTTTTATCCTAGGATATTTATCAGGACCCTTAGAACTTTTATCATTCTCATCACATTTATTCATCCCAAATGCCATTATAGGCTCCAAAAGGTTATAATTGATGTTTTGACTTGCTTGAAAGGTCCTCCTAACCCTTGCACACTCCCGATTCTTGAAGAGCTCCTTGAAGGCCCTAGGTGCTCCTGCACCAGTTTGTTAGGGAATGGAGGTTTTCCTTGGTCAAACCTTGTTTAGTTAATTAAATGTTGAAATGAAATGAAAATGTGAAGGAATGATGGATGAACAACAATATGTAGCAACTCACAATACCTTATTTGAAACCTTGGAGTACAAATCTCCAAACTAGCATGAAGTGGCCTCGATGAATATAGATCTTGATCATGAAACTTGATTAGAGATAATTCCTTTGATATACTTGAATTTTTATTGAATACTACATCAACATATGAGCTCAAATAACATGCATGATATAATAAATCTTTGACATGATGAATGAATCTTGATTTCTGCAATAAACTTCTTCAAATCTTCCCTTGAATGCTTAAGAAATTGCTCTTGAATTTCTCTTGATCTCATAAACTTGCTATTAGGACTACAAAACTTGAAAATATAGGATTCTCTATTGAAATCCTAGGTGAAACATAGTGAAATAACCTTGTATTTATACATGACTTAACATTAATTCCCTAAATTGAAATATCACAAGTCGATATTGAATTGCAGATTTGAAAGATAACTAAAATATTGCCAAAAAGATATTTTAAAGGGAGGTCCTAGGTCTAAGTGTGGACCCATTCACCATAGGGTGAATGGTTCCTAGGACACTTACCCAGGATACACATAAGGAAATATTAAACCTTATGTAAAAATAGGGTCATAGGACTAAGTGAAAACGCAAATGGGTCCTAGGTCACTTACCTAGGACACTTACATCTTCCAAAGTTAAGTGTTGTGTAGTGAAATTTGTGAATGTCGGGTTTTATCCATCAGAATTTGCATTTAATTAGGCTTGGATTTGAATTAAAGGGGAAAATTAAGGCAAATTAACCTCAATCAATTAATGATGCCCTAGATTAGTGTGAAAGTGTAAAGTTACACCTTACAACACCCTAAATAAGGCACAATTAAGTCTATTTTATTAAAAAGGGCCCTAAACTTAATGTGAATATGAAAAACATATTAAAAAACTAAATTACGGCATCATTAAGTTCATTTCATTATTATTTATTCCCAAATTAAGTGTTAAAAATAGATACATTTTCCTACACTACAACCCATTTGGTGAATCATCCTATTAAGGTTGTTTTTCTAAGAGGATATTTCAATGGATCTATTTTGGTGACAAGCTTTGCTTGATGGTTCGGCATGTAGTGCCTAAGTCTTTGACTAAAAAAAACTACCACAAGGAAAGCACATTCAATAGGACTGTAGTTGAGTTCATAACCCACCAATGTATGGTTGATATAGTAGATTATGTGTTGTCTACCTTCATCATCATTTTGTGTAAGTAATTCCCGCAATGCTGATGTTGTTGCTAATATGCAAATTATAAGATGTCTTTCATCAACAAGAGGAATTAAGATTGGAGGTGTTAATAGGTAATCCTTAATCTATTGAAAAGCTTCTTGACACTTGTTTTTCCACATGAATGGTTTTCCTTTTCTCAAAAAGTGTTGGAATGGTTGAAATTTGTTTGCTAATTGCATGATGAATCTTTTCATGGACTAAAGTATCCCTTATAATGTTCAAAGCTAACCGATTTTTGTAGGTGGTGGAATGTATAATATAGCTTTTAATTTTTCCTAGTTGACTTCAATGCATCATCTAGAAACAATGTAGGCTAGGATTTTTCCCAATGTCACTCCAAATACACACTTCTTAGGATTTAGCCTTACCTTGTACTCTTCTAGTCTTTTAAAAAAAAATTCTAAGACTTGCAAATGATAACCTCATTTTTAATGATTTAGGTAGCATTTCATCCACATAATCTTCCATGAGAGTATGCATGAAGTCATGAAATATTGTTGTCATGGTATGTTGGTATGTAGCCCCCACATTTTTTAGTCCAAAAGGCATGACATTCCAGCAGTATGTTCCCCATGTACATGTCAAGGTTGCCTTTTGTTGATCTTCAGGAGCTACCTTGCTTTTATTACATCCCAAGAAACCATCCATGAGGGATAACATTTCGTAGCTTGTTGTTAGTCTACAATAATATCAATATTTGGAAGGGGAAAGTCATCTTTTTAACATGTCTTATTCAAGTCTCTGAAATTGGTGCATATGTGGATTCCTCCTAATGGTTTTTCACTAGAACCATATTATAGATCCAATTTGCATAGTTGATGGGATGAATGAAGCCAACATCCAATAACTTATTTAGCTCAACCTTGACCAATAGGCCAATTTTTGGATGTATTTTTTTGAGTTTCTGCTTGATTGGTTTTGCATCAAAAAATGATAGAAAATGATGTAAAACTAATTTAGGATCTAGCTCAGGCATGTTGACATAAGACCAAGAAAAATTGATTTGTTGTTATGTGAAGAAGTCTCGAAAGTTTGGCTATTCTGATTCTATAAATGACACTACAAAGTGGACAATCTTAGGATTTAATTGATCTAATGTTGACTTACATAGACTATTCAATGAACATGGGGTATTTCTCTTGGTTAATGTGAAGTAGGTACAAGCCTCCATCCTTGGGTTCCTTAGAGAGGTTTTCACCCTTGGATGTGTCCTTTATTTTTACTTTTTCATGTTCTAGAGGTGCCTTGCAGTTTTCACCTAGAGACCTTTCATTTTTTTTTATCATTTTTATTTTTATGACTAGATGGGTGGATAGACTCCCCAAAATAAGTTGTGTAATCATAGTCTATGACAAAGCTAGCTCAATCTCCACTAGGAATTCCTTTTTATAATCCCATAAAATCATTGATGGCTTCATTGCTTTCAAATAAATCTAAGATAGATGGTCCTTGTTGGTCCTAATCAATTAGTTACATGTACACTAAGGGCATATCATCATCAAAATTATCAGGGTTGAGGGAATGGGAAAATAAGGTGAAAATGGAGGTATTGTTAGGATCTTTGATCATTGTGTTAGATAGGTGAAGTTCTTTGAATGTCTCAGCTAGGTCATAATTGCTAGATGTGTAAGAGTCCCACTCCCACTTGTTGGGGTCAATCTCAGTATGATAGTCGTTGAATGTCTTAGATGCCTTGATATCCTTAGAAATACCCACTTTATCACATGAAATCACCTTAGTGTTGCTGGAAAATGAAGGTAATGTTGTAGCTTAAAACTTGTAAAACTATGAGACTGTAGATTTAATTAAGTGTTCTTTGTCACAATTCTTTGTGTATGATCAATCTGTTTAGATCAATTTTACCAATTTTAGAAAGAGATAGAAGGTTGTAGAAGAATGAGACAAGAATATAGAAGTGACACAACATATACGTGGAGAAACCCTTTCGGGAAAAAAACTCCACTAGAATCAATAGTGCTTGTATTATTTAACCTTAGAACAAGATTACAATAACAATGTATCAATCCTTGATTGATATGTTTCCTTGCCTTCAACAATCCTTCTTCACAACCTACAAATAAACTCTCATACACTTTCTGCAATTTATCGATGCATTCCATGTGACCAAGCATGAATCTACACATCCCATTCAATGCTTTAAAACCTCACACATGCACAAGATCAACCTACTATCCTGCAATAAACTCTCCTTCTTAGAACTCTCATACACTTGCTGCAACAAATAGACAATTATGAGCATTGTAAACTCCAAAAAGCTATCAATTACAAGAGCATAAAGCTCCTCACAAATATCTACAAATAGATTGGGCAAATAGAGTTCCACATTGTAATATGAAGTCAAAATCAAAGTCTCCTCAATTTAGGCACCCCAAACTGAACACTTAATTGATCATTGGTCAAGAAAATGTCTTCCAAGAATCACCTCAAAGTTGGTACCCACGAATGGGCCCACTTAACCGAGCCTTGCAAATATCTTCTCATGCAAAAGGTGTTAACTAAAAGATGCCAACTTGGGTGCCCAAGGTGGTCCCAAGTCAATCTTAGTTAATTGAAGCATATCTCTCCATCAATCCATTCAAACATCATGCATGATTGATCATCCCCACTTAACTAAAAGTATCCACCTATTATCTATCATGCAACTGAAGTCATTATTCATCCAACTCAAGTCAACTAGCATGCAACTCAAACTAACTACATGTAATTGAAGATAAATGAACGATAACTGAATTGAACTGAAGTGAAGTGAACTAAAATGATATTGAGCTAATAGTGACACTTCACACATATTAAATATCAATCCCTAATTTGTAGGATCTAAACATGCATTACTAAAGTGTTATCAATCCTCCAAATAATTAAATGAAGCAAGGTGGGTCCCACCTTCCATGTGGGTGCCCCATGTGATCCTATCTTGTAGGAACTCTTCTTGGATGTCCTCGCATGTTCCTATCATTTAGGAATAATTACAAATATTAATTTACATGTTCATTTCATTCGAATTTAATATCTTTCTAATCCTAGTGTTGGGGAACACTTTCCAAGGACTTAGGAGATACATGAAATATGTTTAGGATTACAATTAAATGGCATCATATTCCCAACATTCTCCCACTTGACATTATACATTGCAATTATTCTAAATAAGGAATCATTATTATAAATAAAGTACAAGACTCAAGGCCAATGGCCTTCCTGCACCAAAAGAACTTATATGTAGGAACTAGTTTCGTAAGATAATCTACAACATTGATGAAAGTGTCAACTTTCTCAATCAATACCTTCCCACTCTCAATCATTTCTCACACAAAGTGATATTGAACATCAATATGCTTAGTACAAGCATGATACATAGGATTTTTGGCTAAAAAAATAGCACTCTAACTATCACATTCAAGTCTAATTTTCTTGCAATTAAAACCAATACCTTTCCCAAGTCTTTGTAACCATTTCTTCTATCACTAAAACCTACACCAATCTATACATGAACACAAGCATCCAATTCAAATGATAACAAGAGAATTTGAGTGACTACCACACTCATACGAAATTGGAATAGCAACCATAGCAAGTTGCTAGCTCATCCAAAACTATCCATACCACAAACTAGGGTAAAAAAACTATCATAGGTATAACTTCATACTATCAACACAACAACCCAAATCTGCAAACAAGTCCCTATATATCAACCATCTTGTAGAATAAGAATCAAAGGTAATAACACATATAGACATGCAATAAAAACCTATGAAGTAACTCACTGTAGTAAAGTGTAACCAATCCAAGAGAGGTGCCCCTCTCATACAAAACACATATACCTTTTAGAACTTCCACTACACACGTAATGTCAAATCTGAAAACAAGATCACAAAATTAACAAGTCCTCCTATAGCACTTCACATAGAGGATGTGGCTAACTCCTCTATTATAGTGTCAAAGAAGAATATAATGATATGAAAAATACATCTCATAACATAAGAACCTTCAAGAATAATACAATATTCCCCCAAAGAGAGAACCTACAAATCAAACCATGTTACTATACCACACTAACATGTGCCAAACTGTGTAAAGTAAGATCTCCTTCAACACTCCCAAATTGAAAGGATATCAACATCTAACCATTTAACTTATAATAAAAAATGGCAGAACTTAAATGTAAACCTCTCACATAAAGTAGATAAAACTTAGCCAAACATCCCCACAACATAAGGGAATATGCTCAAAGCCACTAACTATCTCTTGTACCTGTCCTATCCAAATACTCAAAACTAACTCAAGTTCAAGATTACAAGGATAACAATGGAAATAAATAAAATCATGCATCTACTTCTCAACAATCCCTTAGAACTCAACTTTCAAGACTAATGCATAAGAGGAGACAATATACATATAATTAATGCATCTAATAATTAGTCGGGAAACACATCTTAGATCATTTACTTTTTGAGTAGACCAAGAGTGGGATACAAGATTTTCCTGTGCATACAACACCAAGCAATATAGGATTTCAATAAAGAAAACCTTCCCATTAGGTCTATGATGGACTCACATCCATTTCCAAGTGTAGACTCCTCAGTCTTTATTGTTGAAATTTTTTTCTAACAAGTAACCATTCCAACACATATCTATTAACATAAGAAATATCCAGCCTAACCCAAGTCTCTCTAGTATCCATGAGCACCCACCAATCAATCCAAGCCAACTTCAAATGCAACCTGCATAATCATGAAGCTCTAAGAAAATGATTAATACTCAAAACCAAAATGAACTACATCCTCTCCAAAGGAATAACAATAACACTTTTACCAAAGGCTCTAAGGGTCCTCCATGAAACAAGATGTTCCTCTTCAAATCACATGAAGATAACCATATCCTACCAAAGATCCCACTGAACTCTCATACTGAGCTATACATGGCAACAAGATAAAAATCAAACCATCACTGTCAGAAAAATCCCACTGAAACATGTAACCAAGCTATCCATGACATCATGATAACCATATCCTAAATGAAGATCATCCATGGCTTCAACACAATCAAATAATCTGCTGTAAATGACACAGCTCCCAAAAGGTCAAGAAAACCATAATCTCTAAACCAAGAAGATAAAACACACTTCTTTTACAAATCTGTAATTAACACAATAGTAAAAGTTCCCACTATAGCCAAAAAACCTTCAAAATTTTAAGAGAAATGTGTCCTAAACCTAACCAACCATTAGCTCTGATACCAAATGTTGGAAAATGAAGGTAATATTGTAGCTTAAAACTTGTAAAACTGTGAGATTGTAGATTTAATTAAGTGTTCTTTGTTACAATTCTTTGTGTATGATTAATCTGTTTAGATCAATTTTACCAATTGTAGAAAGAGACAAAAGATTGTAGAAGAATAAGACAAGAAGATAGAAGTGACACACCATATATGTGGGGAAACGCTTTTGGGAAAAAAACCTCCACCAAAATCAATAGTGCTTGTATTATTTAAGCTTAGAACAAGATAACAATAACATTGTATCAATCTTTGATTGATATGCTTCCTTGCCTTCAATGATCCTTCTTCACAACCTACAAATAAACTCTAATACATTTTTTGCAATAAATAGACAATTATGAGCATTGTAAACTCCAAACAGTTGTCAATTACAAGAGCATATAGCTCCTCACAAATATGTACACCTATATTGGGCAAGTAGAGTTCCACACTATAACATGAAGTCAAAACCAAAGTCTCCTCAATTTAGGCACCCCAAATTGAACACTTAACTAATCGTTGGTCAAGAAAATATCTTGCAAGCATCACCTCAAAGTTGGAACCCAAGAATGGGCCCACTTAATTGATCCTTGTAAATATCTTCTTATGCAAAAGGTGCTAACTGAAAGATGCCAACTTAGGTGCCCAAGGTGGTCCCAAGTCAATCTTAGTTAATTGAAACATATCTCCATCAATTCATGCAAACATCATGCATGATTGATCATCCCCAATTAACTGAAAGTATCCATGTGTTATCTATCATACAACTGAAGTAATTAGTCATGCAACTCAAGTCAACTAGCATGAAACTCAAACTAACTACATGCAATTGAAGGTAACTGAACCATAACTGAATTGAAGTGAACTAAACTAAACTGAACTGAACTAATACTGAACTGATAGTGACACTCCACACATTGTAAATATCAATCCCTAATTTGTAGGATCTAAAAATGCATTACTGAAGTGTTATCAATCCTCCAAATAGTTAACTGAAGCAAGGTGGGTCCCACCTTCCATGTGGGTGCCCCATGTGATCCTATCTTGTAGGAGCTCTTCTTGGACATCCCCACATGTTCCTATCATATAGGAATAATTACAAATGCCAATTTACATGTTCATTTCATTCAATTTAATCTCTTTCTAATCCTAGTGTTGGGGAACACTTTCCAAGGACTTAGGAGATACATGAAATATGTTTAGGATTGCAATTAAATGGCATCCTATTCCCAACAAGTACTAGGAGTGCCTATCTTTATTGGTTTGTACCCTATCCCCAAGCCCTTTGGTTGCTTGGACACTAGCAAAGGTTTTGTCTTCCCATTTTTTTCAAGCCAAGCTCACTGTGTGATGAGCTCAAGAGTTGTCCTAATTATATTCATGATTTGTCTAGTTCTGTGACCACAATAGCTTACCCCTTTTGCTTTTTATTCCTTTATTTTCCATAATAGTTGTTAGAATCAAAGTTAATTGACATGATATGAATGATATACAAACTCTTAAATAAAAAAACCATTTATAAACATTAACCGTGGTGATTGTGTGGAACAGGTTACAAAGGGGCGAAGCATGAAGACCACTATTTCCATGTGATTTACTATTTTCCATTATGTGGTTGTCTTTTAGCATGATATCAGTTATTAGTTAATGACTGGGACAAATATTGATTAAATAGTTCTTGAAAAATAGTAGGCCAATAGGCCATATTACCATTTTTCATATATCAATAGTATTTTGTTATCCACGTATGAACTGTGGATCTAGTATTTCAAGTAGTCTTTTTGTAATTGAAGACTTATATATATGCCCCTCCACCGGCATGGAAACATCTTAATCACTATTTTTGTACAATTTTGAATTAATACATATACTATTATTGAAGACTAAGCCACAAGTTTCTTAACATCTTTAATCCATTCAATCGATTGGGGGAAAGGGCCTGCTCCCTTCTATTGCTTGGAGATTATCTTTTATTGTTGTATGTGAGGTAATGTTTGCATTCGTTCTATGTGATTTTTACGTAATTTTAGTAATATTCATAATCAAGTATATATGTAGTAATAAGTGAGTTCTTGATTACATTTATCTGAAGTGAGCGATTTGAGTGTTACTAATGATTGATATAGACACATGCCATGGGATAGAAGCTTGACAATATCACATAATCTATTTTAGAACATTGTAAACAAGTCTATTATGATTATTGTGTCTTGTCGCTAGGATACATGGATCTTTTTGCCCAAACATACAACTCTTATTGCCTGCATTATATTTGTGTGGTTTCAATAATTAGTTCTGATTTTTATTTCTATTAATGATGTTATGAGTTGAAGCATGTATTAGTAGAATCAAGTTAAGAGTGTTAGAACAAATAAGAGTTTAAGATTGGTTTTCTTTGTTCTAATTTAATTTGAGGAAGCATGGTGTAATTCTCATTGGTTTGTTTAGATTCATATATACATACATTCCCACTTAAGTTCCCACTTTCATCACTTGAGAAAACAACCACAATATCTTTCATTAGTTTTATGACCCTAGATTTACACGACTAGGTAAGGACTGAGGGATTCCATAGGCTGAACTCAAACACAAAACTCTATCATAGTCTCTGCCACAGTTTTACCAAATCACTGTGTCCATCATAACCTTTGCTCTTCATGATGTCAAATCCTTTTCCATATTGTTTAGTAGGTATTTTCTTGGGTTCTATGACTTCTTCTTCTTTGTATAACCATGTGGTTGCATCCTCTTCATCGATGGCTTCCTTACTTAACTCTCCCCATTTTGTGAAATTTGTTGTGGGAGATACTTGAATAGTGACCCTAGATTGTCTCTTGACTACTAACGGTTTTTTGTATGACTTGGGAGATGTAAGTTTTCTAACACAATAGGATGTATTTATATGATTCACCGCACCCCTTGTCTTTGACTTGGATTTAAGGATTGGATGGTGGAATTTGGGAAGTAGATTCCTTAGATAGGATGGAAGGGTCAATGTAATGGGATGATGTGGATGATGAAGCTTCTTGATTTATCAAAACTTGTTGTTTAGGGGTTCCTCTTAAGTTGTTGGAATACTGGAAAGGGTTAGGATCACCAGCTATTGTGATCTAACTATAATTGTAGGGAAAATTTAGGAATAGTTGGTATGTGGATGGAACAACTTTCATGGCATGGATCAATGGTTATCCAAAGAGAAGATTATATGGGAGATATAGGTCCAAGACTTGGAATGTGGTATCCAATGTTGTGGGACCAACTCTGATTGGTATTATTGTGACACCTTTAAAGGAACTCTCTTCATCATCATAGGCTTTGATGATAATGTTCTTTGTTGCGTCCACATATGATTTAGAGAAACCCAATGCCTTAACTAGTTTAAGGGTACAAATATTTAATCCTGCTCCACCATCTACCAAGACTTGTCTAATTTTATGTTTATGAACAAAGACTTCTAGGTGCAAGGGGTCATTATGAGTGGACTTTTGAGATGAATAGTATTGATTTGAAAAAGTAACATGGTGTGTGTTAGCTAAGTAGCCCACCATTTCTTGGAAGTGATTGACATCAAGGCCAATTGGAACAAAATTTTCTTGTAAAGCTTTGTCAAGAACAACTCTGTGCTTGGGGGATATATGAAGTAACTCAAGGATGGATATTTGAGTAGGTGTTTTCCTCAAATGGTATTATAGGTTGTATTGAGACTTTTTTTGTGGTTTTGGGGGATCACCTTATATGGTCACCTTGGTTCATTGTGTGTTCACTACATATTTTGGTAGCTTTTTAATGGTGATGGTATTGACATGGTCATCTACAGCTTAGATGTGATTTATGGTAGTGTATTCAAAATGAACATTGGTATAGTTGACATGATTTTTGGTGCTGGAACCCAAACTAGATGGATTTCCTATCCCATGGTCTTATAATGGTTTCTTAAAAATTGTGTGGTCATTGTTAGAGGTTGATTGTTGACTATCTATTCCTATGGCACCCTTTTTCATTAGGTCCTGAATGACATTCTTAATTTTTTTGCATGACAAAATTGAGTTTCCTTTAATATGGTGATAATTTCAAAAGGCATTGTCATCCCACCACGATGGTTTAAATTTTCTTGGATCATAAGGTTTAAATTTAATTTTTGACTACAAGAGTTCTTTGAGGACTAATTCAATCAGTTCCCCTAAGGGAGTGTACTTGCATCTTCTAGGAAATTTCCTTTGAGTTCTTTGTTCTTGAGTGTTTTGGAGGGCATTTTTTGTTTTTTCAGGGCCACGTGATGGTTTTTTTGATGTGTTAGGTCCTTTGAGTGTGATCGCAGGACTGGTGTGTATTGCCTTTGCATCAATAACTTCATCATTTGTGACATTTTTATTCCATGCCCAATATTTAGTTTTTTCATTTGAAGTTTGGGCATTTTGAGTTTTGTTGTATGTCTTAATTTCCCCTTTTTCCATAAGGGCCTTCTCAATTATGGTTCCTTTTTCCACTAGGTCAACAATTGTGGTGCAACAATGGGCCTAGAGTTCATATTTTAGGTATATTATTAATTTTTCTACAAACATGACAATCTTTTTTTTCTCAAGAACGTCAACAAGACATCGACTAACCAAGCTCCTCCATTGTTGGAAGAATGTTATGAATGACTCACCTTCTTCTTGTTTTTTGTGACATAAGGTGGACATGGTGATGTCATTTTCAATGTTATAGGAAAAGTGAGTGATGAATTTGTTGAATAGACCTCATCCCATGTTCATATGCCTGTAGGTAGGTAGGTGAACTATTCGAGTGCTTGTCCTACAAGAATCCTAGGAAATAGTCTCATAAGATATGTTTGTTTGAATGCAATGTCTATTAAAGCCATGTGGAACTCTCTAAAATTTTTAGTGGGATTCCCCTTTCCTTTATACTTGAGAAAATTTGGCATGAAATAGTTGTGAGGAAAGGGAGGCATGTATAAACTTCTATCAAAGGGGCATGGACATAACTCTTGTGTTGAGTAAGTCTTTTTGATCAATATTTGTAATTTTTCCACTTGTTTTTTAAGGTGGGCATTTGATTGGCTAAGACATCATATTGAGTGAGTGATGTTTCCACGACATTTGCAACTACATTGTGATAGGGGGCTATGTTTTTTTTTTAAATCCAATATGTTTGTTGGATGTGTTGGTGTTGACTCTAGGTGTATATGGTATGTTTTGATTTGGAATGTTATGAGTGCATGCAAGAATTTTTGTTTGGATATGTGGTGTGAAAGTTTGAGTTGGAATGTGTTAGTGAAAGTTGGGATGTGTGAGGTGTTCGTATTAAATTGCATTTAAAATGGATTGGGAGTATTTTTATTTTGTGTATTTTGGTTGCTATATTGGTTGAAGGGCCTTTGTGTGTTGGTTTACTGGGGAATACTTGTATTAGGTCCTTGTGAAGTGTTGGTGTTTGAAGTGTTTATCTTGAATCCATGAATATGAATCTTTTTCTTCTTATTTTAACCAAAAGGATTTGATGATGATGCATTCATGGCATGAGATGTTCCAAATGGATTGAATGTATGGAAAAAACATTGTGACATGTCTTGTGTCATTGCTTGTTTCCTGACTTGTGTTCGAAATAGTATCGTGTAAATTGTTGTAGATGCTTGTGTTGACCCTCCTAATGGCATAGAAAAATTTATTTTTGGGATGGAACCTCTAGAAGTAGATGTATCATATCCTTGGCTTTGTTTATTCCCCTTTTTTGGTGTTGGTTCTGCTTGAAGTGTGTTAACATCAAAGCCATGGGGTATTTTGGCACCACTATGCAAAATTTTTGCTAAGAATCTTTGAGGGTCTACTGCCACTATCTCATCCAAAAATCATGCTACATCAAGGTCTTGGGAGGCTACCTCTATTTCATCCTCAGTTATGTCCTTGGTCTTGTATTTTTCAAAAGGAGTGTATGTTCTTGGAAGAGGAGCCAAAGTTCATGTTGCTAGTGTAGTTGTAAAGGTCATCATCCTCTTTGTGGAAGAAATCCATTTCATTTATCTTCCTTTTTAATATTGTTTAGAGGTCATAAAAAGAATTGAAAGTGTGATGAATGGGAAAATGAAGCCTAAGGAATGTCAATGAAAAAGTAAGACTATGACTAAGGGTATGCAACTAGACTATTTTTTTTTTGGTTTTTTCAAGATATAAGGGATTCCAAATGATGAGGTACCAAGATTAAAGATACAAAGTGACAATAGTCAAAATGATGATAGGATAATTTCACAATGATCCAAATCTATGGTATGCCTAAAGTATGCAAGTGTAATGCCAAAATGGTTTTGTGATGGAGGGATGTAATATGACCTAATATGAAGACCAAATACCTTTGGTAAATCTAAGAAAAGGTTTTCAACCAAACTAAGATAGAAAAATTGATGAATCTCATTATCAATGACCTTAAGAGGTACAAAAGACTAAAATGATGACAAGTGACAATGTGGCCTCAAACTAGAGTTGTGAGTTTAAAGAACCAACCTAAAGGTCAAATAATTAATTGATTTCAAAGACAAGGTCAAGATAATCTAATTTTTTTACTATAGTCTAATCTAAGGTCTGCAAAGGTGTATGCAAGTAATGGATAACCTAGAGTTTGACCTATGATGTATGACACTAATACAAAGATGAGACAATAGATCAAATGGAATGATAGATCTAAGGATTGCAAGCCTGTGTTTTAATAACAAGAATAGAATCAAGAATTGATCAGAAATCAGACTATCCTAGAATCCCCTAAAAAATTTATCAACTAGCAATTGTGGTGTTCTGAGTGTCAAATGCAGTGTTTTGAGAAGTAATTATGGTGTTTTGGTTTTTTAGTAGATGCAGTGCTCTGAGAAGAAATTGTGGTGTTTAGTGAAATTTATGGTGAACAAAGAGTTTTTGTCCTAATTTGACTTATTTTAACTGGGTATGTGTAGGATCATGATGGGCCAAAAAGTGGCGATATGATGGGTATGTGTAGGGTATGTGGCTGACGACTTATTTTTTACCCAAAATTGATGAAATGAAAAGGGTATTTAAAGGATATTCTTTTCTTTCCACCAATATAAATTATGCTTTACTTTGAATTTAATAAATTATTATTATTCATTTTCTATTTAAATTACGACTAAATTCCTAATTGATAGGATGATTGAAAAACATCTATAGCTTTCAAACGGTATCACATTTTTTGAATCCAAAACATGCATCACATTCTATGTTTCACATACTATAAGATTTAAAAAAACAAAATTTAATTTCATGACGTTTTGACCAAGTTAAGGTGGTCAGACATATGGGTTTTTATATTTTAAAAAAGTTATAATAAAAAATTCATAATTAATTATTTACATGGAAAAAAAATTACAAAAAATATGCATCACATCGGGGACATGAGTCCTCTACTTATATCTAAAATATTATTAAAAATATTATCATTTTATTGTGGTTAGGTGGTCGACATACACCTACTTATTTTTTCCCAAATTTAAGTACTCGCATTGAAATTTCAAATTTCACCAAATAGATTTTTATTTTTTTAAATAAAACTATTAGTTTAGAAACTACATTCAATTTTCTATAGATTCCATTCTTACATATTTTTGAAATAATATAGATAACTTATTCAAATTTTTATGTCAATTTTCCTAACTCTAATTTTTTTGATTTTTTTTGCCACTTAAGGGCCTATTTTTTCCATGATGATCCTGCACATACCCAACTGATTTTTGTTTTGGTTTTTGTGGAATTTGTTGGAAAACACAACAAACAATTTGAAAACAATGTCTTGGCTGGTTTGAATGTCAAAATTTGTGATTGTAAAGTGTATGTTTTGAGGTTATTCACCTTAATTTCCATTTTGGTCTTAACACAAATCGAAGACAATTCACACACATAAAACACTTTCCTATCCTATGGTCAATGGCCAATGGCAAACCCTCGATCCCACAACTTGGAATCTTCGTCGACTTAAGTGGAGGGACACCTTTATGGGGTTTTTTCACTCTTGTCTTCGAGAGAGGATAGATAGGGTCCTACTAAACTAGAAGAATAACCCAAATCACCCTCTCCTCAAAAAGATACAAGTAAAACAAGTAACTTATGCAACGCTAGGGATTTTCATCTCATCTCAAGGGAAGCATATGGTGAGTAAATTTTGGGGTGTGATGCGCATCCCCTCCATCAAGTGTGATGCCAAGAAAAACCAAATAATAAAGGGTGGGGCTCTAACTAATTTTTATTTTAGTTGTAACTCAGTGACTTACCTCCCAGCAAGTAAAGTGTCTCAGAAACATGGAAGTTTTGACTTGGATTTCACCTTATCCTTTTATATACTAGCTTGATGGAAAAACTGGTTGGGGTCACCAAGGAGTTATCCATATGGATGTGTCTCACTTTGGTAAGACCACTCTAATGGGGTATAACAAAAGAAATACAAGCACAATGTTATTGATCTCCAAGATCACTCAAGGTGTGAGGAAAGAGCATACACAATGTACTTGACTCACACTAGCAAGAGTTCATTAACCTTAATAAAACCAAATGTGTGGTTTGATAGTGCAAATTTCAAGAAGTGTTTTTGATTCCAAAGATCACTCAAGGTGTGAGGGAAGAGCATACACACCTCAAAAAAAGTACAAAATCACAAGAATGAAGACAATGGTTCTTTTAAAGTCCCAAATTGAAATGTGAGAGTTGCAAAGACACTTGATGCAAGTTTTTGGTTCTTTTTAAGGCCAATGAGTGTGCAAATGCAAGCTCTTTTTAACCCAAATGAGTAAGAAATGCAATATTGTTGAACCTTTTAAGCCAAATGAGTAAAAGATGCAAGATTGTTGTTCATTTTAAACCCATGAGTGAGAAATGTAAGTTGTGGTTAATTTTAAGCCAAATGAATGTAAATACAAGTTATGCTTAATTTTAAGCCCAATGAGTGTGTATGAACCAAAAGATATTACAAAATAAAAAACAAAATATCTCCTCCAACCTAAGCCACATGTTGTAAACCATAGATTAGCAACAGAAAAAACCCGTAATCTACCAAATGAAAAAGGCATGAATTGAAAATTCCTAAAATTAGATTTCAAAATAAACAAGAAAATGTGGTGTAGGAAATCATGAATGTAGCTCACACAGATGCAGTAAACCAATGAGCAACTGTGAAGTTTCAGGTGTGAACTGTAGTGAAGTAGATGCGATGAAGCCGTCAACGGATGTGGTGAAGCCCTAATTGAATGAGTCGCATAGACTTGGAAACTGGAAAATACTTAAATCCATCAAAATTTGACAAAACCCAAAACATATATGATGCAATAATGATTTCACGATGTTAGATCAAACCTTGAGAACTGAAAAACAATAGAAAAACCCTAAAAATAGCCTTAATAAAATGACTTTCCTTATGTCTAAACAAATGTGGCATTCTGGATAGCAACTGTGATGCTCTGGCTTTCAGTGCATGTGTCATTTTGGCACAATCCGACATAAAAGCATAAACATAAAACAATATTACCTATGCCATGGTTGATTCACCTCCATTTTCCTCCATTTTGCTTGATATGATTGATTGCCCTCAGATTTGAGTATGCAACAATAGCCTAATACAATGATAGAAAAATATTGAAGATTGCACTTGTCTCCTTATGTTCCCTTGAACACAAAGTAGTCTAGGTAGCATAAGATGTTGAAATGACAATGATAGGTATCTTTTATAGAAAGTCAATTTGGAATGAAGGGCTAGGATTTAAAGCAAATAAGACATGTCAATCAATGGCCAAAATTGAAAGTTTTAGTATGAAATAGGGTTAGGGCTAAATTAGGGAAAAGATAAGAATTAATGGCTAAGATTGAATTATGAAATAATTTAATTAAGGTGGAAATTGAATGAGACATGAAGAGATAAGATTGGCACAAAAAAAGAGGTGGCTCGAGGAATCTAAATAATTATAATATTATTTATTTGAGAGGGAAAGTGAATAATTAAATAATGAAAGCATTGTTTAATTATAGAAGACATGGGATAGTTGACTTTTCACTTAAATAATGATTTAGTTCAAAAGAGGGAGAAAAGGATAAATGAATAATTAAATAACTGAAATAACCATTTAATTAAACTAGAAAGTGTCAATAATTAAATAAATAAAATTTAATTAATTATGGATAAAAAGAGACATAAATAAATAAATTAATAAAATTTATTTAATTAATTGAAAAAGGGAATAAAAGGGTAGAAATGAATTAATTAAATAATTTAAATAATTTAATTAATAGAAGAATAATGAAATTAGAAAATAATGATAGGCTATTTATTGTGGGCACAACCCATTGAAACTTTTTGTTAGAAAATAATATCATTGACTGAAAACCAGAAAATCTATAGCTGTAAAAAAAAATCATTGATCAGTAGCCCTCAAACTCCCATATTTTCAGGACTGTTAGAAAATATTCTGCTAGACGTTGCTGCAAAAATCTTGTTTCGAGTTCGATAATCTAGGAACCCTAAAACCCAATATTTGTAGATATACTCTTCATTTATTGTGAATAGATTGAAGCAATTGTTGTAGGGAGATTGGTTCTTGCTTTGGTAGGGTTTCATAACATATTTCTTGCAAACTCGGCCATTTTTTCCCATCGGCTTCCAACTCTACCCATTTTTCCTCATCGACATTGTTGAAAGGACAATCTTGATGTAAGTCACTTGCCATGGTTGAAAAGAAAGGAGTAGTTTAAGAATATTTATTTTTTGAATAGAATAAATTTCAGACATGCGGGGGTTTCATAAGTGAGATAATTAGGATATAATATATATACACACTCAAAGTCAAATCCCTCTTTCCTGTGGCTAGAAAAAGAAACAATACATTAAAAATCACCTAGAACTTAATAGTTAACCTCATACAAGCTTCTTGCTCTCTTTTAAAAGGGCAAAAATAATCAATTATAGGTAGTTGCATAGTATTAATGGCTAGAAACTAGTAGTTACACAGATATAACTTCAAAAATTACTTCATCACTTGACTTACACCATGAAAATACAAATCTAAAGAGGTCTCAATCTGTAGAAGATTTGCTGATTGTCTTGAGTGGGTAATGATGAAGAGTGGTGTGCACTCAAAGGTTTTACCAAAGGCGAATTCCTCTTTTAACACTTTATAGGATGGCAAGAGGTGTGAGAGAGTGGTGTTGTTTGATGAATTGGCCTTTGCTTTCAGGTTTCAAGAGCTATGATCTATTATATTTGTCTTGACTCTAGGAAAATTCACCACCATCAATTCTGCTTGTGGAAAATTCATGTATTTAAATTTTGCGATTAATTTTCCATGGCGACAAATTGCTGGTGGTGAATTTATTGTGACGATGAATTTTCCCAGTAAATTACTGACAGTGAATTTTCCAATGGTAAATTCTGACAGTGAATTTTCTGATGCCATTTGTTTCATGTTTTGACCTTCATTTGTTGGTCTTTTGTAACATTATTTATTTTACAAAACCCTCAAAGAAATTGTGCAAATATTGAATCTTAGATTTCTAAAGCTTCAGTTCCATTGTTCATAGCTGAAATATATTGAGCTCAGATTGCGAGGGGATTAGGGATTGGAGCATACTATGTTCAAATTTTGTGATGTTGAAAGTGAAAGTATGAGCTACAAAAGCTTTGAAACTGAGAGATGTCACATCCCTCGTGCTATACCCATATGTTGGACAATGTATGGGAAAAGTAGGGAAAAAAGAAAGAAAATAAATTAGTTAATGTTGGACAATATCGACCTCCATAGAAAATATTCTGCTAGACGTTGCTGCAAAAATCTTGTTTCGAGTTCGATAATCTAGGAACCCTAAAACCCAATATTTGTAGATATACTCTTCATTTATTGTAAATAGATTGAAGCAATTGTTGTAGGGAGTTGGTTTTGCTTTGGTAGGGTTTCATAACATATTTCTTGCAAACTCGGCCCATTTTTTCCCATCGGCTTCCAACTCTACCCATTTTTCCTCATCGACATTGTTGAAAGGACAATCTTGATGTAAGTCACTTGCCATGGTTGAAAAGAAAGGAGTAGTTTTAAGAATATTTATTTTTTGAATAGAATAAATTTCAGACATTGCGGGGGTTTCATAAGTGAGATAATTAGGATATAATATATATACACACTCAAAGTCAAATCCCTCTTTCCTGTGGCTAGAAAAAGAGAAACAATACATTAAAAATCACCTAGAACTTAATAGTTAACCTCATACAAGCTTCTTGCTCTCTTTTAAAAGGCAAAAATAATCAATTATAGGTAGTTGCATAGTATTAATGGCTAGAAACTAGTAGTTGCACAGATAATAACTTCAAAAATTACTTCATCACTTGACTTACACCATGAAAATACAAATCTAAAGAGGTCTCAATCCTGTAGAAGATTTGCTGATTGTCTTCAGTGGGTAATGATGAAGAGTGGTGTGCACTCAAAGGTTTTACCAAGGCGAATTCCTCTTTTAACACTTTATAGGATGGCAAGAGGTGTGAGAGAGTGGTGTTGTTTGATGAATTGGCCTTTGCTCAGTTTCAAGAGCTATGATCTATTATATTTGTCTTGACTCTAGGAAAATTCACCACCATCAATTCACCACTGTGGAAAATTCATGTATTTAAATTTTGCGATTAATTTTCCATGGCGGCAAATTGCTGGTGGTGAATTTATTGTGACGATGAATTTTCCCATGGTAAATTACTGACAGTGAATTTTCCAATGGTAAATTGCTGACAGTGAATTTTCCTGATGCCATTTGTTTCATGTTTTGACCTTCATTTGTTGGTCTTTTGTAACATTATTTATTTTTACAAAACCCTCAAAGAAATTGTGCAAATATTGAATCTTAGATTTCTAAAGCTTCAGTTCCATTGTTCATAGCTGAAATATATTGAGCTCAGATTGCGAGGGGATTAGGGATTGGAGCATACTATGTTCAAATTTTGTGATGTTGAAAGTGAAAGTATGAGCTACAAAAGCTTTGAAACTGAGAGATGTCACATCCCTCGTGCTATACCCATATGTTGGACAATGTATGGGAAAAGTAGGGAAAAAAGAAAGAAAATAAATTAGTTAATGTTGGACAATATCGACCTCCAAAAATTTGAACTCATTTAGGATGCCATGATGACTGCCATAATCTCTGAATATATTTACAAGTAATCGACATTCTGTGATGAGTATATGGAAGGAGAAGCAATGTATTCATAGAGACTGTAACAATCTATAAGTATTTCTCTCAAGAGTTGTCCGCTATACTATTCCATTCCAGTTTGAAACATTTGAAGCATAGTAATCTAGAAATATTTATGGCCCCTTTATCCAATGTTGAAATTAGTTTTAAATTGCTTGACAACCATTTCAATGGTCTACCTTAAAATGGGTAGCGAATTTGAACCAGTCTAGTACTAGATTGAAATGTAGTTGTAGTTTAAAGGGGATAATTTTTGGCTTAAAAACATATTTGGTTTTATGAAAGGGGAATTTTCAATTTAAAACCAAGAAGAGTTCTATCAGCCAATGAGAGTTTTGTGACGAAAGCTCATTTGATGTCATAGAGAGATAACATGTTTCTAGTCTGACCATAATCTTGTATTAGTATCTTCGCTAAATTTATCAAGTTAAAATATTTTCTTTTCTTTACTGGATGTACAACTTTATTTTGTTTCTATATTAATACAAGATATTTCTTAATGTATTGTGCCGAAGAGCATTTCCACCTTGGTTTAGTAATTGAGGGAAGATACGTGTCATCTTTTGAACCAAGCAATTTTCTTCCTATACCCAAATTGATATTTCTGTCTTTATATTCTTTAAATGAGGACTGCCAGGCATATATAATGCCTAACAGAAATTGTACATCCACTAAAGATAAACCTCATAAAATAGAAGATACGTGCAATTGCAATTTACTACTACCATAAGTTCAGTTTAAAAAGGTTTTCCATTATGAGGAACTGAAATGAAATTGCTTGGTAGAGTATCTTCTAACCTATTGTAAAATTCACTATACAATACAAAGCTAATGCACAACATCAAACAATAATTTCACACTACTACAAAGGAAATTGAAATTATATTTTCACAAAATTGACTTTGAAAAATATGTTTGATTTATGCTTGACCACAATTCCAAATGAACAAGAAACATTGAAATTGAGGACAAACCATCATGAAATATTGAAATTGAGTAGAGACCATGGCATGTAAATTAACCACAACTACTTTAATAGATGCTCAAATAAATTTCTTGAAATTAAATGAAAAAGTGTGAATATTATAATTTATCTCAATTTCATAGGTTTCTTCAGGCAGGTCCATCTATTTCACTGTAGCTGGTGTCAATTGATTCTTACTTTTACAACCTAAATATGAAATTAGATTGTCTTGAAGTGTCTTGAAAGGGCTTGTATTAAGATTATGGTAAAGATTATGTTGAGAAAATTAGAATTAATATCAAATAGTGTAATGATGTAGATCAATAAACTCATTGAACAAGAGGACATTTTTTTTTTTAATGTGCATATTTCTATGAGAAAGCAAGGTAGAAACTTCATACTGCACAAGAAAGAAAGTATTGCTTGCAACAATGTAAAATAAACTTCATCTTGCTTTCCAATTCAGCTCACCAGCTATCTTTTATTTTTACAAGGGCACTAAATTCAATGAAGCAACAACCATGATTCAAACAATAACTTCAAATATGGGTTATTGTGAACCACTACTCATGAAACATGGGTCAATGAGTTTGACTCATAAAACTACATGGTTGAATCCTAATAGCAATATCATAATTTGACACGCTATGGAAGACACCTCCTACTTATCCTGCAACATCCAACAATTGCTTGGTATTTTAGATGGATTGAATCTCAATATGACCTAAATAAAAAATTGAAAGCTATTCTAAGCCTTTCTATATGAAGTGAACTACTTGTGTTCTTTGTTTACAATGTTATTAACATCTTCCCATCATAATTTCTTTATGAATCAAAACATACTTTGTGCTCTATGTTTTATTCACCCTCGTATAAGAAACAAAATCAAATTTAGAAACCACAAAAATCATGATATTCATAGTTTCACAATTTTGTTCACATAATTCTAAATGGACTTTCACTTTAGTTCCAGACCATTTTTTCAAGTAAATGCTAGAGTGCATATTTTATTCTTTTTTCATTTTGGTAAAGACTTATTTTCCATTCATTTCCTAGCTACACATGGAAATATAACATGGCCAGTAAATTTCTTGACATAGTTGACTGGTTCTTGCAATGCTGGTAATTCAGGAAAATATTTCTCATCTACATTTTCTAGACATCTACCTTCCTTTCCAAAAAATAGATTACAATTTGAATCAAACTAACCAATCAACAACAATAAAAAAAATATTGATGAGAGAAAACTAAAACAAATTTGAATATGACAAAATAACTAAAAAATCTTAAAAGTTGATTTTTCCCACTATTTATTGGTCAAGGTAAAAATGGAAATAATTAGAAAATAGGATAATTAAACAAAACAATTAGTAAAGAACACTTGGAAACAAGGTTACATGGGGATGCGTCCCCTACCCCAAAACCCACTGTCCTTGTCCCCCGCCATCCTTGGGATGGGGGGACACAAAGCGAACATCCCCCTACCATCCTCGAAATAGCACAATCAGTAGGAAACACTAGGAAATGTCCCCGACCATTTGGGGATGGTTCCTCATCCCCAATATGGATGGGGAATGTTGGAAATTCCCCCCATCGTATTGGGGATGGCTAGCTATCCCCCACAAGCTGGGAGGTTCCTAGGGTTAAAAAACAATTAAAAAATCAATTTTTTAATTTTTATTCCTCCTTTCTTAATCACCTGGGGCCCACCATCTCTCCCAATGTTAAATTGTTTCCCTAAAGTCCAAAGAAAACATAATATTAACATTTTTATTTTATGCTCATTCTTATGGCATGCACTTAGCTCATTCTCATGCATGCGGCTCTCTTAGGAAAATTTGTTCACATCTTGAATTGAACCTTTGGCATCTGCAAAAATTTAAAGTTTCCAGTAGCAAGAAAGATTAACAACATTGTGTTAAGAGATTTATTAAATTTTGATTTTCTTGTTTGAACTTTGAGACTTCTAGATACATGTTTGAAACATTTGGATATTGATCTAGACCATGGTTTTATTGATGTTTCATACTGTTGTGATAAATTTTATAATGCTTTAATGACATTTCTTATGTTGTTATAGTACTACTCTCGTGATTTATTTACATATTGATATTTTTTATGAATTATTAATTTATTGACATATCTATCTCTCTTTACCTCTCTCTCTCTCTCTATAATATACTATTAAAAAATGATATATATATGTATGTATGTATTTTTTATGTTGTCATCCCCTACTGTCACCTAAAAATTGCCCCTAGGAAACGTCTTGGAAGCACGTCCCTTGCCGTCCCCCCATCCCTGTCCCCAAAATGTTGTGGACCATAGCTTGGAAATTAAGTTTTTTAGACATTACTCACAAAAGAATACTGTAAATGCTAAAATGTTCTATATTTACTCATTTTTTGTTCAAAATAGTTATGCCTTGCAGATAAGTTGATCCATGGCCAAGGATGTATCACAAAAAAACAATGGTCAAAATTGTTTCAACTGTCTAAGTTGATTGATAAATTTATGTATCAACACATGCACATTAATAATTATGTATGCATCTTGTAAACAAGAGGAAAAAATTAAATATCATCCAAATACTAATACAAAGAAAACTAAATCCATGCATTCACAAATAGAACATGTCCTTATTAAGCTTGTTATGAGTGCTCTGATAAACATTTCTACAAACAGATATTATGAAAGCCAAGCACAAGACTATCTGCTACCATTTGTCAATGTATATGCTTCAACTTGTACCTAATACAACTACATGAGAGGCTCACAAAATATTGGTAACAATGCAATACATTGTCTAAACTGACAGCTATATTTTAATTTGGCAACACATTGACCAAATTGTTGTTCATCAACATATTTCTCAAATAGCTCTCTAGAAATTTGTTTACCATTATTTTTTGTAAGTATGTAAGTCAAACCTCAATGAGTCAATTCAAAGTCTCCTTGATATTTGTGAATTCCAATAGTTTATCTGGTGCATTGATAGTAAGTCATGTATTGCTGTGCTTTAAAGAAATATCTAACAATATCAATGGTAGTAGAGTCTAGATACAAGAGAAAAATATTATCCTCACATCAAATCACTTCATTCACCATTGGGAGTCCATCTATCCCTCCAATTCAAACCTATATTTATTTGTCTGAGTTGTTTTTTTCTCTTAAATATGAATATAGCATCTTTTACCATAATTAAAGGTTATTACATAATATCTTTAAAAAATTAAAAAAATGGAATAAGTGTATAATAGTCAATAGGAATAGAGTCTCTTCAAACAATGATTGCATAGAATAAATAGTTTCACTTAAATGCATCATGTGTGTTAAGGTCCACATAGTGAAGGGCATTTTTTTCACTTAAATGCATCATGGGTGCTAAGGTCCACACATTGAAGGGCATGTTTGGATTGCACTCACTTGCACGCTGATAAACAAATAAATATTTTCCCTTGAAATGGTATTAATTTAAGGAAACAAAAAATTTATTTATTGGACATGAAATCAAGTAGATATTTTACTTGTCATTAGAATTGTAATTTAGGGTTAAGATAGTCTTTGCTTGAGTTGTATTGAAGAAAAAAATCTTATGTTTCCTTTATAAAAAAATGAATATATCAATTATGAAACAACTTAAATTTTTGCAAAAAAATTGATTTACCTATTGCATAAAAACTTTAAATAACATTTTTTCAAAAATAATCATTTTAGCATCCCAAAACTTTCTCAAACTGGCTTCACTATTGTTCATTATGCTATAGATGTAAGTGAAAGATTCCTTCAGCCCTTACAAAGCCCTTACAATTTTATTTAAATATAGGTTTAAAGATACTTTGATTTAGACTATTGGTGGTGTCATTCTTCTTTCTATGTGTTTAGATCATTACAGGGAATGTAAATGTAACTATTCTTGTATGTTCTATAAAACATGGTTACCTCTTTTTATTAGAGGTGGCAAAAATAATCTAGCATGTTACTAAAATTATATTAATTCTTTTGTCAAGTGCATTTGTTGAAAAACAAAAAAGTAATCACTAACTTCTTTCTTATGGGTTGAATTTTTTCAGATCTCTTTTTAACAACCAACTCAATGGCCCTTTCCAATAGGAACATCATTCTCAAGATCTGCCAGTCTTTTTATTCAATTACAAATGAATTTATTGAAAGGCTTTAGATTAATAATTTGGTAGGAATGCAGCCATATATGAAAAAAATGAGATTTTTGCAATAGGGCATGGACATACATCAAGCATAAGCTACCATGTCATCACATGCTTGAAGAAAACCAAAATAAGAAGAAGTTCTAGATTTTCATGTTATTCTATACAAATTTGGATATGGAAGATTGGAGCAGCCCATTAAAAGAGTTGGATGTTAGTCAACAACATATTGTAATTATTTAGTTTTTTGTACAATTTATTTTTCAATTTAATAAATCATCTTCTTCCAATAAAAAAAAGTATTATGGTTTATTTCAATGGTATTGAATGTGGGACCAAACCTTGCATGTGATGATCATTATTTATATATAATGAAATTGAACACTTAAATTATTTATTTTGGATATTATTGGAATAATATTTATTTCATTTTGAGTTATCCACACATTTCATTTAAAAAAGTATAAGTAAAATTTATTGTTAATAAATTTGTTTTAGATGAAATACTAATATTCTTAGAAAACAAAATGCAAGTCAACTAACATCGCTTCAAACTGATCTATTAGTTGTTATCATATCTCATAATTTGGAAACATGCATGATTTATTACAAAAAGCTAGGCAATAATTAAATGTTAAAAATAATTCAACAATATAGGGATTACTGGAGTAAAAGCATAATGGGTCTTAGTTAAATTGGAATATCATCTCAAATTCAAATTTATTAGAAAATAGAAAATAATTGTCCTAAATAAGTTGTCTTTCTCATAAAAGATTCCATCTAATATTCACAAATAATCCTTCTGAAAAATATAGCTATCATTTATTTATATTCCACACTACATTAAAAAAATTGATAATGATTTTATTTTTAATTTTGTGACTGATAATATCAAAAATCTAAAACATAGAGAAGCTAAATTGGTAAAAGCTTTTTAGGAAAATTTCTAAGGAATTGTAATTTGTTTAATGGTACACCAACTATCCATTTAATGGCAAAAGCCTCCAAAATCTCACTTATCATATAAAGGTTAGATAGATATTGTTTTTCCAACTAGATGAATACAATTGTAGTGAATGCACAAACACGTAACCTCTAACTCAATCCCTTTATTTTCCAAAAACTTATGACCATTTATATATATATCTCTTCATAATTGTTCTTACACATAAAACCTTTCAATAATTTGACTATGTCAGCTGATTTGTCAATTTTCATTGTTTACTTAAAACATGTTGTATTAAATATGATGATATTCTAAGTAGTTCAAGCTTCGACACTGAACTATAATTGGAAATTTTTATTGGGATACCACATCTTGCCAATGGAGAAAATGTGTGGATCGAATATGTGGGTACAAACTTCCACTTCCACCAATTGGAAGGAAATTGCACTTGATCTTCCCTAATGTCCAACAACATGTACAAACTTGTTATCAAAATGGCTCATACAGAGGCATATTATTAAATATGTTAATTTATTTATTTCTAAGATTACTTTAGTAAACATACTTAAATTTAACTCAAATGATTTTATTTATAACAATGTAATACAATATTTAAATGTTAATTAAGAACTAACAATTTGATATGCTTCAACCAACAAATAACTAAAAAAAGATGTTTTAATTTGACATACACAAATTAAAAAAATAAAATTGGTGTAATCATTACACCTCCTTTCGTGCAAGTGCTAGCTAAAATTATTCAATTATTTGGCAAAGAAAGGGAATCGATGAAGAAAAATAGTCTTACCAAGCAAAGGACAATATTTAGTGTCTATAGATTTCAATCCATGGATGAGATCGAATATTGACATGGATTGATAAAACTAATCAAGGGAATTAATCCCAACAAACACAAATCCTTAAAATCAGGAGGAATGTGCAAGATATTTCCATGTGGGAGGGAAACTTTTGAATTTAAATTGAAGGAATATTCTTGAGAATATTATCTTACAAGTGGGAGAAGTTGGAGGAATTAAAAGATATTAGTCAATTAAATAATTAAGATATTATTTAATTGTGCAAGATAGGAGAATTTAGGATTTCAATTAAACAATTAGCTCATTCAATTAAAACATGAATTAATGACACTTAATTAAATAATTAAGATTATTTAATCAAATGAGAGGACTTAGGGGATTTAATTAAATAATTCACATTATTTAATCAAATAGGATAAAAATTTGTGTGAAAGGGGTGAACTAATCCAATAATGTTGATTATTCGATTAACATAAGACAAATGATGAATTTAATTAAATAATCAGGATTATTTAATTAAATGGATGAAAAATGGTGGAATTATGGTAGAAATAGTGTTACTAAGTGAGATTAGGTATATGATATTGTTAGGACATTTTTAAGTGTCTATAGAATGTAATAAATTTGCATCCTTGTTTTTTCTACAACAAATTATCCTTCTTCTAGAAGTATCGGTAGACTATAAGAGAAACCTAAGAACATAGGATGGGAAGGAGAGAAGTGATGATTCTTTAATTGAAAAGATAATAGAAATGTTAGTTACAACATCCAAAAAAAATTATGGCAAGTGGAAGGCTTTCCACCAGAGGAATTCACCACTTTCCCCATTTCTAGAGAGTTTAAGGACAACTAAAATGATAGGATAATTACACCAATTTCATAGACTATTCACTATTTAATTCTTTCATCTTGCACTAATAGGGGAGAATTAAATGAAAAATCATCTATCCAATTCATTGTCCTCATTACAACATGTAATTCTATCACAAATACTTAATTAATTCTATTTAATGACTTGAATATATAATTCTAATTATAGGGTGCTACCACAATACTGTGTCTCACTTTTGGGATGTGCTGATTTTTGCTTGAAATCACTGTTTTTTAGAATAACTAATGATATAAATCTTGAGAGGCCCCATCTAAAGGGTTTTAATTGAAGAGGGATAGATAAGACCCCCTTAGATCAAACTCCATTGGATAGAACCCCTCTAGTATTAAATCATACCCACAATGGAGTCTCCCTCATAGCTATCAAAATGTTGACAAAAAACCACTTTTTCATTACCTTTCGAGGGATTAAATAATATCATTTAAAAATTATATTTTTCAAGATTGTAACCCTCTAAACGAACTTTCCAACAAGTATAGGCTTGATATATTTTCATTTTATCATGTTATTAATTTTTATTTTTTACTAAACATAGTTTTTCCTCTAAACATCAAGCTCTTTGTTGTGTAGAGGTGGAAAAATAGTAAACCATTGTAAAAAAAATTCAAAAAATACCCATTACATAGGTATTAATGTCCTTTCACCCAAAAAAGAAAAATTGGATTTCGATAAATACACAAAAAGTTAGGTTGTACGACACACAGATATGTAAAATTTATAGTTACAGTGACTTTAAAAATTAATTTTTTAAAAAATATGCAACAAAAAATTATGAAAAAATATCCTTTCCCTATATACTAATGTTGAGAATCTATATTTCAAAAATTAGAATTTAATCTTTTATAGAAAAAATTTATGTTGTACGACACAAACATTACTTTTTGAAAATGTTGTTTTCTATCTAAAACTAGTTATTAAAGGAGATGTTGAAATATTCATGATTTATTTAAAAAAATTATTTTTAGAATCTAAACACAAATTGCCACAAATCACTAGTTCACATCATCTTCAAATTCTTAATGGTTTAGCTGCTATTGGTCTCAAAAGATGAAGATTCAGTTAAAAATATTGATGTAAATGACCATCTTAGGTAGAAAGTGAGACACTGTATTGTGATTTCACCCTATATCATCCATTCGTATTTAATTACATTTATTAACTTAAATTTATTCCTATTAAATTATTATGATGAGTACAATGACTTAGAGGAAAGGGGCTAGTAGTTTTTCAAGGCTAACTTTGCAAGCATGTAGCAGTTGCATGGAATATCATAGGACCTCCACTTTTTAGAAATGTGAAATAAAATATTATCTATCTAAAACTATGGTTTGGAGATGTGAATCATCACACAACTTGTGACATCAACACATTTAGTGACAAGTGTCAAAAAAAATTCTTAAAGATTCAGACAAAACTTAATCATGATATCCCTAGTAGTTGAACAAAAAATTATAATTTTTTGATATAACAACATCAGATTCTTATTTAAAATACAACTTATATGCATTATAAATTATCTCAATACCTTTTGAAAGCTATAAATCTTGGTATATCTAACCTTTATATCCAACGCAATTGGACCAAGATTTAAATAGAAAAAAATCTTGTTATCTCTAACATTTATATCCAACACAAATGGACCAATAATTAAAAAATTCATTTGTTGCTTTAGAAATAAAACATTATTATTTACAATATAATTTATTATGATATTGTTGTCAAGATTCAATCATGTCTAGTTTTTCAAGTCAAACTCATTCACCCATGTTTCATGAGTAGTGGTTCACAAAAACCCATCTCTCATGATATTTAATGGTCCACTTAGCACTAAAATTGCATCTAGGGGATGCTTATAGAGGTGATGCATTGGGTGTTCTTGAGTGGTCACCCATCCTAGTACTACTCTAACTCAAGTGCATTTAGTACAATTTATATTGAACTTTAACATTTGAGCATTTTTTTAACAATCCTTCACACTTCATGGAAGAACACAAGATATTTATTATTGTCATCTTTTACAGTTGTGATAGGACAAACTATTAATATGAAATACTCTAATACATATACATCATCACCCCAATAGTTGTACACATAATATTTTTTTATATTATTTATAAATATTTACTAACATATTTAAGAAATCTTAAATATATGTCTTAGAAATGAAAACATATATAGTCATGAGCTATCTTATTTACTTCATAGTGAGAGAGAGATACAAATAGGGAAAGAGGAGATGGAGGGTGAGAAATATAAATACAAACAAAGATACAGATAATGAAAGAGGGAGAAAGAGTTAGAGAGGAATAGAGAAATAAAGGAGAGAAAAGTGACAAAGATAGAAAAAAAAGATAACTTGAGAGCTTACTTGGAAGATAAAGAGAGATAAGGGTAGAGAGAGGAAGAAAGGGAGACATAGAGATATATAGAGAGGTAGATTGATAGAGAGTGGAATATAGAAAGAAAGATATAGATAAGATATATAAGGGGAAAGTGAGATAGATAAAAGAAACAAGAGATAAAGGAATAGAGAGAGATTATTTTTTTGTCAATTGTTTCATGCTAACAGTCCAAATATGGTATGTTTCCATTGTGAGTTATGTTTAAGTAGCATGCAATTTTCTTAAAGACCCAAAAATTCACCTTTAAGAACTCTTCAACATTCTCATTGCAAACCATGTGGAAGCCGAGGCTGCATTCATCAACATTAAGTTTTTTTTGGACAAGGGATAATCTAAGCTTTGGGTGGAGGGATGTTCTCTAAACATCATTAATTTCCTACGTGGTATTCAAAAGCCTAGCTGTAAAATTGATTAGTTGATTGAGGATGCTATAATGATGCTTAGATCTTGTGAGGAAAGTCGTGTCACTCATATCTATAGAGAGGGAAACTCATTGGAAGATTTTTTTGCTAATGAGGTTGTCAAAATTAATGATTTTGAGGCATGGGAGGAGTACTCCCTCCTTCCCAAGGATGTGAAGGTTTTATTATGAAAAGATGGATATGGGTGAGCTCAAGTGAAAGATTGTTATTACCATTATTGCCTACATTGTAATCGCACACTTTGTGGGTGTTCCTTTGCTTGTTGGCTCTCAAACGACCATCTCTTTCTGAGTGTTTCTATTTATGATGAATGTGATCATGGGGGGTGACCATAGTAGGATCAAGTCCCATTCTTGTTCAAGGTGGAGGAAGAACCATAAAATTTGGAGGATTTTAGAGCATAGTATTTTCACGCCTTTCTTGGAAAGGCTTCATGGCCATGATCCTAAGGCTTCAAAAAAAATTGTTAGCTATTGGCACAATTGTAAGTTGCAGGTAAGGGGAATGGAGTTTTTAATTAATGATTTTATAGCTACCATTATTGGTTTGTTGTTGGTGGGTCATAAATTCTTCAAGGAGAGGAAGAGTAATGAGGATGCCATAGACTAGTTCTTTAAAGATGATGAAAAGAAAAAGCTAATTAAGATGCAATATTGGGGCTACAAGCAAATGTCTCTAAAGAAAATTTGGGCTGATGTAGTAGAGGTCATCATGTGGTATGTTACCTTAGATAGTCATTTTACTGCAATTTTAGGTCACTATTTTACTTTGTTGAATCATTTTAGATATGGGTTATATATTTCATTCCCTTTCTTTTTTTTGGTACTTGTTGGAAGTGTCAGTGTATGCTCATTTGAAAAATAGGAGGGTGTCAGTTATTCATGAGGGCCTCATATTGTTCATAATGGATCATATGAGAGCCCTTGTCCTTGCTAAATTGATTAAGGGAAAGGAAAAGGCTATCAATGATGAATTTCTCTCAAATGGTTCACCTACCAATATAGTTGGTGAGGAGGAATGGAAGGAAGAGGACAAGGGTGGGTCTTCATCCTCTATGACTAAGAAGAGAAAGAAGGGGAAACACAAGGGGAAATGAGCTGCTAAGAAGATTGTTTTATAGGAGTTGGAGTCTCATTTTTCTGACAATGACATGGATGTTGTTTCTTCGGGTTCTTGGTCTAAGGGAAATATTGTGTTTAATGAGTAGGATTTTGTTGTGGAGGGTTGTAAGGAGGATGGCTTGGATGATAATGTTGGGAATAAGGATTCCAAGGATATGCCAAGAAGGACTTCCAAGTGTATTGCTAAGTTGAAAAAATAGGTGCCAAATGATGTTTTGAAGGGTTCCAAGGACCAGTGTAAGGAGAAGGGTGTTGAGGAGAATGCGGTTGAAATTGGTGACTCCCCTATTTGACAGATGCCCACTGTGGAGCATTTTGGTGGGAAGACTGAGCGTGAGGAGGACAGGGTTAATCTGAGTCCTGGAAAGCTAGAGCCTCTTAAGGTAAACCCTCTTTCTGAGGACTTCTCTTACCTAAATGAGGATAACACTTCAATGTTCGAGCTTTTAGACATGGCTTGTGTGGGGGTTGTTGGTACATTCAAGTTGGAAAAGTGGACACTATAGGAATTTAATAGGGCGAATATCAATATTAGGGGCTTGAAAAAGAATGTGAAAAACATGTCGAAGGGTGCTTCCTCGGATATTTTTATTAAAATACTAGTGGACTTAGAGTGCTCCTTTACAGACTTCAATTCCCTGTGTAAGAAATGCCTCTCTGAAATGGAGAATAAGATTAATGATACCAACATGGACATCAAGAAGCTTTTTCAGGTTAGCCACAGTTCAATCAAAAATAGTATTGAATCATTAGAGGTCTTGTTTCGCAAGTTAACTGAGCAAAGGGAAGATCATCTTTACTTTGAAAAGCTAATGGAGAAGGACCAGGTTTCAAGGGAAAAGGGGAAGAAGGTTGGAAAGGATGAAGCTAAAGGCCCTAATACAAGAGGTAAGGGCAACCCGAGGAAAACCTTTGAGGAGAAGAAAGAACTGATGGACATCGTTGAACTACATCATAACCAAGAACTTGAGGTGGCTAACACCTTAAAGAACATGAAATAGTGTCCCTTTCTATGTTTTTTATTTTTTTCTATATTTTTCTATTGGTTCTTTTCTTTTCTATTGTTGTTTTGCTACTAGCTACTGTTGATTGTTCAATGTCTTTATCTATGAGCAAATTTTTGTCTATTTAGTTGTGAAGGGCTTTGGGTCCCTTCAAAACTTGTTTTTCCCTTATAATCAAAACATTCTCGTTGCACATTGAAGTGAAATTAGTATTAATATTTTCTTTGACTTGGATATTCTTAGGCTCAATACCATTCTTTTATTAGATGTCCTTTCTAACCACCTGCAAAGAGGAAAAATCCTTTGGTAGATAATCAATTCCAATTAGTATTAAAATATGTATAATTTAAACAATGTTGATGCTTTCATATCTTAAGTAGGTAGTAGACCTTTGTGAAAATCCCTTTGAGGTTAAAATAATTTTCTATATTGGTATGAATTAAAATGAAGGTTAATTTAATTAAATGTATAAAAATAATTATAAAATACAATAACTAAAATAATTGGAACAAAATCTGTAGTATTATGGAGCCTTATGTCTTGAAGTATAAATATATGTTTTAAATATGTGTACATGATTATTGGAGTGTGTAAGAACAAGTTAAAAAAATATCAACCTATTCTAATCATAATCTATTCAACACATTGATTAAGCATAAATGTTAGTAAAACATGATGAAAATAAACCTAAACTCTCACCAATATGAATTCTTGTTGAACTAAGTCATGGTGGTCGTTCTCAAAGATAGTTGATTTGATGGTATATGGGTTCTCCAATCTAAATCATTACATCACATTGAAAGGAGTATTAAAAATATCTTGGGTTTGTTGGCCAAATAAGGACAAACAACTGAGAGGGGGGGTGAATCAGTTGTCACAGATTTATCAAACTTTTCAACCTTAACTTATTCTCAAATTTGATGAATTATCAATTAACCACAAATAATCAGGACATTAGAGACACAAAGAACACCAAGATTTTTATGTGGAAACCCTATTAGGAGAAAAACCATGGTGGATGTTAGTCCACAATATTATACCTGTTAAAAGTATAAGAATAATATAGGGAATGCACTTGAATTCAGGCACACTACCTAGAGCTCACTGCTTAATTACAAGGGAAGGCTCATTGCCTTACAGATAGACATATTAGATCCATAGGGTATTGAATTGAAAGAATAGCTTCTCCACAAAGCTTGATTATAGTTCCAGCTTAAGCACATAAAACTTCTTCTTCACACTTCGCACAAACTCCTCCACACTCTGCTCTGCAATTGAATGACATGATCAATATTCACACACTTGCATTCACCTTCACTTCCACACACACTCTTACATATATTTTACTTTTCCCAAACAAACTTCCTTATATATCTGCTACATGGATTCACATCAACAACTATGTTGGCTACAAAGAAATAAGGCATATACATGATGTCAGCTTGAATTACAAATCAAATTATAATGTGAATCAAACACAGTCAGACAATATTGATTTATGGCCCAAATCAACACCCTCGAGCATGCTAACTATTCAACTTGTGTTTTTCAAGGATTCACAACATGTTACATTCATCATGTCAGCCAAGACCAAGAAAACCAAACATGCAAAGGAAAAAAAATATCAACCACAAACACCTGGATCAACATAGATGTGCCACAAAGATAGAGCATGATAGAGAAGCATCCAAAATCATTAACAACCATTAGAGAAACATTTGCAGAAAATGACATTGTGAGAATCACACCAACTTCAATCAGGAACTCTGTTGGAACACAACAGTTCACATCTTCATTAAAACTTCATGCGGACCTTTGAGACTTCTGGTGGATAGATGAGATATACTCAACATTAAATCCTTTAGACCACAATGATCAAACATCAACATATAGATTAAGCACCTTCATGACCTTCACTAATACACTAGCAACCTGGAACACCTCTTTTAACAATTTTCTCAATATCCTCGACATATACAACTTCTCATGTATAGAAGACTAATAGTGTTGACATCAATGACAACCACATATCAACAAAATAGCCACAACATCCAACAATCTCCCCCTTTGGAAATGATGGCAACATAAGATGTGAAAAACACCATCAATACAACTCTCCATCAACACTTACTCCCCCTTAGATTCTGACTCTACTTTTCCACAAAACTTCTCCTCCTGTTGATTTCCATATGCTCTTCTCCTCTTCATTTTTTTTTCCTCATTTTTCTTTTCACATGCTCCTCTATCTCTTTGACATCAATGAAAAAGATAAGAAATATCTTTTCATATGCATGCTTTGAACCACATATTTGCACTTTTGACTACTCCCCCTGAGTAGCAACCATAGAAACATCAATTTGGATTAGGATATAGCTATGATGCACACGGGTTGATGCATACAAATGCATCTCTAGTTCTTATCAGGAGGGGTGATTACCCCTAGCAACCCTCTAAGGTAATCAAAAGTATCTTTTGATAATGAATTTGTAAAAATATCAACAATCTATTCTTTTGTAGGCACATACTCTAATCTGACATCTTTCTAACTCACTTTCTCCCTCAAGAAGTGGAACTTTATTGATATATGTTTGGTCTTGGAGTGAAGCACTAGATTCTTTGATATATTGATTGCACTTGAGTTATCATAGTATATGGCAATAGGCTCATGATATATATTACACCAATGTCTCTTAGCATCTGTTTCATCCATATTACTTGAGTACAGTTATTTGCAATAGCAATATATTCAGCTTCAGCTATAGACAAAGAGATGGAATTATAATTTTTACTTAGCCAAGATACTAGCTTCTTCCCTAGGAAGAAGGCACAACCACTAGTAATTTTCCTATCATCTACATCTCTAGCCCAATCTACATCAGTGTATGCACACAAAGTGAGATCATCATTTTTAGGATACCAAAGCCCAAAATCAACCATTCCTTTCAGATATCTAAAGATTCTCTTAACTGTAGTCACATGAGATTCTTTTGGATCAGCCTAAGATTTGGCAACCATACATATTGCATTCATAATTTCTAGTCAAGTATGTGTTAGGTAAAGCAATCTGCCAATTATTGAATTGTATCTTGTTTGATTTGCCTTGGGAGAATCATCATTCTGTGTCAACTTGCATCTAGTTATCATGGGGGTACCAACAGGCTTTGAATCTTCCATGCCAAACTTCTTCAACAACTCTTTTGCATATTTGGACTGTGATATGAAAATCCCATCATCTAATTGAGTGACTTGTAGACCCAAAAATAACATCTCTCTAATCATACTCATCTCAAATTCACTTTTCATTTCCTTAGTAAACTTCATACATAGATCATTATTACCTCCAAATATAATGTCATCAACGAAAACTTCAATAATCATTTTTTTATCATGATCTAACTTAAAGTACAAGTTGTTGTCAGTAGTATCTTTATTGAATCCAAGCTTTAGCAGGTACTTATCCAGTCTAGCATACCAAGCTCTAGGAGCTTGCTTGAGTCCATAGAGAGCTTTCTTCAGTCTGTAAACCATATCTTTCTCATTAGTTAGTTGAAATCCATTCGGCTGCTCAACATATACCTCTTCCTCCAACTCACCATTTAGAAAGGTTGACTTTAGATCCATTTGATAGACTTTATAGTTCCTATATGTAGCATAAGCAAGAAACAATCTCACAGCTTCTATTCTAGCAATAGGGGAAAATTTTTCCTTGAAATCACTACCTTCCATTTGTGAATACCCATTACAGACCAATATTTCTTTATTCTAGACCACTTCTCCTTATTCATTCAACTTGTTCCAGAACACCCACTTAGTACCAATTACATTCTTATCTTTAGGTCTGGGGACTATAATCCATGTATCATTCTTTTCAATCTACATCAGCTCTTCCTTCATAGCTTCCATCCAATGTACATCATTACAAGCTTCACTGACATTCTTTGGTTCAATCTAAGAGATCAAAAAATGCTCATTTGCAATTCTCCTTCTAATCTATACACCTTTACTCTTATCCCCTATAATTTGATCTTCTGAGTGATTCAACCTTACATACCTTGGAATTTTAGGATTTTTCTGCACTTCAGGTTCTTCTTCTCTTTCTTTTGTTTCCACTTGTCTCTCCCTCTTGAAATTCTTGATCTTCTAGAACAATTTGGACTTGGTTCTATATCTGAACACTCTTCCCTTTGTTTTTATTGTCTTGATTCTCATTAGAGTCATATCCACAATATCTGAATGATCTAGCAGAGTCCTCATCAACTCTGACATTTGCACTTTCCACCATCTTCCTCAATCTTTTGCTATAACACCGGTAAGATTTTCTCTTTGTAGAGTAACCTAGAAAGGTTCCTTCATTGCTTCTTGCATCAAATTTTCATATATCCTCATCTCTCTTAATGTAACACTTGCTTCCAAAAGTCTTGAAATATTTCACAGTAGTCTTATGACCACACCAAATATTATAAGGAGTCTTACCAGAATTATTGTTGACATTTAACCAGTTCAAAGTATACACAACAGTGCTTACTGCTTCTCTCTAGTAGATGTGAGGCATGTTTCCTTCTAACATCATTGTTCTAGTAGCATCTAGTATTATTTTGTTCTTTTTCTTACCAATTCCATTTTGTTGAGGGGTTCGGGGAGCAAATAATTGTCTTTTAATTCCATGCTCTTCACAGAAAGTATTAAACTCTTGGGATGTGAATTCACCTCCTCTATCTGACCTTAAGCATTTTATCTTCAGACCTATCTCATTTTCTTCCATAGCTTTGAAACTTTTGAAATTTTATAAAGCTTCACATTTTTCTCTTAGAAAAGCTACCCATATCATCCTACAATAGTCATCAATAAGCAGCATAAAATATCTATCTCCTTGTAGACTTCTCACTCTAGAGGGACCACACAAATCTATATGACCAAGCACTAGTACTCCATTTTTATGATGTTTTTTTCTCTATAAGGAGACTCTTTTATGTTTACCCATCTGGGTATGTTTAGGGTCATGATGGGCCAAAAAGTGGCGATATGATGGGTATGTGTAAGGTATGTGGCTGACAACTTTTTTTTACCCAAAATTGATGTAATGAAAAGGGTTTTTAAAGGATATTCTCATCTTTCCACCAATATAAATTATGCTTTACTTTGAATTTAATAAATAATTATTATTAATTTTTTATTTGGATTACAAATAATGTCCTGATTGATAGGCTAATTGAAAAAAATTACAGCTTTCAAATGGTATCACATTTTTTGAATCTGAAACATGCGTCAAATTCTAAGCTTCACATACTATAGGATTAAAAAAAGAAAAATTAAATTTCATGAAGTTTTGACCAAGTTAAGGTGGTTAGAGATATGATTTTTTATATTTTTTAAAGGTTGTAATAAAAAATTCATAATCAATTATTTACTTGAAAAAAATTTTCAAAACAATATGCATCACATCAGGACATGATTCCTCTACTTATATCTAAAATATTATAGAAAATATTATCATTTTGTTGTGGTTAGGTGGTCAGACAGACACCTACTTCTTATTTTCTCCCTTTAATTTAAGTACTACTGCATTGAAATTCTAAATTTTCACCAAATAGATTTTTTTATTTTTTAAATAAACCTAGTGGTTTAGAAACTACATTCAATTTGCTACAGATTATATTCTTGCATATTTTTGAAATAATATAGATAAAATTTTCAAATTTTAGCATCAAGTTGCCTAACTCTTATTTTTCTAATTTTTTCTCCACTTAAGGGCTTGTTTTTTCCATGATGATCCAGCACATACCCATCTGAAACTCCTTGCATATTGAGTTAGCAGGCTTCACTAACTTAGGTAAATCTCTAATTGCTTGAGTGGAACTAACTTTGAAAATGTTATCAAAATTCACATGACATAACCTACTATTCCATAACCAGCTCTCATCTATCTGAGCTAACAAAACAACTTTCATTAGCAACACTCAAGTGAAAGATGTTACCTTTTTTCTATGTACCTAATGCAATTTCATTTTTGGAACTTCTAATTATCTTGCACTTTCCATTCTTGAACTGAAGATCACAACCCTTGTCCACCATCTGTCCAACACTCAACAATTTATGCTTCAATCCTTCAAAATACAAAACATTATCAGTGATATGCTTACTGCCAAGACAAATAGACCATCTTCCATGAATCACAGATGCATTATTATCTCCAAACCTTACAAATACACCATCATATTTCTCTAGGCTCACAAATTTTCTTTTATCTCTAGTCATATGGTGTGAGCATCCACTATCAATAACCCATTCATCATTTTCTTCAATTCGGGCTGCAAGAGCTTTCTCATCATTTGTAGATTCAATGGCTTCCAAACTATTTTCCTTAATGGCAATGAACACCCAGTCATCATCATTACCATCATACTCTTCATCTATTTCATTTTCTTCAGCAAAGTAGCACTTCTTTTGAAATTTAGGTTTGTTAGGCTTAGATCTTGGAACTTTGTTAGGACACCTTGAAGCAAAATGACCAATTTTATTGCATGAAAAACATATAAGGGGAAAATTCCCTTTGTACTTACCTTGTCCTCTTCCTTCTCTCTTTACAATCAATGCTTACAGCTCTTCTACTTCTCTTTCTTCATCTTCAACCTATTTCATCTCTTCCTCATATTTGAATGTCTTCCTTGAACTCTCTCCTAGAACATATCTTTGATTATTTCTACTGGATATAGGGCCTTAAATACAGATTCAGTCTTAGGCATAGAATCACCAAATTCACTCAACTCAAAGGCAACAAGTTTTCCAATTAGCATGTCCCTTGTCAAATTTGTCGTTGTTCTCAACTCCTCAATGGCATGAGCTTTTGATTTGTATGAAGCATGAAATGATTTGAGCACTTTCACTACAATTTCTTGTTCATCCAGGGTACCATCGACACATCTAATACCCATAACCAGTTCATTGACTCTTTGCATAAAGAAAGATATGTTCTCATCCTCACCCATCTTCAAAGTTTCATATTTCCCTTTTAAATTCAGTAGTTTAGCGACCTTCACAAGATCATCTCCTTCATACAATGTCCCTAGCTTCTTCCATATTTCATGAGTTGTCTTCAATTCCATTACATTAGTCATCTTTGAATTTGTCAAAGCACTCAATATAGCTTCCTTAGCCCAGATATTATACTTCGCTTCTTTAATCTTGGTTTTAGTAGAGGGGCTATTCGTAAGAATAACATATGAATCCTTAATAATGTTCCAGAAGGGTTCTCCAATGCACCTCAAATGATGTTCCATCCTTGTATTCCATAGAGAGTAGTTGGTTTCATCAAATTTGGGACTATCCTTCTTGTAAGATGCCATCTTAGATCACCTCAAGCTTATAAACTTCTTCAAAGGCACTAGCTCTTATACCAATTGTTGGAAAAACAAGGACAGACAACTAAGAGGTGGGGTGAATCATTTGTCACAAATTTATCAAAATTTTCAACCTTAAATTTTTCTTAGATTTGATGAATTATAAATTAAGCACAAACAATCAACACATTAGAGACACAAATAACACCAAGATTTTTACATGGAAACCCTATTAGGGGAAAAGCCACATTGGATGTAAGTCCACAGTATTATACCCTGTTAAAAGTATAAGAATAATATGGGGAATGCACTTGCATTCAAACACATTGCCTAGAGCTCACTACTCAATTACAAAGGAAGGACCACTACCTTACAGATAGACAGATTATATCTATAGGGTATTGAACTGAAATAATAGCTTCTCCACAAAGCTTGATTATAGTTCTAGTTTCAGAACATAAAACTTCTTCTTCACACTTCACACAAACTCCTCCACACTCTACTATGCAATCGAATGATATGATCAATATTCACACAATTGCATTCACCTTCACTTCCACACACACTCTTACATATATTTTACTTCACCCAAACAAACTTCCTTACATGTCCGCAACACGCATTCAAATCAACAACTATGTCGACTACAAATAAATAAGACATATACATGATGTTGGCTTGAATTACAAATCAAATTACAATGCAAATCAAACTCAGTCGGCCAATATTGAGTTATGGCTGAAATCAACACCCTCAAGCATGCTAACCATTCAAATTATGTTTTTCAAGGATTTGCAACACATTACATTCATCATGTCAGCCAAGAGAAAGAAAACTAAACATGCAAAGGAACAAATCATCAACCACGAACACCTCGAGCAACACAGATGTGCCACAAAGATAGAGTATGATCTAGAAGCATCCACAAGCATTAAAAACCATCAGAGAAACATCCACAACAAATGACATTGTGAGAATCACACCAACTTCACTCAGGAACTCTATCAAAACACAACAGTTCATAGCTTAATGAAAACTTCACGTAGACCTATGAGACTTCTGGTGGATAGATGAGATATACTTGGCATTGAACCCTTTAAACCATAATGATTGAACATCAACACATAGATCAAAGCACCTTCATGACCTTCACTAATACACTAGCAACCTGCAACACCTCTTTTAACAATTTTCTCAATATCCTCGACATATACAACATCTGAAGTATATAAGGCTAATATTGTTGACATCAATGACAACCACATATTAGCAACACAACCACATCATCCAATAGGGTTGTATCCAATTTATATATTTTTAGATGATGAATTTGATGGCTAGGATCAATTTCAAATATTAAGGGATCAAATTGGTTGATGAGGATGAAGGGGTCCAAAATTAAATGAAAATCAATGATTTAAGTATTCCCTTGGATGAATTGGATGGACAAGATTGAAAGGGTACTTTGGAGTACCTAAGGAGCATGTCCAAATCTTTGATCCATGTGGCTTATACAAAAGCTCAATATATTATAGAGGAAATGGTTAGGTGATGACTTGAGAGGATGACATGTCAATTCTAGGTGTCTACAATATCTATCTATCTATCTATCTATCTATAGTTATGTCCTACATAGTGTTAGAAAAATTAAATGTTAAGATTCTTCTTAACTCAAAATTGGATTTTATGCGCTTATGTATGTATCTAGTAAATAAAATAATTCACAAAGAAAAATAAAATATTTCTTAAATAATTTTAAAGTTAAATAAAAATATCCCCATGTTCAAGGAGTATGAAGAGTTAATTCATGTTTCCTTCAAAGGCCCTATATTAGCTAGAAAACTCTATCAAAGGGGTGAATTAAATGAAATTTCAATGATGATTCTAAAGGAAATCATATTCCTTCTAGAGTTGGGTGTATCTTTAGAGATTCTAATGGTTTTTCATCTTTCTTGTCATTAAGAAATTGAGTAACAATACCAACAATGAATTTGATGCTCGAGCTTTGTTATTTTCTATTATAATTTTTATTTGGGGAGGTTTTTATAATGTAGAAATTAAATGATATTTGATGATTATTATCAAAACAATTTAAAAATTTAATACTTAAAAATAAAAATTAAGTTATCTTCACAAATAACTTCCCTCTTCTTAACAAGATAGGATCTTTCATTATATATCATGTCTTTAGAGAAGATAACTTGAAAGTGAACTTTCTTTTGAATATTACAATAGAAGATAAATAAATTAATATTTTCAATGAAGTGGATCTTCACCATATATCCCTTCCAATTTCCCATCATTCCAAGTCATGATTTGGAGATTTGTGCTAACTATCTACAAATGAGGATTACAATTGATCGATAGTACTTCTTTGTAATTTCCATGGGACTGTCCACATGAGTGTTTATGGAATTTATGATCTTTTTTATATCCTATTGAATTCTTACTAAGGCAACTACTTATGCAGAAGCTCTAGAGGTACTTTGTATATCCTTTTCCTTTTTCTTGATAGATCATCCTTGACATTTATTTTTCTCTATTAACACATGGACTCAAACATTTTCATAACTTTTTTAAAAAGGAAAATCATGTTTCTTTTAAAGGTGTCTAACCTTCATTTATGTAGAATAATGAAGCCAAAATATGATTTGGCTACAGTTGATGTCTAATGGGTTTGGGGCAATGATTTCTTGCATGTGGAGCATCTTTATAGAGTAAATATAAATATTTCATCCATATTTATTAGGTCATTTTATATGTAAGGGAGGAGATTTATACAATAAAGAAGTTGGCCACCTATGTCTTCAAAAAGAACTTTCTGTTTGGGCTTGATAAAACTCTACTTATTACAATTCCTAGATATAATTTCCTTCAAACATGGAGTCCTTTATTGTTGGAGAATGACTAATGAAGGGACTCTCCCTCAAATACACCTCACAAACAATAGCATTCAAGAACAAAAAACATGCAACTTTATTATACTTTCATTAAATCATATATATACATGCAATCAAATGTAATACTGTAACTATCTAACTATCTGGTCATAAGACCACTATTATAGAAATATGGGCTACAAATGCATGCAGAAAATAAGACATGCAAGTCTATGAATGGAAATAATGGCCATTGAAACCCCAACCTTTGTTCTATGCGAGAAAGCAATAATTTCATCTATATTCTCATCTAGAATGAATCTATTTCCATTTGTAACCACTTTATATGATCCTTATACTTTCCAATGAACTGTCACTTCAAATTTTGACAGAAAAGATTTAGCTACCCCTTTTCTAGCCTTAGAAATTTCCTAAATTTTAGCCCAACTTCTAGGAGCCATAACTTTTGACTCAGGCATTAGAGTGACAAATCATCTACGCCATTAGAAAGATCTCATTGAGTGCAAATGCCACGAAATATAACTTTAGATACATTTTAGTTTCTTGTACTATTTTTCAATGTTTTTTCAAACCCTTTACTAGCTTCCAGTAAGAAGATTGTTGAGTTTTCTAGATCTATAAATATGTAAATATGTTAACCAATAAAATGATACATTGTGAATTTTTTGTTCTATTCTCTATTTTTTTAAACTCTATTTTTTGGATTAAATTCTCCAACACAAAACAATCTCATAATAGATTGTTGTGAAAGTGTCAACAAATAATGTTTATGTATCCAATATGTAAATAGTTAGGTTCAATTTTTTGTCAAACAACAACAATTAGATGTCAAGTTGCTCAAAATGTTTAGCAATTTTGTAGGAATTTGTTGGGTTTATTATATTAATAGATATGTATTGTTGTTGATGACTAAAATGAACAAGTTCATTTGTAGTTCCATTCTTTGTGTTTCTATTGTTGTTACATATTTGATTAGAAATATTAAGTTACAATTTATTGCTTGTAGTCTATTGTTGATGTTGATCATAATAAAAGTGCAAAGACCTTTTTTTTTATAGATAAAATTCCATCTATCTCTTCTTTTTTGTCACCTCATTGAAAAAATGAGATCTACAAAGATTCCCCTTTGAGCGATATTCAAAATATGAATGTTGGATATGCTCTCTACAAAGTTTAACCAACATTTGTAGAAAATCTTTTCTTAACTCTCCATCTTGTTGCATTATCTTCCTACCCTTTCTTGTATTCATAACAATAAATTTTGACGTCTAACATTTGATGCAAAGCTCCAACCTCCTTTCAGTGTCTATAATCATATTCATATTTGAGAATTAAAAGTATGTAATACCCCCATGTTGTTGATACTCTTTGCTACTATTTGTTACTCTTATGTGTTAGTGTGATATTGGTTTGTGATGGTGATTAGTTCACCGACTTGGTGTGTGTGGATGCATAGTTTAGTTGATTGCTACATTTGACATTATTATGATGATGTATGGTACTTTATATGGTGTTTAGAGTATTTGATTATGCAATGGGTTTTCCTTAATATTATATATGTCGATGTTGTGATTCTATGATGTTTAATTTGGTTTCAGTAATACGTTGTGATGTAGTGGTTTAGTAATTAGTTTATGATGTGATCAGTTAGTTAGCAATGTTACTTTACATCTAATGTTGTAATTGTTATAATAGTTTTGGTGAGAGGATAGTGTAGCACTACTCGTTCACGAGTGCCCTGCTACGCTACAATTCCCTCTCATGATATGATGTTTTTGATTATATATATATGTTACTTGACATTTATTAGTATGCAGGAATTGCAAGAATAAAGTCTCGATTCCACCTACTTCATAGGATAGGGCAAGCATTAAATTAATGTAACAGGTGCAATGTTGAAAAAGGGAGTTGATAAGGAAGTGTCCCCGTCCCAAGTCCATCATCATGTTGCAAGTTTTGTTGTGTCATGATTGAGGTTTTGTCCTTGTCTTTGTGTAGTTTGATTGTTGATTAATTATTTTATTGGTGGTTAGTGGTTATTTAATTAATCTTATTTTATAAGATTAATTAATGTTGTCTTGTTGCTTTAATTAATTGTAAGCTAGTTAAATGTTGAATTTTAAATATATTGTAAATTAAAAAGGTTATTTAATTAATTAAAAGTGTAAGTAATTAAATTAAATAAATATTAACGATGATAATTATATATTATCTTTTTCCTGATATTAAATTAGAAAATCTTGTGTGGATAATATCTTGAGAAGATAATTAATTTTTAATTAAAATTGTGAGATAAGTGTGTGCTTTTAAAAGCAAGAAAAGAACTAATGATTGGAGAGGATTTTTGAGGAAAAAGATGATGAATTTTATTTATTTTTATTTAGTTTTATTGTGTGGCATTTTTCATAGACACAAAAGGGTTTTTCTATTTTTTTAATTTATTTTTGTTTGTAAAAGAAAAGAAAAAGAGTTTTTTTTTGTGCTTCTGGGTAAAAGACTTGTTTTGAAGAAAAGATAGATTCAGAAGATAGTTGAAGGAAGGAAACCAAGAAGAGGCTACAGAGGGGATTCTACATCGAACGAAAGACTCCAGGTTCCCTTAAATCTATTGTTTTCTTCTTTTTGAATCTGTGAACAAAATCTTGTTGCCATGTTGAAAATTACTTTCTTTATGTTTTGAATGAGATCATCTGTGATTTAGAATTTGATTGTTAAACCTTTGAATTTCTTTGTCGAAAAACTATAGTTAAACCCTTCAAAACTCTTTAATAAAATTTGAGTTGAGAAACTATTGTTTGGAAAGAAAATCATTTTTTGTGAATTCATTGAAATTGCATGCCCAGATATTTATTGGGTCTGATTAAAAAAAAATGATTATATTAATTTCTTTGAATCTCTTGCTAAGAAAAAATATATATATATATATAGTATATATATAGTTCTTTTAAAAATATATATATATATAGATCAATGTATATTTCAAATTTCAAATTTTACTGAATAAATTATGCTACGAAAATACAATTTCAAATTTTGTGTTTTCTTTTAGTTGAAACCGATTTTTTTTTTAAATTATAACTAAAAGAAATTTTAAAAAAAAATTATATATGAAATTTTGGGGGGGAGTGGTTGGCGGGTGCCATACCACCCCCGACCCCAGTACCCGGCCGCACGCAGCCACACCCGGCTATGCATAGTAGCCGAGGGCTGTTGTATGTAGACAAGTGGAGCTGTGGCCTTGCCAACCCTGTGGTACTATGTACCACAGGCAGTGGGGGGGAAACATGTTAATAAATGTTTTTTTTTTTAAATATAAATTAAATTCATTGTTTTAAAGTTTGTTTTAATTGATTTTGTTTTATAATATATTTATATATATAATATATATATATATATATATATATATATATATATATATATATATATATATATATATATATATATATATATATATATATATATATATATATATATATATATATATTTGTGTGTGTGTGTGTGTGTTTGTAAATTTATTGTGTAATATAAAGGTAGTTTTTATAATATGTTTTAAATGTAATGATTTTAATATATATGTTTTATTATATATATATGTACATATGTATGGATATTAGCATAAAAGTGTATATACATATATATATTTATATATATAAAAGGCGTTATATGATTGTGATTATGAATTTTATATGATAATTTTAAGATAATTGTAATGCTAAAGTGTAGTTGAGAGAATTAGAGATAAATTATGTGTTTTTAATTAAATTGAATGTTCTCGAGTAATTGATTTATAAGTTGGCAAAATTTACTATGTTCTAAAATGAGTTGTGTGGCGTTATTTTGTGTAAATTGCTTTCTCTTGAGACTAGTCATTGAGTCAATTGTGGTTTTCTTTTGTTTGGGTTCACGTCTTACGGGAAAACCCTAGAGTTAGCTTATCCTATTATAGGAATTTAAGTTGTTGTTAGGACTTCTAGAGGTGGGAATATTGACGTTGTCTTGATTTTGCAATTTGATGTTTGGCCTATGTATTACTATGGCTGTGATTTAGTTTGCACTTGGATTGTACCATTTTGTGGATGTGTTTCATATGTTTTGTTGAGATGGTTATGCCTTGTGGAGGATCCATTTGGTTGGTTCAGTATTTCTTGTGATACAATCCTTTTGTATTGGATATTTTTTTGTTGAGTGTCTAGAGAGAGTGGGTCTAAGTGGGGGCCAGTGCACAAAGGGGCTGTCAGGGTAACCCACTAGAGTTAGAGTAATCAGTGATAACCTAAGTAATTAATCATGGGTGGGGATTAAAAGATTAATAAGATAATTGTGATGCCTCCTCCACCTTTTAGTGCTATCACATACTAAAGGGGATTGAGAAGGTTGTGGTTGGCAAGATCATTTCCTTGTCTTCATGAAAGGTTAACGATTCCGCATGAGTAACCCTATGGAGCGATGCCTTGAGATAGGCTATCAGGAGAACCATAGATGGAGGCGGCACCTTGAACTGGGTTGTCTAGATAATCCATGTAGAGATGGAAGTGGCACCTTGTGATAGGTTGTCTAGATAATCCATGTTAAGCCATGCGATGACACTCTCCTCTAACATTCCATTTGTGTTGTTTTATTGAAGTCCTCTGGAAGTAGTCTTTTGATATTATGACTTGAGATTTATTGATGATGTGTTTCGTGAATTATTGTTGTATTATTTGGAAAGTGATTTATTGTTATGTTTCGAAAGTGGTTTATTGTTATGACCTTTGTTGATTTATAGTTGTTTAGTTTCTATGTGGTCTTTTGATGTTACGCGATCTTGTCTGGAGTTAGTCTTATGTTATTGTTAGATGTGCCTAGTCGGGGATCCTTCCTTGTTTACTCCCAGCATGGGGGTGGTTGGGTGGAATGTGCTTCGCACCCCATTAGGTTCCCTTCAGATGCAGTTGTATCTTTTATTGTAGGGTTTTGGCAGATGTTGTTGATCCAAGATTCATATGCTCCAGATGTGTATTTGTGCTACTGATGTATCTCATTTATTGATGTATCTCTCCCACATGTGATGAGAAGACCTTGATATAATTTGTTTATGTGTTCATTATGCGGTACTATCAAATTGATGTAATGTTTATTCATACCATGTAATCATTTGGGAACTATCATTTGTAATTACTGATTATGTTGTGTTGTATCTGTTGAAATATATATATATATATATATACTTTATATCTTTATGATTCATTTATTGTCATATGTAAGTATGGTTTTAATTGGTATATTCATAGCTTTCTTGATATTGTGAATGAATGTTTAATTGATGTCATGAATGATTGGATTTACATTATTGGTTATTTAATATTTCATTTATTTCTTTGTTAAGGATTTAGTATTGATAATGTCCTCGTGTACCCCAAGGGATTTAGTTGTGCAACTTAGAGCATTGTTATGTTGGAATACTTAAGTAGGTTTGTTATGTTCTTTAAAAATAAAATTGTTGCATTTTTATTTGTTCCTTTGGGGTTCGCGCGGCAGGGCATTACAAAGTAAATAACTTCATCAAATTATTTTATGAGTGAGTTATATTACAAGTATGCATATCTTAAATTATTTTATTTTACTTATTTTTTTAATTTTTATTAAGAATTAATTTTATTCTTGTAGGTTTCAAAAATAAAATTATTTATTATTATTTTTTTTTTGAAAAATACAATAAATATTATATTTGTATATTTTTCTTTAAAAATTTATTTAAAAATAATTATTTATTTTTAAAATTATATCTTTATAATAAAATAGTAATAATAATTACTTTTTTACGAAATAAAAATTAATTGATTTATAAATATACATTTTAATATCAACAATTCATAATTTTTTACTAAATTTATATAAATAGATAAGATATACTAATATATCTATTATAATGAAATAAATGGGAATTCATATTTATTTTCATGTCTAAAACATATGTCATTACATAATTTATCTAGAGGAGTCTCATAATTTTCTTAAAAGACTTTATGTGGTCTTGATGTATTACTAGGTTTTATGATGTGATGAAGTCAATGAGATTATGTTTAATGTATCTTGCTATTCAAAAATGTATTGTAATGTAGTAATATTTTTTGAGGATTCACTTGTATTTTGATATTGAATAATGATTTATTATTGTTTGTGGTAACGGAAGAAGTAAGCCTTCTCCCTTACTTGTTTTGGATAATTAACATTAAAATTGGACTAATGGTGTCTTGAAGTGGTGTTGTAATGTGTTGTACGCATTCACATCATTCTAGGACCTTTATTTGATTACAAAATGCCTTAATTGGTCCTTTGCAAAGGTGTTGTGAAGTGTTGTAACACACTCTCATGATTTTCTAGGACTTATTTACTTAATTAAGCCTAATGGGCCCTTTTTAAATAAAATATATTTAACTTGTAACTTATTTAGGTGTTTTAAAGTGTTGTAACATGCTTCCACATTTATCTTTGGTCCCCTTAATTAATGGTGGTTGATTGAGTTTAGTTGACCCCTTTAATTCAAATTCAAGTCCTTTTTAACGAATCTATCTTGACACCCAATAATGATATTATATTTGGAAAATTTGTTGTCCTAAAAAATACTGCTAGGACCCACTCATATTTAATGGAAAATGAGTCCTCTCCACATAGGAAACCCCTTTATTTACATTTTTTAGGTGGGTTTTTGCTGCTATTTCACCTCCCCAAAGCTCGATCCTGGAAATTGTACCAGGACCCTTTCGCCTTTAGTGGTGAATGTGTCCTCCCTTAATAGGACCCTTGTTTTTGAATTTAATTGTGGTAGGATCCTTATGATTTTGAGACCCATATTTAATTTCAACTTGAATTCTTTGAATTTTGGGGTTAATCTCTCAATTTAATATAAATAAGGGGTTAATTCACATTGTTTCACCTAGCAACTTTGAGAGAGCATCCTTATAGAAAATTGGAGTCTACAAGAGCATTTCAAGAGAATTAAAAAGGAATTTCAAAGCATATTAGAAGATTTTATTTTAATAATTCAAAATCATTTCATCATGTCAAGGGTTTTATGTGTTCATGCATGTCCTTGATCCAAGATTATTGATGTAGCATTGAAGATCCTTCTTTCAAGCATTGTTTCACATCTATTTGAGATTAATATATACATTCTCCATTGCCACTTCTTATTAGTTTATAGATTTTTACTATAGGAAAACATCCAAGGTATCATCAATTACATATTCCATGTTTCATGCTTCAATTTCATTTCATCAATTGTTTTAATTACCTCAAAGGGGTTTGATTGAGGCAAACCCCTATCACCTAATAAACAACATTTTATCCTCTTGCATGTGTGATTACAGGTTTTAGGTGGAAGAGCAAGATTTGGAGAAAAATTGCAAAAGTTGTCAAGTTGCAAGATTATCATTTATAGTGCAAGAACAAAGAAATGAGGCTACAAGATTTATTTTAGACTTTCAAGAGCTTATAAATGGGGATCTAGAAGTGAAAAAATCAAGGAATAGAACCCAAAAGTCATTTTTTCAAAACCCTAAAAGGACCCATTCACTACTAAAGGAAAATGAGTCCTTAGTAGGGTTGAAGCAGTGAAAATATGGAATCTGGAGTTATAGACTAAGAGGAGCAAAGCCCAGAAGGAACTTTTTGGAAGCCCTAATTAGGATCCATTTGCCACTAATGAGTCCTCAGTAGGCCCTAAAACAACACTTTTCCATCAAGGTACACATCATTTCAGGCTCTCAAAACTCCCCTTTCCATTGCAATAACAATTAGGGTTAGTTTTTTATTGTCATTTACATGTTTTAGCCCTCATAATTGAGTGTTTTAATAAGAAAAATATTTAGTGGTTTATCATCTTGTTCATTCATGGTGGTAAACCCTACTTTTTCTATCAAACATTTTGGTGAACTTGACTCATTAAATATTGCAATTTTCTAATTTTAAAGTCTTTCATTGCATCCTACGCTAGATCTTGCATTCATTTGCATTTAAATTTGCATTGAATTTAAGATCTCATTTAGGGTTTATTACATTGCTTTCAAAATTGTATCTCATTTATGGTTTAGATTTACATTATTTTGCTTCTCTTTAAATCCGAAAAATACAAAAACAAGTTAGTCACTTTGCATATCATTCAGATTATATAAATTTGTATTTGAAAATCAAAAATAAAATTGCATTTCAAAAGGTATTTTTACCCTTCATTTCACTTGCATTAGGTCATCAAATTCTTGAAATTTATATCCCAAGAGTTATAGTTTGAAATTGGGCATGAAAAGAACATAAACTAACTTAAAATTTGCATTTTTCACCTCTTTAAAACCCTGATCTAGGACCCATTCTCCTTTACTCACAAATGAGTCCCTGATCAGGCTAGACCTAAACTTTCTGGCATTTGAAAAGCATCAAAAAATTACTCAGAAATCACTAGAAACATTTCAAAAAATCCTAACCAGGACCCATTCACCTTTACTAGCGAATGAGTCCCTATTAGATCCTGATCTACATTTTTTGGGATTTGAAACCTCGGTTTTAAGCCTCTATTTTTTGTTGTTACTTTCCTGTTTCAATTTTTTTATTTTCTTTTCATTAAGTTCATTGCATCTAGCTTAATTTGCTTCATTTCAATACATTGTAAAAATTCAAAATGACATTTACAACATTTCATTTTCGGTCTTTTGCATTGTGTGGAATTTGAAAATTGCATTTCATTCTAGGTCATTTCATTGCATCAATGTTAGTATCTATCTTTTCCAAGTTTTCAAAGAAAAATTTAGTCAATAAGCATGTTAGTCATTCATTCAATACATTTCCTAGTTACGAGTCTCTTAGTTCAAGAGAGATTTAAAATTTTTAACACTTTCCTTAAACCTACACCCCTTCTTATATCTCCTATTTGTGGGAATGATGTGATAGAAGAGGATACAAACATACATAACCATGGCGATCATAGTTGTTCTTCTCCAAATACCTCTCCTTTTAGTGATGAAGGTATCTTGGTGAAAGAAGATACAATCATTCAGAATCATGAAGGTCTTGTTTTCCTTCTCCTTGTCCCCGTTTGGAAGATATTATGACACAAGAGAATGAGATCATAGAAACATTCCTAAATATCACCTTACCTAGTTTCCATTCATCTTTTTCTTATGATAATGTATTAGTGAAAGAGGATGAAATTGCAAGTGAGGATGATAGGTTGGTGTTAGATGATAAAATCTTTAAGTTCTATAACAATCCTCTTTATGTTTATTCCTGTAGACACTCAAAATATCCTGATCGACATCATGCACTTGATTCTAATTCACTAACAATAATTCTTCCTTAATCACTTCCACACTAACCATTTAATTGAATAATATTATTTTAATTAAATTCATCAAAATTTCCTCCTTAATTAGATAATACACTTTATCAAATTATTTCATCAAATCCTAATGTTCTTCCTTTAATTAAATAAATCAATTTTATTTAATTAAAATCCTAATGTTCCTCCTTTAATTAAATAAATCAATTTTATTTAAATAAAATCCTAATGTTCTTCCTTTAATTAAATAAATCAATTTTACTTAATTTAAATGCTAATATTCCAATATCCTCTCATTTTCTTTAAATAAACCCAAAAATCTAAATCAAATGTCACAAATCAAACTAATTTCACCTAAGTTAATTAATCCTAGATTAATTAACTCCTAACACTAATCCTCTATTCCTCTAGATTTTAACTCCACCCTAGGGTAAGTCAACCTTGGTCAAGTTGCACATGTAAATCAATTTATTTGATCTACTAATTACCCTATTTTCATTCAAAAATGGCATATTCTTTGACTATTCCACCCACTGGACTTTTCCCTCCCAAAGAACTTTTATCCTCCACCTTGGCATTAAAGGCTCTTACATGCCCTCTTTTTTGAGCCACCTTTGCATTAATTGCTCTTACACCTCTCCTTACACAAGCCACCACTTGGCATTCATCCCTCTTACACATTCCATCTACCTAGATGTGCTCATACATGTGTGAGAACCTTTCCTCTAAGACTAAAAAGTGGCACAATGCCATTGGTTCAATTTTTAATCCCACAGTCTCCCCATTCTTCACTCTTCAACTCTTCTTCAATATAAATAGAGGCCTTCTCTATTGATTTAGGATCCAAAATTTCATGGACGATCATCTGCAATTTCATGAAAGATTACTATCCACAATATCATCCAAGTTAGCATAGAATTTCTCCATCATAGCTAGGTTATTGGCATTTTGTATCAAGAAGCACACATTTCATCCAAGAGCTTATTAAGGGATTGGGAAAGGGATTCTTTCCACATCAAAGAAACACCAATCTCCCTATGGGATGCTAGTTTGAGCATTTAGAATAGAATTTCATTAGTATTTTATTTGATATTTTACTTTGTTTTCATGTTCTTGTGTTTGAATGAATTTCACAGGGAATTCTTAATTTCTACTTGTTTATTGACTAATGATCACTTATTTGTTCATGTTTGAGAAGGTTTAGGAATACCATTCACATTTAGGCACTAGAAGGAATGCCTCTGTCTCGAAATTAACACATTTTTTTCTCCATTTTCATTGTTTTTTCCATTTTTTGTTCTTTCAAGATACAACGTCAAGGATGACAAACAATGAAGCTATCATTCCAGTGTCACTATATAGTGGTGTTTCCTCTATATCTAAAGGGTGACATTGTAGTGATTTTCTTAGGGCCAGATCAGTCAAATTCCAAAAGGTGACTCTGGTTGATACTGCAACGCAAATGTGGTCTTATTTTTTTCCATAGAGCAATGTTGAGACTCTCAAAGAGCGATGCAACTATGAAAAGCGACATTGGGTCTAGGTAAAGGATCAATTTTGAAATTTATTTTAGAATGTGCTTTATGTTTTGATCTCTTTTACCCATTGACCTATTTTTTGGCTCTATTTTCTTTGGGTTGATCAACTTTTACAGGTTAGGTGACAAAGAGGAAGAGGAAACAAGGAGGAGGTTTATTATGATACTACTCCATGATTATAACAAGTGTTTTTTAACACTTTGGGGATACCTATAACCCAATATTTGGAAATCTTGTTATCTTTCAGCTTAGGACTCAAATACATTTCATTTGGGATTTAAAAAGAACACACAAAGGGTTAAAAATAGCATTAGAAACTCACTATATTTGATTATGGGTCTTAAAAATTGAGCAATCAACTTCACACTCAAATTTGGTGCTATAAAAAGAATTCATTTTTTTCTTTTAAGGACTAAAAAGAATGTGTGCTTGTTCTTGTTTTGTAATATTTTTTACAAGCTCTTGTCATCCAAATGCATATGTAATTCTCTCACGCTTCACGATGATCTTGAGAATCAAAATAATTCTAGTGGCATTAGGTCATCTAAAAGATTTCATCCACATTTCAAATTTGGGTTTTAAAATTGAAAAAATCTTGCTAGTGTGAGAAAAGGCATTGTGTGTGTTCTATCTTTGTTTACGTAAATAAATATTGATCGAACTGCGGATGTACTTACTCACTATTTTTCACCTTTAGAGGGCCTTCCTTTGTGGGAAAAAGTACTCACCCCAAGGGAACGACCCAAGCGGTAACAAGCATAAACTAGGCTCTTCCGAATCACTATACAAATTTATGGTTGCAAGGAATGTTTGCAATCAATGAAGTGATGCATGATAGCTCTCCCTCGGTATCTTTATGATGCGTAAATCCCTTGTTCTAAGGGTTGGGAGACCTCTCAAGAGAGTTTATGATAGTATCCTCTAAACTGGATGCCTTTATTACAAACCCTTGTGTAGTAGCCAAAAATCCAAATATTTGTTGGCATCAAGAGGTCAAACCTTTGAAGCTATCCCACATACTTGCAGTTCTTTGTAGAGATGAAAAGTATGTCATGGGAGATTTATGAGAACTAAATCTTGAATGACCCATAGAAGTGAGTGTCGTGGAGGGGAGACAGTGTGGTCAAGCTTCTAGTCATCTACTCTGAATAAGCGCAACTAGATTTATCCAAGTGGGAATTCAACAAATATTTTCTCTTCTATCCTAGAGTTGTGCAAATATTTGAGTTTGTTAAACACATTGATTGGATCCAAAATCTTGAAAACAAACATTCAACAAGGACATGAAATTTCAAACCTTTAGAAGGAGAAAATACCTTTGAAAAATCCAAGTGCTACTGCTTGTCCCTAGGGATTACATCCTTAGAGGCTTCTAAGTATTTGGATTTATATCTCAATTTTCTCTCTAAAGTAAACATTAGGGAACTATTTCCTTTATTTTATTGAATTCCACATAATGGACCTTGTGGGATGAAAAGAAATTGGGACATAGAAATTTAGTTTGAAAAGCTAAGAAAGAAAGTGTTGGTGGTAAAAAGAACTCATTAAGCACGATAAGAAACAATTGAACCCCACACATGTGTTTCTTCAAATGATTTCCCACAAGATGGAAATCTGAAAACCAAAGTCTACCAAGTGTCTTAGTCCAAGAGCTCTCAAGAAACATATTTCAACACTTTATGAAGTTAGAGAGAGATTGGTCTATAATTTCTACAAATGTGCTTTGAAAGATAATCCCAATTTGTATTCATTCTATTATTGTCAAAATCCAAGTCTTTTTCAACATTTTGAGTTCCTCACATAGGAAGTATAGCATGTTCTTCAATACCAAGGTGTTGTACAAAAAAGTCTCTCTAGGTTCACGTAGGATCAAAATTAACACTTTCATCCATCATCAAACATTAATCAAAACCCATCTCACAAACAACTCTTAGAAATCTTGGAAAAAATCATTCATGCTAGAATTTTGGAAAATCCTTCAAATCAAAATCAAAATCATCTTGTTTGACTAAGTGTGTGTGGATGAATCCTACTTCATATGCTTAGTTAAATTTCACCTAGTGAACAAGTTTATTCCAAGATAAACATCCAACATTCTTGGGGTTTATAAGTTCATTATCCAAAATCCAAGTCAAATCAAATAAAGATTAAAACCAAATCAAATCAAATCCAAAAGTTCTAAAGTCTAGTATCTCCTTCAAGGTTTCTTAAAGAGTTCAATCATTCACATCATCCACCTTTCATTTATCTCATCACCACCCTTTGATCCTTAACATCATGGATTTTCCTTTTAGTACCTAAATTTTAGACCAACCTAAGGAGTTAGAGGTTCACCTCCCATATTCCTGAAATTTGATCCTTATTTTATGGTCCAAACTAGGTCTCAACATAAGAAAAACATGGAAAAAAACAAAGAAACATCCACTTCAAGTGACTTGAGTCAAACTACATCTGAAGTCAACACCATCGGATCTAGCAATTCCCCACTCAACCTTCCTCAACTACCACAAGATCTTCAAGAGGAAGGTTTCCAAGTGGAGGATATTACCAACAATGTTCTAGGAATGACTCAAGATGAAATCATAGAAATGGTCCAAAATCTTGAAAATCACAAAATTTTCAACACAACGATGAAACTTAATCCTTCACAATACATGTTAGAATTAGCAAAGGAAGGGGCTAAACTCCCTTCTGATTATGATGTAAGCACTATTGTGGAAATTTTTTTTGAGAATATACCACTTGTACCATTCACACCACCGTTTCAAAATGTCATCCAACCCATCCCACAACCCACATCATCTCTTGCTCCAAGGGGTGATCCCACAAAGCTGGTTTACGATTTTTGGGAGATCCCAATTTTTGCTGAAATCACATATTTTTAGAAAATATAATGATTTAATCCTTGAAAACTTTAATTTAAAGGATTCCAATTGAAGAAGGTTTGATCAAAGCCCCTTGGATGTAACCCCACTAGTTTTAAACCATATTTATAACAAAGTCTCCTTTACACCTATCAAAATGCTGATAAAAATCAATTTTGATTTACCTTTTGGGGGATCAAATGAATTCATCTAAAATTTATTTTTTTGTAAGTATGTAGTCCTTATCATAAGCTTCCCAAAAAGTAAAATTTTAAATAAATTTAATTTTAGTATTATATTTATTTTTATTTCTAGTGAATGTAGGTTTTTCACCAAAAATAAAGCTCTTTGTTCTGCACATGTTTAAAAATAGAAGATTATAAAAAAAATTTGAAAAAATTGAGTGCACTAGATATTGAAGTCCTTGATCTAACAAAAAAAAAAGAATTTTGATACATACAAAAATAGTTATGCATTATACGGTCTGCCTATATCTAAATTGTAATTGGTTTGACTTCGAAACTTGATTATGGAAAAATATTCAATAAAAAAATATCAAACCAATTGGAAGAACTAGCTATCATACTTACAAATCTAAATTTGAAAAAAAAAGAATTTTATCGTTCATGAAAAAAAAGTTATGCATTATACGGTGAGCGTCACTCCTTAAAAATGTTGTTTACTAAAAAAACTAGTTTTCAAAGGAGATGGAAAAATAAGTGCAATCTAATTCCAAAAATTTTGAAAAAAATATATTTAGAATCTACAGACAAAATGTCACAAATCACTATTTTGCATCATGTTAAAATTCCTCATGATTTAGCTGTTATAGGTGCCCAAAAGTGAAGATTTAGTTAGAAAAAATTATTTCAGTGTCCAGTTTGGACAAAAATTGTAAACCAGTATTGTGGGATCACCCCAAGTCAACCCATAGTCACCAAGGGAAGATCATTGGTTCATGGTCTTCAAAAAAATATCCTTGTAAATAGCCAAAACTTAGATGCAAACACCATCTTGGGTCTAGCAAATACCATTCCTCAAGATCCCAAACATCCATACATTCCACTCATCTTTCATGACACCAATAATCCATCCACTTTCACTGCAACACTGACATATTCTCTTAATACACAAGTCTCTCTCCCCATGGTACCACAAGGACAAGTGGGTCTATTCAGAAAAGGGGGAATCTTTGGGGCCTCATCATCACTTTCCCAAGTAAACCTACCGCCAATTCCTCTGCCACTACCTCCTCTAACATCAACATCCACATCAATCATTGGTTTAGGGCAACCCCTTTTACCTAACATATCGATCCCAAATCAATCAAACCAAAACAATCCTCCAATCATGAATCAAGTCAACATACCAAATCCTCCAAACATGCCACTGATATTGCAACAACAGGTCACATCAATCCAAGCAACACAATCAATCACTACACCTCAAAATGTGGTCTCCCAAGGACCTAGCATATCAATCACACCATCTACCACAACGATATCTCAACAACCACCTCAAAAAAAATATCATCACACAATTCCAAATCCTCCACCTCCACCTCCAAACCCGAACATGGTGAATCAATATCACCTTGTAAGCAGCCCAACAAGCCTATTAAAAAGCACTCCAACAATTCCAAAATCAACAAGCTACACAAGCTGCACAACAAGCGTAGGCACAACAAGCCATACAATGAGCACAACAAGCTGCCCAAGCCCAAAATTTATTACAACAACAAGTCTCATAAGTTTCACAAGTAGCAAAAGCTACACAAGCTGCACAAGCAACACAAGTCACACTTGTTGCACAAGCACAAGTAGCACAAGTCGCACAGGCTGGCCAATCTGCACAAGATTCTTAACAAGCTCAAGCTCAGTCGTAAGCTCATTATCAAGTGCAACAAGCTCAAAAACAATAAAAATATCAAGCACAACAACAAGCAACTCAACGACAAGCATATCAACAAGCCTTGCAACAATATGAAGTGCAACAAGAAGCAACTCAACTATTAGCCCAACATCAAGCATTGTTGGCACAACAACAACTATAGGAATACCAACAAGCATTGGTCACACAAAAATACTTGCAACCACTTCCCATGAACACACAAAGTAATCCACCCATCACTCAAATGATCAAACCACCTCAAAACATATTCATCCCACAACCCGATCCACAAAATGATGTGTCTACACAAATCAAATTACTTTCACAACAAGTGCTAGATCTCCACTTAGGGAAGACATGAAAAACACCAAGGAATTTGTGCCATTATCCTTTCGATAGAAGCATTACGATGGTGCCATTCCCACAAAGATTTGAAATCCCTAAATATGACAAATATCGTGGGATGGGTAATCTTGAAGATCACATCAGGGAATTCCAAGTACATTGTATGGAAGTTGCATACGATGATTCTTATCTAATGTGACTTTTCCCTTGAAGTTTGGTTGGCCCAGCAATGGAATGGTTCTCTTGTCTCCCCCCTGGAATCAAAAAGTTCCAAGAAATTGTGGAATCATTCAAAACTACTCATTTAACATAGGCTTGGATGTGAGTCTAGAAGAACTATTCACCTTAAAGCAAGCCAAGGGGGAGACATTTTCATCCTTCTTACAAAAATGGTGATCCAAGGCCAATAGGAGCAAGTGGGCTTGCCAAAAGAAACTATCATAGCCAATCTCGAAGGGACCTTATCCTTCCATCTGAAAATGCAATGCATCACCACATATGACTAGTTGATCCCCAAGGTGCTCAACATTGAAAGAGCCCTTATCATAGGCCCCACTTCAATGCCCTACCCCTACCCCTACTATTTGAAGGGGAAGGGGAAGATGGCAAACCACCTTACTTTACAATAATAGATGCAGAGGGCCCTACCGGCCTCTTCTTTCCACTGTAATGGCTAGCCTCATCACCTCTTATTATTGGAACCGGGGGCATTGAAGTGAGGTAGAAAGAAATGAGTTCCTCCCTTTTCCCGTGCCTTCGATAGTGCCAGCCCCCCCCACCCAAATCGACGATCGAGGGGAATGGCCCGTAGGGGGTCGGGGCAGATGCAGGATTTCTATTTATTTATTAGGGTACACTTCCAGCCTGGCGGGGGGGACACCTACTTATCAAGACAACTATCCATCAACCAGTTACAATGAAAAAACCTCCCACATGGGAAAAGAACAAGAATATCACTAACAATGTTGTCATTGATGCCAAAGTTATAATCAGTTCCCTAAGGAAAAACACACAATCATATCAACAACTGTATGTCAATAACCAAAACAACACACAAGCCAACACAGTATCACAACAACCCAACAATCAAGCGGTCAATAATCTGAATAATCAAGGGGGACCACCCCCGCGGGACAAGTATCCCCTCAAAAAAAAATACACACCCCTTGGGGAATCAATTGAATCTATAATGAAAAAATTGGTATAGGAGAATCTCATTAAAATCCTCGTTTATGAGAATTATCAAGAGCTCCAAGAGAAACCACCATGGTATAACATAAATCACCTTTGTGATTTTTCATAAAATGAAGGGGCACACGATGACAAATTGCATGACACTGAAAAAAATTAATCCAAGACCTTATCGATGACAAAACCATAAATGTTGAACAACCTACAAGAAATCATGACCTTAAGATATACATGAATCCAATGCCAGATCACAATAAAGGGGACAAAAATGGAAATGAAAAGTATAACAATGTAAACCATGTTTACGATCATGTTGTTGCATCCTTAGATGAATGGGTCATTGTTGTCAATGTCAAGGGAGATAAAGCCGACTGTGGAGTCACCACATGTGGTGGTAGAGTTACCATTCCTAGACCATCACAACCACCCAAGGCACTAGCCTCTAATTTGAAATCCGTTCCCAATGGTTATAATGTCTTGGACCAGCTAAAAAGAACTCACACCCATATCTCCATCATAGATTTACTAAAAATCTCACCTGCACACATACAAATCCTAGAAGAAGCATTAGCCACATCCTCTATCCCAATAGATCTTGATGCAAACTAGTTCCGAGCTATGGTCAGACATATCACCAGATGACATCTCCTAACATTCTTTGAACAAGATCTCCCAACTCAACCATCTCATAACACACTCCATCTCGAGGTCTTGGTCCATAAAAATAAAGTAAAAAGAGTCTTGGTGGATAGAGGTGTAGGTCTAAATATTTGTACCATCAAACTAATAAATAATTTGGAATTCTCTAAGGATGTCATTGAAAAAGGTAAAGGTATAAAAATCAAGGCATATGATCATTAGGAAAGAGTGTCTCAAGGCACTATTCAACTCCCTATTTAAGTAGGCCCAACAATCATGGAAACTACATGCCAAGTCCTTGATCTTGAACTACCTTACAATATCCTCCTGGGGCACCCATGGATACATGGGATGCAAGTTGTTGCCTCCACCTTCCATCAATGTATTGAGTTTCCTTATCAAAATCAAGAGGTCACAATCCATGGTGATCCCGAGCCATTTTATTATTTCAAGAATCTAGAAGTCAAGTACTACAAGATTCCTCAAGTCCCAAAGAATGATGAAGGCCCCACCTCTCTATACATAGATCCATCTACCTTAGCCTCTACTTCTAAGACAAAGACACTTGCCATTCTTGACATCTTTGATATTAAATTCATTATCTAAGACAATGGGTGTGGGGACCACAAAATGAAAAAGAGTGTCTTCATAATAGGAGAGTTACCTCAATCTCCTAGATCACATGGGAAACTACATCCAAATAACACCTCATATCAAACCTTCAAAGAAGGCCCCTCCAAATTCAAGTGTTGAGGGGACCTAAGCCAGGAAGTGGTAGATGAAAAGGACATATCAACTCTACTATACAAAGATGAAAGGCACATGCCTGATCTTCCCATGGATGATGACAACAAAGGACTATAGACGATTCTTGGCATGGGCTACACACGAACCCAAAACTCAAGAAACATAAAAATGGCCTATTAGAACCTATTGTTGTTGATAAATACTTAAGGAATCTTGGCCTTGGATGTACCCCTCCAACGACAACCATACTTGGTAAAGCTGCCTCAGTTAACAAAGTCAAAGCTCCTCTTCAGTTACTAGTATCTAAAGGTCTACCTATAGATAACTTTACCTTTGATATAATTGATGTATGTGACAAGGCCCCCATTACTGATCTACCCATGTTATTCTAAGATTCCTCCCTCTTCATGATTAGTACCCTATCTTTTGATTTGAACAACCAAACTAATGAGCTAAAGTTGGTCTATCCCCAACTCAAATTGACTATGACCAATGAGGACCACCAATTTTGGACACATTCAAAAATGATGAGGCACTCTCAGAATTCATGGGATTGTGGGATACTATACAATATGGAGATCATAAAGCAGGATTCAACACTGAGCTGGACACACATGCATAATATGGGGAGATGATTGAATCCCTCAGTCACAAAAGTGAAAACCACACTATGGCACTTTTTAACATAAAAATAGTAAAAAAAAGGATGCATCCAATGGTGAAAACCTGTCTAAGGTACCGAAGGAGGAGGAATCCAATCTTACCCTTAGTTCTATTCATCAGGAGAAGTCAATAGTATTAGCAAAGAAGTGCAATCCTATCAACCTAGGAACAAAAGAAACACCACACATAACGTTCTATGCATAATCACTTTTAACAGAAGAATAGGAAATTCTAGCTGCATTCCTAAGGGAAAGAAAGGTAAAATTTGCATGGACCTACACCGGCATGCCTGGTCTTGATCCATAAAATGTGGCTCACCATCTAGCTATCTATCTAGAAGCAAAGCTAGTAAGATAAAAACTGAGAAAAATGCATCCACAAATATCATTACTGGTCAAACTGGAATTATAGAAGCTCCTTGATGTTGGCTTCATACAACCAATTGATTATCTAGAGTGGGTTTCAAATCTTGTGTCTGCCTCTAAACCCACTGGGGGAATTTTCCTCTACATGAACTTTAGAGACCTTAAAAAAGCATGTCCCAAGGATGATTTCCCTCTCCCAAACATAGACATGATCATGGATATGAAGTCCAAGCATGAAATGCTATCACTAATGGATGGATTCTTAGGGTACAATCAGATCATGATAGCTAATGATGAACAACACAAGACAAATTTTACTTGTCAATGGGGGACTTACTACTGGAACATGATTTCATTTGGTTTGAAGAACATCAAAGTAACCTACCAAAGAGATATGATACTAATCTTCCACGATATGATTCACAAAACTATGGAAGACTATGTAGATGGCATATTAGTTAAATCAAGGAAGCACCGAGATCATATAGTAGTACTAAGCTCCATATTTAATAGGATAGAGGAGTATAAGGTTAGACTCAATCCAAAGAAGTGTGTCTTTGGCATACAATCAGGAAAAATACTAGGGTATATCATGTCTATGAGGGGAATTGAGATAGATCCTATCAAAGTCAAATAAATTCTTGAAATGGAAGCACCAAGAACATTGAAGCAATTAAGAGGCTTGCAAAGAGGACTCTAATCCATCTATCAATTCATAGCGTAGTTAGTAAATAAGGCTATCCCATATTCTCATCTACTCCACAAGGGGGTAGCATACAAATGGGATGATAAATGTGATCAAGCATTCAATAAAATCAAGGAGTAGTTGCTAACACCACTAGTCCTAATGCCACCGATTCTGAACAAGCCATTTATCTTGAATATATTAGCAACAACAACAACCCTTGGCATTCTCTTAGCTCAACATGATGAAAATGGGAAAGAGAGAGCTATTTACTATATCAATAGAGCCATAGTGGGACATGAGCTAAATTACACATTCATTGAGAAGGCTTGCCTAGCAGTAGTGTTTATTGCACATAAATTTAGGCACTATATTTTGCCCCATTAGATTAAACTCATTTGCAAAATAAACCCTCTTAAGTATCTTCTTTCAAAGGAAACATTCACATGATGGATGGCTAAATGGCTTATGATCCTCACAAAATATGACATTGAGTATGTAGACCAAAAATATATCAAAGGACAAGTGATTGCAGACCAACTGGTAGAAGCACCTATATATTTAGAAAATCCATTGGTATCATAATTTCTGGATGAGTCAATCTTTAATATCAGCATAGTAGATCATTGGAAAGTATATTTTGATGGGTCCTACACATAGCATGGGTAAAGATCTATAGTCTTTTTCATCACACCACAAGGAGATTGTATACCAAGGTCATATAAGTTGTCATTTCCTTGTACAAACAACATTGCAGAGTATGAGGCTCTTGTTATAGGACTCAGAATAACAATATGATGGAATATCATGGCACTTAAGGTCCATGGGGACTCACAACTAATCATCAATCGAGTTAATGATGAATAGAAAACAAAACATGACAAATTGACTCCATACAAAAAATTGGTGGAAAGCCTCAAATAATTCTTCATTGACATCAAGTTTGAAAAAATACCAAGGGTAAAAAATAGAGCGGCTAATGCTATGGCAATAATTAGATCACTATTGGATATCCCACGCAACATCCCTAAGCATGAGTTCCTCATAGAGTAGCTTCTCATACCAGCATTTGAGGTACCAGAGGTTGAATTTGTGTGCAAAATCATTAGTCCTGGTGATCCTTGGTATCATGAAATATACACCTACCTAAGAATAGGTGTCCTCCCAATTGATATCACCTCAAACCTAAAAATAACATTTTTCAAGAAGTCATCCCATTTTGTTATCTTAGGTGACACCTTGTACCGTAGGAGTATTGAAGGAACCCTTTTACAATTCCTAAATGCTAAGGAAGCTTTGACTACTTTAACTAAGGTACATAATGGAATTTGTGGTTCACATTCGAGTGGTTTGACCTTGGACAAGAAACTACTGAGGATTGGGTACTACTAGCCTACAATGGAGAGAGAAGCTCATGACTATGTACGCAGGTGTTTGCAAATTCAACAACATGGGGATCTCATACATGCACCAACTCAGGAGCTCCACCCAATCATAACACCTTGGCCCTTTTCACAATCAGGGCTCGATCTCATTGGTAAAATCACCCTCACCTCAGCTAGTGGACATAATTAGATTATCATTGCCACTAAGTACTTCACAAAGTGGGGAGAGGCCATTCCATGACCTATATCATAGGAAAGCAAATATCCAGGTTCATCCTGAACTACCTAATTTTCCGCTACAGTGTTCCTCAAGCCATTATCTTAAATAACGGGACACCTTTCAAAAACCAAGATGTTCGAGACCTATACCAAAAGTTCAATATCTAACATCACTTTTCTACTCCATTCTACCCCCAAGGTAATGGCCAAGTTGAGGCTTCTAATAAAACCATCTTGAAAATCCTAAAGAAAACAATCAATGAAGTTGGATGTGACTGGAACCTATAGTTGAACCCCACCCTATGGGCCTATCGAATGAGCATCCATGAACCTATAGTTGCAACCCCTTTCTCCTTGGTCTATGGATCAGAGGCCATCCTATTGAGATCGACCTCCCATCGACCTCCCATCGTTAAGAATATCACTAGAGAATCTCATCACTGATCAAGAATATCAGGTATCACGATTGAACAAGCTGGAACTACTAGATGAGCCACACATGGATGACTTGAACCATTTGCAAGTCTACCAAAACTATCTCAAGTGAAGCTACAACAAGAAGATCAGGAGTTAGACCTTTCAAGTCAAAGACAAAAAAATGTACCAAATCCAGACAATAATGGAAATTTTGAACCCAATTGGTTGGGACCATTCATCATCACAATGAACTACAAATCAAGAGCCTATCAGCTATCTACACCCAAAGGTGAGCCTCTATAGGATCCTATCAATAGCTCCCATATCAAAAAATTTTATGCCTAAACTTTTGAGGGTGTAAATCCAAAAATACAAAATGTAGACACTAAAAATTGGTCTATGCTTGCGACTTCAATTTCTTCATTATTCACCATTGTCATTGTCATAATGAAATAATCTTAATTATTTAATTATATTTTCTAAAGTCCCTTTTCTTCTATTAATTAAATAATTTTAATTATTTAATTAAATTATTTTATCATTGTTTAATCTTGATTAATTACATAAACATCATTTATTTAATTGTGTCACTAATTAACATTCTCCCTTTCCTTAAGTTAAATAAAATTATTATTTAATTTATCTTTATCACATTCCAACTATAATTAAATAATATTTTTAATTATTTATTTATTCACTAAACCTTTTCTTCAGTCAAATTAAATAAATTCTTATTTATTTAATCCTTTAGTTTGAATGTTGAAGTAAATTAATTATTTAATTCATTAAATAATTATTCTCGTTATATTCTTCTATAATTGGGTAATCACCAAGTTATCTAATTATTCATGGTCACTTTAGTTGAGATCAAAATTAAAGCATTCAATTATTTTCTGAGTCAATATTGTTTCTAACAAAGAGATCATTCTCAATTTAATCATTCTGTTATCTACTTCCACCTCCTTTTTGCATGTGCACATTTATTAATTACATAATATTAATTAATTAATTAATTTATGTGTACGTTTGAACATTCTTTTTCCTCCATGCAAATCGTCAACTTGACATGCAAATTCTATTCTTCCAATTTTTGAATAGTCGCAATTGAAAGATTATATTTTTATTTAATTTAATCTCTCAAACCTTTGTGAGTTCTAACCTTCACTTCTGAAACCCTAATTCAAATGTATGACCTAATTTTAATCTCGATCATCCATTTACTTTCAATCTCATCCTTTCATTCGAAACACCAATTTTCTATAAATTGATCAACCTTTGTCATTATTCTCTCTCCTGAAATCTTATACTTTTTGCAAGCAATTATTTTCAATATTTTGTCATTGTCATAATCATAGAGCTATACTTGCATACATTGAAAATCTAAGAGCAAGGATACTGTCATGACAAAATAGAGAAGAGCAACAAAGATCATTCAAGGAATTATGATGTTTGGTAAGATTGTTTCATATTCATTCTTTTAGTTTCCATTGTGCTTTGTTGTTAGATGTAGGTTAGTTTGATTTGCTTTAACCTAGTTTGATCTGCTTGCTGCTTATTTTCCTCCATTACATTTTGGTGAACCTGACGTGAAGACACAGTCTTTAAAAAAAAAATCATATCTTTTTATGTGAATTTTGAAGGTTTTGTACAGAATGATGCATTTGAAGGACAAAATGACACAATTGATTATTTGCACCGCATTTGAGATGAAAAACGATGCATCTAAGTATTTGTGATGCATTTGCAGAAAATAGCGATGCAAATGATTGGTAAAATAGTGACACAATTGACTGGTATACTTTTTGTTTCTATTTTCCAAAATTATGAGATCTGAAATTTTCAATTTGATTTATTTGTTACTAATATCAAAAATTTTAGTGTGTGCTTTTTTTTTTAGTTAACATAGTGTTTACAGGACGTTATTAGAAGACAATATTGAAAATTACTAATGATTTTTTTTGCAGAATGTATGTTGAAGATCTTTTTGAACAAATTGTTTGGTAGTTTAGAAAATCATCATTTGGGTTTAAAAATTAACTACTCTCTTTTGTGTTTGGTGCTTCGACACGTGTCTAGTTAGAACCCTTTACAACTTGATATATCAAAGTATCCTCTCCCCTTACACATTTGTACAATCTTGGGTGTAACAAAACTAATTACTGACTCTAGAACTTGGGCCTGTCCTAGTGGGAAAAAGTACTCACCCCAGGACAACTTAGACTAGTAGCACCCTGAACCCAAGGGACTTTCAGTTGGTATAAAAAGTGGGTTCTTGAGGAAAGGTCAAGAATCATGAGTATTATTTCGATGAGATGGATCAAAAGGGATTGTCACTGCATGGATGATACCCCATGAATGGATTTCCCTTACTAAATACCATTGTTGTAGAAAGCCAAAATCCTTTATCTATTTGATGGTGCAGCAGGTCAGACCTATGAAGTTGTCTCACATTCTTACTGTCCTTAGTAGAGATGTAAAGTATGCCATGGGAGATTCATGGATACTGAAGCTTGGATTCCTTGAGAAGAGAGTGCACTATAAGGGGGAGCTTGAGGGGTCAAGCTTCTAAACATTACACTTTGGGTAAGCATAGTTGGGGAAACTCGAGTGAGAACTCAACAAATATAGTTCATGTTAGCCTAGGATGTGCTTGTCTGTTACTGGATTAAATGTTCTTTGAGTCAAAACCAAACTAAATATCATGTTTACTATGTTTTTTATTTTCCAAAATTTGGTCAAATTTGTCAACTTAATCATAAAACCACAATTGATTACCAGAAAACCACAATTGACAACTGAGTCATATCTGCCAAATATTAGGTCGCATCTGTCAAAATAGTCCTTACTATCATTAATTAGAAATCCTAAGTCACATCTATCAAACTACCCTTTCTTTCATTTACTAGAAAACCTGAGTCACATCTGTTAGACAGTGAGTCACATCTATCTTTTAGAGTCACAACTGATAGGTAGAATACTGCATTTGAGTTTTAGAGTCGCATCTGTCATTGGAAATCTGCACTGATAGGTAGAATACCACATCTAAGTTTTAGAGTCACATCTATCATTGGAAATCTGCACTTCAAACCCCCTATGATGCATCTGACTAGGTGAGCTGGGTCATCCCACAATAATGGGTTACACTTTTTGGCCAAACTTGACATTGAAATCAACATTTTCAGAGAAAACTTCACTTTCTGACACTTATAGTAGTTAAACTATTAGGAATTTGAAAATGATGTAAACTAGTGATTTGTGAGATTTTGTTTGTAGATTTTAAATGTATTTTTTTTTTTAAATGAAATTAAATTGTAATTATTTTGCGTCTCCTTTGAAAACTAGTTTTTAATAGTAAACAACATTTTTAAAAAGTGGTGTGTACTTCGCTCGCATAAATTTTTTTCTACAAAGGATAAAATTCTAATTCTTTTGAATTTAGGTTGGTAACACAAGTATCTAGTTCTTTCATTTTGTTTCATATTTTCTTTTAATTAAGTTTTGAAGTCAAAACATTTATAATTTAGACATAGGTGCACCACATAACTTTTTTTGGTATGTGAAATTCAATTTTTTCTTTTTTGTTAGAGCGAGGACATCAATACCTAGTGGATATATATTTTTCAATTTTTTCCTCAAATTTACTATTTTTCCACAATGATTTTTCATCAAACTTGATGTTCGGTGAAAAACCTATGTACAGTAAAACTAAAAAATAAAATATAAAATAAAAACAAAATATATTAAATTTATAGTTGTTGGAAAGCACGTTTCGATCACTACAATCATCCAACTTGGTTTATTAAGTTGACTCCATTTGTACCTCCTTCCCAAGCTTCGATATTCAAAAAAATGCATAAATTTTGAAATGGTGGAGGGGAAGGTGAAAAAAGGGGGTTCATTCAACCCCCTTCATTAGAAGGGGGGTTCATTCAAACCCCCTTATATGGGGCAAAAGGGGGTTCATTAGAAGGGAGGGGGGTTCATTAGAAGGGGGGTGGTTCATTCAAACCCCCTTCATTAGAAGGGGTAAACCATTTTAATTTTTTTGATGAGCATTTCTAATTTTTCTTCGTTCAAAAAATTGTAACCCACTATTGTGGGTTTACCCAGCCACATTTGTGTTCTAGAAAGATGTATCTGCCCTATCATAGATTTGAGTTAATTTTACTAGTCGTTAGTCTCTATTGTCAGAAACTTGCATCTATTTACTAGTTTGTCACAATTGTCTTCCTTAGTCACATCTGTCATAAAAAGTGACATATATGTCCAATTGTGCTGCATTTTCCTGTTAACCAAAGTCAAATTTTACTATCATAATCATACCAGTTTTTCATCTATCTTTTCACAGTGATCCTTAATCTCAAACTAGAATGATTTGCTCAATCTTGCATCCTTTAGGTGTCATTTTAGTTGTTACTATAGTCATCCTAGTTTCATCTGTCATTATTATCGTCTTCCTAGTTTCAAGTTTTAGCTTCATTTTAGGGGTACATATTACCTTTAGATCAAACTTTTTAAGGTCAATTTTGTAAACTTTAGAATAGGTCCACTTTCCTCACTTTGGAAAAACCATTGCTTCAACAAAGTCCATCATTGAACCTAGTCATAATCTCTTTTGTCCTACGGTAGGTCTTTCTAGCTCATTAGTCTAGTCGAGGAGATCACCTTATCTTTTGTCCTAGTCCTACATAGGTTCCTTGAAATTATTACACTAAGAATTTGGTTAGACTTAGGTGGTTGGTAACCTCGTCTTAAGTCCAAAAAAATGATTACCTTACATGTCCTTAGATTTTTCATACTTAGGTTTAGTCATCCTAGTATAGTGTCATTCTAGATAATCCTTATTTGCAAGAAAATACCAAAAAAATAGTTGTATACATTCCTTATTTTCAATCAAAAAATACCCAAAACATAGAATAGGGTCATATCATTCATAGGTGTAGTTTTCCTTTCGTTGCATATTGAGCTTATCTTACATGGTAGAGACTAGTCTAAAAGGAAAAAGAGAGAAGAAATGTCAAACCCAAATGACTTCATAAATCCATTCACATGATCCTCTCAAGGACCACATTCTAGACCTCATAGACCTTTGATGGAACAATTTATCAATAGAGACCCACAAGGACACATATTATTGGAAGACCTAGATGTTGTCGCATGAGACCCAAAGTTTACATCCTTTGTAGATGACTACCTATCAAACAATCCTCAATGATTCCTAGAAAAATTACTATCTAAGGGTGTGATGTTACCTATAGGATTTGGTATTAGTACCTTACAGACTCAAACTACACCAGGGATAAACACCATGACCACTAGTGCTACTAGATCACAAGTAACTGTAGCTATACCATCTAGTGTACCCACACAAAGCATGACAGTCCACACTTCACCATTTGGTACAACTAGCATGACAACAAGCTTTAACTTCTCTGTAGGGAAAACATCATCTAATCCATTTGGCCCTCCCACAAGAAGTAAAAGAGCTAAAACAATAGCTGTTATACCCACAATTAGTGTTACTAGTATGATACCACAAACAACTATTATACCTATGACTAGAGTTACTAGTAGCATTCCTCAGACAACAATTGTCCCAAGTATGAATGTTAGCAACACTATACCATAGATAGGGGTTACAGAAATAGGGTACGTGCCTTCCTTTCAATATGGTAGTCGACCTATACCTTCACAGAACATACCTTCATAGAAAATACCTTCACAAAATATCCCATCACATAACATACCTTCATAAAACATTCCTATTCTAGGATAAAATCCCTTTACACAAATTTTGGGTCAGAATCCATTCACTAACATCCTGAGAAAGAATCCCATTTTCAACATTCTAATTCAAAACACAATCTACGTACCTACACTAAACCAAAACCCATCACAAAACGTTGGATTTTAGAACATGTATGTGGACCTTAATAATCCAACAAACACATCACTCACACAGGTTGACATCCTACAGACATAGATACAAGCACTCCAAACATAGATGGACAACATGGCTGTGTCTAACAAGCAAAATATTTCAGCATAGGATTCATATCCTTTTCCCTTTGACAAATCATTGTACATGACGCATTTCCACTAGGATATGTTGTACCTAATTTTCCCAAGTACAATGGAAAACATAATCCACTCGAACACATAAGGGAATTCTCTACAACATGCATAGATGTGGCATATGATCCAACTTATCTCATGAGATTGTTTCCAAGGAGTCTTACGGCAATTCCACTTGAATGGTTCTCTAAACATAGTGGCATAAAATCTTGGGGTGAACTAGCTAAGAAATTTATTTGGCATTTCCCTTTAACATAGATAACGAAATTACCATAGCAAACTTGTGTCCAACTACACAAGAGGAAGAAGAAGATTTTATTACCTTTTTCCAGAGATGGAGAAGCATGTCCAGTCGATGTCCTATTGAAATACCTGAGAAACAAAAAGTAACTATATTCCAAGAAAATCTCAACCCTAAATTGAGAGGTGACTTATGTGTACATTGTTGCATCTCATTTGTAGAATTAGTTGAAAAAGGTATTATCCTAGAAAAAGCTTTAATCGACAAAGGAGAACTAAAGCCACCCAACAAAAACCAAAATATGTAGAATACTTCCAATGATAGAAACAAATTTTGGTCTCAAAACAAAATGTTACCAATGATGGGGTTGTTGATGCCAAGGCCTTTCAAATAGGACCACTCATAACACTTAGTGGTTATAATCCCTCTTCCAATACATTGAACATAGTCAATCCAATGCCTAACACTCCCCATAACAACCAACGACCAAAACAGTGTAGGCGGTTTCCAAAACATGAGTTCACTCCCTTAGGGGAACCTATTGAATCATTTTTCAATAGTTATTGCAACACAATCTTATATAGCTTCAAGAACCAAAACCATATGATCTTGGGAAATTTAAACCTTTTTGGTGGGATGAGAATTTTTTCTTTGATTACCATCAGATCAAGGGACATAGTTTGCAAAATTGTAGACAACTAAAGAATATCATACATGATCTTGTTGAGAAAAAAATCATGAAGTTGCTGGGAAGAAGCAAACAACCTCAAACACCAATCATAAGGTCTTTTCAGATCCGCTACATGACCATGGGAAGGGAAAAGCCTCCAGTTCAAGGACTAAGACCAATGTCAAGTATGACTATAATTGTGACACAATCATAAATCATATCCAAGTTGTTGATGATCAATTCAATACCATTACCATTAAGAAGACCCCTGAGTGTGCTATCAACACTCATTGAACTAAGATAACCATTCAAGGGCCTCCTTTGGAAACACCATCATAACCGCCCAAATCTTAGTATAACTTACTTGATATTTTAGGAAAGATCCTTGCATAGATCTCTATCTTAGAGCTATTGTGCATTTCACCTGAGCACCGAGATATTCTAGACAAAGCCTTACAAAGCACCACTATACCTAATGATCTTGATTTCAATCACTTCGAACAAATGGTAGGATATCTAACCAATTCTCACCATGCTAATTTTTCTAAAAATGACAATTCGACTCAAAAGACGAACCATAATGATCCATTACATCTTGAAGTCCTTGTTCATAAAACCAAAGTCAGATGAGTCTTGGTAGAAGACAAAGTAGGGTTAAGCATTTTCACTTTCAATTTGGTTTAAAAGCATTAGGTTTCTCAGAAGCATGTGTAGACATGACAAAGAGTATTGTGATTAAAGTATATGATGATGAAGAGCATTCCTCTAAGGGAGTTGTGACACTTCCTATTAGAATTGGTCCTGCAGTGGTTGACACTAACTTCCAAGGCCTGGATCTTGTCCTACCTTATAACATTCTTCTAGGCTAACCATGGATACATGCCATAAAATTTGTCCCATCCACATATCACCAATGCCTTAAGTTCCTGTATAATGGCACAAAAATTACAATAGATGGTGATCCCGATCCATTCCAGTGTTGTACTAACTTAAAAAGGACCCCCCAATGCCAAGTTCCTGTTAACCACACAAAATCATCATCCACTTTATCCTTATATGTCAATCTATCCACACTTTCTAAGACACCTATATCTCAATTACCATCCCCTACTCCTAAGTTTGAGATTTGAGACAATAGTTGTGGAGAATACCACATGAAGGCATCATATTGTGTTAGTTAGTTGGTTCCTCCAAAGTCATACGGTTTACCCACATCGGACAGGAGAAAACTTAGAGTCACTATACATGTTCCTCCTACATTGACATTCACAAGATGGGGAGAACTAATTAAGGAAGCCCTAAATGAAGAAGATGTGACATCCTGGTTGTATAGAGAAGATGATGAATTACCTCCTCCTTCCATACATTTACAAACACATCAATATGGAAAAGGATTTAAGATGATGTGAGATAAAGGTTACAATGGATGAAGTGGCTTTGGATTGTATCAGAATGGAAAGATTGAGCCTATCTTTGTTTCAGAGCGACCAAAGGTTCTAGGGCTAGGGTATCAACCACTTCAGATTGGTGATTCTAGTATCCCATTGCCTCCACAAGAGGAATTATTTTTGAAGTCATTGAGACATCTATCGAACCATCCAACCAGCATCAATGCCCATCCCCTAACTCTAATGATTATGAATGGGATTCTCTATCTTCCACTACCTTCATGGACCTTGACAAATTGTATGGGGAACTTGATCAAATGTTTATATCCTCATATATTCCACCAGATACTCATCCATGAAAGCTTGCTACAAAAGAAGAATGGCTTAAGAATTAATTTTGTGAATCCCTTGATCCCACTACTTGGGGATCTAACCAAACCAATCCTAATGACCAAACTACTCCTAATGACCAAACCCTAGAAATTTTTCCACCTCAGAGTTTACCTATGCCTAAGAAGAAGAATAAAGAAGAGTCGGTACAAAAATTTTGTGACCATATTAACAACTCAATCTTTACTTTGACTCCAATAGAATTTTACACCCTTTATGATGACATTCCCTTAGTGTATCCTCAACTCATTGACTAGGATCAACAAGACACACCTATCTTAGATATCTTTGAGAATGACGAAGTGATAGCTGAGTTCCTTGGATTATGAGAAGGAATACCTAGTGAGGATCACAAAGCTTTCTTTACCATTGACTTAGACAACATGGCATACTTTGGGGAGTTTTTTCACCCTTCCAATCACAAAAATGAGGAAAAAAATGATAAAAATGAAGATGATTCTCTAGGTGAAAATTGAAAGGAACCTTTAGATGATGAAAAAGCAAAAATAAAGGATGCACCTAAGGGCGAAAACCTCTCTGAGTCACCCAAGGATGGAAGGTTGAATAATCTCCCCATTAAATAGAAAAAAAAACCATTATTGATAGAAGAAACTATTGAAGTCAACATAGGTACATAAGGGAATCCGTGATTAATCTACTTTGCAGAGTCATTGAAAGAGAAAGAACAACCTGAGTTTAGATACTTCTTTATTGAAAGATAGATAAATTTTGCATGGTCATATACTGATATTCCTATATTGGATCGTGACTTGGTCCTACATCATTTTCCATTGCAACTAGGTGCTAAACTAGTGAAACAAAAATTTAGGAAAGTGCATCCATAGATTGCCTTGTTAGTCAAAGCTGAGTTGAAGAAGTTATTGGATGTCAGTTTCATCAGATATATTGACTATGTAGATTGGATATAAAATATTGTACCAGTAACTAAGCCAACTGGGGGCATCAACATTTGCACTAATTTTAGAGACATAAATAAACTGTGCCCCAAATATGACTTTCCATTTCCTAACATAGATATAATTGTGGACCTCACAGCTGGCTATGAAATTTTATCTCTTATGGATGGATTCTCAGGATATAACTAGATCAAGATTGCAGCTAAAGATCAACCCAAGACTACTTTTACTTACCCATGGGGAACCTGGAATGTAATGCCCTTTGGACTGAAAAAATGTTGGTGCCACATACCAACGTGTTATGACAACTATATTCCATGACCTTATGCATAATATCATGGAAGATTATGTGGATGAAATCATAGTTAAATCATCAACCTAGGAAGATCATTTAAAATTTGTAGATAAGGTTTTCAAAAGACTAGAAGAATATAAGGTTAGACTTAATCCTAAAAAGTGTGTTTGGAATACAATCAGGGAAACTTCTAGGCTATATATTATCTAGATGAGGCATTGAGGTATATACAACAAAAGTCAAAGAAATAAGAGACATGCCTCCTTCAGCTACTCTAATTCAACTCAGGACACTCCAAGGAAGACTACAATCAATCAAATGGTTTGTATTGCAACTAGTAGATAAGATACATTTGTTTCAACATCTACTCAAGAAAGGAGTACCTTTTGTATGGAACCCTAAGTGTCAAGAGGCTTTTCAACATATTAAGGACTATCTACTTACAACACTAGTATTGATGCCACCAATTCAAGGAAAACCTTTGATATTATACATCACCTCAACCACATTAGCATTAGGAGCTTTACTAGCGCAAAATGACAACAAGGGCTGAGAAAGAGCAATATACTATATTAGTTGTACTTTGGTAGGATATGAATTGAATTATAGTCCTATAGAGCGTGCTTGTCTTGCAATAGTTTTTGCTGCTCAAAACTAAGGAATTACATGTTGAACCACTAAACGATGTTGGTTGCAAATATTGACCCTTTGAAATATCTTCTCAGTAAAGAAACATTAATATGACATCTCACTAAATGGGTAATGATACTAAGTGAATATGACATCCAATAAGTAGAAAGAAAAGCCATAAAGGACAAGTCATTATTGATTAGTTAATAGATGTACCAACCCAGGAAAATAACCCCTTAGTCTCATACTTTCTTGATGAGTTCATCTTTACACTTGACATTGATACAACATGGAAGCTATACTTTGATGGATCTCAGACAAACTGTGGCTCACGAGTTTGCATACTATTCATCACACCATAGGGTGATACAATTCCTAAGTCTTTTAGAATTTCCTTTCCATGCACTAACAATGTAGTGGACTATGAGGCTCTTTTGACTGGGTTACAAATGGCTATTAAATGGAGAATCAAGCAATTACATGTCTATGTGGACTCTTAGTTAGTAATCAGGTAGGTAAATGATGACTATGACACAAAGGATGAGAATCTTGCACCATACAAATGGATGGTAGATAGCTTTAAGTAGTATTTCGATAGCATTATATTTTATTAGATTCCTCATATTCAAAACAAGTCAGTAGATGCCATGGCAACTATTGGCTCTTTATTAGATATACCTACCAATGTGCCTAAGTTTGAGTTCTTGGTAGAATAACTTTTTGTCCCAACTTTTGATATTCCAGACTTAGAGATGGTATGTGTACTTGTTGGTCCTGATTCCCCATGGTACAAGGACATCTTTGACTATCTTAATTCCCAAATCATACCTCTTAGCTTATCAATAACCAATGTAGAACCTTTATCCATAAGTCAGCTAAATACACCATCATCAGGGATACCTTGTATAGATGTGCATTAGATAACACCCTTTTAAGATGTCTAGATACTGAGGAAGCACAAAAAACCTTACGTGAGGTACATGAGGGTATATATGGATCTCATTCTAGTGGTCCTACCTTAGCTAAAGAGATCACGAGGCTAGGATATTATTGGCCTACAATGGAGACAAATGCTTATTTCTTTGTTAAGAAATTCAGGTTGTTCCAAATTCATGGAGACCTGATACATGTGCCAACACAAGAGCTAAGACCAATCACATCACCATGGCCTTTCACCCAATGGGGACTTGACCTCATAGGAAAGATACATCCCACATCCTCAAATGGACATAAGTTTATCATTATACTGAAAAAGTACTTTACCAAATGGATTGAAGTAATTCTTATGACCTACATTACAAGAACACAAATTTTCAAGTTCATTTTGAACTATATCATTTGTAGATATGGCGTTCCTCAATCCATCATCACAGATAATGGTTTTCCATTCAAGAACTAAGAAGTTCATCAAATATTTCAAGACTTTCATAGCCAACATCATTTCTCCACTCCATATTACCCACAAGGTAATGGTCAAGCAAAGGCATCTAACAAAACAATCATCATAATACTTAAAAAGACTATTAATGATGCTAATCATGATTGGCATTTAATGCTTAATCCTTCCTTATTGGCTTATCGTACAAGAATTTGTACCCGCACTAGAACCACTTCATATTCCTTAGTCTTTAGTTATGAAGCTCTCTTACCTATTGAGGTCGAGATTCCATCCCTAAGGGTATCTTTGAAAGTGCACATTGATGATGAGAAATACTGTGTATCAAGATTACATGAGCTCGAATTCCTAGATGAAAGAAGGAAAAAGGCATTAGATCATCTACAAGCATATCAAAATTGTCTTCTTCATAGCTATAACAGGAAAGTCCTAAACCAAAATTTTGACATCGGTGACCTAGTTTTAATGGAGAATCTTAAGAATCAAGTTGAAAGAGAAAAAATCGGCAAGTTTGAGTCAAATTGGCTAGGCACTTACATTGTCACAAAGGCCTTCAGATCAGGATCATATAAACTCTCTACTCTTGAAGGGGAACCATTGTCAACACCTATCAATATCCTTCATTTGAAGTTCTATACATAAGCTTTCGAGAGTCGTGTCTTAACCATCAAAAAATCAAACAAATTATTAAAAAAAATTGTTACTTACGTGAAAAACTAGCAAATAGGCATCTTTGTAACATCAAAAAAATTTGAAAAAATCTTGAAAATAGTAAAAAGAAATGAGTCATCCAATAGTGAAAACCACTTAGGTGGTGCTTTGGATAAGTACCATGGTGAAAACCTAGCAAACAGGTGCCATGTGTAGTTGACTTTGGTCCTTCATCTATCATCATTCCAATCTGACTTCCTTGTACATATATTTTCTATCCATATCATTGTGCATATCATCCACAATAAATCCTTGTCCTTTCCATAGCTTGGAATTATTGACATTAGGAACACGTCATTTCCCCAATCCATTTTAGCCTATCTATTGGTCTTATACTCGATTGGGGGAAGACACTTAACCTATGTCATTTTCTTTTTATAGTGGTTTTCTAGAGATGTAAGACCATTGAGAAAATCCAAAAACATCACAAAATGTCTTGAGAAAATCCAAAAACATTATAAAACTTCAAAAAGGCAAAAAAATCAAAACATGTCAAAAATCCAAAAACAGAGTCATAGTCAGTCACACTTGTTAGTCTTTATCAAGTCAAACTACATTGCCTCTATGACTGGACGTAGGAAATTCCATCACTTGATGTTCCCCTGAGGCATTAGGTTATTTGTCTTAGGTTTGTTTGTACAAAATCATGATTCAATTCATTATCTATATGAAAAGGTCATTGGTCGTATCGAACTATGAGGTCTCTGCATGTATAACATAGGCAAGGCCATCTATTGATGAGCCCTCAAGGAAACACTAGGTCATTCCATTAGGGTTCACCACATTCACTATCACAAAAATCAATTGTCTTCAAATAGATCAATGTCTTGCAGTCAGTTTTTTCAGTCAAAGTCTGGTCAAACTACGAGGTCGTTGCATGTATAATGTAGGCAAGGCCATCTATTGATGAGCTCTTGAGGCCACACTAGGTCAGTCCTTTAGGGTTTCACAAGCACAAGTCAATTGTCAAAATGTCACATCAAGTCATGTGTCAACAAGACAAACAAGTCAACAATATCATCAAGTCAAATCAAACAAATTGCCAAAGCAACGATCAAAACAATTAACTTATGTCTGCTATAGGATGTGTCCTTCCTCGAAACAGATATCATCAAAACAACTAACCTATTTCTTCTATAGAATGTGTCCTTCCTTGAAACAGACATTAGGCAAACAATCATTCTAGCCTTACAATAGGTTATCACATCAATGGCATCAGACTCCATCTTATATGAAACATGTCTTTCTGAAACTAGGCTTTTGTCATGTGTTATATAGATAGTCACAAAATCGAAACCAAACTAAACATCTTATACAATATGTGTCATTCCTAAAATCAGGCTCTATCAATCAATCAATCAAACAAACAAATGGATCAAATTTTGGCAAATATTTTACTGGCTTATGGCTTTGTAGCTTGTTTATCTTATATTTTCATATGGCTTTATGTTTGAGTCTTGTTAAGCTTTCTCAAGGGTGTCCCATGAAGGATTTAGAGAATCAACAATGTAATAGGGCTTATTTTCTTTGATTACTACCTGTCAACTATCTTTTAATTTGGTTTTTGAGTCATGTTACTAGTTTCCTTGAGGATTTCCCATGAAGGATTTAGAGGATCAATGACGTTTCATGACCCATCTTTTATTTGTTCGATGCATGTGGTTTGTCTCAAAAAAAATATTAGGGCGACTGTGCCCTTAGTATGAGTCAAGACACTCCTTGTCTGTGATTGTCTATTGTTAGTAGGTGGATGACCTTGCACACCATGGTCTATCTCATATAATGGTGTTTATTGTCCATTTCTGTCAGTTAAGGTCCAATGATGAATTAAGTGCAAAGTCTTTTATGTGTTGATGAAATATTGAAGATTTTTGGTACTATCATTCATTTCTTCTATATGACTATTCATCTTCTCCACTCTAACATTTCTTCTTTTCGACATCTTCACCACCCTAATCTATGTTCCTCTATCCTCTTTGTTGTTTAGCTTCTAGTTCTCTCATCCATTTCAAGAGAACACTCATGTTCTTTTAACCCACTTGTCCTCTCAAGGGGGCATACCACTACTTCCTCGTCATCCTTCCTCATCCTACTTTCACTGTGGCATCTTTTTGACTGATTTTTCTTTGACAAAATACGATAAACTATGCTATATCAAAGAGGGGCAAAATGTAGACACTAAAAATTGGTCTAGGTTTGTAACTTCAATTTCTTCATTATTCACCATTGTCATTGTCATAATTAAATAATCTTAATTGTTTAATTAGATTTTCTAAAGTCCCTCTCCTATTAATTAAATAATTTTAATTATTTAATTAAATTATTCTATCAGTGTTTAATCCTGATTAATTAAATAAACATCATTTATTTAATTACGTCTCTAATTAGCATTCTCCCTTTCCTTAAGTTAAATAAAATTATTATTTAATTTATCTTTATCACATTCCAACTATAATTAAATAATCTTTTTAATTATTTATTTATTCACTAAAACTTTTCTTTAGTCAAATTAAATAAATTATTATTTATTTAATCCTTTAGTTTGAATGTTGAATTAAATTAATTATTTAATTCATTAAATAATTATTCTCGGTATATTCTTCTATAATTGGGTAATCACCAAGTTATCTAATTATTCATGGTCACTTTAGTCGAGATCAAAATTAAAGCATTCAGTTATCTTTTGAGTCAATATTGTTTCTAATGAAGAGATCATTCTTGATTTAATCATTCAGTTATCTACTTCCACCTCCTTTTTGCATGTGCACATTTATTAATTACATAATCTTAATTAATTAATTAATTTATGTGTGTGTTCAAACAGTCTCTTTCCTCCATGCAAATCGTCAACTTGACATGCACATTTTATTCTTCCAATTTTTGAATAGTCACTACTGAAAGATTAGATTTTTATTTAATTTAATCTCTTAGACCTTTGTGAGTTCTAACCTTCACTTCTAAAACCCTAAATCGAATGCATGACCTAATTTCAATCTTGATCATCCATTTACTTTCAATCTCAGCCTTTCATTTGAAACATCGATTTTCTATAAATTGATCAACCTTTGTCATTATTCTCTCTCCTGAAATCTTATACTTTTTGGATGCAATTATCTTCAATATTTTGTCATTGTCATAATCATAGAGCTATACTTGCATACATTGAAAATCTGAGGGAAAGGATACTATCATGACAAAATCAAGAAGAGCAACAAAGATCATTCAAGGAATTATGATGTTTGATGAGATTGTTTCATATTCATGCTTTTAGTTTCCATTGTGCTTTGTTGTTAGATGCAAGTTAGTTTGATTTGCTTTCATCTAGTTTGATCTACTTGCTTCTAATTTTCCTTCATTACACCAAAAAGTCAAAAAATGAATTGAAAACAGTAAAGAAAAAAAATCATCCTCTAGTGAAAACCACTTTGGTGGCGCTTTGGGCAAGTACCTTGGTGAAAACCTAGAAAACATGTGCATTGTGTAAGTAAAGCACTTTCCATCCACCATGATCTCTATGGCTTGTTTTGCATCATTCATTCATCACACTTCCATATCTCCTTCCATCACCTATTTGTGTCTGCATCATAGCTTGATCATGTGTTTGTATCATGATCCCTCCTAGTACTACTTGGCATAGTCCTAAGGTCAATTTGTTTGGCCTATATCAGAGTTGTCTATCACACCACACTAGGGGCATGTTCTTATACCTGCATTGGATTGGATTCATGTATATTCTTGAAGTCTTCATTAAAATAAAAAAATCCAAAAAAATTAGAAAATCCAAAAACATTCAAAAAATCAAAAAATCCAAAAACATCTAAAACATGTTAGAAAATCCAAAAATAGGTTGAAAACACAAAAATTCAAAAAATATAGTCATCTTGTTGAACTACAGGTCTCTAAGCTCGAAACGTAGGAAATACCATCATCAATGTGACCCTAAGACACATTAGGTTAGTCCTGTAGGAGTCCATCATAATAAACTAGCAATCCATTTGTTCATATCTCATCAATAAACAAGTTTGTGTCAGTTGAACTGCGTAGTCTCTGCATGTATAACGTAGGCAAGGCTAACATTTGATCAGCCCCTAAGGCCCCTAGGATAGGTCCTTAGGTTAGGTTCTTGGTTAAAATCTTAGAAAACACAAAAACATTGGAAAATGTGAAAATCAAAACATTTGTAAAGTATCTTGAAAATACCAAAAACAACATCAAAACATCTCAAAATACCAAAACCATTCAAAAAAACCCAAAATCATCCATCTCATTTCATGATCACCCAAAATAAACAAACACTCATAATAAAAAACCATCACCCCCAACATTTGGTGAAACAATAAAAAATAAGTCTAGCAAATTTAAGGTGAAAATTCAAATGTTAAAGTCTCAAGTCTAAATTAGTAAGTCACTAACTCATTTGATTGCAAAATATGACAAAAATTTTCAACGAAAGATGTACAATTAGATGTATAATAGTGTACCTATGTATTTAATGTCAAATTTTCAATTTTTAAAAAAATTTGTGTGCAAAGTTCATCGAAATTGCGATGCTTCATGATTTTTGTCACTATTTTGACACACACATAAAGTCAACCATCCCCTTCCATCAATTTGTGGACTGACATATGTTTAGCCTTTGAAGGGTATTTAGTGTTCGTCGGGTTTCTAATGCATTTTTTTTAATAAATAAAAGTGAGTTTGACAATTTATCTATACTTGCGACAATGTTTTTCTATACTTGCAAATTTGCTATACTTGTGACAGTTTGTGGAGGTTATAGGCCAAATTTTTTTGGTGCAAAATATCATAATTATTATATTTTGTTACCTGTCTATGATTAAAAATTATTGGAGTGTGAGTTTGATATTTTTGAAGATCTAAATATTCAAGCTTGGTAAAGAAAAACCATGTTAGATAATATTAGTATAGAACAAAATGAAGAGAAACTTGCTAGATTGTGGGCTAGATTGAAAAGAGAGGGTAATGGGAAATGTTATTGTCCTTTCAATAATTGCAAGGGCTTAAAGATGAGAAGACTTTTAATCACAACAGTTGAAAAACATTGTAGGCAGCATGGTCACATTGAAGGGGGTTATGATTATCGTCCATTGGTAAGTTGTTCATTATATGTATTTATATTGATTGAATTTGTAAATGTTTATATCATTTTAACATTGTATATATATATAATCACTTGCTCATGATCATGGTTTATTTGTGTCAATCATTATTATAAAGGTGGGGCACCCTAGGGCACATGATATTGATTATCACGGCTCGGAGAATGTGGTTTTGCAAGTGAAGGAACATGGAGCTATGAATATTGAAGATGAAGTTAATGATCCTATGGAAGAAGATGATCATGTGCCAAAAAACATAATTGAAGATGATGGTACAAATACATTGATCCATAACACATTTAGTGGCACAATTGATCATAATTTACCTATACTTGAGAAGGCATATGAGCCCCTTTATGAAGGCTCCCAAACAACTCTTCTCTATGTTGTATTGTTGCTGGTGAACTTGAAGGTTATAAATGGTTTATCCAACATAGCAATCTCACAGATGTTAAGGTATGTCATTTATGTCATCTTTTTTCATCTATTTTGGTTGTTTGTTCATCACTAGTAAATAAAGGATGAAATATGTACCATTAATATTAATTATATTAACAAATTATTTTTTTGTTGTAGATTGATAAGTAAATTTTTGTTACCACCATCAAATATTTTACCTCTCTCATACTGAGATTTATCTACCATTATGGAAGATATTTGAATGGAGTATCAAGCAATAGATGCATGTACCAATGATCATATTATATATCATAAACAACATGAATTTGCAACAGAATGACTAGAATGTCATATCAATAGATATCAAACAAATCAACTAACAAAAAGGGTGCCTCACAAGGTTCTTCCTTATATTCCCATTATTCCACGTATGGAATGATTATTTAGGTGTGAAAGCTTAGCACAATTTATGGATTACCATGCATAGAATAGAAGTGGAGATGAAATTATTCAAATGCCTATGGATGGTTCTACTTTTAGGGACATGGAGGAAAAATGGCCACACTTTAAATAAAAACCTCATAATCTCAGGCTTTCATTGGTAGTGGACGGTGCCAATCCATTTGGAGAGTTGAGATCTATTTACTCGGTGTGGCCTGTTTTTGTTATCAATAATAACATTCCTCCATGGATGTCAATAAAGAGGGAGCACATAATGTTGGAAATGATTATTCCAGGTATTTGCTTACATCAATTTTATTTAATGTAGTAGCATCTCATTTGTCTTATTTTTTGCATAATGAATTATATTTTTTTCATTTAATAGTCAAGTACATTAATTTATATATATTGCCATAAAATGGTTATAATAATTATGTAATTTTATGTTCATTCAATTAGGCAAGTACCAAGTTAAAGATATGAATGTATATATCGAGCCTCTTATCGATGAGTTACTAAAGTTATGGAATGGCATGAATATGGATGACATCTCTAGACCAATAGGATAAAGACAATTTCAATTCCATGCAATTCTTGTATGGACAATTCATGATGCCCCAAGGCTAACACATTTTTGTGGTATGTTATAACGTTCAACTACACTTTAACAATATTTAATTTTATGAAGTAGATATTATGAATGTTTTTTAAATAATCTATTCATTATATATAATTATAAAATTGACATATTTAATCCAATTATATATGATCTTGTAGGTCTTCAAACAAAGGGAAAATTTTCATGTCTAGTTTGTGGTCCAAAGATGAAATCTCATCATTCAACAAGTTTAGGAAAGTAGGTGTTTGATGAGTATTGGCACTTCCTCCACATAAATTATAAGTATCAAACTACTGAAAAACATCTTTCCAATGGGAAAGAAGAGACTACATCAAAACCACGAAGAATGACACCTTGCCTATGGAAGTTGGAATATAATAGAATTAATGGTCAAGGTTATACATCAAATCAAATTTTTTATCTATCATATATGATATGTTTGGAGTTTATATTTTTATATTGTGTTTTTTAAACTCATGATGTAATTGACAATAATTGTCATTGTTAATTTGTTTAACTTATATGCTTCATGAAGGTTGTTAAGGCATTAATGGCTAGCTTCCATAGGGACTAAAAAGTTATCCTAGACAATTTAGTAGGTTGCCCTACTATGAGTAGCTACAAATTGTGCATTTGTTTGATACAATGCATATTCGAAAGAATATAACCGAAACATTATGGAAAATATTGGATGGAGGGCATGACAAAGACAAAATTGTCAAAAAATTTAGTGACATTTAGGAAGCCAATCATGCAATAAAAAAATTCATTCAATTAAATAGCGATGGAGACCAAATTAATATAAGTGTCCTTCCATGGTTATAAAAAAAGCAACAAAAGTAATGCTATAAAAGAAGTCATACAAAAAATTTGATTTCCCATAGGATTTGCTGCAAACATAAACAATATCATAACAAAGAAAGGTGAATTTGGGTTAGGGATGAAAACACATGATTGCCATACCTTCATTAAGGTAATTATTTTGGTATATTTTATATATATTTGTATACTGCATGTACTTTTCAATGTATTATGTTTACTAGTTTTGGAAAAATAATGAAAAAGTCATTTTATAATTGTTGTAGTACATTCTACCTCTATCTCTCCTAGACAACTTTGAAAACAATGTCAAGCAAGTTATATATGATCTTGGAAAATACAGGAGGTGAGTAGTGATATTTGTTCAATTCGTTGAATAGATCTTATATTTTCCATTTGTTTTACTTGTTATGTAATATATTGTATATTTTTGTTAAATCTCGTTAATATATGTGTGCCTTGAATCACTTGTAGATGGCTACCATCTAAAGAAATCCATAAAGAAGATATAAATTATTGGAGAAAAATTCCTTGTCTAATGTGTGAAATTCAAAAGTGTCTACCTTCGACATTTTTCTATGAACAAGAACACTACCTCATACACCAAGTTGAGGAGATTGAATTGTGTGGACCTATACACACAAGGTCAATGTGGATGGTTGAGAGACACTTGAAATTTTTGAAGGATTTGGTTAGACAAAGAGCACATCCTAAGGGTTCTATGGTGGAGGGATATATGGTATACTAGACCATGGTGTACATTATTGAATATCTTCCTAAGTTCACAATAAAGATCCATGTAGATCACATTTGGGATCCCAACTCCATTAAAAAATTTGAAGGGGAGTACCTCATGGGGAAAGGTAGATTGAGGAAAGTGAGAGGTAATTATAAGATGGTCATGGAGATTAATTAGAATACATTTTACATTTCCTTCAATTGCTTGAAAAGAAACAACAAAGAACTAGTCCAAATGAAAGAATATTCCACACACTAATAGAAAAGTATTGATATTGTATTACTCCAAAAAATAAGTCATATACTGTGGTAATTAACTAATTATACATCATTTGTGAATTTCACTTTTTTTTGATACAGTTGGTCAAGAGTGGGATGCACTACATTTATACGTCACAAAAAATCTTGATTGGATGATGGTATGGATTGAACGATGTCAACAATCTAGTCATGCATTAACATGGGAAGGTGTGGCTACATTGGTTAAAGAAGTTCATCGTAATGGAGATTCCATTGTTACACCAAGGGAGATTGATTTAGCATATGGTTTAAGAGATAAATAAGTATGTATAAATATATTAATCACCCATATTATTTAATTATTTTCAATTATATTGATGTATATATATATGTTGATTTTTTTTATTTGCATACATTCGACCAAGAATAAATATGCTTATCAACTAATGATGCAATATTTTTTACATGTTTGACATATTGCAGGTGAAACACCACAAGGATATGTGGTGCAATGGTCATAAATTTCAAATGAAAAAGTTGGATGATACGAAGAAAACTTGTGATTCTAGGATAACTGCAGTCTTTCAGGTGACTAATGTATCATCTAGAAGTGACATACATCCAAAAGTCTCATAAAGTTGATATTATGGGATTTTGGATGATATACTTGAGTGTGACTTTAAGTCCTTCAAATTAGTTTTGTTTATCATCCAATGGTATAGGCTATGATTGAATGAAAATGATCCTGAGAGAATTTTTATTGAACATGATAGATTTACCATGGTTAATACAAGGTCGATCAAGCAAGCTAGAAATGGGCCCTATGTTCTTCCAAGCCAATGTGAGTAGTTATTTTACTCGGAAGTTCCAAGTAAACTGGGTTGGTCATTTGTTGCTAGACATGATCCAAGAGGAAGGTCAATAAAGTATAATGTGGTGGAAGAAGAAGATACCAAAGAACTAGAAGATGATGTAGATGATGATCAAGATCAACAGTTAGTTGATGATGTGCCTGACAAAGATGTCAAAGAAGAGGAACTAGATCATGATGATGTAGGAGTTAATGTTCATGAAGATGATATCTATGTGGATGATGACATTATCAAAACTGATATCAATGACAATGATGATATGACCAATCCTTACAATGTCAAATCTGGATTGGATGATACAGATAAAGAGTTGGATGAAGAAGAAGATCAATGACATTGAAATGTATGAGTTATGCGATTATATTATCTATTTGATATTGATTTATTGATAGAATTATATTTGAATTATATGGCTACATAATTAATTCATGATGTATTTAATTTTTATGCCATTACATAATTAATTCATGATGTACTTTTTAATGTTGATCCCACATAGTGACATGTGAATGGGGCCAACATTGATTTTTTTTCAATTTGTGCTTGTATGGAGCGAAACTTGACATGGTTATCCTAGACACATGCATTGATGATATGGGAGGGTTTCAAGACTCAAACATGATGTCATGCTATATAAAGGAATCTCATCCTTCCTAATAATACAAGTTTCCTTATTCTTCATCTCTTTCATATATTGTTCCTAATTATCAAATGGTGGTAAGTGATTATTCCCTTATATATCATTGTATAATAAATTTTTTCTATATTAATTTATATATTTTTATTATATTATGTGGAGCTCCAAAAAGTTAGAAAGGATTTCAAGTTAGTAGGTTCAAAATAAAAAATCATCACTTGTCTCTCTATCTACTCAATAATCAAAAGGCCATCAACTCTTCCATCCTAGTTGAGAGGACTGATTATATTATGATTTTTTATGTTCCTATATAGCTTTCTTGTACATGTATTTTTTATTACTAACATGTGACATTGTATGCATATATTGATTTCTTGTATATATTACAGTTTTACCAACATATACTATTGTATGCTTGCATGCTTCTTAGTTAATATATATATTTTTATTATTGATCTTTTTGATATTTTCTATATGTTATTATTAGATGATACACATTGGATTCCTTTTAATTTTTTATATTTGAAGATAAATAACTAATTAAAAGGATAATATAAAGAATATATATCTATATATGTATCATTTATGGGTTTCTAAAATATTTTACTTCCATTGCAACCACTTTCTTTACTTTTACTAGATTTAACCATGAAATTAGACCCCTATCTTTGTAGGGTGATAAAAAATATGGATAGAGAATATATCAAGCCTCATAAACTAAGTTCATCCTTGAAAAACTATAAACATACTTATAATTTTTTAAAGAAAAAAATTAACTTATTATTTTCCTTAAAATATCAAGCTATCTATGGATTCAACTAGAAATGGCCTTAACATGTGAATCTCAACATTTCCTCGATTCTAAGGGTTTAGTTGAGTAACATAATATAGGTTCAATTGAGAAACATAATACCTCAATAATCTTGCATTTATCAAGTGTCAATAAAATAAAATTCAAGTACTTAGCTATCAATTTTATCTTAATTGATCTAGTAATAATATACTAGCCAACTAATACTCATCCAATGATATCATCTTGCATTGATTTGTGTTACTTGACCATCACATAATTGAACCAAGTACCACTTTAGAAATATCACATACATAGTCTTCTCTTTCTACAAACCCCACATTGTATTCATAAGGGTTTTATTGTAGGTCCCATCAAATACTATGCCCTAATCATGTAACAAGTAGATGAGTCATCTTTACTAAGGTCAAACAAGGTTTTTTTTATGAAAAAATACAATAGTTTTTAGTTTTAAGTGTTAGATTTATGTTTTGATTATAAGGTTTATCTTGTATATTTAAGGTATGAATTTAAGGTTCTTACAATGACTTTTCAACCAGTGGTATTATTCTATCCTATCTCTACCATTCTAGTTCTAAAATAAAACACACAAATGAAAATTAAATATTAATTTGGCTTATATAGTTAGTTTTCAAATATATTCATTTTACTTATATATGGTCAAGGTTAGATAATCTTCTAGCATTATAATCCATAAATATTATTTCCCACCAAATCGTTATTATTTTAAGTTATTTCAAATGAACCTTGATAAAACCCTTACTTAAAGTTTCAATAACAAAAATATAAGAGTAATAAATTCAAGATAGTTCAAATCTTGTATAACAAACCAAACTCTCTTCTACAATATCAAAAATATATAAGGTTTAAGATAAAAAAAATCCCCTGTTCATGTTTATGTAAACACAATGCACAAGTTCTCCTTTATCAAATGAATAAGGTTATATATTACACAAAAACATGTTTTAATACCTAATTAGAAATATTTTTTAAATATTGTCTCAAGATTCCTTTTACATATAAAAACAATAAGCATAATGACCTTCCCTAAATGATTTCTTCTCAAATATTAATTTGAATTTCACATGTTATTTTGATTTTTGGCCCCACACGCACAAGAGCATGACATAGTTGCATACTACACTGAGACCCTAACGACAATGATTGTAAGTGATTTTTTGGCTAGATAACGAGTTCTTTCTTCTTGTAACTAGGGTATTCCATTAAGTAGCAAATTTACTATGTTCCTCTGCATTCTTTACCATTAAATATTTAACATATGTGTTTTCCTGAATATTCATGCTTTTATGATGTGATAACTAGTTTTTTGATAAAAGACTCGGGGTTCTATTCAAGGGGTTGTAGCTTTTCCTCAAAAAAAAGAACAAAAATTAGAACCCAAAACACAATTGTATGTATACGTAATGTGGGTCATTGCTTTTGTTTGGCACTAGCTATTGTGCCACGGGTTAGGGTTTCAACCTAGAGGTATATTTTGATGTTTATGATTCTTTTAGAAGGGAGCAAGTGATTTCCCAATGTAGAAAAGGTGTCAAGGGTTTCAAGGGGTTTCAATCATTGAAATTTAGTTGTAGGAGTGCAGTGAAGGTCACAAATTTTTTGATGATACTATGGTAGGTGTGTTGCAGATGTAATGTCTCTAGAATCATAGGTACATGTTCAGGGTACTTCAAAACATTACTAAGGTCTCCTTTACCATGTTTAGTGTTGTGAGTGTAATTTCTTTGTTTGATAATGTGGCAACATTTTTATACAATGATAATATTGTAATTATCATTCAAAGATTACATATAGACTGTGTAATTTGATTGTGGATAGCTAAGCATGTTTCTTTCTACAATACACTAAATTTAATATATCTAAATGATTTGGTCACAACTCAATATTTTCACTTTCACTACTCCTCGCCCCTATCAACTTAACTATGTTACCCATAAATAGGAATTGGTCTAATTTAATTAGGATTAATTAATTTAAATCAATATGAACAAATCTAAAACCATTTTTAGTTTAGTTAGTTAATGTAGTTCACTGTTTCACCATTTTACAAGGAATTATTTTCATGAAATTTTGTGAATCACGTATGTTGCTTTCACCTTGAACTCATTACAACAATTTTGAATCAACTATATAGAGGTACTAAGGTAGCTAGTTGCTCTTAGCCCAGTGGCAACTTTTGGGGTTGAATTAACAGTTGGGTTTAGCTACCAAGTCATTAGTCTTTTCATATTTTTCAACCTTTAGGAATGCCCTCTTGAGATTAAGTTGATCTCAAAGTGTAGGAGAGAGTACCCACCCTCATTGAATTGACCTTCAACCCCTTATGGTCTATTGATGAATGTATTTCACTTGCCTAATAACAAATTTGGCCTCATGAGTGAAGCTTAGTTCTAAGAAGTGGAGTAATGGTTTTGGGACACAACAATATGAACCCTTTGAACCTACACAACATGATTAATCACTATATCTCAACCATGCTATTCAAGGGTATCCTCCTCATCAATGTTAGTGGTGTCCTCCTCCATTGCAAAGGCCTAGTCAATACCTAATGATGGCACAAATTTTGTGGCAAGCTTGAGGAATTCAATCCCCCATTTTGCCTTATGTTTGTAGAGATTACTGGGATAAGCTTTAGGATAACATTATAATCCAGAAGACCAAAAACATTCACAATAGAAGAACTATTACACAATTCTATCCACACTTTCATTTTGGGTTCATTACTACCAAAAAACATGTAAAAATAATATATTAGACACATCTATAGAGAACAACAAAACCACCATAAACTTGTGTTAGAATCAAACATGCTTTGATACCATGTTAGAATTGGCTATGGATGCCAAGATCTTGAGACCAAATGGAAAGCACAAAAAGAGAGAATAGAATGTGACAAGAATAAATTGTATTCAATGTCAATGATATGATTGTTTACAATGAGAGAGACCCCTTGGTTATATAGCCAAGGTGAGATGCAAGATGTCATAGGATTATGACAAGTGTCTTAATCATATGAGATGAGACAACTAATCACACTTACTTAGGTTCACATGTAGTAGTTGTCAAAAGATAAGATAACAACTAATGACAACTAACACCTTCTAGAAAGATTCCTTCCTAGGACCTAAGTAAACTTAACTAACATGTAAATAAGTCCCCTAGTAATGAATGAACTAGGTACAAGACTTTATTTACAAAAACACCCCCCCTTAAGTGCAACTTAGGGAGTAGTAGATCATTATGCAAATGAAACAAAGATGCAAGTATGGGTCCTGACTACTAGGCCATGTTAGGTACCCATGTACATAAAATGCAAATGAAATGCAATCTCTCACAAATGGAGAAAAGGAGAAAACCACGTGGGGAAAAACTCCTCCCCAAAAGAGAGATGAAATACAAAAAATAAATTCTCTCAATGATGAATGAGAAGGTAAAAAACCCATGTGAGGAAAAATACCTCCCATAAGAGAGAAGTAGAAGAGAGACAAGGCAGCCCCCTCTCAATGTTGAGTCTCCTACAATGATTGTAGAAGCTAGACATTGAATGTTGAAGATGATCCAATCTCGCCGAACAACATTCCTCCCCTTAGGAAGAAACAAAACCATGGATGCATGCAGAATATTAGGAATATGGATGATGGATGATAATTTCTTTGAATGATGCTAAAGTGTCTCCATGTTGATGTCGAAAGCTATCACACTCCAACTAGGCATTCTAGGCCACACTGCTAAAGAGGACAATCCAACATCTAGTAGAGATGAATGTAGAACATGATCCAAAGATATCCCCTCTGAAGAGAAAGAAGCCTCCTCCAAATGTTGTCCAAAAGCATCCACAATCACACCAAATTGCAAAGAATTATCATGTAGGGAATGAAAAAGAGGGTCAAGGTGTTTCCTCACAACTGTTAGAAACCAAGATCTGAAATGCAAACCAGAAAAGCCTTCCACAAAAGAGAAAATCAGAAAAAGCAAGAGCTTTGCAAAAGATGTGCAAAATATTATTATTCAAGAATTTTTAAATTATAAGATACAATTTTCTTTATAAAAGAAAAGATGCATAACCCTAATCTTATCTTAAGCAACAAGATAGCTCAACAAGATAAGGATGAGAATAATAAACCTAGGAATTAAATATTACCTAAGTAAAGTTATACAAGTGTAATTAAATATTAATTACACTAACACCCCCCCATAAGTGCAACTTAGGGAGACTAAAAAAGAATGCACCTAAAACTAAGATGAATACATGAAAGCATGAATGAATGGGTCCCGCAAACAAGGCCTGATCAGGTACCCAAGTACAAATGCAACAATGAGGTAGAGAAGGAAAACCCAGTGGGAAAAAACCCCCTACAATGAGATGACTACTGCAAAGAAGCACTAGAAGAAAACTGTGGAGTAACACTGGAACCACAATATGAAAAGCAAGGAAAGATAATTTTGTCTACAAGAAACCAAAAAAAAATCATAATAATGCGACAGTAGACCCAATGCCATAGAACATTGGAATCCATGAAGCAACAGTAGATGAAATGATGACAGAATCTGGAAACTGTGTATCTCAATGCCAATGCCAAACTGTGACAAAAAATCTTCCATAGGAACAAGTACCATGAAGACTCTAGAACATTAACCATAAAAAATGGCCCTCAAACTGAGAAGGATCGGAACCAATGTAGATCAAGAAACATAAACTCTCAATCTAAATTGTGAACTAATGTGAATCTGATATGTGTCAAGCTAAGACAAGAATGTGGCCAAAAGAAACTAAGAAACCAAATAACCCATGCGAGTTGCCATCAAAACAAGATGTAGATGGAGATCAAAGTGCATGCACACTCTAATCAGATTATTATGCAAGAAACCCCCCTGATGGAACTTTATCTCAGTCATTTATTGCAATAACCCAACAATTGTAAAAGGAGAGAATGCAAACATGCATAAACATAAAATAAGATAATGTGGTACTGAAATGAAGTACAAATATTCAAGTTTCACCTTTCCAACTGCCAAAACATCTAACTAATCTCTATAACACCCATCAGGACAAATTTGGAATAATGATTAACCTAGGATAGATACAAAAAAAAGTTCATGGATAGGAAAATAGAGCTCCTCAATACCTTTCCAATGCCACAAAGAAGGTGAAAAATGGAGATCGTGGCAAAAAGTTATGAGCTCGGAAGCCATAAATGAACATCTAACTTCAAACAGAAATAAATGCAGCTAAAAAAAAAATACTAAAAAATAAACTCCACCACAAGATAGTTCCTGGAACTAGATTTCCAACGGTATCTTTTTTGCATGATTTTGACATTGTGGGAAAAAGTTATGCCCGTTTTCATGAAAATTGCTCCAGAAAGGCCAATCTGGCCTACAAGTCCCCCAGGGGGCTAAAAAAACTAAGCCCCTAGTCATGTGCATGACCAAGGGTTGTGGGTGATCGGGGGCTAGGCGCATAGTGCCAGTCCCCCATGTGACTGTGACTAGCAACAAAGAGCCCGTGGGGGCTGGCGGATGGCCCCCGGTCCTCCATGTGACCAAGGTAGAGCATAGAGGGGTCTACGGGGGCTGAACACTAGCCTAACGACATTGGATGGGGGAGCCACCAGTGGCTAGTGGCCCATGGGTGGCATAGTAGTGGCCGCTTGGTGGAGCGGTGGCAGCGGGATTCTTCAAAACTGGAGGCATCGACACTGCTCCCAAAAAACACATTCTTTTAATTTATTTTTTTATTTTTGTGCCTTGGGGAGCGTGTTGGGGAGGTCGTACGACCTCGTAGGAAAATTTATTTTGCCTTCTAGACCCACTACTCAGAAATCAAAAAAACAAAGGGCATTCTTAGGGTTATTGGCCCCTGCGAACATGATGGTGACCTCCGTTTGTGCCCAAAATGCTCCAAAAAATCTGCTAACCCCAGAGCTTGCAAAAAATCTCCCAGCTTGAAACCCTCATGGATCTGGCAAACGATGGCCAAAATCTACAAAAAAAAGCCAATCCTAACTTTTTCTAGCGCTCTGAATCTAATGGTGAAGCCCGATCTGATCCAAAATGCCTCATAGATGAACTCAAGGCATGATACCCTAGAGGAATCCCAAACAAACTCTACAATGATTTTCTCAAAAATATGAGAAGGGGTTGCAAATCAAGGCTCTAATACCATGTTAGAAACCAAGATCTGAAATGAAAACTAGAAAAACCTTCCATAGAAGAGAAAATCAAAAAAAGAAAGAGCTTTGCAAAAGATGTGCAAAACATTATTATTCAGGAATTTAATAATTACAAGATATGATTTGCTTTATAAAAGCAAAGATGCATAACCCTAATATTATCTTGAGCAATAAGATAGCTCAATAAGATAAGGATGAGACTAATAAACCTAGGAATTAAATATTACCTAAGCAAAGTTATGCAAGTGTAATTAAATATTAATTACACTAACAACAACAACTGAAGAAGGAGCATCTTCATCAAAGAGAAGATGAATGCTATCAATAATGTCCCCCAAATCTACAAGATGAGACTTCACAAACAAGTCTAAAATACCTATCAAGAAGTCATCAAAAGTAGCCAAATCTGAAAGACAATGAATATCTTGCTGCACTAAATCAGAAGGAACCAAAATTGTTGGATCACAAGCATCCTCAACTGGAACAGTAGGTGGAGGAGATGAAATGTATGACTCAAGAACTAGATCTGATCTGAGAACTCCCAAGTTCAAGAAGCCAAATGTCTCCTCTGAATCATGGTTTATATGATCAATAGTTGAAGGAACAATGTCATCATTAGAAGCAAATTGTGCAAAGGTATACAACAAAGATGAATGATCAACTACCCTAGTAGCAATGATATCTCTAGTCTCCAAGTCTCTAATGATGATCGAATCAAGTGTGAATTCCACAGTCCTCCCATCTCCACCATGTGTAATCTGATATATGGAAAGAAGATTGTTCATCAAATGAGGAACACAAAAGACATCCTAAAAAGTGTTGTCCCTAAAACTAATAGATCCCTTCCCAATTACACTCATGTATGTATTGTTTCCCATCAAGATAAGAGACAGTACAATGCTAAAATGAAGAGAATATAAACTGTGAAGATGCCATATAATAAGAAGCTCCTGAATCTAGAATCCATCTCCCTGATCCTGGACCTGAAGAAGCACAAAGAGCTTTTCCTTTATTTCTTGATGTAGATGCAAAATCAGCATGACCTTTTCCTTTAGACTATTTTGAAGACGAAGGAGGAGATTTAGACATTCTAGAAGGAAAATCAATGTGATTTTTTCTAAGAAGATTATTTAACTCATCAATATCCTTCTTATAACAATAATGTTCTTCATGTCCATCCTTCTTGCAATATGCATAAAAAGGCCTCTCCTTCTTTGATGATTCTCCTTTTGAAGAAGATTTTTTCTTTGGTTGATCTAAAAGTGGATTATTCTTTACTTGATTTGAATGTTGATTATTCTTTGCTTTCTTTTTTCTCTTATCTGATTTTGATTCTTTTGCCAACAATGCCTAAGATTTAGAAGTTTTGATGAGACCCATTGAGATAAGCTTTTGTTTCTCATGTATCAACATCTTAGAAAATGATGCAAATGAAGGTGTAGTATATGCAGATCCCATAGTCAATCTATGAGTATGAAAGCTAGAAACAAAAGAAGCATAAGCAAGACCAAGCTTGTTCATTGTATTATACACCAACTAAATGTCCTTCTTATCAATTCCACATGCTTTACATTGCTCTCTTAGATCATTAACCTTAGTGATGTAGTCTTGGATGTTGTCAAAGTTCTTAGGATCAAGGTTCATCAATTCATTATCAATTTGATAGCCTCTTACTTCATCTATAGTACCATACAAAATTTTCAAGTTTTCCCAAGCTTCATGAGAATTTTATATATGATTCAATTTGAAACAATAAATCTTGAGAAACTAGTCTACGAAGACACCCAAGAGCTTTGGTATGTTTGATCATCCATTTTAACTTTTTGTCATCATCTGTAGGTTCAGGTACCTTATTTTCAACATATAGAGAGTGACCTTCTATCATTAGAATACTCCATGGATTTTGATGCCATGTTGAATAATTATATGATGTGAGCAAAGGAACCTTAGAATGATCCATGAAAATAAGAGAGCACAAGCAAACAAATCAAAGAATGCACCAAGAGACCCCCCAAAATCACTCAATCAAGAAACCCCCCAAGCAATATCTGATTTAGCACTTTATATTTAGTTCGTTTACAGTTGCTAGATGCTAAAAATAACAAGGTAGACTTGATCTTAGAGCTTACAGATGCCAAAATAGGCCACAAGTTCAAGTACAATTTTTGGTACAAAATGAGATCAATTTGATCATACCACTGAAAAGTAAATGAAAACTCATGCACTTTCAAAAAAACAACACCCAAAAATGTTACCATAGGAGCAAGATATGAGCTCCCAAAGTTCCCAAAATGAGGATGAAGCAACAACACCTGTGAGAATCTGAAAATTTTGTAAAATTTAGGCATCAAAACCAAAAAATGATTACACCACCGTGTAGAGCATGAAAAATTAGCCAAAATTAAAAAAAATTGCTCGAAAAAAGGAGTCAAAATGAGCAAGTTATGGGCCTCCGAAGTCAGACTGCGAAAACCAAAATGCAAATGGGAGGGGATTGGGAAATTTCAAACCAATGCTGACGTATTGCTGACATCAAAAATCCACTATCTTAAAATTGACATTCTCTTGCCCATCGTAGGAAAATGTTCCTTTTGGCCTGAATTTGACACTTTCAAAATATGTGTTGGAATATTCTTTAACTATCGTTGGTTTCTGCCCACCGGTTGAAGATTTTGTTGGCCGGATTTTTTGAATGAGGGCCCACGGGTTTTTGTAGTTTCAACGGCTGGTTTTTTGAATTTCCCACTAGATTTGACTGAACCCACAGGATTTCTTATGATGCTAGCCGTTAGATATATGAAGGCGGCAGGTTCTTTGATTGACCGACCGCTTTTTATGTGGAGAAAGCCAGAAAATAGAGGGCCATCGGTGAGAGTGATGGCAGGGTCCACCACTGGCTTGGCCTATGGGCTCTTGCCATGTGGCATCCACAGAAGAGAGTACCATAGTACATGTACTGGTTGTGGCAATAGTACCTTGTACTGCTAAAATAAATCTACAGAAATGGAATTTCTTCCTTCAATTTTTTTTGTTTTTGATTTTTCAATAAAATCAAACTTTTAGAATGAATTTATATGGCGAAAATTAATTTTTTCTAAAAAAAATTTCCAAAAAATTCCAATGGATTTTTAAATTATTATTTTAAAAAAAAATCATACCAACCATAATAATGACGACCTAGGGTTTGTACGGCTCTCTAGGAATTTTTTTTGCCTCACCGAACGACTTGCTTCGATTTGGACGAATTGACAGTCAATTTTATGGATTTTGGTCCTTCTAGACATGATGGAAAGGTTGGATTTGACTCAAAATGCTCCAAAAATGTAGCTACTTTCTGGATCTAGCAACCACTCTTCAACTTCAAACCCTCATAGATTTGGCCTCGTATGTCCGATTTGGATGAAACAAAAGGAAATTTTGACTTTCTCGAACACTCCAGACATAATGGTGAGATCAAATTTGCACCAGCAAGCTCTGATATGGACCTATAGTAAAGAGCTAAAAATGTAACACCCTCAAATTTGGTATCTCTCTTAAAAAAAAGACTCTTCAATGGCACCCAACCCACTTTGATACCATGTTAGAATTGGCTATGGATGCCAAGATCTTGAGACCAAATGGAAAGCACAAAAAGAGAGAATAGAATGTGATAAAAATAAATTGTATTTAATGTCAATGATATGATTGTTTACAATGAGAGAGACCCCTTGGTTATATAGCCAAGGTGAGATGCAAGATGTCATAGGATTATGACAAGTGTCTTAATCATATGACATGAGCCAACTAATCACACTTACTTAGGTTCACATGTAGTAGTTGTCAAAAGATAAGATAACAACTAATGACAACTAACACCTTCTAGAAACATTCCTTCCTAGGACCTAAGTAACTTAACTAACATGTAAATAAGTCCCCTAGTAATGAATGAACTAGGTACAAGACTTTATTTACACCAACAATGTGAATGTCATTTAAAACATCATTATATATACACATAATAGAAATCCTACAAACTAAAAGTAAAACACATTACACTTCTATTCTCACTAACTTGATGTACTCTCGAACATCTCTCTTCTTTGATGTGGAGAGTTAGAATTGTGTGGCCATGCCTTTGCATCATTAGGGAAGTTTTTCTCTTTTTGACAATGTCAAAAGCATGGCCAAATACATATTAGGAAAAAAGACCTTTCCTTTTAGATTATCAATGCATGGAAGATTCAAAAAGTATCCTTGATATTACAAAAAGATATGTGTTTATACACTTCAATTGTGTAGTCACCCTTTGGTTCTTTCAAAGAAAAATTTTCCTATGCCACTGTTACACTACACAGGTAAAGTAGATTTTGTATTGTGGAGCTATATTAAGCTACCACTCTCAAGACTAATGTAACAATGATACAAAATAATGCTTGAGATTGCAAGAAGACATCAAAATGGCTAGTGTACTAAACAAATTCTTATGATTTCTAAAGAATGCTGCCAACTCTAGATACTTAGTTGGCTTCTTTTTTCAAAATCATACAAATTGTATCAATCTACCACAATTCAAGTTTCAATGATGAATATTTATCATGCAAAACAAAACTAACATAGTTATTCTAGATTATCTAGGGTTTTATGTTCTCCATCTCTCTTGATACCATACATAAGATGAACTTAGTTTCCATCAATTACTTCATATCAATTTTGATTAAAATTTGATATTTCATAGCCCTAATCACATCCTTATTTTTATTTAAGAACATGCCAACATATAAACAAACAACAAAAAAAAGATCATATTTGAATTAAATACAATGATATTACTTAGCTCTAGCATGACTCAACTTCAAAAAATAAGCATAAAAATTCTAATACCCCTAAGGGACTAATTAATACCATAGATATTTTTCTTTAATTTACAAAGTAAGCCATTTTAAACCCTTGACCTCAAAGTGCTTTAGATGTGTCATATAGTTATCCTCCAAATTATTCTATAGAATTTTTTTCTCAACGCCCATCCATTTAAGCTAAAATTCAAATGAAACACATTAGCCAAGACCATGTCTCCACACATTATCCTACATCCATATTTGTTGAAAACTAGTTGCACACCAACATGAGGAAATTTTCTTACACAAAGAAGGTTTCTTACCAAACCCAAAATGTGTAGAATATTGGAGAGGGTTTTGCTATTTTTATCTCCAAATGTGAGCACAAATCTACCCCATCTAATGATTTTGGGGGAATATATCTTCCAAGTATACATGTCCATCATTGAAACTCTCATAATCCAATAGTTGCTTGATGTTGGGAGTCATGTGAAAGGAGGCTCTAAAACTAATAAGTCACACACTCTCATGTGCATGCATAGGAAGAGATACATGAAAAACATCATTTCCATTGTATGTATATGTAATGCACCCAAGCGAAGACACCAACATAATTAAAAGTTTTGAGACTAATGTAGACCCAGGGGTGTGACTAAATATCCAACCTCAATTTGATTGAAATACAAACAAAGTGTCTATTTTCAACACAATACCCTCACTAGGCTGCTAGGCCTCAAATCACATCCTTTGATGAAATTATTGAATGAGGTTATACGAAAGCCACAAAATCATGGATTAAGCATTGACACAAGTTTCTAAACACTATCCCAACCAATTCCACAAGTTTATTTTACAACATTCATGTGATTCATAGTCTTTCCTACCAAAAAGGCTACAAAATTACCCCTACTATACAAAGGAAGGCCTTTCCAACTGCTTGGTTCTATTCCAAAACCTATTGAAAGAGATTTTTTATGACATAAAACATCAGATTTGACCATTGTTGGGCTAAGCCATGCCCCTTTTATCACTGTTTTACAAAACCCTCCATTTTTCCCTCAATACATTGAGGTTTTAGAGAAACACCATATACCCGACCTCCCAAACTCAACTATTGTCTTAAACACATTAAAATCATCCTACAATAGGACAAAAAACCTTCATTCATACTGTTCTATCCATCAAATTGACAAACCCTGACTTAACAACCATAAATTCACAAGAAAATTGCCCCTAACAATCTTAGCACATCACTTCAATGCCAAGTTTCTTGCTTTAATAGACCTATAAATGAAATGAACCTCTATCCTACCATGTTTCACACCAATCCACTGAGTTACAGTTCCAAGATAGTGGGTGGATTGGTGAATCTCATTTGTTTTTAGCCCTCAAACCCTTACACAGGAAAAATAGGGCAGTCCCTGTATTTGATTGTTTTCTCCCACAAAATAGTGATTTAGCACTTCAAAAAAAATTAAAATGAAATGGAACACATATATTTATCTACACCAATGATCTTAGAGCATTTCAAGCTTGTATGGATCCATACAACACAAAAGAACTTCAAAAAAATAGTAAAAACACAAAAAAATTGCTCAAGAACGTGGTATTTGATATGAAATTTTGGTATCAGCTCCTCCAACAACCTTTTCTCAGGCCTTGGAAGGATTTTTGAATAATCTCAGACCCCAACTACCTTCAACCAACATCCATAACTGACTTACAAACACATAACAACCCATTATTTTGCAAAATTGTAATTTTGACAACTTTTAATGTCAATAATTGTAACTTTTTAGATTATCAACTAGATGAATTCCAAGCACCTTAAACACATTGAAAATGGTCTTGTTAGACCTTATTCACCTTGAATACATGACTCCCTACAAGAAAACCTATTCTACCTACTTTGACAATATTTGACCATTAATGACAATTTCTTCACATATTTGATCTTGTTTACAATATGGATCAATGAAACAAGAAATGGTCTTTTAGACCTTATTAAAACATAAAAAAAAATTGCAAACCTTCCTAGAAACTTCTATGATCAACCTCTAATTCTCCAATTGTGAACATAAGGTGTAGGTGCTCCCGCACCAAAGACTCCCCAATGAGCTATGCATGTATCGCATGGAGCCATCTTCCATTGATTGTAGAACATATTATTGACCCCAATTCACAAAAAAATAATATGGTTGGTTGGGAAAAAAGGTGGGGCAACTCAAATATAGGGTCTTAGCAACATTTCAAATTTCAAATTTCATTCTTCCTTTCTTATCATGCAAACTTGTGACTCAGAAAAACAAATATACAAGGACAACAACTCCAAAGCTAAGAATGGTAGATTGATAAATGTTTAACCTTTTTTCTTTACAATGGGATGGGAATACAATATGATAGAAGTGGGATAAGAAATGTATCATTTGAAGCATTAAACCAATATGCAAAGATGAAAGAAAGTGCTAACCCCTTAAATTGAAAAAGTTTCTTTTAACTTTAAGTTTGTTTGGTAGCCAATTATTTTAAGTTATCAAATCCTACCATCATACATAATCAAAATGTTGTTATTTCAAATGACTATGAGAACTAACTTTCACTATTTGAAGATGTTGAAACCTTGTCATAGAGAACTAGAACATTGATGCAACCACTCATCCTACCTTAAAACATATGAAAAGTCTCCTAGAAATTAGACATAGGAAGATTTAAGATGACTTAAACAATTTTTATTGCCAAAGCATAAACTTATGATGACTTAACCAAGCCTAGTACACACTCCCTCCTCGTTAACCACTTAGACATATGGAGTTTATCAGTGGACAACTGAATCACCTCACACATGCACCTAAATTATGTCTATTAGTATTCTAATTCGTCTTTTTCAAGACAACTTAAACCAAAATATTATGTATGGTGATACCATTCTTCTGCAAACTATAGAAATTTTCAATGGAAATTTGCATTAAATGTAAATATCTAATTGACTTTGTTTTTGCCTTGTATGCAAGAACCAGACTGTCAATAGTCAAGACTTGCAACAAAATTTTCAGATTTGAAGGGGGGTAAACAATCACATAAGAATGATAAACTCTACTTCTTACTAGCTAAAGAAAATACTTTATGGAAAAATGTGGAAAATTTTTGAATATTGGCTGAATGAAAGAACAATAAACCTATGTCAAAAAGAAAGTATTAATTGGATGAACATCACAACCTTTTAGTAAATAAATTGCCTTAATGAATAACAAGTATCAATTCAAAGATTGACAAAATTACTCAATTCAATTCAATTAATCAAATTACAAACACATGACTAATAACCTCACATAAGCTTCTAAAGCATAGACTTAACGTCAACTCACATTCATTCAATTCCAAAAAAATAGAGTAACTGGACTTCAAAGTTCAAATGAAAATTTCTAGAACATAAGTCTATCTTTATGATTTTTCCCTAAATCCACTGAAACATCACCATGAAATAACTTCATCCAACATCCTTATGAGTGCAGGTACCACCAAATAGATATTTTTTAGATCTGTCTTCCTCAAGCGATGGAAATTCAAGAAGAGAAGAGGAAAGCGATACATGTAGTAGGTCTAAAAGAGGGAGATCAACTAGAGGTCAAAAGATTAGAAGAAAATTTTGTAAATGCATGGAATTTTTTCTTGCTGAAGGGGGATCATGTTCTTATGATGGTGAGAGAATAGGTGAAATCGAGGTGCCCTTGAGGTACAACATCTAAAAAAACAATGGGTACCCAAGGAACTTCCTCCAATAAACACTGATTTTTGTGTCAACGAGAGGATATATCGCATAACACCATCATCATTACATGGATTGGGCCTATTTTTCATGGACAACATAAAGGTCTGCTACAAAAAAGTTACTAAATTGATGGAGTATGTCAGACCCTATTACAGTTACAAAGATTGGATGTAGTTGGTTCGATATACACAAAGTATGTGTAGGAATGCACTGTCAGCAAATTATATACAGCTAAAAGATAAGGATCAAAATAAAGGAGTGGCTATGTACATTGACGGAAGGCCAAAAGCATCAGGGAAAATTGTAGGTTTTATAAACAGTACATGACCTAGGTCAACAAATAAGCAACCCAATTGCATATTCGAGGCGCGTGAGGGAAACTGTGTATTCATATGTGCGATAAAATCAATAACTGTAGGGGAAGAGTTGCTAATCGATTACAATTTGAATCACATAGATACAAACACAGTTGCTATGGGGGTGGTACATACTATATACCATTTTACCCAACCTCCAATTAATGGCTCCAATATACCATTTTATTATTATGTTGATTTTCATAAGTCTATTGGTTTCATTTCAGTAATGTTTTATATTTAATTTTTCTCACAATGAGACATTGATCGTAGGCTAGGAATGACTCCAACCCAAAGCACAGATCATGATGCATCTTCAAGCGCTTCTACCCAATAGGTTTACCTCATTGTAATTGTACAAATTAAATACGAGAAAAATGTTTTATTATTATGTTTTTTCATAAGTTTATTGGGTTAATTTCAATAATTTTTTTAATATTCTTTTCGCAGTCAGATCATGATCGAGGAAAGGCACCAGCACTAGAGGAGAGCATCCATAGGGAGGTGTAGTCACTATTATGTGATGATGATATCGCATATTCCACAAACCCTCTAGATATGATAAGGAAGACCCAAAAAAATGCAATGAAGAAATCCTTCAGTTGTTATTCATAGTGCCTCAAATAGATGAGATAAGAGAAATGTTTAAAATATTGACTAAGAGAGGACGTAACTTGCAAGTAAGTTGTCATGCGATCTTTAATTATAACATAAGTTCATTCATGGTTCTATATTTTATACTATTTTATGTCATGAACTAAAATATGTGTTGTTTTTATAGGATTTTTTGTGTCCTCATGATGTTGTTGGCCATCGTCAGGGTACTGCAAGTGCTGCTTGGGGAGTAGGGGTTGGTACAAGTGTTGATCCTGACCTTCCTGCGCATACATCACATCATCCGACCCCATCATTCGTGCCTATATTTTCAACTAAAATATCGACAACACATAGCATGAGAGCATCGGGTAGTGCACCCTCTGGCATCAAACACATGCTAGAACATGCATCAGGACATGTACCTGGGGATGTAGAGGCCACTAGTACTGGTGATGTTTTAGCAGTATTTCCTAAATCTCCCCATATTACTAGTATGGGAACATTTCCGGTCACATTTGTGGTGACTGAGGATTTCATTCCCATAAAGATAGAGAAGGTCCTAGGTACTTTAAAATGTTTTAATTATTATTATATATAATCCAATTAAAATTTACTTATTGATCACTCTTTTTAGACTAATGATCCCATGATCATTTTGTAGGAAATGATGTTTTTTATAAACGTCTAAATGATATTACATTGGAGATCTTCGGGCCCACCATACGGACATGATGGAATGCCAAAAATCAAAATTTAAAAATGAGCTCATTAACCATTTAGCTGTGTTGTTTGGTAATAACACATTCAACCAAACCAAGGTCCTTAAGAAACCTAGTACCTATCTAAAGTATGTGAGGGACCAATAGAGGTCACATTTAAAGAAGAAAAAAAAGTATGGGTGTACCCCCATGATTCCAGAGAGGGAGTGGAAGGACCTAGTGTTAGATGGAAAGGAGAAGGCTAAAATGAAAAAAGGAAAGACACCACTAGGCCAGGAAAGGTATGTGATACTATCAACAATGTAATTATATATTGATTGCTCTTTCTTTTTACATAATTTAATGTATTTCAAACTTTTCATAGGCTACCCAACACATCGAAGGAAACAAAGGCAAGACTAGAAAAAAATGGGCAGCACAAACTTGGCTTTGGCGGTTATATGAAATTAGCCGCATGAATTGTAAGTATCAATGAATAAAATATTGCATCCAAATAATAAATTGCAAACAATTTTGGTTTTTATCACACCATAGAATCAAAATTCATGATCTTATGCAAAAATGTTGGGCTCTGAATTCAATAGAGTGTCCACAAAAGAGGACCTAAATATTGCCTTCTAACAAGGCAATGGAGTCGTGGCTGAATGCCTAAGACTCTTGATTGGGAAAACACAAGCTTCCACTGCATCTGACACATAGGTAAATAAACTCAATGAAGTTTATTTAAAATTGAATACTTGTACAATCTATTCAATATTAATTTTCACCATAAAGTAATTATGTGCCTATTTGTTTTAAATAGGAAATCAATGATAATACTGCACATGACATTGGAATGCAACCTGGTGAGGGTGGAGCGCAACCTGTAGATGAAGGTCATGGTGTGCATCTTGGTACTGGATGTATTCATGTGCTATATAAAACGTAGTATGGATTAATAAAATTAAACATCTTTAATTTCAATAGGTGTATTAATCAATGTAACCTTTTGTGTTTCAACTTTAGAGCATGTAGAGCATGATCAACATGTTGAGCAAGATCAAGCTAGACAAGAACAAGAACATGATGTGGCCCCATCAAGTAAAGAGGACCACTCTAATGTTATTTTAAACATATTTAATTGCAATTGGTGTATTAATTAATGTAACCTTTCATTTTTAAACTCCAGATCAGGATTTAGAGGGTGTTCAACATGTTGAGGATGAGGCTATAAGACAAGATCGGGAACATGATGTGGCCCCATCAGGTAAAGAGCACCACTCTAATTTTCTTTTAATTAATGAAATACTTGTAACAATAATAATAAAACTTCTTTGTTATTGCAGCAGACCCCCCCTTACAGCAGCCTCCACGTCTTAAGTACACGACTAGGCATACATTAAGATCACGAGTAGAGGGAAAAACAACTAAAGGGGGGACAAATGATTTAGAAAATGATACTTCACTTCTTTTTCTAGCTGCAAAAAATAAACAAAAAAAAGAAGTGATTGTAGTCATATTATGACAACCATATTTTTGATAATATGTTAATGAATGTTAAAAACTTATTTTTTTACAACCATGTTTTTGATAATATGTAAAATTTGAAAGAATGAATGTTATATGTTATTAATCAATGAATGAATGAATGTTATATGTTATTAATGGATGAATGAATGATTAATGTTATATGATCAGGTATGGTGAATTGAGAGAGATGTGTTGGGGGGGGAGGGGCCAAATGAGCTTCCACCATCATGTGGTTTGCCCTGTTGAGTAGAAAATATTAAAATATTCTTGAAACAAAGCGAAGCTCAATAAGGTAATGCACTTTTCAATATAATTTTTTAACAAATATTTTTTTTTTGTTTGTCCAAAGTTGTCCCTACTTAAAATGATGGAAATGGCTCACATCTCTCAGAACAATTTCTCTTGCAACAATCTTGGAGATGAATTTAGATGTAGTGTGGCAATTAGAAAATACTTGAAGGTTCTTAACAAATCTATAGTTGTACTAGGGGCTATGCTTAACAAACCAAATACAATTGCTAACTTTTCACTATGGTGGTAGAAAAATGATTCTTTATACCGTTATGCCTTCATTTTCCAAGCCAATTTCTCCAACTTTGCATAGCTCTGCAATGTTTGTGGATGTGATATGTCTCCTACACAAAAAACATGTACTAGTTTATGGAATTTAATCCAACTACATCCAAGTATATTTTTAATTCCTCTATCTTTCATCAATCTCTTTACTATTTGAACCTCGTACAGATGATTTAGATTAAGAACCCATTATTGTGAAATGTGCCTCGAGTTGAGTAAAGTGAATACATGCTTTGCATCATAATTTGAAGTTGTCTCCGTTCCAATTTTTTTAGTTTAGTTTGTTTGTATGGCTTTGTATGAATACCACATTGTGTTGTGTGTGGATTTGGTTTCAAAGCTCTGTTTCTTTTGTTTTTAGTGGTGACATAACTCTAAAATTTTACTTTTGTACATAACAGGTTAGTGGAAAAATTGACAGCTTTGAAGGGTTTAGAGGATCGATTGAGAGAGATGCACAGATATTTGGATCTTGTTGTTGACGTGAGGCTTCCAATTAACCATGAAATTTTGTACCATCTACAGGTATGCAAAAATTTCTCTATTTACATTCATTCAAGAGGCTAGATCACTTATCTTTTGTCATATGGTTGGATTAATGTGGCATACAATGTCAATGTGGGCTATAGTATTTTTAATATGTTCAAGTTATGCATAGTTTACACTGAATAGAGGGTGAAAACGGGTGTGTAAGTTAAAAACTAATGATTAACAATCATTCTTTATACTATGTTATATTTATTCATTATTCCTAAAATTCTTAAACATACAGACTAGGAAGAGAACTCTATTCAATACATGAGTATGTACTACATATATTGTTGTATCCAAGCCTTATGATCTTGGATATATCTAGGAAGGCCCAAGAAAGGATTTGCATGTATATAAGTAGTTGATTGAATGTTTGAGAAATTTTGAAAGAATAACAATACAAGACTTGTACATGTAACAATAAATAACAATGCACTAGTTTCAATAAGAGTTGCATGGACATGGATATAGACACAAATGTGATTTTTTTTTAATAGGCCCCCCTTCTATTGTTATGGTATTGATCTTATGACAGGTCCTCTCTATATTGCTAGCATTGTATTGAACACTACCTCTGAAACAAAAGCAACATTTTGTCTACTCTCGTACAATTATTCTTTTTGTAATTCCAATTATTTTCCTATACTACAACTTTTGGAATATTTTGTAAAAGTGTATTTACAATTCAGTATGCAAATTCATCCATTTTTTAGAACTTGCAACCTCAAGATGTATAAAGACTATCACACAAACCTCTTCCAGTAGCACACAAAAATACAACACCTACCTGTGAATATTGAAATAATTAATCAATTTGCATTCTCACATCACTGATAGGAGCCTGCTCAAATGAATGAAAGGCTAAATAATGTAATATAATAATATAAAAAATAGATTAATGTTTTCAATAATGTAATATTATGAATAGCTTTTCCTTTCTCTCCTATCTTGTTCCCCCATGATAAAGAGTTAGCAATTAAAACACCAAAAAAAATATGAATACTGTTTTCCAAAAGATTTAGTGTGACATGTTTGTGAAAAAACCTAGAAGGATGTAAGAATTTTTATAAGTCACAACCTTTTAGTATAAGAGGCCTTGTAATTTACAGTGGAAAATGGAAAGCAATAATTCTTATTTCTACATGGTTTTTAAATCCTTATTTAAGTATATTTCTTAACACAACCTTTCTGTCACTTGATTCCTCAGGGTGGACATGCACAACATCCTCAGGGATAAATTTATATTTTCATGGAAAACACAAAATTCTTAGGTCACCCACTTATAAAAAGGCAGAAAATGGTTATCATTTTCATTACAAAGGATGGGCATGTGCAGGATCATGGTATGCCAAACAGGCCCTTAAGTGGCAAAAAATTCAGAAAAATCAGTGTTAGGCAACTTGACGTAAATATTTGAATAAGTTATCTATATTATTTCAAAAATATGTAAGAATAGAATTTGTAGAAAATTGAATGTAATTTCTAAAATACTAGGTTTATTTAAAAATAAATAAAATCTATTTGGTGAAAATTTGAAATTTCAATGCAGTAGTACTTAAATTTCAGGGAAAAAATAAGAAGTAGGTGTCTGTCTGACCACCCTAACCATAATAAAATGAGAATATTTTTTTGTAAGATTTTATATATAAGTAGAGGACTCATGTCCAGATGTGATGCATATTTTTTTGTAATTTTTTTCCAAGTAAATAATTAATTATGAATTTTTTATTACAACTTTTAGAAACTATAAAAACTCGTCTGTCTGACCACCTTAACTTGGTCAAAAATTCATGAAATTTAATTTTTCTTCTTTTAATCCTATAGTATGTAAAGCATAGAATGTGACGCATGTTTTGGATTCAAAAAATATGATACCATTTGAAAGTTATAGATATTTTTCAATCAGCCTATCGATTAGGACTTTAGTCGTAATTCTAATAGAAAATGAATAATAATTATTTATTAAATTCAAATTAAATCATAATTTATATTTTTGGAAAGTTGAGTATCTCCTCTAAAAACCCTTTTCGTTTCATTAATTTTGGGTGAAAAAAAAGTCGTCAGCCACATACCCTACAAATATTGCCACTTTTTGGCATACCATGATCCTGCACATACCCGGATACAAAATTCAAGTCACCCACTTATAAATTGATAAAATCGTTATGATTTGTGCTACACAAGTTTTCAATATAAATACATACTTGAGTAATAAACACCATATTAGACGTGAGGAAGAGACCTTCAAGCTTAAGTTGTGAAATGTAAGATTGGAACAAAAAAATGATCTTGGCATTTGGTTCTTCCAAACTCTCCTTCATTGGAATAAGAACACAATCTAAGATATTTGCAAGTTCCATATTCTCTTCTTTTCTTATTGTCACATATTTAAACTCTTCACTTAATGAAAACAATTGGCATAGTTTAATATCATCCATTGTTGGCTTCAAGTGCACATTATAAGTAGCCATTTTCCCATGAGTGATGTAGTAATAACTAGCTATCCATCCTAGATCGTTAACCTACAAATATCCACTTTTCCAATCATATTTCACCAAATTAATTTTGTCCAAGATAGTTGCAGGTGAATGTATTTGTTAACATAAAGAGTTCAATTATCATAATCCCTAACAAGTAGCATTAAATTAAAATGCAAGGGTCATACTTTTCTAACAATACCATAGAAAAATTACTATGTACTAAATTGAAAATCACAGCTATGCTTACCAAGTTTGCCCTTCTCTCTTGTAAGGTATTGTCTTTTTGTAAAGAATCAATAGGTAGACCATATAGAACTGGATTTCATAGCATGTGAATGTAAAGATAAGTGTATCACAACCATGTGCATGCCTCCCTTACATTTTGAGTTGTACCTAGGACAATTTCTGCATTTAAATGATTTGCTAATTTTGAGATAAATTGGCTCTCAATTGGTAATTGTTGATTCATAAGGGATAGATAATATTGCAGCTCACTATGACCTGTTAATATTATTACTTCTCCATTAGAATCATACTGTGGCCTTCCATATATTGATTACCTAAAATGTCTCTATTGTTAGCATGGGCATCTCCAACATGGAGCCTTTTTCAAAGGGATGCTAAGGTGTATGATCCCTAGTAGGATAGAGGTGCAACAAGTATGTGTTAAGGTCCCTGTTTGGAAATGGACATTGTGGTTACTTGGCACAATCTAGTGTATTGTAGCATATTAGTAGATCAAGCTACCAATCTCCTCAACCATCTATTGAAGGTGTCAATCTTGAGAGGAGCAAATTGTGGCCATTGATGGAAAGTAGGAGGCTAGGTGCATATGATACGTCCACGTGGCATGAACTAGTGGATTTCAACAATGTTTGCACTTCGGTGAATAAAACCACTCAGCACTTTAGCTATCCACCAATTTTCCACAATCACTAATATTTGGGGCAAGTTGATCTACACTTTCAATGTTGATTGATGTTTAAGTAAAGCCTATAGATATCAAGTAGTTTTATCAAATGGTTTTGGTGAAACCATGTGGTGTGATGTAATAAACTTTGGTGGATGTAGGTATTTTGCTAAATCATACCATTTAACACTTTAGTAGTCTACTGATTTGCTGAAGTTGTTAATATTCAAGGTGAATCAAAAGGTATATAGTCAAGTGCAAAAATAATCTTGGAGATGAATTTAGATGCAGTGTGGCAATTAGAACATACTTGAAGATTCTTAACAACTCTCACAGTTGTACTAGGGGCCATGTTTAACAAACAAAATGAAATTGCTAAATTTTCACTATGGTGGTAGATAAATGATGTAGTGTGGCAATCAGAACATACTTGAAGGTTCTTAACAACTCTAATAGTTGTACTAGGGGCCATGTTTAACAAACCAAATGCAATTGCTAAATTTTCACTATGGTGGCAAATAAATGATGTAGGTGGTGATAAATGATGCGCGTGGTTGGCCCTATTAAGTAGAGAATATTAAACTATTCTCAAAATAAAGAGAAGCTCAATAAGGTAATGCACTTTTAAATATAATTTTTGAACAAATATTTTAAAAAAAAAACCTGCAGGGTTTCGTTGCAATTTCAACAAACATAGCCTAATGAACCACAAAAAATTTGTTATGAGGTTGTTGTATATGTTACCTAGTTTCATCGTAATGGAAACAATGGTTTTCTCCACCTCATTAGAAAAAGGATGAATGTTTGGTGTTTTTTTGAGGCTTTCAAATAGGTGTTCTTCAACATTTTGTGATTTTTGTCATTGATAGATGGACAAAGTTACATCGATTGTACATCAAAAACCACCAAAAAATTTCATGGCACTGACCAATGATGCTAGGTCATGGTTTTGATGTATAAAAGTTGGTTGTTAAAGTGACAAAATTTTAAATAGTGTTTCATCAGTACTTCAACAATATTTTGTCAATACGCCACCAAACATTCATAAGAATTTGTAGTCAAATACAATAGTGAGTAAAAAAGTTGGTAAACTCTTGGTTCTAATATTCCATCATCTAGTTAGTCCTCAAATCATCTAATAACATAATGTCCTAGGATACTTCCTTCCTACAATGGACATCAACATCACGCATCACCATAATTTAGTCTTGGCTAGAGGTATGAAGAACATTAGCTTGTTTGTTTAGTAGATCTCTTTCTTGTTGACTTATATTATTGTGCTCATTCCAATGACCTCTTGATGTTGTCTAAACAAAATGATTTAGAGAGAAAGGAATGGGGCATTGATCATTATCTTCTTATTTGTTGTGCCTATTGGAAATTCTTGTAATATAACTTGGTCATGTTTACTTTGTTTGTGATGGAACTTCAATTTTTTTCTCCTTATGTTTCACTCATGCCCTGCCTTTTGTCACTAGTTTTTCATGGTGTTCAAAATTTTTGAGGGTTGGGGTTTTAGCTTTATATGCATGTAAAACCCTTGTTTTTTTTATGCCTTGGTTGGGTTCTATATCGCTGTTACTTTTTGAGGAGTTTTAAAACATCTTATGTCTTATCATTCCATCTAGGCTGGGTCCCTTTGGTCTCAAATATTTTATTTCCTCTGCTGGGTTTTATTTTCCTAAGTCTTGGTTGGCCCCGTATTTCATCATTTGAAAACAACTTATGTTGTTGTTTACCATCCACCTAGTGATGTCCCCTTGTCCTTTTAATAAATGTTTTATTTTGCAGAGGGATCAAATTCGCACTACCATTGATCAAATGTCATTTGATCTTAGTCGTTCCCCACCATCCCGCGATGACCCCACCACAGTGCTTTGGTTGATCGTGATATCATGGGCGGGTGTCGGGTGTCCTATCTGGAAAGGCCAAAGTGGATAAAGTTTGAGTGACCATCGATCAAATATTGTCAATATCAATGGTTGCCCACAATTGCATGATCACGAATTGCAGGATCTTTATTGATCGTGATATCATGGGTGGGAGCCACATGTCTCATCTGATGAAGCCAAAAGAATACAGAAAATATTGTGATACATTAATGTGGCCTTAAATACATTAAAAGGCAGGTTACTAAAGTGCTCTTAAGGTGCACATGTTTTAAATCAATGGATCTGTTATAATCTTGGTGGGAAAACTACTCAATGGATAATGATAAGGCTGGCGACTGTGTTGAACGAACAAGATCACTGATGCTCAAGATCTATGGTCGCCCACCATCGTGTGATCTAAAGTTGTTGGATCTTTACTAATTTTGATATCATGGGTGACCACCACATGGAATTCCTTCACAACGTATGGTATGATGGGCCCCTTATTGCCACGTTGGCGATTGTGTCAACTTGTTTTGAAGACGGTCATTTGATGATTTGATCTAATTGAAGGATTGATGGCTAGAAACTAATGGGTGGTAAATCAGATGCTGTGGCTACAATGGTTCCAATTTTTTTTTATGGCAGTCTTAGCACGGGTTTCGTGTGGTTTTTTATTGTTGCATCAACTTTTCTCAGCTGGCATGATGAACAAGAATAGTCTCCAAGGTGATGGTGGTTGTAATAGATTTTTGGAATATCACCAGGTGTGCCAATTGGCTAGTGACATGTGTACTTTTTGGCCCATTGCTTGTTTGCTCCTTCATTTTCTATAAGAAGGATTTCAAGGCCAGAAGTACGAGTTAGCAATTTAGATAATTTTTGGTCAAGTCTAGGTGAAGTTGCAGAGAAAATTGTAAAGTCTGATGGTTTTAGAGAGAAATACAATTTAGGTTTTGAGTCATTTTGTAATAGGTATTGAGTTTATGGGGATTTAATGTTGCATAACAGTACTAGCATTTGAATTGAAATGATAAATTCAAGCTCATGTCTCTCCATTGTACATGCATATCTGAACTTTGAATAAAATAACTAAGGGTTGTTTTATCCATCTCACTATTGTGGTGTGTATGATTCTATTTTAGCTTTAATTCAAGGAATTAATTAAAATGCTTGAATGGGATTGTAGGCAGATGTGTTATGTATAATGATTTGATAAGTAGTATTGAGTTAGAATACATATTGATGAGATTACAATGCAATGTCGCCAAGGATTTCATCTATTATGTGTTAAACCTGTCATATACCCTTAGATGCTTATGAATTTGACTCCTCCAATGGATAAATGGCACTGATCTAAGTTGTAATTATCCGTATGATTCAGTATTTGTTTGCCTTTTCCTAGAGCTTGCTACAAATTGTATATCAATCACTATCTTATACTATGGATTGTGTTTAGTTATCTCATGCTCTAGGTAGTTGATATTATCAATGAACAACCGATTCTATTCAATATTATCCTATCATGTTGAGCTATTAAGTGAGATTATTTGCAATTGTTAATGTTGTTTATAATAATGGTGTAGAGGTTGTAAATACATAAAGGGATTACCCTCCCAGGTCTTGCAAAGTGCAAAGTTTAGGAGGCTTCTTAAAGTCCTCATCAGTTGGTCCAAGTCCTTCGAGCTGCCCTTGATTGGAATTGGCAATTCCATAGGTAGATTAGAAGACCAACCTGGTTACATTGTAAAATAGAACCAACAAAATGGCGACTCTTCTAGGGAGCTAATTTTAATATTTCGTGTTAGTGAGTCAGTTGTCCATTTTTCATAGAGTTTTCATAGTGTTTCTATGATTTGATGGTTGAGCCTATAATTTTGTGTTAAGTTTGTCCACTTCTTCTATTTTCATAAGCGTTAAGAGTTATGTTGTAAAGCACTTTTGTGTGTTGTAAGGATGAGGTTCCAAAGGATTTCATATACCACCACATGTCTTTAGGTATTTGGTATTCCCAAGAAAATTGGGTGGCGACTCTGAAGTCTCTGCACCAGTGTGCATTTAGTTTTGAAAAGGTTTATTATAAGTGGAAAAAACCTATGGACTAGTACAAAGAATGAAGAACACCAAGTCACTCATGAAGAATCACCCAGAACAAAAATTAGAAGGTGAACTTCCCAAAATGAAGAAGGACTGGATAAAAAAAATACCATAATCTAGTAATGCTACTTCTGCATCACAGGACCCTATACACCAAGGTACAAGTAAGCTTTTACACCCTATCCTTGAGAATCTTGAAGAGGTGTCTAGAAATTCAGAGTCAAATAGTTGTGGATTTTTTGATTCATTATTTAATACACCGGTTCAAGAAGATGTGACATGTCAGAATAAAGGGCTTGTTCATGTCAAATATGTTGAATAGAGAAGAGGTAGGAGTAGAAGTCGAAGCCATCATAGAGAATGCACTAGTGATGTGCCTCCTCCTCCTGCTGGAAATTATGTAAACCATTTATTGTCTAAATATGTACTGGAAGGGGTAAATTTAATAGATCTAGATGATACATCAAGTTCTGATGTGACTTTTCTTGACCTTGATGATGTTTTTGGAGATATTAACTCCTTGAAGCGGGAAATCTAAGAGCAAGTTGAGCTCAGAGTGAAAAGAGAAAAAAGAAAGAGAAGAAAAGTTGAGGAATGTTGTGATTGAAAGGGATAGGTCAATGAGACAGTTGGAAAACATGAAGTTCCTAAACCAAGAAGAACCTAAACCAAGTGTTGAGGGTTCGGCTGTATAGAAGATTGCTAATAAGAAAGCAAAACATGTGTCTAAAGAAAACCTAGTAGGCCACATTGACGTCCAACCCAAACCTGCTGACCCAAAACCCTCAAATCATGTTAAGTCTCAACCGAGTAAGCCTGTCTTGGATAAGGGAAAGCAAAAGGTTGAGGGGATTAAAATAAATGGGAAGATGACTTCCCATTTTACTCAACAATATTTCCCACCACATGTGTCATTTCACACAAAGTCTACCTTAGAAAAGGCTAAGAAGGAGAGTGAGGCTTTGGCAGAAGAGTTGGAGAGAATAGAGATTGAGGCTACAAATGTAGAGGAAAATAAGTTTCCTAAAGATGTCAAACATGGATGAGGCTACACAAGTTGCAACCTCATCAATTCACCAAGATGTTTTAAAGGATGGTCCTAAAACTAATCTAGACCCCACCATAGATAATTCTAGCCTGAAGACTCATGCAAGTAGGTCTATAAATCCAAATTAGGATGGTTCTAGAGTACAAGATTTAGGGTCTGGTGTTGATTTTCAAAGGAATGAAGGATTATTTCAACGATGACCTCTATAGTTGGAAAGGTATAGGACATTATTCTTTGATGGTATCCCTGGTTATCTAAATCCCATCCCTGCTGACTTGAGAGAAAAGATGAATAAGTTTGCTAGCAATAATGTTGTGACAACAGAGGAACACTTGAAAATTTTTATGGATATGCTAAATGATTATGAGGTAGAACATGAAGATGTTGTAATGAAATTGTTTGTACAATCTCTGGTAGAAGATGGGAGGGATTGGTATAGAGGTCTACCTAATGCTAGTATTGGTTCATGGGATGAGTTTGAAAAGTGTTTCAAGGAGTAGTATGGTGATAAAACTAATGCTAGTTTTATGTTAAATGAATTTAATAACATCAAGAAGTCATTGAATGAGTCTGTGACAGAGTTTAATTTAATATTTCAAAAAGCAATGTATAAATTGTTTCAGGTTTTGAGGCTTGATGAAAATGTTTCTTACCACATATTTCAATGTTTTTGATGCTAAAATGGCATATCTCATCAGAGATAAGGACCCTTGGACTATGAGGGATGCATTTAGGGTGCCCATAAATATTGAGAGTAACATAAGAGCTTTTGGGAAGTATGGTAGGAGAGAAGAACCTACACTTTTGAAAAATCCTAAGAATAAGACTAAGAAGATTCTGGCTACAAAGCCTAAGGATGATGAAAAGTGGGAAAAGGTTTACAATACTCTAAAAGACATAAAGAAAACTATTGCTAAGCAAGAGAAGGGTATAGAAAATGAAAGGAAACCTTATAATAAAAATGATAGGCCACTCAAATTGCAAAATTATCCTTATAATACAAATTGGAAAGATGGAAAACCAATCTTGCCTAGCCAGAAGCCTAAAAATGATCAGCATATGCCAGACCCCTTGCAGAAACATTCAGTGAATCTAGTAGTAGATAGACCATGGTGTGAAGTGTGTGAACATCCACATGATCAAAATTATTGTGTTGTTGCTCAGTTGCTTGTTGCTAAGGAAATGGAAGAGGATGTTCATGATCAAACATTGGAATATGAGCAAGATGATGTAGATATTTGTATGGCTAGATCATATATTGATGAGGAAAAATGTTCTTCTGATGATGAAATATAGGAAGTTGATGTGGATAATGAGAGGCAAAGAACTGAGATGTATCATCAATAGATCTTTTCTGATGAGGAAGATGATTTTTATCATAATGCTTGCAATATGGAACATGCTAAAGATTCGGTGTCCTTAAGGAGACTGTTAGAAGAAGAGATTGCAAGATTGACTGAAGAAATGACTGCTCAAATGAGGTTCACTTCAATTGAGAAATAGAACTATGGGTGGTGAGCAGGGTAAACCTGTTGGCTTGTTTATTAAAGAGCAAAAGGATAAAAATGGAGGTGTTAAGGTTGACAACAAAAAGGATGTTGTAAAATTCAAAGAAGTTAAGAGTGATAAGGTTTGGGCTAAAAATAATGAAACCCCAAAGCCTCAAGAAGATGTGACTTCATCACTGGTGAAGACCGAGGTGATTACAAAGATAGTTGAACCTGCTGCAGAGGATAAGAAGCAGAAGAAGCTAGGAGGAAGTAATCAACAAGAGAAAAAGGAAAATGATGAAGGTATGATGTCTAATTTTCCTAAATATACACCTATAGATATGTTCCATGTGCTTTCTCGAGTTAAAGGAACTATACCTTTGCTAGAAATGATGAGAATCAATGAACACAAAGAAAAGACAATAGCCTTCATCACAAATGTTGCTAGTAATAAGACTAAGCAAGGAAGTGGTAATGAAGTGAAGGATAAAGAGAAAGAAAAGGAAGTGGAGGGAATTGTGTCACAAATTCCTCCTATATATTTAGGAAGTTCTATTAACATGTGCCTTGAAAACATAACCCATTTTTTTCTTAAGTGTGGATATAAATGGGAAAACTTTAAGGAATTGTATGATAGATTTAGGGGCATCAAATAATGTTATGCCAATCAAAATAATGGAGGCAATTGGCTTGATAGTAGATACTGCTCAAGGTAAATGCTATGCTATGGATTCAAGAGAAGTGCTAGTTATTTGAACTATCAAAGCATTGCCTTATAAATTGACTCAGTACCCTAACAAGGATTTATTCATGACCGTATTAGTTGTAGAAATCCCACCTCATTTTGGAATGCTCTTGTCAAGAAAATGGAGTGCATCAATGGGGGGTAACATGTAATGTGATTTGTCATTTTCTACTTTCTCTATTGATGGTAAGGATGTCAAAATTGAAAGGGAATCAAAAGTATCTCATATGATTGAGCATGGCTCGATTGAAAATATGACATGTTTTATTAATAGTGGTATAGATGAATTTATGGTTGAGGAATTCTCTAGCAATTGTGATAAGCCTAATGCATTGATTGATACAAAAATAAACAATTGTTAGAATATGATGACTTGTGGACTATGTATTTTTATGGTGCAAGTTCAAAGGAAGGCTCTAGTGTAGGTGTTTTGTTATGATCACCAAGTGGAAAGACATTCAAATTCTCTTTCACTCTATTATTTGAATGCACAAATAATGTGGCAGAGTATGAAGCCTTGTTATTAGGATTGAGATTGGCTAAAAAAAATGGGATCAAGAAACTCAAGGCAATTGGGGATTCTGAGCTTGTGGTCTCCCAAGTTAGATCCAAGTATGTATCAAAGAACAAGAGGTTGAAGTAGTATAGGAATGTTGTTTGGGATGAATTGGAGAGCTTTGATGCATTTGGCATAGGATGGATAGAGAGAGGTCAAAATAAAGTGGTAGATTTATTAGCTAATATTGCAGTAAAACCAGATGATATGTCTTATGCTCGAATTTCAAAGGTTGAGGTGCAAACCAGGCCATCTATTCTTGATAACATAAAAAATTGGCAAGTTTTTGATAATGATGATGATATATTAAGATTTTTGAATTGTGTGGGTGAATATGAAAATCAAGAAATTGACTTTGGAGCTTTTGTTGAAAATATTGATGGTAAGGCTACTATATTTGGAAATGAGGTCATTCAGTTAAAGACAAACACAATTTCCAAGGGTCTAGTTGTATTAGAAAGAGTGTTTGATAATCAAGATAAAACAAAGGCTAATCATACTATTTCTCATCCTGATGACTTGGAAGAGATAAATCTTGGAACAAAAGCATCCCCAAAGAAGGTGTATATTGGAAAGAAAATGTAACCAAAGGTGAGAAGGATGCTAATTGACTTATTAAGGAAGTTTAGGCATGTGTTTGCATGGTCCTATGATGATCTTAAGGCATACAAGGAGAATATTTTCCAACATGAGATTCCTTTGTGTGATGATTCCAAGCCATTCAGACAAAAGAAAAGGCCTATTAATCCAACTTTAGCCCCCAAAATGCAAGAAGAATTAATGAAACTAAGGGATGCAAGAATCATCAGGCCAATCAGACATTCATCCTGGGTATCAAACTTGGTACCAGTACGAAAGAAAAATGGAGACATCAGGTTATGTGTAGATTTCCGAAATTTGAATGTGTCTTAATTAAAAGACAATTATTCATTACCCAATATGGAAGCCATGTTGCAACAAGTGACAGGTTGTGAATTAATGTCTATGATGGATGGTTTTTTTGGTTATAACCAGCTCATGGTCAATGAGTCCGAGCAGTTTGAGACAACTTTCACTACACCATGGGGAACATATGTTTATGTAAGAATGCCATTTGGTCTAACAAATGCAGGGGCTACTTTTCAAAGAGCCATATACCAAGATGACTTGACAACATATTGTAAAAAGGAAGAGGATCATTGTGAGCATCTGGAGAAGATATTCATTATAGCTTTGGAGTATGGTATTTCTTTGAATCCAAAGAAATGTGTGTTTGGAGTACTAGAGGGAAAACTATTGGGACATATTGTAAAAAGGATGGAGTAAAAATTGATCTAGAGAGGGTAATTGCAATTGATAAAGTTCCACAACCCCAAAATGTCAAAGGAATACAATCTTTCTTTGGACAAATAAAATTCTTAAGGAGGTTTGTGACAAATTTTGCTGAGATAGTTCACCCTATTTCCAAAATGCTCAAGAAAGGAGCCAAAGTTGAATGGGATAAGGAGTTCGTGTAGGCTTTCTAAGCCATTAAGCAAGCAATAAATGAGGCTCTTGTGTTAAGAACCCTTGATTTTTCCAAACCTTTACAGATTTTTTCATTTGCTTCTTTCCACACAATTGCAGTTGTGTTGTTGCAAAAGAATGTTGAAGGTTTTGAACAGCCTGAAGCCTTTTTCAGTAAATCTTTACAAGCTGTAGAACTTAAGTATGATATAAATGAAAAATAGGCATATGCACTAGTAAAAGTAGTAAAGGATTTTAGGTCTTATTTGATGGGAGCTACTATAATTGCCTATGTGCCTAGTGTTGTTGGTAAGGACATCTTTACACAACAAGAAGTGTCAGGAAGAAGGTGTAGGTGGATAAATAGGATCTAGGAATTCAATATTGAGGTTTAGATTACTAATCTGGTAAGAGGACAAGGATTGGCCAAGCTTATGGCTGAAATTAATATGGAAGCAAATCAGATAAATTTGTTAGAAGAGGAGAATAGATCACACATATGTGATATGGAGCATTCTGAGTGGTATAAAGATGTGATATATTATTTGCAAAAAATGAAATGTCCTGAAAATTTAAGTGAAAATGAGAAAAGGACATTGAAGTTAAATGCTATCAAATATGTTATCATAGATGGAAAGCTCTGGTGGAGAAATGGAGAAGGTGTCATGTTGAAGTGTGTTGACCAAGATCAAGCAAAAGAACTTCTGAGTGAGATGCACGGTGGAGTTTGTGGAGGACATTATATGGCTAAAACAACTACACATAAGGTAATGAGGGTTGGATTTTGGTGGCCTATAGTTTTTAAGGATGTGCACCAACTAGTGAAGACATGTGATGCTTGTCAATGTTTCTCTGGTAAGTTAAAGTTTTCTGGCAATTTACCTCTAAAACTAGTTATAGTACAAGCTCCATTCCAGTAGTGGGGTATTGATTTTGTAGTAGAGATAGCATGTAAATATAGTGGAGGCCACTCATGGATATTGGTGGCTATTGATTATTTTACCATGTTGGTGGAAGCAATTCCAACAAAGAAAGCCACTAGTAAAGTAGTAATTGACTTCTTGATGAGCAACATATTGACTAGATTTGGGTGTCCAGAAAGGATTGTATCAGATAATGCAATGTGTTTTAGATATGAGGAATACATAGAATTTTGTGAGAAGCATGGCATCCAAATTTCTTATTCATCACCATATCACCCATAGGGAAATGGACAAGAAGAATCAAGCAATAAAAGCCTGATGAAGATCATTAAAAGAATCTTGGATCAGAATAAAAAGGCTTGGGATTCTAAGCTGAGATTAGCAGTCTGGGAAGATAGGGTAACTATGAATAAGGCAATAGGTTGTGCCCCATTTGACTTGGTTTATGGGATAAATGCCAGGTTGCCCCAAAATAACTTAATGGAAATGTATAAGTTTGTATAGAAGTATGACAATGAAATTGATGATGAGATGCAATTGAGAGTGGAAGCTCTTATAGAATTAGATGAAACTAGGAGGGAGGCTCAAAAGAGAAATGCAAAGTTGCAGTTGCAAGTAAAGAATTTGTATGACAAGAAGGAAACTGCAAGGAGTTTTAAAGATGGAGATTTAGTTTTAATGTGGAATTCCAGACTGGAAGATAAAGGGAAACATGGGAAATTTGATGCAATTTGGTTGGGTCCATTTTTTATTAATGGTAAGTGGGGTGAAGATTCGTACTTCCTCCAAGATATGACAGGCGATATTCTTGAACTGCCAGTTCATGGAAAGTTCTTGAAGTTATACTTCACTTGAAGTATTCTTTTCCATGAACAATAGTTTAGGTTTGTATATTTTGTATATATTTTGTACATAGTTTAGGTTCTTTTGTCTAAACAATCCCTTTTTTGTTGTCTCTGCATCCTGGTCTGCTCTACGTGAGATTCTGAATTCTCACTTCATTCCAGTGGAATGAACGTCTCCAACTGGAGCCATTGATGGAACTTCAAATTGTTGCTCCTTATGTTTCACTCATGCCCTACCTTTTGTCATTGGTTTTTCATGGTGTTGGAAATTTCTGAGGGTAGGGGTTTTAGCTTTATTTGTATGTAAAACCCTTGTGTTTGTTTTATGCCTTGGTTGGGTTCTATTTTGCTGTTACTTTATGAGGAGTTTTAAAAAATCTTATGTCTTATTGTTCAGTCTAGGTTGGGTCCCTTTAGTCTCAAATATTTTATTTCCTTCACTAGGTTTTATTTTCCTAAGTCTTGGTTGGCCTCATGTTTCATCATTTAAAAACAACTTATGTCATTGTTTACCATCAGCCTAGTGATGTCCCCTTGTCCTTTTAATAAATTTTTTATTTTGTAGAGGGATCAAATTCACGCTACCATTGATCAACTGTTGTTTGATCTTAGTCGTTCCCCGCCATCAGATGATGACCCCACCACAGTGCTTTGGTTGATCACGATATCACGAGTAGGCACTAGGTGTCCTATCTGGAAAGGCCGAAGGGGATAAAGTTTCAGTGACCGTCGATCAAATATTATCAAGATCAATGGTTTCCCGCCATCGTGTGATCAAGAATTGTAGGATCTGTATTGATCAAAATATCATGGGTAGGCACCACATGTCTCATTTGATGAAGCCAAAAGAATAAAGGAAATACTATGGTACATTAATCTGGCCTTAAATATATTAAAAGGTAAGTTACTAAAGTGCTCTTCAGGTGCACGTGTTTTAAATCAATGGATCTATTATAATCTTTGTGGGAAAGCTACTCGATGGATAATGATAAGGCTGGCAACTGTGTTGAATGAACAAGATCACTAATGCTCAAGATCTACGGTCACCCACCATCACGTGATCCAAAGTTGTAGGATCTTTACTAATTGCGATATTGCAGGCGACCGCCACGTGGACTTCCTTCGCAGCATATGGTATGATGGGCCCCTTATTTCCATGTTGGCGATTGTGTCAACTTTTTTTAAGATGACCATTCGATGATTTGATCTAACTGAAGGATTGACAACTAGAAAATAACAGGTGGTAAATCAGATGTTGCAGCTACAATGGTTACAGTTTTGTTTTGATGGCAGTCTTGGCATGGGTTTCTTGTGGTTTTTTATTATTGCATCAACTTTTCTCAACTAGCATGATGAACAAGAATATTCTCCAAGGTGATGGTGGTTGTAATAGATTTTTGGAATATCACCAGGTGTGCCAATTGGCTGGTGACATGTGTACTTTCTGGCCCGATGCTTGTTTTCTCCTTCATTTTCTATAAGAAGGATTTCAAGGCTAGAAGTACAGGTTAGCAAGTTAGATAATTTTTGGTTGAGTCTAAGTGAAGTTGTAGAGAAAATTGTAAAGTCTGATGGTTTTAGAGAGAAATGCAATTTAGGTTTTGAGTCATTTTGTAACAGGTTTTGAGTTCATGGGGATTTAATGTTGCATAACAGTACTAGCATTTGAATTGAAATGATAAATTCAAGCTCATGTCTCTCCATTGTACATGCATATCTAAACTTTGAGTAAAATAACTAAGGGTTATTTTATCCATCTCACTATTGTGGTGTGTATGATTCTATTTTAGCTTTAATTGAAGGAATTAATTAAAATGCTTGAATGGGATTGTAGGAAGATGTGTTATGTATAAGGATTTGATAAGTAGTATTGAGTTAGAATACATATTGATGAGATTACAATGCAATTTCATCAAAGATTTCATATGTTATGTGTTAAACCTATCATATACCCTTAGATGCTTATGAATTTGACTCATCCAATTGATAAATGGCACTGATCTAAGTTGTAATTATCCATATGATTTAGTATTTGTTTGTCTTTTCCTAGAGCTTGCTACAAATTGAAAATCAATGACTATCTTATACTATGGATTGTGTGTAGTTATCTCATGCTCCGGGTAGTTGATATTATGGATGAACAACCAATTCTATTTGATATTATCCTATCATGTTGAGCTATTAAGTGAGATTATTTGCTATAGTTAATGTTGTTTATAATAATGGTGTAGAGGTTGTAAACACATTAAGGGATTACCCTCCCAGATCTTGCAGAGCCCGAAGTGTAGGAGGCTTCTTAAAGTCCTTGTCAGTTGGTCCAGGTCCTTCGAGTTTCCCTTGATTGGAATTGGAAATTCCATAGGTAGATTAGAAGACCAAGCTGGTTACATTGTAAAACAAAACCAATAGTTTGGTCTTTACGGAGGGTATTTTCAATATCTTATTGAACACATGGGAAGGTTCTTCCTTTCTATGTTTTGATCTAAGGTATTTGAAATATCTGAACTTCATTCTAAATAGAGTTTCATATGCTAGGTGTGAACAAGAATACTCCTATCTGATTGTTGAGTCAAAGTCCATCACACTAGGTACAATGCCATCCTAGTTCTTTGTACCTTGATGCATCATACTTATGTGTGTTATCAAACATAAGGTAAGTAAGATATTTACATCCCCAATCTCTAATAAGTGAAACATCATGAATATCTCACCATTATTTCTAATAAAGTCTTGGTAGATCATGGACTTGTTGGATTCTCTTTTCATCATCTCATTCCTTCTTATCTCCGTGCTAACATGGTATAATGATATAGTCAACCAAACATTACCAATGCATCCATCTTACATCCACAAATTGTTAGCTTGTTTCATATCATTCATATCATCTCACATACATTGCATTCTCATAATTGCATAATATAGATCTATTAGTCTAAGCATATCATAAACCATACATTTACATAAAACACCCATTGGATAATCATATAGGCATCATCACATCATCCATACATACATATTGCATCATCAGATTACACATAGAAAAGATATTGAAAAAGAAAAAGAGCATATCATAACATATCACATCATCCATTCTGCATTATCATTTAGGGAATAATATAGATTGGTTATTCTATGCATCTTAGGATCATTTGCATACCATAAACATTTGCATCCATACAAGTGCATAGAAAATATACAAAGAAAATCATCCATAATATTTACATCCATAAACATCTACATAATCATCCATCACATCCGTATAGAATCGCACTGCATATATATAGAACATCAAATGCATCCATAAATGAGGCATAAATAAAGTGAACACATCGCATCATAAATCAATCGTACCCATCTCATATATATATATAAAATCATCACTTTCATGGTACAAAATCTAACTCAAGTGTATGTATATCAATCAGGGTATAATACCCATAGGGCTATCAATAATGGATCTTGTGAGTCTATCTAAAAAACAATCAAGCGTCAATCAAAATTGTATGCAATTGCTAGCCTTGATGGATGCTCCCCTCACTTAGATGCCTCTCTGGCTGATCATCTACCTACCAAAACCCTATCTACTAGGAGTAATTTGGCTATCAAAGAGTCACAGACACAACCTAACGATAATGAAATATGTGATACTCTGCCTCTCAGAGAGATTCATAGTACATTCGTGTTGGTACAGTCCAACCCTAGGATGAGGCAGCCATGCTCTCTAGCTATTTCCTACGACTGGCCTCTTGAGATAAATTTAGCTCTATAGCCTATATCTGCTAATGCTCTTGGTCCCTCTCGACAGTAAGGTTTTGGAATTGCTACCTAGTTTGATCCCTCTCCACCATAACTGCCTGTAGCTATGCATGTAGTCCCTATACCTATCCCTACAATTTTTGTATTTGGCCACCTCATGGATCCTCGAGCTATTATGGCTATTGTGTCTACTGTCGCTACTATGGTTATCATTGTTGTTGATTTGATTGTTGATCTAGTTGTTGTGGAGGTTGCCCATCGTGGGGTAGTGCTCTAGGAATCTATCCTGCCTATGCTCTCTAATCACTCCTCCCATGAGGTCTCCCCCGTGGAAGTTCCACTCTTGGATCTTAGCCAAAGTAGAGGTGTAAACTAATCATCATATGCATGTTTCATGCCTGGATCCACTAGACCCTGAGCATAGGCCCATGGCCTAGCAACCAACAAAAGAAATCAGCTACATTAGATGTTGGAATCATCCATCCCCATGAAGTCTCTCAGGATGATCTAGCAAAGATGGTTGTGTACTGATCATCTGGTTGATCCTATTCCTCCCCAAACTAGCGGGCCACCCAGTGTGAAAGATAACACTCTATAATAGTATGCTATTGCCCTTGCATCAGGTAGGTCTATCGAGCATAAAATAGTTGCTATACATCATCATACCTTGTGAGCATCTATAACTAGGGATTCCAATGGAACACTGTCAACTCATCTAGGACGTGACACTAGTAGCATAGACCAAGTTGTCTAGTGTGTCTGAAAGAAATCCTACTATCGTATCTCCAAATTGATGGATCATTAGGCTCTATATCAATCAAAGTGATGATCAGTCAAAGCATGACAATGTGCTCTTAGGCCCAAATGTGCAATAGTGTCACTCTAGTGTCGATCTCCCAACCATTGCAGTATGCAAAATCATGTAAATCATGGTACAGTGAGGCTAGCATCACTAGCCCCTAGGAAAAAATGTTCCTTTGTCTCAACATCCTATCCCATGCCAGGCCCCATCTCGGACTAAGAATCTGCCTCATTGATTTAGAGCCACTAACCCTCATATAATGGCAACAATGATCAACTTGAAAAGTAGCACCTAACCTCTATAGAACTCCAAGTCAATCTGGCCCTTAGTTAGTATAATGTCCTCTAGCTCCATGACATCATGACACCCTTCAATGCCAACATCTATATCATAGATCACATGATCGCAGTGTATGGGAAACCACAGGATCCACCATATATCCTCCAATGTCTCGGTCACCTCACCAATCAAAAGGTGAAAAGACGAGGTCTCACTATGCTATCATTTGCACAATGCAATCATCATCGCTAAGTGGGTCTAGAAAATGCGCATATAGGCTACGTACTAGAGATAGATCTCCCCCAAGTGCTCATGTTTTAACTTAGATAAATCACCCAATTTTCATAGGACTAAGGGTCGATGCTCGCACAAGAACATTGGCTAGATCACCTCCTACGCCCATGAAGCCATGATGTCAAAATTCACAAAAAATAGATCTAACCTATTTGGAGTTTTCGACCCTGGAACAATGAATGCATTGTAGATTGCAAAAGTGTCACCATTTTTAAAACTCAAAACAACAATGTTGGACTCTTTGAAAATACTAAATTGACCTTGGTGTTTCCATTTGCATAGGAGTCTCCCTTTGACCAAAAAACCCTAACACTAAATCAACCCTAGCGATGCTTTTGACAAAAGTGTCGCTATTTGAGAATTTAAACCCTAAACCCAAATCATGAACTACATCACCATTTGCACTAGCGACATTGTTTGAGCTTTCAGCATAACCAATTTGTAGTTGGCATGTCACTATATAGTGACATTGGAGACTTTGACTCTTTTAAGTGTAATAAATTCACTAAAAAATCAAATTTCAAAGTTGGGTTTGGGTCACACATCGGTGGTCCTGCACCTGGAGGTCTCTGGAACACACAGAATCACTCAAAAATGTGTCAAGGAAGCACTCATTGTGCCATTTTGTAGAAGGGTCAGAGCTCAAAAGACTAGAATTTTCAAGGTGTGAATGCACAAATGAATGGAAAGTGACACCTCCAAGCCTATTTAAGCATGGAAAATAGGGTTTTTTACCCCAATTTACTTGTCAAACTAGGGTTTCGCACCCTTGACACTATTTTCCCCAATTGAGGCTCAATTCACATCTTTTTTTTTGTGTTCTGGCATATTTTTAGCATCTTGGAGCATTGTTGAAACCTTCGGGAATCTTGTCGTCTTTTTTTCAAGACATCACCGAAAAATCCAAATTTTTGTCTGATCTCTCGAGGGGTTAGTATACTAGTGTAATTCTTCTCACTAGGGTAGTCGTGGGGCATCTAAAAAAATTGGAAAATTTTCAAACTTTGATCTTAGCAAGGTTATTCTTTGAACCAACGTAGCAAGTACATTGCCTCAAAGAGAGGTAAAATGTAGACACTCAAAATATCTTGATCAACATCATGCACTTGATTCTAATTCACTAACACTGATTCTTCCTTAATCACTTCCACACTAACCATTTAATTGAATAATCTTTATTTAATTAAATTCATCAAAATTTCCTCCTTAATCAGATAATACACTTTATCAAATTATTTCATGAAATCCTAATGTTCTTCCTTTAATTAAAAAAATCATTTTTATTTAATTAAAATGTGAATATTCCAACATCCTCTCATTTGATTTAAATAAACCCAAACATCTAAATTAAATGTCACAAATCAAACTAATTTCACCTAAGTTAATTAATCCTAAATTAATTAACTCCTAACACTAATCATCCATTCCTCTAGCTTTAACTCCACCCTAGGGTAAGCAAACCTTGTTCAAGTTGCACATGTAAATCAATTTATTTGATTTAATAATTACCCTATTTTCATTCAAAAATGGCATATTATTTGAATATTCCACCCACTTGTCTTTTCCCTCCCAAAGGACTTTTGTCTTCCACCTTGGCATTAAAGGCTCTTACATGTCCTCTTTTTTGAGCCACATTTGCATTAAGGGCTCTTACACCTCTCCTTGCACAAGGCACCACTTGGAATTCATTCCTCTTACACATTCCATCTACCCAAATGTGCTCACACATGTGTGAGCACCTCTCCTCTAAGACTCATTAGCATGTTGACAAGTGGTACAATGCCATTGGTTCAATTTTTAATCCCACATTCTCCTCATTCTTCACACTTCAACTCTTCTTCATTATAAATATAGGCCTTCTCTATTCATTTAGGATCCATAATTTCATGCACAATCATCCACAATTTCATGGAAGGTTATTATCCAAAATATTAGCCAAGTTAGCGTATAATTTCTCCATCATAGCTAGGTTATTGGCATTTTACATCAAGAAGCACACATTTCATCCAAGAGCTTATCAAGGGATTGGGAAAGGGCTTCTTTCCACATCAAATAAGCACCAATCCCCCTATGGGATGTTTTTTTGAGCATTTATAATAGAATCTAATTAGTAGTTTATTTGATATTTTACTTTGTTTTCATGTTCTTGTGTTTGAATGAATTTTATAGGGAATTCTTAATTTGTACTTGCTTATTGACTAATGATCACTTGTTTGTTCATGTTTGAGTAGGTCTAGGAATAACATTCACAATTCCCCTACCTATCCTATTTTGGAAGACATTAGGGAACAAAGGAATGAAATCATAAATGATCATGAAAATCATACTTGTCCTTCTCCTAGTATCTCTCCTAGTTGTGAAGAAGACATGTTGATTGATTAAAGTCATGCGAATCTTAGTTGTCCCTCTTCACCTAAGGAAACCCTTATTGAGCTAGAGAATTCAACCATTAATAACTCCCTTACTTGCAATCAAGTCATTTTAGAAGAACCAACCTTTGAATGTCATGAACATCTAGCTTGTAGTTCTCCTAAAAACTCTCCTCCAAGGGAGGATATCATGGTGGAAGAAAATGACAACAATAGTGATGTGACTTCCTTAGATGATGGTAAAGAGATGAAACTAGACTACCCTTTATTAGAAATACATCAAAAAGAAACCATTGAGGTTATGAATGCACAAGTTTTTGTTAGATTCCCCTGAATTATTGGACCTCCTAAATACCCAGTGGGACATCCTAAGAATCCTCTAATTATGTATCCACCCTCACAAAAACCACAAGTTCAAAATAAACCTATCCTTATCCTCAAACCACCTAAGAATAATGTTTCACAACTGATTTATAACACTGTTTCTCATACATATAACACTAGAAATAATTCACAAACAAGGAAAACACCTTCAACATCCCTCCCATTGCCTAATCCTATTTTTCCTAGTGCTAAGATTTTTGTATGGGAGTTATTGGAAGTATCACCTAGTTATCATGGCATATTCTAAGAGGCCTTGTAACATGTTATGGTTACTTCTAATAATGGTTGAAATGATGTAGCAACACTAATCCAACAAATGAATGAAATGAACTTGGACATAGTCTTTCACCAAAGTGAGCTACCTCCCTTGGAAATTTAGAAGAAATATGAATCTTGCAACATAATAGTCCACATTGGTCAAACTACAATAAAAAAAACTCTTGTTGACAATGGTTTGACCTTGAATGTGTGTAGTGTAAGCCTTTTGAAAATAATTAGAATGAGTTAAAATGATATTAAACCCGATTCTTTATCTATTTGAGGATTTAACAACACTAGAAAACAACTGCTCAAAGTCAACATATTACCTATTAGAGTTTGGGAATTAACATTACAAACTCTAGTTCACATTATGCTTGATGATCTTTCTTACAATCTCCTTTTAGGGAGACTGTGGATTCATGAAATGAATGGTGTGTCTTCCACTCTACATCATGTCATGAAGTATGTCTATAACAAAAAAGTCTACACCTGAAAAATTTGATCTCGAACCCAAAACTTTCTTGATGGCTAAAAGAGAAGGATGGAATCCTTTGGAAGCATTGGAATCCTATACACCACAAGAAGTCACAAAAGAATAAAAAGTACACGAGAAGCAAAATAAAGAAGTCACTAAATTGTTAGAAGATTATTGGGGTTCCTTAGATTTCACACCAACATTCATGGGTGAATACAAGATCATAAACAAAGATTTTGAAAAGGGAAAAGAAAAAGTGGTAATGTCAACAAAAAATTCAAAAGTATCCACCTCAACTACTTTAGAATATCAAGTGAATTACACAACACATTTTGATGAAGTTTATTATGAGCAACCACCAAATCTGAAAGAAATGAAAAAGCTTTACGGAAGAGGTTACAAAGTTATGAAGCAACTTGGTTATTGTGGAAAAGGATGTGGTGCTAGAGAACAAGGCATCAGTGTCCCTATAGAGCCTAACATGCAAGAAACAACTTATGGTATTGGTTATTGTCCTTTGATAGAAATAAAAGCACCAAACAAGCCTTCAATTAATATCAACACTCTTACAAAAGATTCCTCTAAGCCAACTTTAACAATATTGCATCCTGAACTAATAGACATCAATTCTCTTGATTATTATCCTCTAAAAGATGAAAAAAATAGAGAAATCCTCACTTAATATCAATTTCATCACAAAAAACACTAATTATTCAAATTTGATATATTTTACACCCTCTTTTAAAGGAGAGTACAAAATCTCACAATCTAAAGACTCTTGTGTAAGTATGAAACCTAATACTAAGCAAGAGATATCTTTGTTACAAAATAAAGGAACATCTACTATTGATCAAGAAGGTATCTTGTTAAGACTCCTCCAAGAACATTTGATATCCGTCCCTCCAAGAACACAAAATAATTTTTTCTACAAGAAAAATTCATTCTATGCATATCATAGAGTTCATGGTCATTCTATTGATGAATGCAAGGCTTTGAATATTAAAATCCAACATCTTAAGGACTTTGGTGCTCCTCCTTATATAGGGGCACCTAATTCCTCTAATTGATACTGATTTTCACTCTATCATGCATCTCATCGATCATTTTGCTCATCCTTGTTTTGCACTAAGTGGGGGAAAGGGTTTAGGTAGCCTTGTCGTCATATGTCATTGGTTGTCTCTTTTAGTTGTTGACCATCTTTCATGTACATATAAAAACAATTTTGGAATGTGATAGACATACTTTAAGTTGGCTTGCATGTGACATACTAAGTTATCTTTAGCATTGTATTTTTGGGGGGCAACCCCTTACTCGTATTGCATGACGTAGCCTATATTGGAAACATATGACTTGGCATAGGGTTTTCTAAGGAAAGCTCTCATGTCTTCTTCTACTTTAAAGAAATTTCTCACAACAATGGTGTTAGCAACCACTTTAAATTGGGGGCATACATCGAGACACTCATATTTCACTATGTGATTTTCTTTATTCTTGTGATGCGTCCTTTTCTTGATGGTGTCATTGGGCTTGATTTCCTCTGAGACCATGACATTTCTTTGACTTGTCCTCTCTTGAAGAAATTAAGCATGATGTTCCCTTAGATGAGACCTTACATGAACAAAGAAAAATCCCCTTTAACAAAATTCTACATGACAAAAATATTTAGAAAAGCATTACATTGTCGTTCCTTATCAAAGTTGTTAGGAGGATAAATCTAGTATGGTATGAGAGGCTAATATGATTCTCTCATTTTCCACCACATTGGGACAACTCCCCTAGTGGATATACTGAGGTTTCACTACCCCAAAGTGAGCATACACATATTTTGGGAAAACTCACTTAGTGGACATATTGAGGTTCCATTACCCTAGAGTGAGCAGTGTATGTTATGGACAAACAATCACCACCTCACATGGCATTGAATCAGTTATGCTTGATCCTTTGTTTTTGTTTATTTTTCTTGGACTTTGATAGGGTATGATCATGTATCTTTCTTATTGTTTCATACTTAAGTGTCTTGGCTATCTACTGTAGTGCAATTTTGACAAGGGGTAATCCTCTCACTAAAGTGGGGGCAAAATGTAGTAACAGAAAAAGTAAGCCTTTTCCCTTGGTTTGGATAATTAACATTAAAATTGGACTAATGGTGTCTTAGAGTTGTGTTGTAATGTGTTGTATGCATTCACATCATTCTAGGACCTTTATTTTATTAAAACATGCCTTAATTGGTCCTTTGCAAAGGTGTTGTGAAGTGTTGTAACACACTTTCATGCTTTTCTAGGACTTATTTACTTAATTAAGCCTAACGGGTCCCTTTTAAATAAAATATATTTAACTTGTACCTTATTTAGGTGTTGTAAAGTGTTGTAACACACTTTCAAATTTATCTAGGGTCCCCTTAATTAATGGTAGTTGGTTGAGTTTAATTGTCCCCTTTAATTCAAATTCAAGCCCCCTTTTCAAGGACCTATCCCGAAACCCAATAATGATATTATATGACATTTAATTTGGAAAATTTGTTTTCCTAAAAAAATTTTCTAGGAACCATTCACCTTTAATGGAAAATGAGTCCTCTCCACATAGGACACCCCTTTCTTTACATTTTTGAGGTGGGTTTTTGATGTTATTTCACCTCCCTGAAGCTCGGTCTTGGAAATTGTGCTATGACCCATTCACATTTAGTGGTGAATGGGTCCTCCCTTAATAGGACCCTTATTTTTTAATGTAATTGTGGTGGAATCCTTATGATTTAAGTCCCAGATATAAGGTCAGTTTGAATTCTTTGAATTTTAGGGTTAATCTCTCAATTTCGTATAAATAAGGGGCTAATTCACATTGTTTCACCTAGCAACTTTGAGAGAGCATCCTTATAGAAAGTTGGAGTCTACAAGAGAATTTCAAAATCATTCACAAGGTATTTCAAGGAAGATTAGAAGATTCTATTGTAGCAATTTAAGATCATTTAATCATGTCCAGGGTTTCATACATTCATGCATGTCGTTGAGCTAAGATTGTTGATGTAGCATTGAAGATCCTTCTTGCAAGCATTGTTTCACATCAATTTGAGATCAATATCTACATTCTCCATGACCACTTCATGTTAGTTTGTAGATTTTTACTCCAAGACAACATCCAAGGTATGATTAATTACATATTCCATGTTTCATTCTTCAATTGGTTGAATTACCTAAAAGGGGTTTGACTAAGGCAAACCCCTATCCCATAACAATCAATTTTTTTCTCCTCATGCATGTGTGATTACAGGTTTTAGGTTGAAGAGAAAGATTTGGAGAAAAATTGCAAAAGTTGTCAAGTTATAAGATTGTAATTTATAGTGCAAGGAAAAATAAAGGAGGATACAAGATTTATTTCAGACTTTCAATACTTGATAACAAGGGATCTGGAAGTGTAGACATCAAGGAATAGAACCCAGAAGTCAGTTTTTTGAAATCCTAGAAGGACCCATTTGCCACTAAAGGTGAATGAGTCCTTAGTAGGGCTAAAGTAGTGAAAAGATGGAATCTAGTGTTGGATGTTGTGGCTATGTTGCTGATATGTGGTTGGCATTGATGTCAACACTATTAGCATTGATCATATTGGAAGTTGGATATGTCAAGGATATTGAGAAAATTGTTTAAGAAAGTATTGCAGGTTGCCAGTATATCTATGGAAGTCATGAAGGATAATTTTTCAGTATAGTGATCATTAGGTGTTGTGATCAAAAGGGTTTCATGATGAGTGTATCTAGTCTATCCACCAAAAATTTTAGAGGTTCGCGTGAAGATTTGATTGTGTTATGAGCATAAGTGTTCTAATAGTTTTCAATAAGTGTTCTTGATTGAAGTTGAATTAATTTCAGTAAGCTCAGTTGGTGTGGAAGTTTCTCTGATGGTTGATGATGCTTCTAGATTGTGCTCTATCTTTGTGGAATGTCCACATTGATCGAAGTGTTCATTTTTTGATGATTTTTCATGTGCTTGTTTGGTTTTCTTGTTCCTAGATGACATGGTCAATGTAATGTGTTGTGAATCCTTGAATATCACAATTCGTATGGTTAGAATGATCGAAGATGTTGATTTGCAACATAACTCAATATTGGCTGACTAAGTTTGATTCACATTGCAAATTGATTTGTAAATCTGGCTGACATCATGTAAATATTTTTATTTTATTTTCTGGCTAACAAAGTTGTAAATGTAAATATGTATTGCGGATATATAAAGAAGTTTTTTTGAGCGAAAAGAAGAAGATGCATGTGTGAGAAAGTGTGTGAATGAAAGTGTGTGAATATTGATCATATCATTCAATTGCACAATAGAGTGTGGAAGAGTTTGTGCGAAGTGTGAAGAAGTTTTTTGTGCTATAACTGGTACTGTAAGTGGGCTTTGTGGAGAAGCTATTCTTTCAGTTCATCACCCTATGGATCAAATTTGTTTGTATGTAAGGCAGTGAGCCTTCCTTTGTAATTGAGGAGTGAGCTCTAAGTAGTGAGCTTCAATGCAAGTGCATTCCCCATATTTTTCTTATTATACTTTTAATAGGGTATAATATTGTGGACTAACATACACCATGGTTTTTCCCCCAAGGGGGTTTTCCATGCAAAAATATTGGTGTTCTCTATGTATCTGATGTGCTATATGTTTATTGTTACTTGCTAATTCATCAGATCTATGAATAAGTTAAGGTTGAAAAGGTTGATAAATCTATGACAACTAATTCACCCCCCCTCTCAGTTCTCTGTCTTTATTTTTCCAACATTTGGAGTTATAAAATGAGATGAACAAAACCTAGAAGGCACTTTTCAAAAGCCCTAATAGAGACCCATTCACCACTAAAGGAGAATGAGTCCTTAGTAGACCCTAAAACAACACTTTTCCAACAAGGTACACATCATTTCAAGATCTTAAAACTTCCCTTTTCATTGCTATAACAATTAGGGTTAGTTTCTGATTGTCATTTGCATGTTTTAGCCCTCATAATTGAGTGTTTTAATAAGAAAAAGATTTAGTGGTTTATCGTCTTGTTCATTCATGGTGGTAAACCCTACTTTTCCTATTAAACATTGTTATTATTTAATCATAAGCATATAATTTTAGAATAATAAATATAATTAAAGATCAAGAAGAAGATAAGGCTCTACAACTTGGTTCAACATTGGTTTTAGGGTCTTCTATTTAGTAGGGGGAGACTCCTCTCCACCCAGGATCTCCCTTAGTACCCAACATCAACTCCTATTGGTTAGGTTCTATAGGATTCTAAAAGTATAATAGAGGGGGAATACTTCCCCTCAACCCCCTAATATTAACAAAATGGTCTATTCTGGTGGGTGGAGAAAGGATGAAATCATTCAGTGAAGTCATTGCTTGAGAGGCAGTGCCTATCATGGCAAGAGCAAGATTTGAAGTGGGATCTAGTGGTGGTTGTGTGGGCTTTGACCACATTGGTGGAGAGAGAGGTAATGACTCCTCTACCCTATCTTTAAGGCTCCCTATTTTGTCCAATGAGGCAATGAAATATGTGATTTATTTTGAAAGAGAAAAGCTTAAGAATGTTTCCTTCTTTTTTCGCTACTGTGGATGTTAATAACACCCCATCAAGAAATTTTTTAGATAGTTTTTTTGTAAACAACTAGAAAAAAATGGGGATTGTCATTTAATTCTATCATATGATACATAAAGGTTTGTTTCTAGTTTTCCTCAGTAACCAAAAAATCATAAAGATCCCATTTTGGAAAGTAGGTAGAAGTATTTTCAAAGTAGTCCCTTGGACTCTTGGGGAAAACATGGATGAGGTTTTGGCATTATCTATCCTGTAGTGGCTATTGATAAAGGATATTCCTCATGAAATTTGGGTGCTAATCCTACAACTACTCATGTCATTGGGTACGATGATGAGAGTGGATAACCCTAAGGTTTCCCTCCTAGATATAAGTGCAAGGGTTTTTATCACTCTCACACCTAGCTAGGAGTTACATGAGATTGTAGACATTCATCTCGACTATGCACTCTATTCCTTCCAAATTGAGGTACTCTATTTGTACATGCAAGAAGGGCATGCGAGAAGGGATTGACCCATTATTCTGAAAGGTAAAACTAAAGGAAACCCTAAATCTAAAAAATAAAACAATGACATTAGCTTGGAAATTTTAGAAGATGCTAAGGCAAGTGGCAACCCTAGCTCCCCCTCCCAGTCCCCCTCCAACCTTTACAGTGAACATTTTTATTGCAATGGTGTAGAATTACCTAACTACCCTCCCCCAAAGAAAGTGGTCAGCCTCTCAAGTGTAGCCACTACTCCTCCAAAATTGGTGGCTCTAGATAACCCCTTCAACCCCCTGCAAGGTGTGGGTGAAGGAAGTGTGCAAAATTCTATAGAAAGCATTGAATCCCCCATGGATGGCCTTAGTGCCCATTGGAAAAATATGCCTCAAATTGCTAGCTTGAACCTCTCTTAATGAATTGGAAATTTTCCCTTTGATTAACCTTCATTTTTGGACTATCAATGAAATCCAAAACTTTGGAACCAATCTCATGGGGTTCTTGAGTTTCATAACCTCCCGACATAGCGATCTCCTTGTTGTCGCAGTGTTCCAAGTTTTTGTAAGCATTTTTGTGGAGTTTAGATTTTCATAACCTCCTGACTTGGCAATCTCTTTTTTTTTTTTGGATGTTGTAGGTTTCTAGAACCTCGTAACCTCTAACATGAGATTCAGTGGTTTGGTTTTTTAGTGACTTGGTGATAGAGCGATATGCAATGGAAGGCATATGGTGGGACCTAATGGGACAGATGGTGACAAGTATAAGAAAATGGTGATTATTGATTGGATGATCATGCAATTCACATCCTTGTTGTGAACTATGTTGTAGTCATTAGTGTGAACACACGTAGCTCACCTGGTAACCAAAATTTGAGGGAAAAATAATTTAACAACTACTCAAGTGAAAAAATTAAATGAAGATTTGATCTTCATGACAACTACATAGTTTGTAGAGATGGTTGAGATCAAATCAAATCAGATGGATAGTAGGATGCATTGAATGCATATTCAAATCCTCTATATCCTAATTAAATGGCATGGGGCTCGATGAAGAGGGTGGTTGAGTGGTTCTACATTGTATGCTTTATGAGCATTGTAAAAGTGTTAGAGAGGAGAACTATAATCGGTATGTGAGGTCAATCAAGGGATTGTATTGCTGTTGTGAGTTAACATTTGAGAGTGAAGTATGTAACTCTGTATGTAACCTATTTACTATAATAAAAAGTGGCTTTACTTGGTGTGTGTGGGTTTTTCTCCCGTAAGGGTTTTCCCACATAAATCTAGTGTTATCTCTATATGTGACAATTTTTATATTCTTTTGTTCTATGAATTTGCATCTCAATGAATGTAACTTGTTAAATGAATATTTTTCTACACTTCTTTCCTTAGAATTTAGCATTAGGAAGGTGTTTCCATATCAGGATTTCATTACAAATGGTATTAGAGCTTAGTCAGTTGTGTTATCCTTGTGAGTAAGGCTAGTTTTTGGTGCTAATTCACTTGAGTGGGAGTCTTGTAGTGAAAAAAATTGATTGTCTTGTTTACAATTTGAGATGGCACACACATCAGGTAGAGTATAAATTGAAAGTTCAACAACAACAATTTTGAGTTGTAAAAACTCAAAATGGATGATTTGTTGGTGGATAGAGACCTCTAGATTGTTGTGTCTAGAACTATGCCATAAGGTATGAAGCAAGAAGATTGGGACCTCATGGATAGAAAAGATAGAGGGTTGATAAGACTTTGTCTGGCTGATTCTATACTCCTAAATGTCCATGAGGAGAAGAATGCATCTTTGTTATGGAAGAAACTTGGTGAAATTTATCAGGGGAAGTCTCTAGTGAATAAGTTATACTCTTTGAATATGGAAGAAGGTACATCTATAGTAGATCATCTAAATTCATTTAATATGATTGTTGCTCAATTAACCTCTGTGGGTGTAAAGAAAGAGGAGGATGATAGTTGTATGATTATTTTATGCTCCTTACCTGACACATGGGATCATCTCATAATATTTATTGGAAGTACAACAATCACCTTTAAGATTGAAGACATGGTTGCTTTGCTACTGTTAGAAGTAATGCAGAGGAAGTCTTATGAGATGACCAAGGAGACCCTTGCTATTTTGGGTAGATCAAAGGAGAGAGGCAAGAAGAAAGATAAGAATTCTAAATCCAAATTTAAAGGGAGATTAAAGTCTCTTGGCAAGAAGTCCAAGGTGAAATTCTAGAATTGTGGGTAGACTGGTCATATCTGGAAGGATTGTAAAGAGGAGAAAAAAAAGAACAACTCTTCAACCAATGACTCTTCTTAGAGTGATGGAGATGCCTTCATTGCAGCCTTGTAAACTCAAGCATCAGATGATGTCTAGCTGATTGACTCAGGAGCATCCTTTCACATGACATCTCACATAGATTGGTTCACTAAGTATGAAAAGTATGTTGGTGGAAAGGTGTACCTAGAAACTGATTCATCCCTTGAAATTATTGGTTGTGGAAGAGTTAGAATCCAAATCCCTAATGGAAGAATCAAATGAATTGATGGCGTACTGCACATACCCTAGGTTTGGCTCATAACTTGCTTTTTGTTAGTAAGTTGAATGATGTTCTAGTGTGCAAGTTTCCTTTTTGATTAGAGACTATAAAATGACTAGAGGCTCAATGGTGCAAGCTGAGGGTGCACACATTCGCACTTTATACAAGCTAGATGCATGTCCTATTCAATGTAATATTATCTTTGTAAAATCAAGAAAGCTACTCATGTAGGGAAGGAGAATGAAGTTCATTTGGGTTCAAATTCTTTGGAGGTGAAACTTTTAGTAGAGAAAACCATGCTATGGTATCATAGACTTGGCCACATAGAAGAAAAGGGCTTAAAAACCTTGAAAAATGAAAATCTAGTAGAAGGGCTTGTTGATTGTAACCTTGAGTTCGATTTTTGTGTACATTGCATTAATGGAAAGCAATAACATGCTTCATTTTACTCTAGTCCTCATAAGTCTTCTAGTATACTGGATTATGTTCACTCTAATGTATTTGGTCAAATGGATGGTCCTTCATTATTGAAGTCTAAATATTATGTTTCTTTTATTGATTATTATTTGAGAAGGGCATTTGTGTACTTTATTAAAAGTAAATAATAAGTGTTCAGTCGGTTTAAAGAGTTTAAAAAATTGGTAGAAAATCAAACTAGAAAGAAAATTAAATGCTTGAGGATGAACAATGGGAGTGTGTGAACCAATATTCTATACCTACAAGAACACAACAAAAAAACATATTAATAAGATCAAATGCAAGTTAGAATATAGATTCCCCATAAAATCCATTCAAAGAATTCAAAATAGGAAGTGAAAGAAAGAAATGTAATAAAAAGCAATAAAAGAGCGTAATCATATTTAAATAATGCAAACTTTTGGTCCTATGGGGGAGTTGGTGCCAATTTGATGTGGAAATTGGCCCTTTCCCAAATCCTAAGCAAGCTTGATGAAAAATTGATGATGGTGATCCACTTGGTGATTGCTTCAAATTCCTTCCATGGAGAAAACCTGCAGTAACCTAGCTACAATTGATGGATTTTGATGCAAATGCTAAAGCTCTAAGATAAAATTGAAGTATAGTGACTTTGCTCAAATTGTGGATGATAAAATGAGGAATAAGACCTCTTATTTATATAATATCAATTTGGAAGAATTCCCAAAAGAGAGCAATGCGGGACTAAGAATCAACCAATGGCAAGATGCCACTTGTCTACATGTGAATGGATGAAGGATGTGCAAGTTTTGAAGAATGTGTCAATAAATGCAATTAGGTGATATTTGAAATTGTTGAAATGACATGTAAAAGGGAAAGAAAATGCATTGAATACCACTTGGATCAAGGCAAAAGGACTTATTAAGTGGAGTAAATTCCTTGTTGGAAGGAAAAAGTCCACTTGGATTTTGAATTCAAATTTGAGGAATATTCCTTTATTATGCCTTTTGAGAGAAAATAGAGATTTAATAAATGAATTAAATCTATTTTCATGTGCAAGTTGCAAAAGCTAGAGGATGGGACATGAGAAGAGATTAAATTAGTCAAGGTTAATTAATTTAATGAGAGATTAGTTGAATTGACAAATTTGACTTAAATTTATGGATTGCTTTGAATCAAATATGAGAAGAATATGATTTCAAGATTAATTAAATAAAGATTTTTAATTTATTTAACTAAGGAGATGAAATCAGATTAAACTAAAAAAGGTTTTAATTTATTTAATTTAATAGATAGAGTTTAGGGATTTAATCAAATAAAACAAATTATTTAATTAAATAGGAACAATTAGATGAGATTGATTGATTTAATTAATAGTAGAGAATGACATAATTAGATAAGATGATTCATTTAATTAAGAGACGAAAATTGATGAATTTAATCAAGTAAAGATATTTGATTAAATGGTTACACCAAGGGATGATTTAGGATGAAATGGTGTTAGTAGTCGGGATCAGATGTGCAATGCCAATCAGTACATTTTACGTGTCTACATTTTTTCCCTCTTTGAAGCAATGCAATCACTATATTGATTCAAAGGATAAAAGGTCTTGATCAAAAGCCAAAATTTTTGATATAAAAAATTTTCCCCACTACTACCTAGGTGAAGGAAATATGCGAATATATTGCCCCCTTAAGAGATTAGATGAAAATTCTGATTTTTGGGTGATCTTGCGAAAAGAGAGAAGGTGTTTGACAGGTCCAAAAAAACCGAAGAAGGCCAAAAAATGAGGTATAGTGCAAGACGGCCCTTGGACAAACAAAAATGGGATCGATGAACCAAAACCCTAGAAGGACGGCTAAACAGGGTAAACAAACCCTAATTTTTAGGCCTAAATAGGCCTTGGTGGGCCACCTCTAATTCAATTTCATACTTAGCCTTCGATGATTTTGAGATTTTGACCTCTGACACCCTGATGAGATGGTGCAATGATAGCTCTTGATGCATATCTTTGATTGAGTACAGTTGTACCAGCGACCTTTGGGCACTGGGGCATTGGTACATGAACCTGACTTGAGCTTTGTTTTTCATTTTATGCATTCATTTATTGCATTTAGAACCAGGTCTCTTGTAGTGGTGCTATATAGAACCACTCAAATTTCAAACTAGACCGCTCAATCCTTTAAACTAGCCCACCATTGCAATATGGACTGCCGCGGTGGAGTTTGGGAACAAACTTCAAACTCTGACACATTTGTGAAATGTAGCATTGGATTTCAAACTCTGGTACCACGACAGACTTTAGAATTAGGGTTTCAAGCCTACCTGCACTACTTTGGAAAAGTGCACCGCGGTTGTGTAGTTTGGGACTTTGAAGGTTCTAGCATCACAATTTCCAAACTTCAAACTATAATGCCCTCACAAATTGCGATGCTGGGGTGATTTCTAAGCACTGAGATTAGCTCAGGATAATTTATTTCCTTGATGATTTTAACATGATGATATTTATTGATGAAGGAGGTGGTGAGGGAGCTTTATTATTGTGAGCATAGATCATGGGAGATATTTAGTTACTTATGGGATCTGACCGGTAGGGAGCAAAAGCAGCTACAAGACATGGGGCTATGGTATATCACCTATGCAACACCTGTGTGAGCCTATCTCAGGATGATGTCGACACTTATTGAGAGATGCCACAATGAGACCTCATCCTTCTTTCTTCCTACTAGTGAGGCCACTATCACCTTGGAGGACATGTGGCATATCCTTAGATTGCTAATAAATGGATGGTGAGTGATATATTATATGGATGCTATACGAGATGCTTGTCATATAGTCATGGCTACAAAGGCCATTATATATTGCAAGGGCCAGATAGAGCTAGAGCATCATAAGGCCCTAACCTCAGACTTCCATTTGGTGATTGTAGTGATTATTTCAGGTCTTGTCACCCTAGATCTACGAGGTCGGTACTTCAATCCTAGCTAGGGGCTTTGTTGGGAGCAGATTATTCGTGACAGGCCAATCCATTTTTCATGGGGTCCTATTCTTCTAGCCTCCCTCTATAGGGATTTACATGAGTACTTATAATTGGATGGCAGAGCTCTTGGAGCAGGTGTCACACTCCTTCATGTGTGGGTATGGGAGCATATCTCCGTTCTTTGGCCGTGGGTTGTTTCAGTGCCAATGGGACCTGATGATCCAACAATGTGGTGTTATAGGGGTGGTTTTTCATTCACACATATAGGCGAGCATGAGATTCCTCATTGGAGGAGGGTACTTGATGACATGCAGGTGTTCACATGGCACCCATACCTTGGTCAGCTTGGATGGGCTGATGATGTACAACAACTATTTTTTGCCTACCAGGACCGCTTTATGCAAGGTGGGAGCACATGATGATTAAGAGGTATCTACAGGTGTGAGTCCAGCACCAGTTTGGAGAGGTTTAGGATAGGCCAAATAATGACTATGTGGCCTTTTTTTCTCATACTGTATCGTAGGGTTCCTGGGGGCGATACATTCCTGCCTCCGAGCAGTGGACAGTTTTAGGCAATTAGTGGCTCGACCATGGGCGTATGATTAGGGGGTTGCAAATCTAGGGGTTATATAGGGTTATAGAGATTGGTTTCGGCCACCCCTACAGTTGATAGTTCCAGGTGTACCCTCTACTCAATGGAGAGCCAGGGGGAGGGGGCAGGCCAAGAATGAGGAAGTGGCGGTCCTCCAGTAGGTCAACTGGCATAGGACTAGCCAGGACAGGATTAGCCAGTCAGGGATTAGGTTGATCAAGCTTATGCAGATGTCCATATGTAGGACCAGGACCATGGGCCAGATGATGGACCTAACGAGCACCAGGGTCAAGTTGCTACACTGCCACGAGATGGGGGTGATGACTACCCTCATGTGCAATGTCCACTAGTACAACCAGCAAGTTATCTAGATCAGAGGGATGGACTGATATTATAGCTGGAGGCACAAATCCAGGTTTTGACAATGAAGAGAGACTAGGCTAGGCCTAAGAGGAATTAGGCCATTTTATAGAGACAGGCTGTAGAGCTATAGGCAACCGTAGAGATGGGTCAGAGGTAGCAACTAGGGAGAATGGATACTTCATCCTCTCATAGAATAGTAGCACTCAGAGCCTATAGAGAGGCCGTACGATAGGCCGATTATTATAGGATGCATTATCATCAAGCCGTACCGAGAGCAGCCTGAGCCCCAAATTTTTCATAGCGGACCAGCCATAGACTAATAGAGGGTCATGGTGACAGAGGTGAGGGCAACAAGCAGGAGGGTTATATTTCCTTTTTGATCGAGATGGTTATTCCTTTGTGCCTTATGGGATCATTTTTGATAGCCTGTTAGGCCTTTTGTACTCATACACACATGTACAATGATCCTAATTATTATTTTGTACTATGATAGTCTTTTGATGATATATATGAGATGATGATGTTGATGTAATATGTTGTGTACCATGTTTATTTTTATGCATTTTTGGATGGTTCTATTTCTACATGTGATGCAATGATGTTATGGTACTATGATGTATGTGATGGATATACTAGATGTATGTGTTATTTGATGGTTATGCGACTAACAAATCTATATGATATGCATTATATATATGTTTGTGATGGTGTATTTCTCTTGCAGTACCTTTTTATGTATGCTTTTATGATGGTGTATGATGCACATGTGATGATTTATGCTATGAGGTGATTTCTTTTTTCCATACCCTTTTCTATTATGATGGTGGTGATGATGTGAATGTGATGGTCATGATATGCAACTAAAATATCTATATTATGCAATGATGGGTGATAGGATGTATGTAATTTTTCATGTATGATATGCACTTATGAGGATGTTATATAATAATGTGATGTAATGTTCTATATGAAATGATATGTTATGCAAAATGGTATGATGATGATGATGATTTATGATATGCAAAATGATATGTGAGTAATGACCTTATGATGTATATGTGATGGCATAATGAATGATTCAATGGGATGTTCTATATGATTATGGATGATGTGTATGCACATAATGTGATGGATTGTTTATAATGCTTACGTACTTGTTATGTTTCACTTGATTATGCACTGGATGCTAATAATAATATGGGATGATTTATGAAATTTTTATGCAAAATGAATGTAATGTGATGATTTATGAGATGCTTTGAATAAAAAATTTATATGATGATGGAGATGCAATGTATATGAGATGATCCATGTTTCCTATATGATATGATATGCAATATGCTGAAGATTTGTGGATGCAGGATAAATGATGATGATGATTAACTATCATAGTACCTTGTTAGCTTGAAGAGAAAGAAAGGATGAAAGAAAGAAGCTATTCCAACAAGACATGAGATGATGATGATAATGAATATCTATTGTGGATTTGGTATTTTCAAAGGGCCAATTATATTATTTTTTGATAACACACATAAATATGATGCATCAAGGTATTAAGAACCAAGATGGTGTGGTATCTTGCATGATGGACTTTGAATCAACAATTAGATAGGAGTATCCTTGTTCACACTTGAAATACAGAAACCTTACTAGGATGCACTTTAGGTATTTCACACATTTCAGACCAAAACATAGAAAGGAAAGCCTTCATATTTGGTCAACAAGATATCCCAAAACACCCTCCTAATAAAGCAAGTATTCACAAAGTTATCTTACAAGAACGTCCAACAAGCGCAATAGATAAAAAGATAATGATCGTTGCCCCATTCCTATCTCTCTAAATCCTTTGTTTGGGCATCATCAAGAGGTCCTTAGAATGGGTGAAATAAGATAAATCCAACAAGATAAAATCAAGTAAACAAACAAGCTAATGTTCTTCAATACCGCTAGTTGAGACTAAACTACAGTGATGACTGATGTTGTTGTCCATTGTAGGAAGGATGCATCCTAGGACATGAAAATATCAGATGATTCGATATGGGACTAATTGGATGATAAGCTTTTGGCACAAAGAGTTGACTAACTTGTTTACTGAGTGACTTAGGATTGAGACTTTAGATTTTAGGTTTTCATGTTTTGATTGCTATACTTGCTTCTGACAGTTTCACCAAAGGTTGAGGGTGATGATGATTTATTATGAGTGATTTTTATTTCGAGTGTAAGTGAGATGAGATAGATGGATGGATTTTTTGGGTTTTTTGAATGTTTTTGAAGATGTTTGGAGGCTATTTTTTGTATTTTTGAGATTTTCAAATGTTTTGATTTTCAAGTTTTTTAATTTTTAGGTATTTTCTGAGATTTTCTTCAATACCTAACCTAGAGACCTATCCTAGGGGCCTTGGGGGCTGATCAAAATATTAGCCTTTCCTACGTTATACAAATAGAGACCTCATAGTTCGACTGATGACTTGACCAATTTATAGATGAAGATATGAACATGATGAGATGTCAGTTTATTATGACGGACTCCTATAGGAATGACCTAGATGTCTCGGGGGATGATCAAAGATCAACCTTGCCTATGTTCAAGGCTCAGAGACCCGTAGTTCGACAAGACGACTCTATTTTTGATCTTTTTGACTTTTTGACCTATTTTTTGATTTTGATATGTTTTGAATGTTTTGAATTTTTTTCGCATGATTTTGACATTTTAGATATGGGTATGTGTGATGATATTAGTGCTCTTTTTTGGGATTTTGTTTAAGACCAAGCTAAGGCCGACTGATCAAATTGATGGATTGATGATGATAACATTGTTGAAGATACACAACAATCCAAGGATAGTGTTAAGAAACACAAGGATTGGGAAGGATATCCCAAGATGATGATAGGTTGAATGATGATAGCATTGTTGAGGATGCACAACAATACAAGGATAGTGTTAAGAAACACAAGGATTGGGAAGGATATCCCAAGATGATGATGGATTGATTGGATAACATTATTGAGGATACACAACAATGCCAGGATTTGATTGATAAATATTGATAATGATAACATTGTTGAGGATGCACAAAAAGACAAGGATTTGATTGATTAGGATTAATAATGATAACATTGTCGAGGATGCATGACAATGCAAGGATTGTTATTGATCAGGATTGAAGCTTGATTTGGAACAAAACTCTTTTGAATGATTTGATGTGACATTGAAGTGAAAATTAGATGTGACTGATATTGATTGTTTTGATTGATGTTTGATGAAAGATGGAGCTTGATAAGGAACATCTGCTCATCAAAATATGCCATTCGCTAGTGTTTTTAGATTTTCTGCTCACAAGTGTTTTGACCAATTTGATTTTGCATTTGCAAATGTTCGGATCACCACATAAGGTAGAGGATATATGTCAAGATTTATTCCTAAAGAAAGATGTAAATATCTACCCCCAATGACTAGAAATGTATGGAATGCCATGGGTGGATGCTTGGATAGGTGGGTGGATGGATGTGGATATGGATCATCTTGCGATAAGATAAGGTGTTCGAATAAAGAATGCTCATTTGGATAATGCTTCAAGGCTTAGATAACATTGGGTAGGATAGGATCAATGAAAATGACTCATGTTAAGATGTTTACCATAAGAAAGTGTAAAGTGTGCACCAAGGTTTTACCAAGATCAAGATAATTTGGACTATGGATGTAAATGGATGAAAATGGATTGGATAAATGGTTCATGGATGAATGGATTTATTATGGCTGAGATGGATGGAATGTTGTATTTATTATGGATGGGATGGAATGCTTTATTTTATTATGGATGGGATGAGATGCATTCACCTGAAGTGGCATACGTAGATGCTCAATTCTACACATGACACTTGTTTTCCAAGTTTTCATCATGGTCTTGCCAAAAGCACCACCATATTGGTTTTCACTAGAGGATGATTTATTTATTTTTACTGTTTTCATTATTTTTTTGGCTTTTTTGGATTTTCACATTTTTTGATTTTTTTGGTTTTTCTAAAAGATTTTAAGCTCATGTCAAACCACGTTGTGGTGTTGATGTAGACACTTTTTTCATATTGTGCCATCGATATCCTTCCTAAAGAAGTTGTTTTGCTAAGATACGTGTACTTGAATACAACTTTTGAGATTCTTGATCTACTTCATTGATACCAGAGTTGACTTTATCTTTATGCGCACATTGTGATAGAGTGCCTTCTAAATCCTTATGATGAAGGGTCATTGCCAACACATGGTTAATGTGAGAATTGGATATTATGCATGGAGGCATGGATGAAGTGTGTTTAGGAATAAGAGATGGATCGGTTGATAGTTTGGAACCTTTGACTCTCCAAACTTGGGAAGATGAGCAATGATGAGTGGATAAAGAAGTGTGCATGGAATTAGGACCAAATTCTTGATACAATTTGTACGTCACTTGAAAAGGTTTCTTTTTCTTTTGTGGATATCTTTGATGGATACTTTTTCTTTTTTATTTTTCCCTATAGTTTCTCTAACTAATGGTGTTTGATAGGGATAATCTTTCTTTGTATTTTTTGGTATCCATGTGTATTTGATTTGTCCATTATGCTTCTTAGCTTCTCTTGCTTTGATAATGTTCTTTGTGCTTTGCTTCAAATATTTCTTTCAACGTTGGTCCCAATTCATGGATGGGATGATGGGTGGATGAAGATTCGTGACGTGGATGGTTGCAGTATTGGTATCAATTTCATCATAAGGATTCTTTGTGCTCCCTATGTTGGCATCTGCTTGAGATGAAGATTCCCTTGGAATTGTGGAAGTAGTACCTTCATGCTTTGATTCTTCTTGTTTCGAGATGTCTTATTTAGCAAGCATTCTCTGATAAGTCACCACTATAGAGGACATTATTTAAATTTGTTGCTCTACTAACTCTAAAATATCCTATTCTTTCAGAAATATTTCCTTGAGTGGGTAATGTCGGATACCTTCATACATGATGTCCTTAGTTTAAATTGGTGATATATCTGATCCTGATCTTGACAACTCAGTATGACCATAGGAATCAATAAGTTGTTCTTTTTGTGTAGTAATGGCAATAGTAAAGGAATCCTATTCTGAATGAAGATCATCTATGTGTCCATACAAAGAAAGAATCTCATGGGTAGATGGAGGAGTATGTGCTATATGGGTATGAACATTATCTGTGAAATCCTGTATAGATAGGAGAGTGTCCATTAACTCATTATAGTATCTTGGAGATATGAATTCTTGATCTTGAATAATTTTAGAATTGCTTTTGATGTGCTTTGGATCAAGTTATTGACATGGGTTAGTTTCAAAGGATCGATTACTTATCAAGGATTCTTGGATGTCGTCATTAAACATGGGAAGTGGCTTAATATACTCTTGATCTTTGGGTGGACTTAGGTCAAATGTTGGGCTGAGGATCCCTACAGTATCTGTAACCATGAGGTCAAGGGATGTCAATATGTCTTTGAAAGGGACATTGCTAGACTTTGGTGAAAGATGTTGATCATGTTTTGGAATAAATTCATGAGATATGTTCTCTAACTCATTAGGTGATGTAGAGACATTTTCAACATGATCATTGGTTGATGGATCATAGCTTATTTCAATGGGATCAAATAATTCTAACACTCCTTGAAATAGATCACTAAAAAGTGGTTCTTGATGTATGGTGAGTTGATCATCAAATGGGGTAGAAACATCTTCAATGTGCTCATTAATGGAGAGAACTTGAACATTTTTTTCAGCAATTGTGGTGGAGACATTGTCAATATCTTCAACCATAGTGTCTAGTGATAATGATATTTCTTGAATTGGATCATTATTGGGTATTCTTGGTGGATTTTGATCATCATTGAAAAGTAACTCTTGATATGTGTTGATTTGATCTTTGGATGAGGTAGAAAATTTTTCAAGGTTCTCATTGATGAAAATATCTTGACCATTTTTTTCAACAATTGTGTTGGGGAGATTGTCAATGCTATTGCTAGTGGTTAAATTTTCACCATTGTCCCCAATAGTTATTATTTTTTGATCAATAAGGTCTTGGATGAGATTTTTGAGTCGAACAAAATTTGATGTTGTGAGTCCCTTTATTTTGTGATAATCACAAAGGTAATTTTCATTGTACCATGGCAGTTTCACTAAGGGTTCTTCATAGTTTGCATAAATGGAGATTTTGATGAGATTTTCTTGTACAACCTATTGCATGACTAATTCAATTGGTTTCCCAAGTGGTGTGTATTTTTGTTTGTTATGCTAGGAGATTGTACTTTAAATTGACCTTGAGGTGATTGATTTTGGAGATGTGGTGATTGATCTTGGCACAATGAATCAACTAACTTGGCAAGTAAAGCAAGTTGATTTAGCATTTAATTTTGATTTTTACACCCTTGATATAGCTGATTTGGCTTTTGTTCAAGTGGATTTGGGATGCATACTTGTGGTTTTTGCATGGGATCATGGAAAAATTAATTTTGAACAATGTTATGATTTGGGATGACGTTCAAATTTCACATGATAGGTTGAAATTGAACATTGTTGGTGTTGGGTATCAAATTGCCTTGATTTAGGTAACTTTGATTTTGCATGGTGTTACCTTGACTTGGATTAATACATGGATTTGTTAACATCTTGTTTGGACTTTGAACAACATTTGTATGATTTGCAAACATATTTATCCCAAATTTTTCCAAGTGTGGATTCATGTTTGGTAAACTTGTACTTGGTATATACACTTTTGGCATGTATGGATTTGGTGGGATGATGTTGCTCATTTGAAGACTCATGCATTGATTGTTTGGTAGATAGACTTGTAAGTTTATACTTTGATTTAAATCTACCATGGGGAAAGGTGTTCCAAAATTCAGATTGGGCATACTCACATTTTATATGGCATTGAGGTTTGTAGGAAATAATGATCCCATGTATGGATTGTATAAATGTGAGTTTTGATAATCCATTGGTTTTGGAAGGCTTCGATAGTTTGGCTGACTTGGATTACTCATGATGTATGGTGCAAGTTTGTATTCCATGTTCTTCTTGTGTTTTGACCTTTTTGACCTCTAAGGGATTTAGGACCAAAGATGAGATGGAGGATGAAAGGGGTGAATGATATGGGTGTTTAACTTTTCAGATCCTTGGAGGGATACTATACTTTAGGACTTTTTGATTTTTGATTTTTGATTTGAATTTGATAATGAACTCATAAAATCCAAGAGGTTAGATGTTGTCTTGGAATGAATTTTTCCACAAGGTGATAATTTAACTAAGTGTATGAAGAATGATTCATCTACACACACCTAGTTAAACAAGATGATTTTGATTTTGATTTAAAGGATTTTCCAAAGGTCTAGTATGAATGATTTTTCCAATGGTTCAAAAGTTGTTTGTGAGATGGGTTTTGATTGATGTTTTTAAGGATGGATGAAATGTTTGATTTTGATCCTAAATGAGCCTAAGAAGGACTTGTTTACAAGGCCAAGGTTTTGAAGAACATGCTTTTCCCTTCAAACCAAAAGATCAATGTTTTCTCAAAAGACCATAATACAAAAGATACACAAGCACATGTGTGGGGTTCAATTGATTTCATCTTGATTAGTGAATTGATTTTACCACATCCAAATTCTTGCTTAAGTTTCAAACTGAATGTCTAATGTACCCATTTCTTTTCATCCCACAAAGTCCATTATGTGGAAATTTAGGAAATCAAGGAAAAAGTTTCCTAATGTTGAATTTAGTGAGAGAAAATTGAGATATAGATTCAAATGTTTAGAAACCTCTAAGGATAAAATACAAGGGCGAGCAATAACATTTGAATTTTTTCAAAATATATTTGCTTGCTAAAGGGTTTGAATTTTGAATGACAATGTTAAATGTTTGTTTCCAAATGTTCATGAATAAGCAAAGTGTTTTGTAACCAAGAACAAGCACAACTCTATGGATATGAAAGACTGTATTTGTTGAGTTCCCACTTGGACAAGTCTAGCTATGCCTATTCTTAGTGAATGATTGGATGCTTGACCACATAGGCTCCCCCATACAATGCACTCACTTCTTGGGTCAGCCAAGCATCAACACCCATGAATCTCCCATGGCATGCTTTTCATTTCTACTAAGAGCTGTAAAAATGTGGGATGACTTTAGAACGTCTGTTCTTACACCAACAAATAGATCAAGGATTTTGGCAATTTCTAAACAAGGGTTTTAATTCAGACTTTCCATTTTTGGGGATGTATCCATGCGGTGAGAGACCATTGTTTCCCTTCTCATCGGAACCAACCATGTGATACTGTCCTTTTTTTCCAGTACCCACTTTTATATCCCGACTGGAAATACACTTGCCTTTAGTGTGTTATTGGTTGAATCGTTCCCTTGGGTGATTACTTTTTCCCCAAGGCAAGGCCTCTAAGATAAAAAAAGCAAGCAAACATATTCATAGTTCAATCAACCTTCATTTAGAAACAAAGGGAGAACACATGCAACATGTTCCACTCACACTCGCAAGATATTTTATGCAATTTTAGTCCCCAAAATGAATTGTGGAGGCAATTGCATACACAACTTAATATCACCAAAAAGCCTTTTGATTCTCAAGATCACCGTGAAGCATGAGAGAAGTGCTTACATCTTTTAGATGATATTATTTTGGGTAAATGATTACAAAACAAAGAAACACTTGTTCATTTTAAATCCCTGAAACCAATGGTTTGATTTTTTTTAGAGCACCAAAAGGAAATATGAAAGTTGTTTGTTCAATTGTTAACCTTAAACAAAATCTAGTCAATTTTCCTGAAGTTCTTTTTAAGCCCTTTGTAGCAACAATTGAAAATTTTTGTATCATTCTTTTTAGAACCCAAAGGAAAATTAGTGAGTCCTAAAAGCTTGAAAGTGACAAAATCCTTAAAGGAAGGGATTATAATATCTCCCTAAAGTGTTAAAAAAAACTTGATACAATGATGTGATAATTTTTTTCCTTTGACTCCCATGCTCCATGATTATTTAAAACCGTTGGATATCTTATGGAATTCTACCCCATTTAAAAAAAAAAAAGCTATAAAAAAGACCAAAAATTGACCAAGATACAACCATTTTAAGTTTGAATGAAAAAGCAAGAAAGTTTAGTGGTTCTATCTGCAATGGCAGCACAATTTGGAAGCTCAACAACACAGTTTGGGGTTTGGAGCAGTGTTATATGCATAGGAAGCTCATTTTGGAAGCTCAACAATACAGTTTGGAGTTTGGAGTGGTTCTATATGGCCCTGTTGTATTGTGAGCGGTTTTGTATGGCCCCACTAGACTATGAGTGGCATAGTTTCATGTAGACCTACAAAAACACAAAAAAAACACAAAATTTTCTCAAAAAAACATGATTTTATCTTCTGGTTTTCCCTCCTTCTAGCACCAAAATGTGAACCAATATTCTATACCTACAAGAACACAACAAATGAACATATTAATAAGATCAAATGCAAGCTAGAATATAGATTTTGAATAAAATCCATTCACACAATTCAAAATAGAAAGTGAAAGCAAGAAATGTAATAAAAAGCAATAAAAGAGAGTAATCCTATTCAAATAATGAAAAATCTTGATCCTATGGGGGAGTTGGTGTCAATTTGATGTGGAAATTGGCCCTTCCCCAAATCCTAAGCAAGCTTGATGACAAATTGATGATGGTGATCCACTTGGTGATTGCTTCAAATTCCTTCCATGGAGAAAATCTGCAATAACCTAGCTACAATTGATGGATTTTGATGCAAATGCTAAAGCTCTAAGATGAAATTGAGGTATAGTGACTTTGCTCAAATTGTGGATGATCAAATGAGGAATAAGACCTCTTATTTATAGAATATCAAGTTGGAAGAATCCCCAAAAGAGAGTAGTGTGGGACTAAGAATCAACCAATGGCAATATGCTACTTGTCAACATGTGAATGGATGAAGGATGTACAAGTTTTGAATAATTTTTCAATAAATGCAATTAGGTGATATTTGAAAATTTTGAAATGACATGTAAGAGGGAAAGAAAATGCATTCAATGCCACTTGGCTCAAGAAAAAGGACTTATTAAGTGGAGTAAGTGCCTTGTTGGAAGGACAAAGTCCACTTGGATTTTGAATTCAAATTTGAGGAATATTCATTTATTACGCCTTTTGAGAGAAAATAGAGATTTAATAAGTGAATTGAATCTATTTTCATGTACAAGTTGCAAAAGCTAGAGGATGGGACATGAGAAGAGATTAAATTAATCAAGGTTAATTAATTTAATGAGAGATTAGCTGATGTGACAAATTTGACTTAAATTTATGGATTGATTTGAATCAAATATGAGAAGAATATGATTTCAAGATTAATTAAATAAAGATTTTTAATTTATATAACTGAAGAGATGAAATCAGATTAAACTAAATAATGTTTTAATTTATTTAATTTAATAGATAGACTTTAGGGATTTAATCAAATAAAATGAACTATTTAATTAAATAGGAACAATTAGATGAGATTGATTGATTTAATTAATAGTAGAGAATTACTTAATTAGATAAGATGATTTATTTAATTAAGAGAGGAAAATTGATGAATTTAATCGAGTAAAGATATTTGATTAAATGGTTACATCGAGGGATGATTTAGGATGAAATGGTGTTAGTAGTCGAGATCAGATGTGCAATGTCAATCAGTACATTTTACGTGTCTACAGTTTTCCCCTCTTTGAAGCAAGGAACTCATTGTATTGATTCAAAGAATAAATGGTCTTGATCAAAAGCCAAAATTTTTTATTTAAAAGAAAATTCCCCACTATTGCCTAGGTGAAGGAAATATGCCGATATACTGCCCCCTCAAGAGATCAGATGAAAATTCTGATTTTTAGGTGATCTAACGAAAAGAGAGAACAAGGTGTCTAACAAGTCCAAAAAATGAGGTAAAGCAAAAAAAAAGTGCAAGATGGCCCTTAGATGAACAAAAACGAGATGGACAAACCAAAACCCTAGCGGGATGGCTAAATAGGGTCAACAAACCCTAATTTTTGGGCCTAAATAGGCCTCAGGGGGCCACTTCCAATTCATTTTCATACATAGCCTTCAACAATCTTGAGATTTTGAGCTCTGAAACCCTGATGAAATGGCACAACCATAGCTCCCGATGCATATCTTCGACTAAGTACAAACATACCAACAACCTCCGGGCACTTGCGTACTAGTATGTGAACTTGACTTGAGCTTCATTTTTCATTTTACACATTCATTTATTTCATTTAGAAGTAGGTCTCTTGTAGCAGTGCTATATAACACCACTCAAATTTCAAACTAGACCACTTAGACCTTTAAACTGGCCTACCATCACAATATGGACCACCATGGTGGAGTTTGGAGTTTGGGAACAAACTTCAAACTCTGACACATTCATGAAATGCAGTGCTAGATTTCAAACTTCAGCACCAAAACAGACTGTAAAATTAGGGTTTCAAGCCTACCTACACTGATTCAAAAAAGTACACTGTAGCAGTATAGTTTGGGACTTTGAAGGTGCCAGCATTGCAGTTTGCAAACTTCAAACTACAACACCATCATAGATTGTGATGCTGGAGTGATTTTTGAGCACTAAGATTAGCTCGAGATAATTTTTTCCTTGATGATTTTAACACGATGAGCTTTCTTGATATAGGAGGTGGTGAGGGAGCTTTATTCTCACAAGCACAGATCATGGGAGATATTTGGTTACTTATGAGATCTGACCGATAGGGAGAAAGAGTGGATACAAGACATGGGGCTATGGTATATCGCCTATGCAACACCTATGTGGACCCATCTTAGGATGATGTCAGCACTTGCCGAGAGATGGCACAATGAGACCTCATCCTTCCATCTTCCTACTAGCGAGACCACTGTCACCCTAGAGGATGTGCGATGGATCCTTAGATTGTTGATTCATGGGCAATGAGTGATATATGATATAGATGTTAGACAAGATTCTTGTCATACAGTCCTAGCTATAGAGGACATTATATATTGTGAGGGTTAGATAGAGCTAGAGCGTCAAAGAGCCCTAACCTCACCCTTCCATTTGGTGATTGCAGTGATTATTTCAGGTCTTGTCGGCCCGGATCGATGAGGCCAATACTTCAGTCCTGGCTAGGGGTTCTGCTGGGAGCAGATGGTTTGTGAGAGGCTAGTCCATTTTGCATGGGGTTTTGTTCTTCTAGCCTCCCTCTATAGGGATTTACTTGAGTATGTATACTTGGATGGTAGAGCTCTTGGAGTAGGTGTCACACTCCTTCATGTGTGGGTGTGGGAGCATATCTCTATTCTTCGGCTGGGGCTTGTTTTAGTGTTGGTATGGCCCGATGATCCAATAGTGTGGCATTACAAGGGTGGTCTATCATTGACACACATAGGCAAGCATGAGATTCCTCATTGGAGGAGGGTCCTTGATGACATGCAGGTGTTCACATGGCACCCATACCTTGGTCAGCCTGGATGGGCTGATGATGTACAACAACTATATTTTTCCTGCTAGGACTACTCTATGTAGGGTGGGAGCACACTATGATCAAGAGGTATCTATCAAGGTGAGTCCAGTGCTAGTTTGGGGAGGTTCAGGACAAGCCAAATAATGACTACGTGGCCATTTTTTCTCATCCAGTATCACAGGGTGCCTGGGGGCAATACATTCTTGCCTCCAAGGCAGTGGAAAAATTTAGGCAGTTGGTGGCCCAACCATGGGCGTATGATTAGGTGGTTGAAGATCTAGGGGTTACATAGGGTTACAGAGATTTGTTTCAACCACCCCTATGGTTGACAATTTTAGGTGTACCCTCTGCTCGATGGAGAGCTAGGGGAGGGGGACAAGCCAAGGATGAGGAGGTGCCTATCCTCTAGTAGGTCAGCTGACATAGGACCAGCCAAGACAGGATCAGCAAGTCAAGGATTAGGCTGAATGGGCTTATGTAGATGTCCATATGTAGGACCAGGACCATGGGCCAGATTGTGGACCCGACGAGCACTAAGATTGGGTTGCTACACTGCCATGAGACAGGGGTAAGGACTAGCCTCACGTGCAACCTCTTCTAGTACAACTAGCAGGTCAACTTGATCTGAGGGATGGACTGATATTACAGCTACAGGCACATATCTAGGTTTTGACAGTAGAGAGAGACCAGGCTAGGGCTGAGAGGGATTAGGCCATTTTATAGAGATAGGATGCAGAGCTACAGGTGGCTATAGAGATGGGTTGAAGGAAACAACTAGAGAGCATGGATGCTTCATCCTCTTGCAACACAGTGTCACTCAAAGCCTACAGAGAGGCCAATTATTATAGGATGCATTATCATTAAGCCATACTGAGAGCAGCCCGTGACCCATATTTTTCATAGCGGACCAGCCACAAACCGATAGAGGGTCATGGTCATAGAGGCGATGACAACAGGCAGGAGGGTTAGATTTCTTTTTTTATCAAGATGGTTATTCCTTTGTACCTTATGGGCTAATTTTTGATAGCTCGCTGGGCCTTTTGTACTCATACACACATGTACAGTGATCCTAATTATTATTTTGTACTATGACAGCCTTTTGATGATATATATGAGATGATGATGTTGATGTGATATGTTATGCATGATATTTATTTTTTATGCATCTGTGGATGGCTCTATTTTTATATGTGATGCAATGATGTTATGGTACTATGATGTATGTGATGAATATACTAGATGTATGTGTTATGCGATGGTTATGGGACTAATAAATCTATATGATATACATTATATATATGTTTGTGATGGTGTATTTCTCTTGTAGTACCTTTTTATGTATGCTTTTATGATGTCGTATGATGCACATGTGATGATTTATGCTATGAGATGATTTCTTTTTTCAATACCTTTTTTTGTTATGATGGTGGTGATTATGTGAATGCAATGGTCATGATATGCGACTAACAGATCTATATTATGCAATGATGGATGATAGGATGCATGCAATTTTTCATGTATGATATGCACTTATGATGATGTTATATAATAATGTGATGTTATGTTATATATGAAATGATATGCTATGCAAAATGGTATGATGATAATGATTTATGATATGCAAAATGATATGTGAGTAATGACCTTATGATGTATATGTGATGGCATAATGAATTATTTTATGTTATGTTCTATATGATTATGGATGATATGTATGCACATAATGTGATGGATTGTTTATAATTCTTGTGTACCTATTATGTTTTACTTGATTATGCACTCGATGCTAATAATAACATGGGATGATTTATGAAATGTTTGTGCAAAAATGAATGTAATGCGATGATTTACGAGATGCTTTGAATAAAAAATTTATATGATGATGGAGATGCAATGTATATGAGATGATCCATGTTTCCTATATGATATGATATGCAATATGCTGAAGATTTGTGGATGCAGAATAAATGATGATGATGATTAACTATCATAGTACCTTGTTAGCATGAAAAGCGAGAAAGGATGAAAGAAAGAAGATATTCCAACAAGACATGAGATGATGATGATAATGAATATCTATCATGGAGTTGGGATTTTAAAAGGTCCAATTATCTTATTTTTTGATAACACACATAAATATGATGCATCAAGGTATTAAGAACCAAGATGGTGTGGTATCTAGTGTGATGGACTTTGACTCAACAATCAGATAGGAGTATCCTTGTTCATACCTGACATACATAAACCTTACTAGGATGCACTTTAGGTATCTCACACATCTCAGACCAAAACATAGAAAGGCAAGCATTCCTATGTGGTCAACAAGATATCCCAAAACACCCTCCTAATAAAGCAAGTATTCACCAAGTTATATTACAAGAACACCCAACAAGCATAGCAGATAAAAAGATAATGATCATTTCCCCATTCCTATCTCTCTAAATTGTTTTTTTGGACATCATCAAGAGGTCCTTGGAATGGGTGAAATAAGATAAATCCAACAAGATAAAATCAAGTAAACAAACAAGCTAATGTTCTTCAATACTGCTAGCCGAGACTAAACTACGGTGATGCTTGATGTTGTTGTCCATTATAGGAAGGATGTATCCTAGGACATGATGATATTAGATGATTTGATATGGGAGTGATTGGATGATAAGCTTTTGGAACAAAGAGCTAACTAACTTGTTTACTAACTTACTTAGGCTTGAGGTTTTTGATGTTTAGGTTTTCACATTTTGACTGCTATACTTACTTCTGACAGTTTCACCAAAGGTTGAGGGTAATGATGATTTATTATGAGTGATGTTTATTTCGAGTGTAAGGAAGATGAGATAGATGGACGGAGTTTTTTGGTTTTTTGAATGTTTTTGATGTTTTTGAAGATGTTTCGATGCTATTTTTGGTATTTTTGAGATTTTCAAATGTTTTGATTTTCAAGTTTTATAATTTTTAGGTGTTTTCTAAGATTTTGACCAAGACCTAACCTAAAGACCTATCCTAGGGGCCTTGGGGGCTCATCAATAGATTAGTCATGCCTACGTTATACACATAGAGATCTCGTAGTTCAACTAACAACTTGACCGATTTACAGATGAAGATATGAACATGATGAGATGTTAGTTTATTATGATGGACTCCTATAGGACTAACCTAGATGTTTCAGGGGATGACTAAAGATCAACCTTACATACATTCAAGGATAAAAAACGTATAGTTTGAAAAGATGACTTTATTTTTTATCTTTTTGAATTTTTGACTTATTTTGTTGATTTTGATATGTTTTAAATATTTTTGGATTTTTTTCGCATGATTTTGTTATATTAGATATGGGTATGTGTGATGATATTAGGGTTGTGTTTTGGGGTTTTGTTGAAAATCAAGCTAATGTTGATTGATTAGATTGATGGATTGATGATGATAACATTGTTGAGGACACACAACAATGAAAGGATAGTGATAAGCAACCCAAGGATTGGGAAGGATATCCTAAGATGATGATAGGTTGAATGATGATAACATTGCAAGGATAATGTTAAGCAACACAAGGAATGGGAAGGATATCCCAAGATGATGATGGATTGATGGGATAACATTATTGAGGATACACAACAATGGAAGGATTTGATTGATTAGGATTGATAATGATAATAGTGTCGAGGATGCAAAACAATGCAAGGATTGTGATTGATCAAGATTGAAGCTTGATTTGGAACATAATTCTTTTGAATGATTTGATGTGACGTTGAACTGCAAATTAGATACGACTGATATTGATTGTTTGGATCGATGTTTGATGAAAGATGAAGCTTGATAAGGAACATCTGCTCATCAAAATATATCATGGGCTAGTGATTTGGGATTTTTTGCTCACAAGTTTTTTGACTAGTTTGATTTTGCGTTTGCAAATGTTCGGATCACCACATAAGGTGGAGGATATATGTCAAGATTTATTCCTGAAGCAAGATGTAAATATCCACCCCTAGTGTCTAGCAATGTATGGAATACCATGGGTGGATGCTTGGATAGGTGGGTGAATGGATATGGATATGGATCATCTTGTGATAAGATAAGGTGTTCGAATAAAGAATGCTCATTTGGATAATGCTTCAAGGCTTAGATATAATTGGGTAGAATAGGATCAATGGAAATGACTCATGTCAAGATGTTTACCATAAGCAAGTGTAAAGTGTGCACCAAAGTTTTACCAAGATCAAGATAATTTGGACTATGGATGTAAATGGATGAAAATGGATTGGATAAATGGTTCATGGATGAATGGATTTATTATGGCTGAGATGGATAGAATGTTGTATTTATTATGGATGGGACGAAATGTTGGATTTTATTATGGATGGGATGAGATGCTTTCACCTAAAGTGGCATATGTAGATGCTCGATTCTACACATGACACCTGTTTTCCAGGTTTTCATCATGGTCTTTCCCAAAGCACCACCATATTGGTTTTCACTTGAGGACAATTTTTTTTTACTGTTTTCATGAATTTTTTTTTATTTTTTTAGATTTTCACATTTTTTATTCTTTTGTTTTTTTTGAAATATTTTAAGCTTGTGCTGAACCACCTTGTCATGTTGATGTAGACACTTTTTTCATAATGTGCCATCAATATCCTTCCTGAAGAATTTTTTTTGCCAAGATACGTGCACTTGATTACAACTTTTGAGATTCCTGATTTGCTTCATTGATACTGGATTTGACTTTTTCTTTATGCGCACATCACAATAGAGTGCCTTCTAAATCCTTACGATGAAGGGTCATTGCCAACACATGTTCAATGTGAGAATTGGGTATTATGCATGGAGGCATGGATGGAGTGTGTTTAGGGATAAGAGATGGATTGGTTGACAGTTTGGAACCTTTGACTCTCCAAATTTTGGAAGATGAGAAATGATGGGTGGATATGGAAGTGTGCATGGAATTAGGACCAACTACTTGATACACTTTGTACGTCACTTGAAAAGGTTGCTTTTTCTTTTGTGGACATTTTTTATGGATACTTTTCCCTTTTTTTATTTTTCCCCATAGTTTCTTTGACTAATGGAGTTTGATAGGGATAATCTTTCTTTGTATTTTTTGGTATCCATGTGTATTTGATTTGTCTATTATGCTTCTCAACTTCTCTTTCTTTGATAACATTCTTTGTGCTTTGATTCAAATATTTCTTTTGACGTTCGTCCCAATTCATGGATAGGATGATGGGTGGATGAAGATTCGTGATGTGGCTAGTTGTAGTATTGGCATTAATTTCATCATAAGGATTCTTCGTGCTCCCTATGTCGACATATGCTTGAGACAAAGTTGCCCCTGGTATTGTGGAAGTAGTACCTTCATGCTTTGATTCTTCTTATTTCAAGATGTCTTATTTAGCAAGCATTCTTTGATAAGTGACCACTGTAGAGTACATTATTTCACTTTGTTGCTCTACTGACTCTGGAATATCTTGTTCTTTCGAGCCTATTTCCTTGAGTGGATAATGTTGGATGCCTTTATACATGATGTCCTTAGTCTAAATTGGGGATATAACTGATCCTAATGTTGACAACTTAGTTTGACCATTGGAATCAATAACCTGCTCTTTTTGTGTAGTAATGTTAGGAGTAAAGGAATCTTGTTCTGAATGAAGATCATCTACGTGTCCATACAAAGAAATCATCTCATGGGTAGATGGAGGAGTATGTTCTATATGGGCATTATTTGTGACATCTTGTATAGATAGGAGAGTGTCCATTAACTCATTATAGTATCTTGGAGATATGAATTCTTGATCTTGAATAATTTCATAATTGCTTTTGACATGCTTTGGATCAAGTTCTTCACATGGGTTAGTTTTAAAGGATGGATTGCTTATAAAGGATTCTTGGATATCGTCATTAGACATGGGAAGTGGCTTAATATCCTCTTGATCTTTGGGTGGACTTAGTTCAAATGTTGGGATGAGGATCCCTTCAGTATCTGTAACCATGAGGTCAAAGGATGTCAATATGTCTTTGAAAGGGACATTGCTAGACTTTGGTGAAGGATGTTGATAATGTTTTGGAATAAATTCATGAGATATGTTCTCTAACTCATTAGGTGATGTAGATATATTTTCAACATGATCATTGGTCAATGGATCATAGCTTATGTCAATGGGATCAAATAATTCTAACACTCCTTGAAATAGATCACTAAAAAGTGGTTCTTGATGTATGGTGAGTTGAACATCAGATGGGGTAGAAACATCTTCAATGTGCTCATTAATGGAGAGATCTTGAACACTATTTTCAACAATTATGGTGGATAGATTGTCAATGTCTTCAACCATAGGGTCTAGTGATGATGACATTTCTTGAATTGGATCATTATTGGGTATTGTTGCTGGATTTTGATCATGATTGAAAAGTGACTCTTGATATGTGTTGATTTGATCTTTGGATGAGATTTTTGAGTCGAACCCAATTTGTTGTTGTGTTTCCCTTTATTTTGTGATAATCACAAAGGTAATTTTCATTGTACCATGGTGGTTTCACTAAGGGTTCTTCATAGTTTATATAAATGGAGATTTTGATGAGATTTTCCTTTACCAACTATTGCATGACTGATTCAATTGGTTTCCCAAGAGGTGTGTATTTTCATTTGTTACCCTGTGAGACTTGTACATTAAATTGACCTTGTGGTGATTGATTTTGGAGATGTGGTGATTGATCTTGGCACAATGAATCAACTAACTTGGCAAGTGAATAAAATTGATTTAGCGTTTGATTTTGATTTTGACACCCTTGATATAGCTGATTTGGCTTTTGTTCAAGCAGATTTGGGATGCATAATTGTGGTTTTAGCATGGGATCATGGACAAATTGATTTTGAACAATTGTATAATTTTGGATGATGTTCAAATCTAGCATGATTGGTTGAAATTGAACATTGTTGGTGTTGGAAGTCAAATTGCCTTGATTTAGGTAACTTTGATTTTGTATGGTGTTACCTTGAGTTGGATTAATACACAGAGTTGTTAACATCTTGTTTGGACTTTGAAAAAAATTTGTATGATTTCCAAACATATTTATCCCAAATTTTTCCAAGTGTGGATTCATGTTTGGTAAACTTGTACTTGGTATATTCACTTTTGGCATGTATGGAATTAGTGGGATGATGTTGCTCATTTGAAGAATCGTGCATTGATTGTTTGGTGGATAGACTTGTAAGTTTGGACTTTGATCTAAATCTACCATGGGGAAAGGTGTTCAAAAATTCAGATTGGGCATACTCACATTTGTTGTGCCATTGAGGTTTGTAGGAGATAATGATCCTATGTATGGATTGTATAAATGTGAGTTTTGATAATCCATTGGTTTTGGAAGGCTTTGATTGTTTGGCTGACTTGGATTACTCATTATGTATGTAGTAGGTTTGTATTCCATGTTCTTATTTTTTTTTGACCTTTGTGACCTCTAAGGTATTTAGGACCAAAGATGAGATGGAGGATGAAAGGGGTGAATGATATGGGTGTTGAACTTTTAAGATCCTTGGAGGGATACTAGACTTTAGGACTTTTTGATTTTTATTTTTTGATTTGAATTTGATAATGAACTCATAAAATCCAAGAGGTTAGATGTTGTCTTGGAATGAATTTTTCCACAAGGTGATAATTTAACTAAGTGTATGAAGAACGATTCATCTACACACACCTAGTTAAATAAGATGATTTTGATTTTGATTTAAAGGATTTTCCAAAAGTCTAGTATGAATGATTTTTCCAATGGTTCAAAAGTTGTTTGTGAGATGGGCTTCGATTGATGTTTTGAGGATGGATGAAATGTTTGATTTTGATCCTAAATGAACCTAAGAAGGACTTGTTTACAAGTCCAAGGTTTTGAAGAACATGCTTTTCTCTTGAAACCAAAAGACAAATGTTTTCTCAAAAGACCATAATACAAAAGATACACAAGCACATGTGTGGGGTTCAATTGATTTCATCTTGATTAGTGAATTTCTTTTACCACATCCAATGTCTTACTTATGTTTTAAATTGAATGTCTAATGTCCCCATTTCTTTTCATCCCACTGTTGGAGCCTAAAGTTGCATACAAATTTTAGGTTCTCATATTCAAAGAATTGATTTTAACACTCAAGAGTATAGTTGTGAAAACTACCTAGAGAGCCTACTTTGAAAAATAAAAACTTGGAGCTAGTGCAATTTTAAAAAAAATTGTCTTGTAGGAGTGTTCATTTATCATATGTGAATGTGCATGCCAATTTTCAACTTCATACAATCAGTTTTGACGAAGTTTTAGAGGGCCAAGTTTAAGGGTTTTTGAGAAAATCTGCTCAGCGCAATGAAATCTGTTAAAGTCACCTACTTTGAAGGAAAATATTAAGCATATGAAAATATAATATGACAGAACAATTGATGCTCTTGAATATCCCTATCTCAAGGTGCATCCATGCCAATTTTCATGGCATTTGAACATCATTTGGTATTTTTGCAAAATCAATTCCGAATGGATTTTACATAGTTTGAGGATTTCATTTCCAGAACAACTGCAAAATGGTCAACTTTGGCATTTCGTATTTTGTGAAGAATGAAGATTGATGAAAAATAATTATGCACACATGCTCATGGATCCAAAATGAATTAGTCTCCCAAGTTATGGATTCATAGGAAGTGATTTGACATTTTTACAAGATTGCAAATTGGTGAGTTTTAGTTAAATTTAAACAGTTGTAAAGATGGTTGAATAAGTAATTTCGATTGTGAACAGCTTTCAATCCCAATAAGTTCATTCCACACCATTTTACGAGCACACTTCCCTACCCTCAAATAATATACTGGTGAAGTTACATGGCTTTTGGAGACCATTTTATCGGTTTTCAAAAGTTGTTTTGGAGGCTATTTGGCTTGCTTTTATCATAGCGCAAAATGGCAGAAAATAAATTTTGATAAGTACCCACTTAAGTTTAAAGCATATTTTGGGTTTTTATGGTGAGAATTGAAGTATTATAAGATTCAATTATTTGGGGATGTGCCAAGGGAAATAAGAATTGAGGGACCTATCATATATATTAAGATGCAAAAGACTATTTAAGTGAGACTTTGTGTACAAGATAGCTCTTACCGCATTGCTTAATATCTACAATTTCAAGAGAATTATTGGCTCATCCGGTAGTGAAAAGTCTTCAAGAACAAATATATCAAGAGTCATGTACAGTGGGCATAAAAGATGACAATGTGGAGTTATGCACTTTGAAAAGTGTTTATCTTGTTTTGTATTGAGTGAACCAAGATTATTCTCACGATATCTGTGGGATTCAAAGCTAGGCAATGCAAATAAAGATTGGAATGCAATCATAATATGCTCAAAGACTAATCAAACTAAGATTTACATAAGGCATTTCGTGGAACAAAGGAATTTAAATCATATGTTGTTTTGTAGTGATGGCTTCCATCCTAGATTTGGAATCTCTTAGGAAAGTTTATTATATGAGGACATTCAACTATTTTGAGAACCAATAAAGACTCATATGATAGAAATCCACACGCATCTCTATCTGGGTTGAAGTAAGAATAAAATAGGGGCAATCTATATAAGGTTACATGTAATATGCAAAGAAAGAAGATTGGGAAAAGTGGTTTAATAATCTGTTAAGATATTGGAGGGAGGCATCAAACCTCTAGGGTTTGATTGTCATAGCTATGGACGCCCCAAGGAAAATACAGTCAAAATGTGACAGCTCAAATTCAAGATATGATCTAGCTAAAATCAAGTTTGATTGAAGTCGCATTTATTAAGTTGGGAGACACAAATGATGTAAAGCATGCCTATAATGTGGAAAATAAATAAAAGGCATGAAATGCTAATAAAGCTCCCCAATGGAGTATCGTTTCATGGAACGTAGTGATCATGGAATATCTCATCGATGGAGGAATAGAGAAACTACCCGTAAGAAGAAATTTTTATGAGCTTTTGATGGAATGGTATGATTCCCAGATGTGTTATATGAAGAGATCATAGATCATGAGTAGATCCTAAAAAAAACAAATTGACAGAGGATCACCTTTTGTATGGCTTGCAATCATTTTTCACTCAAAATTAGGATGAAGGAATGTAAAGAGTATCGAAAGACTATGGAGACAATGAAGAATGTCGCATCATCAGAGGTAAGGGCAGTACAGATAGAGGATGTGCACAACCTAGAGAAACATAGGGATGGGCATGGAAATACCATGGATACCACAATCAAATTTTATGATCCGTAGATTGTTCACTAGAACCGTTACCATCAAATGGGGAAAATTTTGAGCTCGCTTGGAAAGAACAAAGCAAAAAACCCTATATTCTCGGCAAGAGTTACTACATCGATAGGAGTTATCTTGGAATGCCCGATAGTGTAATGTCACACCGATGGAACTCCATCAAGAGAAGGAATTGATATCAGCAAGACATCAATTGTCAACACAAGATCCCTTTGATGGAAATGAGTTACACCGATGGAGATTTGCATCAGCAAGAGAAGGATGGTCAAGGGGAGATTTTAAAGTCTTGCCGATGGGAAATACATCGGGGAGACAAAATACAATCGGGATAAGAGATGTATAGGTCTCATCGATGATACATTTCATGCTGATATTTTGAGGTGGAAACAAAGATTAGAATAAATGGTAAATGGTGCAATATGGGTAAAAAATTAAAAGGAGATTCAAATGTAAACTGCGAAATGGTCCAAAGGTAAAGATTTATTAAAATTCATGATGGAAATTTAAGGGATAATTATTTTATCCATGAAAATCATGGAAAGTGAAATTAAAAAATAATAATTTTCATTGGAAGGAATAATATCTTTCACCAAGGATAAGAGGGTAGATGAGAGTATTTTTGAAAACTAAAATATTTTTGAGGAATTAACGAAGTACGTAATTATTTACCTCAACAGTAAGTGCGTGCAATTAAAAGAGTAAATCTTTTCACAGAGGAAATTAAAGGAAAATTTAAAGCCTTGATGGGAGATGACTTTTACCCAAGGAGTATTTTACTCTAAATAAAGATGAACAAATTTAATATAAAGCAAAATACTTTCACCTTTAGGGGAAATATTTTTCACCAAAGGAGTTATGAGTTGGTAATGGGTGATTATTTACCCGAAGAAATGATTTATTAAATATGGTGAAATATTTCAATCAAGAGACATAAGTGGAGAATATTTTCACTCAAAGAGTCATGAAGGGGGTAATTATTTTACCCAAGGATTATTTTATTAAATTGAATAATCCAAAGATTTTCCAGCAAAAGGATTAGTGAAGATTGTTAAGATTTCAAAAGAATTGTGAAATGATGAGTATTATTCATGAAGACACAAGGATGAAGATTAAAATATTTAATTTTCCAAAAGGAAATTAATTAAATATTTTATTTTTCTAAAGATAATTCAATGAGGAGCTATGTCAAAATGAAGAGTTACCTCAGATGGATAATGTGAAGGGTTGTAACCCTAAAATAATGTATATATGCAAAGTGAAATTGTATCAAAAAAGAGATTCATTAGATTTAGGGAGAAATAAGTAGATTAGGTAGCTAGATAGGATGAACTATTGCCAAAATAAAACATCATGCTGCATATTGTAAAATCCTTTCAAATTATTTAATGCAGAAGAATGCATAAATTTGGTGAAATCCTTTCTTGGTGTTTAGTTGTTTTGATGCAATTATTTACATTTTTATCTGGTTGTCTCCAACTTGAGGTCTTTTATTCATTTAAATCAGTATATCAAGTATACTTTTGATTTATCAAAATGCATTATCATTTTGTGTGAATTAATCAATTGGTGTCTGCACATCAGATTTAAATTCTTTTGGATAAATCACAGTGATTTAAAGATTTCTTTTGGATAATTAAAGAAGAAACTAGTAAGAAAATATTCCAACACAATTTATGCAAGTCATAAATTTGGTGAAATTTTATGCCAGTCATAGAACCTCATTCTCAAAGTGCCTAGCAACTAGAGTTAAGCCAAAAAGGGGAAACACATATCATTTACCTCTTGACTCCATTAGCCCAATAGAAGTAGGCACTGGTCATGCCATTCCATTTTAGAATTTTATAAAATATTATTCAAACATCCATATCTCAATTTCAATATTAGGAGTAGGAGTAGTCTGCAAGCTTTTATCTATTACATTTGTGCCATTGTAATAGATCCATCAATTCATTCAAGTCATACAACCTTACGTCTGCTTTATTCATATAGGTACACCCGCCTAGCTCTAGCAGCACCTGAAGAGTAGAAGGTCTAAACCATTTGGCCTTGTTTGTTACCCTAAAACATACCAAGAGATTGGAAACCTCTTGAGACATTTCGCCTGTGTTTTTGAGAGCTAACACCCACAAACTCCATTATGTGGAAATTTAAGAAATCAAGGAAAAAGTTTCGTAATGTTGACTTTAGTGAGAGAAAATTGAGGTATAGATTCATATGTTTAGAAACCTCTAAGGATAAAATCCCAAGGGCAAGCAATAACACTTGAATTTTTTCAAAAGATATTTGCTTCCTCAAGGGTTTGAAGTTTGAATGACAATGTTAAATGTTTGTTTCCCAATGTTCATGAATAAGAAAAGTTTTTTGTAACCAAAAACAAGCACAACCCTATGGATATGAAAGACTGTATTTGTTGAGTTCCCACTTGGACAAGTCTAGCTACACCTACTCTTAGGGAATGATTAGATGCTTGACCACACAGTCTCCCCCCTACAATGCACTTGCTTATTGGGTAAGCCAAACATCAACACCCATGAATCTCTCATGGCATGCTTTTCATTTCTACTTAGAGCCATAAAAACATGGGATAGCTTTAGAATGACCGTTCTTGCACCAACAAATAGATCAAGGATTTTGGCAATTTCTAAACAAGGGTTTTAATTTGGACTTTCCATTCATAGGGATTGATCCATGTGGTGAGAGACCATTGCTGATCTTCTCAATAGAACCAACAGCGTGATACTAGCCTTTGTTCTAGTACCCACTTTCATATCCCAGCTAGAAATGCACTTGGCTTTATTCTATTACCAGTTGAGTCGTTCCCTTGGGTGATTGCTTTTTCCCTAAGGTAGGGTGTCTAAGATAAACAAAATAAAGCAAACATATTCATAGTTTGATCAACCTTCATTTAGAAACAAAGGGAGAACACACACAACATGTTCCACTCACACTCGTAAGATATTTTGTTCAATTTTAGTCCCCAAAATGAAGTCTGGAGGCAATTACATACACAACTTAATATCACTGAAAAGCCTTTTGATTCTCAAGATCATCATGAGGTGAGAGAGAAGTGCATACATCTTTTACATGATATTATTTTGGGTGACCGATTACAAAACAAAGAAACACTTTTTCATTTTAATCCATCAAAACAAGTGGTTTGATTCTTTTTAGAGCACCAAAAGGAAAGATGAAAGTTGTTTGTTCAATTGTTAAGCTTAAACAAAATTTAGTCAATTTTCCTAAAGTTATTTTTAAGCCCTTTGTAGCAAGAATTGAAATTTTTTGTATTGTTCTTTTTAAAACCCAAAGGAAAATTAGTGAGTCCTAAAAGCTTGAAAGTGACAAAATCCTTAAAGGAAGGGATTATAATATCTCCCCAAAGTGTTCAAAACCACTTGATACAATGATGTGATAATTGTTCTTCTTTGAATCCAATGATCCATGATCCTTTAAAATCATTAGATAGCTTATGAAATTCTACCCCATTTAAAAAAAAAAGCTTTGAGAAATACCAAAAAATGACCAAGATACGACCATTTTAAGTTTGAATGAAAAAACAAGAAAGTCTAGCGGTTCTATCTGCAATGGCGGCATAGTTTGGGGTTTGGAGTGGTGTTGTATGCATAGGTGGCTCAGTTTGGAAGCTCAACGGTGTAGTTTGGAGTTTTGAGCGGTTTTGTATGGCCCTGTTGGACTGTGAGTGGTTCTATATGGCCTCACTGGACTGTGAGCAACGCAATTTCCTATAGACCTACAAAAACACAAAAAGAGCACGAAATTTTCTCAAAAAACATGATTTGATCTTTTGGTTTCCCCCCCTCCTAGTGCCAAAATGTGAACCAATATTCTATACCTACAAGAACACAACAAATGAATATATTAATAAGATCAAATGCAAGTTAGAATATAGATTCCCCATAAAATCCATTCAGACAATTCAAAATAGGAAGTGAAAGCAAGAAATGTAATGAAAAGCAATAAAATAGAGTAATCATATTCAAATAATGCAAACTCTTGATCCTATGGGGGATTTGGTGCCAATTTAATGTGGAAATTGGCCCTTTTCCAACTCCTAAGCAAGCTTGATGAAAAATTGATGATGGTGATCCACTTGGTGATTGCTTCAAATGCCTACCTTGGAGAAAACCTGCAATAACCTAGCTAGAATCAATGGATTTTGATGCAAATGCTGAAGCTCTATGATGAAATTGAAGTATAGTGACTTTTCTCAAATTGTGTGGTGCAGGAGCACACCTAGGCTAACCTCCATAGTTAGGATATTTTGGCTTATATCTGACATTATCCAATTCAAAGTAATTGTGTGTTTGTTTTGGACCTTAGAAGGTCATTGTTGTGGCTAGGTGAGTTAGTCATTAGGACTAAGTTTCACCAAAGTTTAGTCATTATTAATAGTTTTGCTTTGTTTAGCCTTAGTAGCTTAAGTTGGGATTGGAGTCTTAAATGTGTTGTAAACACATGAATGTTGTTAGAAAGATGCCATGAGGCAGTTAAGGGAGTTTGTTGCTTGAAATATAGGAGATAGAGGCCCTAAGAGTTAGGAAGATGGCATAAAGACAAGCTGCAAAATGTTGTTATGAAGTTGTCATGACAACATTTGCCATTATGGCAAATGTTACATGCAACTCGGTTACATAGGATCCCCTAAAAGATAGGAGTTTGGGATCGACCAAAAAACCCTAAAAAGATGGTAAATGGCATCTAAGAAGCAGGGATGCTTGAATTCAAGCACATTAGATTGTAATCAAGTTTTGTTTTTGAAGAAAATAGAAGAGGACTCTGCAATTTCTATGTTTTTCTGTGAAATACTAAATGCTTTAAGTGACAGTGCTGTTAAATGGATTGAATGTTTTGATTTGGTGTTGGAGTTGTGTTCACAGGGTAGTTCTGAGCCTTTTCCATTCTGCAAGCAAGTTTATTTGAGTTAGTTAGTGTTTTGATTAAATAGGTTAAGGTCTAGGGGTTTTTCTGGTCCTGTCCTGACCAGTTTGTATTTTCATGGTTCCCCCATGAAATCTAGTCACGGGATCTTCTTGAGAATAGATGGATTTGTTACTGGAGCCATTGTTCTATATATACTTAGTGTTAGGAGTCATGAAGAGTCAAACAGTTGTGTTTAAAATCAAACCCTAGGTGAGCTCAAAGTGCCCGATTAGAGGTTTGACAGTGAAGAATTGAAGAATTTAGGCAGGGCATTGAGGTACAATATGGAACCAGTAAGGTTCCAGGTAGGGTATAGTCATATCCTGATATACTAGAAGGTTTGAGACTCTGTCAATCCAATAGATTAAGTGATGAGCAAGAAATCAATAGGATCCTAGTAATTAGGTCTTTTAGCCCTATTGACCTAGATAATAGGAAACTAGTGTACGGAGGGCTTAGGAGTCTAGAATCTTGTGAATCTTTTAGAAGATCACAAAGGGTATTCGAATGTGGAATTTTTTTTTCAGGTTGTTTGGAAAGTTTGGGCAGGAATGAGAAAAAGGTCACTATCAAGGGCTACAAGGGATTAGGCCTCCTCAAGACCAATTCTTGAAATCGGTAAGAAAGAAGTTTGAAGATTCCCCAAGATTGAACTAGTTGGAAGTACATGGCATGTTTCCAGTATGTTTGGCACCCCTGCAATCAATTCAAGGTTTTGTGTGATGTTGGCACTCAGAGTCTTCTAAGTGTAGGAGAGAGGTTGTCTAGAACAAAGTGGTGTTAGTCTTTCAAGGTGAAGCACAAGGTGTGAGACTCTTGGAGAGGAGTTGGATCAAGACTTAGTTAATCATCTAAGCCTAACAAGGACCTAGAAGATATTAGGTTCCTAGAAGAATTCAGGGAAAAGTCTTCTTAGCTAGTAGTGCAAGAAAGCCTTGGAACCACTTACACCATATTGGTATCAGAGCAAAGTTTGATTAGGCTTGCGATTGATGTTGCAACTGACTAAATCAGTAGGAGAGAATACACTAGAGGAAGATAAAACCATGGTGACTAATGCTGAGTTAGCCAAGAAGGTAGAAGAACAAGAAGAGGATAATCAGCTGCTAAGAGAAAGATTGTCCCGAATGGAGAAACTCTTGGATAAAGTGCAAGAAAAGGCAAACAAGGTAAAGTATAAAATAGATCTGAAGGAAGAGAAAGAAGCTATAGAAAAGGAGTTGGAATTGGAAGAGGAAGCTCCAACCCCTGACCCTGTTATCCCTGAAGAACCCTTCTTGAAGGCACTAAGGGCTTTAAGTGGCAAAGCTTTGGAGGGTGTACCACTTTTTAGTGGACAAATGGATCCTGATTCGGTCATGGACTGGATTGAAAGTATAGAGAATCACTTTGAATGTGATGGTATATCAAAAGCCCAAAAAGTAAAGGTGGCCAAGTCAAGGTTGAGAGGTTCAACTCTCACATGGTGGAAGTTTGTGCAAAATGAAAGAGAAAAAGAAGGAAAGGGTCCTATAGCTACATGGAAGGGCATGACAACTAAAATAAAGCGGACCTACCTACCTGATGACTATGAATTCCAGTTGCATATGAGGAGACACAATCTTAGAAAAAAAGATTTGGATGTCCAAGCATACACCGAGGAGTTCCAAAAGTTGTGCCTCAGATCAAATGTGGTTGAAGATGAAAGCATCAAGCTAGCAAGGTATTTGAATGGACTCAAATGGTCTTTTCAAGAAGACATGAGTCTAGTGAACTTCAAAACTATCCGCCAATGTTATCAAATGGCCTTGAAGATAGAGGAGAAAAGCAAAAAGAAGCAAGATCAAATGTCCAAGAGTAGAGGTAAAGGAAAAGATAGTAGAGGACAAAGAGGTGGCTATGGTGGAAGGAGTTCAAAATCAAGGGCTCAAGGAGAAGTTAAGTACACTAAGCAGCAAGAAGGAAGCTCTAGTAGAGGTGGTAGAGGAAGAGGCTCTAGCTTTAGAGGAAGAAGTGGTGGACAAGGAAGAGGCAATTACTTTTCCAATATGAAGTTTTATCACTGCAATCAAATGGGACACCCTACCTATAGGTGTCCAGAGAAGGGTAGTACTTCGCATGGAGGTGACAAGAGAACTAATTTAGTTCATGATGAGACAAATGCAGCAGAGAAACATTCTGAGGTACCATTAAATTTAGAGGAAGGTGAGAATCTCATGATGAGAACTTTGATCAAAGAGCCGGTTAAAGAGGAACCAAGCCAAAGGAGGTCCCTGTTTAGGATAAAGTGTAAAATGATGGGGAAAGTATGTAGAGTCATCATTGACTTAGGGTCTACTGACAATATTGTGTCAGAGGAAATAGTTAGCAAGCTAAAGTTGACAAGGATACCCCAAACCAATCCTTACAAGGTCACATGGCTCAATAAAGGCCAACATGTCTTAGTAAATGAACAAGCATGGGTGGAGTTCTCAATTGGAAGGTACAAGGACAAAGTCTTGTGTGATGTATTACCTATGGATGCATGTCACTTGCTCCTAGGTAGACCATGGCAATTTGATCTCCAAGATATGCATGGTGGAGCGAAGAACTCTTATACTTTCAAGAAGGATAAGGTAACATTCAAAATTCAGTCACTATTAGAGGATACAGAGGTGAAGACAATAGGTCCTAATTTTCTCATGGTTGGTGAAAAAGAGTTCTTAGAAGCCTTGGAAGAAGGAGAAGGAGTTGGCTATGCATTAGTGTTAAGGTGAAGAGAGGAAAGTATTGACAAAGCAGCCAAGAAGCCAGAGTTACCTAAAGAAATACATAATATATTGCAGACTTATGAAGGCATTGTAAGCAGTGGACAACCAGCAACATTACCCCCTAAAAGAGCCATAAGTCATAGAATAGACTTGATACCAGGGGCTACCCTACCAAATAAGGCAGCCTACAAGATGACCCCTCAACAAAATGAGGAAATAGCTAGACAAATACAAGAACTCCTAAACCAAGGTCTCATTAGAAAGAGCATCATTCCATGTGCAATGCCCACTGTCCTAGCACCTAAAAAGGGAGGGGAATGGAGGCTTTGTACTGATTCAAGGGCCATAAATAGGATAACCATTAGATATAGGTTCCCTATCCCTAGGATTGAAGACCTAATGGATTCTCTAGGTGAAGCTAAGTACTATACCAAGATAGACTTAAAGAGTGGTTATCACCAAATTAGGATACATGAAGGAGATGAGTGGAAAATAGCCTTCAAAACTAATGAGGGTTTATATGAGTGGCTTGTTATGCCATTCGGATTGTCTAATGCCCCTTCCACATTCATGAGGCTCATGAATGAAGCCCTTAAAGACTACATTGGTAAATTTTTAGTGGTATATCTAGATGATATACTAATTTATAGCAAAACAAGAGAAGAGCGTCTCAAACAGATAGAGTTGGTTTGCAAGAAGCTACATGAGGAGAAATTGATGATCAATTTAGAAAAGTGTGAATTCATTAAGACAGAGCTGGTGTACCTTGGGTTTGTATTATCACATGGCAACTTGAAAATGGACATTAACAAAGTGGAAGCCATCCTCAACTAGCCTACTCCAAAGACAGCAATAGAGGTAAGAATTTTTCATGGCCTTGCTCAATACTATAGAAAGTTCATAAGACAATTTAGTGCTATTTGTGCTCCTATGTTGGATACCATTAAAGGAGGGATGAAGACTAAATTTGTATGGAATGATCAAGATAACAAAAGTTTTGAGTTGTTAAAGGAAAAGATAGCTACCCAACCTATTTTGGTGTTACCAAGCTTTGAGAAGCTATTCACTATTGAGTGTGATGCAAGCAATGTGGCTATTGGAGCTGTTCTTAGCTAAGAGGGTAGATCAGTGGCTTTTCATTCAAAAAGTTAAGTGAAGCCAAGAAGAAGTATTCTTCTTATGACCTTGAGATGTATGCATTGGTCCAGGCTTTAAGGAAATGGAGACACTACTTGCTTCCCAAGGAATTCATAGTGTATTCAAACAACCAAGCACTTAGTTTCTTGAATTCACAAGAGAAATTGAGTCACAAACACATGAAGTGGGTTGAATACCTGCAAGCTTATACCTTTAATATCAAGCACAAGAAAGGAGTACTCAACAAGGTGGTATATGCCTTGAGTAGAAGAGTTCTTACCATACAAGAGATTCAGTTGAAGAGCATGGGAATAGATCATTTCAAGGACTTATATGCAGATGATGAAGATTTTGCAAACATTTATAAGGTATGTGCTGAATACATGAATCATTTTCATAGTAGATATGTTGAATATACTTTGTAAAGTGATCTATTGTTTAAAGGGAATCAGTTATGTGTCCCTAGAGGTTCTATTAGGGAGAATTTGATACAAGAAAAGCATAATGGTGCATTGAGTGGTCACTTTGGGATCACAAAGACTCAAGAACTTGTTCAAAGGTTTTATTATTGACCAAGGATGAATCTAGATGTTAGGAGGTATGTGGAAAGTTGTATAGTATGTCAAAAGGCCAAGGGTACTTCTTCAAATGCAGGCCTATATCAACCACTGCCTATTCCTAACAGGCCATGGGAATGCTTGAGTATGGATTTTGTAGTTGGATTACCCAAGACAAGACAAGGCATGGATAGTGTTTATGTAGTTGTGGATAGATTCAGCAAGATGGCTCACTTTGTGCCATGTAAGACAACCAATGATGCCAGTCAAATAGCCTCTCTTTTCTTCAAAGAGATAGTAAGGATACATGGGTTACCTATGAGCATTGTGTCAAATAGAGACACCAAGTTCATGAGTCATTTTTGAAAGACTCTTTGGTAGAGATTGGGAACTAATCTATCTTTTGGATCTGCATACCATCCCCAAACTGATGGTCAGACCGAGGTTGTTAATAGAAGCCTTGGAAATCTTTTAAGATGCTTGACCAAGGAGTATGGTCAACAATGGGATCAGTTGATTGGACAAGCTGGATATGCCTATAATGACACTGTGAATAGGTCAACAGGGAAGAGTCCCTTTGAAATCGTCTATGGTCTACATCCTAGAGGAGTCTATGAACTAAGAGACTTAAAGGATGGAGTGAAGGGAAGTGGATATGCTAATGATTTTTCCTATGCAATGTAGGAGATTCATGACACATTCAGAAAAACATTGACTGAGAATACTATGAAGCATAAGACTAAGGTTGATGAGGGTAGAAGAGAAATCCATTTCAATGTTGGAGACTTGGTGATGGTGCATCTAAACAAGTCTAGGTTACAAAAAGGAGTTCCTCACAAGTTACAGATGAAGATGATAGGTCCATGTCCTATCTTAGCAAAGTATGGAAACAATACTTTTAGAGTGGAGCTACTGGAAGATAGTGGACTGTCCCCTTTTTTCAACATTGCAGACCTAGTCCACTACAAAGGACCACCACCATACATGGATTAAAACCTCAATGAAGTCATCCATGATGTGGAAGAGCTCAAACTACCTTCTGCTACAGTCAAACAAGCTGATAGTATACTGGATACTAGGGTCTACAAGAAGACTAGAACCAAGGAATACAAGGAACATCTAATCAAATGGCATGGTCAACCTGATGCTGATGCAATATGGATCAAAGAATTAGAGTTCAAGAAGTTGGGCATTGATCTCAACTTACTCAATCCAAGGGTGGATTGAACTCTTTTTGTTTTGGGGAGGATGGTGCAAGAGCACACCTAGGCTAACCTCCATAGTTAGGATATTTTGGCTTGTATTTGACATTAGCCAATTCAGAGTAATTGTGTGTTTGTTTTGGACCTTAGAAGGCCATTGTTGTGGCTAGGTGAGTTAGTCATTAGGACTGAGTTTCACCAAAGTTTAGTCATTATTAATAGTTTTTCTTTGTTTAGCCTTAGTAGCTTAAGTTGGGATTGGAGTCTTAAATGTGTTCTAAACACATGAATGTTGTTAGAAAGATGCAATGAGGTAGTTAAGGGAGTTGGTGCTCGAAATATAGGAGATAGAGGCCCTAAGAGTTAGGAAGATGGCATAAAGACAAGTTGCCAAATGTTGTTATGAAGTTGTCATGACAACATTTGCCATTATGACAAATGTTGCATGCAACTCAGTTACATAGGATCCCCTAAAAGATAGGAGTGTGGGATCAACCAACAGATCCTAAAAAGATGGTAAATGGAATCTAAGAGGCAGGGAGGCTTGAATTCAAGCACATTAGATTGTAATCAAGTTTTGTTTTTGAAGAAAATAGAAGAGGACTCTACAATTTCTGTGTTTTTCTGTGAAATACCGAATGCTTTGAGTGACAGTGCTTTTAAATGGATTGAATGTTTTGATTTGGTGTTGGAGTTGTGTTCACAAGGTAGTTCTAAGCCTTTTCCATTGTGCAAGAAAGTTTATTTGAGTTAGTGTTTTGATTAAATAGGTTAAGGTCTAGGGGTTTTTCTGGTCCTGTCCTGACTAGTTTGTCTTTTCATGGCTCCCCCATGAAATCTAGTCACTGGATCTTCCTAAGAATAGATGGATTTGTTAGGGGAGCCATTGTTCTATATATACTTAGTGTTAGGAGTCATGAAGAGTCGAGCAGCTGTGTTTAAAATCAAACCCTAGGGGAGCTTAGAGTGCCCGGTTAGAGGTTTGACAGTGAAGAATTGAAGAATTTAGGCAGGGGATTGAGGTACAGTACGAAATCAATATGGTTCCAAGTAGGGTATAGTCATATCCTAATAAACTAGAAGGATTGAGACTCTGTCAATCCATTAGATTAAGTGATGAACAAGAAATTAGTAGGATCCTAGTAATTAGGTCTTTTAGCCCTATTTGACCTAGATAATAGGAAACCAATGTACGGAGGGCTCAGGAGTCTAGAATCTTGTGAATCTTTTAGAAGATCAAAAAGGGTATTTGAATGTGGAATTTTTTTTTTAGTTGTTTGGAAAGTTTGGGAAGGAATGAGAAAAAGGTCATTGTCAAGGGCTACAAGGGATTAGGCCTCCTCAAGACCAATTCTTGAAATCGGTAAGAAAGAAGTTTGAAGATTCCCCAAGATGGAACCCATTGGAAGTACATGGCATGTTTCTAGTATGTTTGGCACCCCTGCAATCAATTCAAGGTTTTTTGTGATGTTGGCACTTAGAGTCTTCTAAGTGTAGGAGAGAGGTTGTCCAGAACAAAGTGGTGTTAGTCTTTCAAGGTGAAGCACAAGGTGTGAAACTATTAGAGAGGAGTTGGATTAGGACTTAGTTAATCATCTAAGCCTAACAAGGACCTAGAAGATATTAGGTTCCTAGAAAAAGTCAGGGAAAAGTCTTCTTAGCTAGTAGTGCAAGAAAGCCTTGGAACCACTTACACCATTGTGGATGATCAAATGAGGAATAAGACCTCCTATTTATAGAATATGAAGTTGGAAGAATGCCCAAAAGAGAGCAATGTGGGACTAAGAATCAACCAATGGCAAGATGCCACTTGTCAACATGTGAATGGATGAAGGATGTGCAAGTTTTGAATAATTTGTCAATAAATGCAATTAGGTGATATTTGAAATTGTTGAAATCACATGTAAGAGGGAAAGAAAATGCGTTGAATGCCACTTGGATCAAGGAAAAAGGACTTATTAAGTGGAGTAAATGCCTTGTTGGAAGGACAAAGTCCACTTGGATGTTGGACTCAAATTTGAGGAATATTCCTTTATTATGCCTTTTGAGAGAAATAGAGATTTAATAAATGAATTAAATCTATTTTCAGGTGCAAGTTGCAAAAGGATGGGACATGAGAAGAGATTAAATTAGTCAAGGTTAATTAATTTAATGAGAGATTAGTTGATGTGACAAATTTGACCTAAATATATGGATTGATTTAAATCAAATATGAGAAGAATATGATTTCAAGATTAATTAAATAAAGATTTTTAATTTATTTAACTAAGGAGATGAAATTAGATTAAACTAAACAAAGTTTTAATTTATTTAATTTAATAGATAGACTTTAGGGATTTAATCAAATAAAACAAATTATTAAATTAAATAGGAACAATTAGATGAGATTGATTGATTTAATTAATAGTAGAGAATGACTTAATTAGATAAGATGATTTATTTAATTAAGAGAGGAAAATTGATGAATTTAATCAAATAAAGATATTTGATTAAATGGTTAAATTAAGGGATGATTTATGATGAAATGGTGTTAGTAGTCGATATTAGATGTGCAATGTCAATCAATACATTTTATGTGTCTACATAGTGATTTTTGTTATGCAGATTTTAAAAGTTATTGAAAAGACCATGGGATTAAAAGGCATAAAACTAAGCCTTATACACCACAACATAATGGAGTTGCTAAGAGGTTAAACAAGACGCTAGTGGAAAGAGTGAGAAGTATGTTGAGCAGTGTTGGTCTGAAGAAGAAGTTCTAAGCTAAGGCTATGGCTACAACATGTTACTTGATTAATCATTCACCTAGTTCGGCTCTTGTTGAAAAAACACCTATGGAAGCATGGTCTGGTAGGAAGCCCTCTCTGAGACATATTTGTGTCTTTGGCTATGAGGCATATGCATATGTGTCGAATGAGAAATGATCAAAGTTGGAGAACAAGGATATAAAATGTATCTTCATTGGCTATGGTGTTGGTGGGAAAGGATACTAGCTTTGGAATCTTGTTACTAAAATTTTTCTATATAGCAGAAGTGTAATCTTTTGTGAGCTGAAACCTTTTTTAGTGGATTTGCGATTAGACATGAAAGAAGAAAAGTAAGAAAAATTAGTTGAAATTCCTTGAACTCCAGATAAATAGGAACTACAAAGTGTACCTGAAACTAAGGAGATTTCTAGCAGCTCTTATATTTCTGAAGGAAAAGAACCACAACCTCAGCCTTAGCCTGTGAGGAGGTCTACACGTGAGAATCGACAACCTAATAGGTATGGATTTTTTATGTTGGATTCAGATTGTGCTTATACTTTGAGTACTAGCACTGATGAGCTTAGGACTGTGAAAAAGGCTATTAATATGTCTGATTCAAATTATTGGTTGGAAGCCATGAATGAGGAAATGGTGGCATTGAAGGAGAATGAAACCTAGGATTTGGTACCCCTCCTTGAAGGGAAAAATCCTATTGGTTGTAAATGGGTATTTAAGAAAAAGATTGGTTTGGATGGCAATGTTGAGAAGTATAAAGCTCATTTGGTCATGAAAGGTTATTCCTAGGTGGAGGGGAGTGATTATGGTGATTTCTTTCTCCTGTAGCTAAGCTGACATCTATCATATTTCTTTTGTCACTTGTAGCAGTGTATGCCTTAGAGATTGAGCAGATGGATTTGAAGACAATGTTTCTTCATGGAGATCTGGAAGAAGAAATTTATATGTCCCAACTTGAGAACTTCATTGAAAAAGGTAAATAAAATCTAGCTTTCAAGTTAAAGATGTCTCTGTATGGTTTGAAGCAATTGCCTAGAATGTGGTACCAAAAGTCTGACATTGTTTTCTTGTCACTAGGATTTGTGAGATCAAAATTTGATCATTGTGTGTTTTACAAAACTAAGAATGATCATTTTCTTATTATTTCCCTATATGTAGATGATATATTATTCTTTGGGAATAGTAAGGTATGATTTTTGTTTTAAATCTCAATTGTCAGCATGGTTTGAAATGAAAGATTTAGGTGCAACAAGGTACATTCTGGGTATGAAAATAAAAAGGGATAGAGGAAGTAGAAAGCTTTGGCTCACCCAGAGTATGTATATCAATACTTTCCTAGAGAGATATGGTATGACATATTGAAAACATTTAGTTGTTGCAGTCTTGTAGGGAATGAAGCTATCTATTGAAGACTGTCTGAAGTCTCCTATTGAGATGAAGGACATGACTAGGGTGCCTTATGCAATTGCAATTGGTAGTTTAATGTATGCAATGGTCTATGCAAGGCTAGACATATCCCAAGTAGTTGGAGTTCTTAGTCGGTTTATGGCTAATCTAGGAAGGCCACATGGGATTTTGTGAAGAGAGTTTTCAGATATTTGAAGCGTACTTTGGAGTATGATTTGTGTTATCATGGAAACTTGATTGGATCACAAAAATCTCTTAGCATTCATGGGTATGTGGATTCTGATTGGGCATGGGACATTAATAGTAGAAGATCCACCAGTGGATGCATATTCATGGTTTTTGGTGGTGCAGTGACTTGGACGAGCAAGTGGTAAGCTGTAGTCACTTTATCTACTACTGAGGTAGAGTATATGGTAGCAACACATGCCTACAAAGAAGTCATTTGGAATAGACCTTTCTATTCTGATGTTGGGTTTAATGCAAGGTAGATTACTATTTTTTTGCAACAATCAAAGTGCTATTTATTTGGTGAAAAAACCCACTTTCCATGCTAGGATGAAGCATATCAATGTCTAGTATCATTTTGTTCATGATATGGTGGAAGATGGAAAGGTTAATCTAGAAAAGGTGAATACTCTAGAGAATGTTGTTGATGCATTGAAAAAGCCTATGATTGCAAACAAGTATTGGTGGTGTGCTAGTTTGATGGGCCTTGGGGCCTATGAAATTCAATAACTTTGACTTTGGAGGAAGCCAGTAGGTCTTCTTCAAGTGGGAGCTTGTTGGAAAAATATTCCTCAACTTGTTGGCTTAAACCTCTCTTAATGACATGGCATTTTTCCTTTTGACTGGCCTTCATTGTTGAAATATCACTGAAATCTAGAACTTTGGAACCTATGTTGCATAGTTCTTGAGTTTCATAACCTCCTAACATAGCAATCTCCTTGTTGTCACAATGTTCCAAGTTTTTATAACCATTTTCATGGAGTTTTGGAGTTTCATAACCTCTCGACTTGGAAATCTCTTTGTTGTCTGGATGTTGCAGGTTTTTAGAAATTTGTAACCTTCGACATGAGGTTTTGTGGTTTGGTTTTTTAGCGACTTGGTGATAGAGTGATATGTGATGGAATGCATATGGTGGGACCTAATAGGTTGATAAGGACAAATGGTGATGAGTATAAGAAAATGGTGATTATTGATTGGATGATCATGCAATTCAGATCCTTTTTGTGAATTACATTGCAGTCAATGCAGGTAGCTCACCTGGTAATCAACAATGGAGGGAAAATTAATTTAACAACTACTCCAATGACAAAATTAAATAAAGATTTTATCTTCATGATGGTGGCATGGTTTGCAAAGGTGGTTGAGATCGAATCAGATTAGATGGATAGTAGGATGCATTGAATGCATATTCAAATCCTTTGTATCTTAATTAAATGGCATAAAACTCGAAGAAGAGAGTGGTTGAGTGGTTCTACAGTGTATGCTTTATGAGAATTGTAACACTATGAGAGAGGAAAACTATAATCGGTGTGTGGGGTCGATCAAGGGATTGCATTACTATTGTGAGTTAACATTTGAGAGTGAAGTCTGTAACTCTATATGTAACCTATTTAATGTAATACAAACTAGCTTTACTTGGTGTGTGCGGGTTTTTTCTCCCATAAGGATTTTCCCATTTACATCTAGTATTATCTCTATGTGTGACAATTTGTCTATTCTTTTCTTCTATGTATGTGCATCTCAATGAATGTAACTTGTTAAATGAAAGTTTTTTGTACTTCTTTCCTAAGAATTTCACATTAGGAAGGATTTTCTGCACTGGGCTTTCCTTCCAGTGCCTACAACAAGGAGATTGATAATACCACTATTGGTGCACCCAGACTAAATGCACAACAACTTGCTTTTGAAAAACTAAGAAAGAATTAAAAAAAAAGAATTGATGCAAGAACAAGAAAAAATTGAAATAAAGCTCCTCCTATTTGAAAAATTTAAGTTGTCAGACCCATAAAGGAAAGAAAACTAGAATAGTAGGTTGGTTGAAGGGGGTTCAAACCTCACTGTTGTGAGGAACAACACATAGAAAAATGGCCACCAACGTGATAGAGGATGCCTCCAGTGAACTATTACACGTTCATCGTCAAACCCTAAAGTGGTAGAGAATCCTAAAAACTATACAAACTATATTGGAAAGGAGGTCCTATTAGTTGGTAGTACCTTGAGGGAACCTGAATGCCAAGTTGGGAGGCTTGGAACTAACACCCCAAATGCAAATGGAGGGGACACCAAAGCAATGGGGAAGGGCAGGAGGAATTCTATCCAGGTCATTGAAATTTTTGACAAAATGCAATAAATTTTAAACTCCCTGATAAAAAGGAGTGATGTGGTTCTAGAATTTCCATCTCAAAAAAAGGGACAGTTAGGAGGGGAATAAGATTTTAGTCTTGAACAAATCACTTGAGATAATTGGTAAAAGTGATGGGGTTGCAACATGACTTGCTAGTTTCCTAGTTGAAGGGCACAACACTTAGGAGAGCTAAGGGATTACTTTGAATTTACCCCCAGCCCAAAAAGAAGAGGCAAAAAAAAGGGATTTTTCATCAAGATAAATAGTGATAGTATTATTTTAAGAAAGAATAAAAGGACAAAAAAAATCCTTGTGCTACCTACCTCGAGCACCAAGAGATTGGAAAGTGACGACTCTTCACCTAAGCTCTTTGATATGTTTAGAAAAGATAAAGAGACTTTTCCCTATGCAATTTCCAATGAACATTAATTAAACTACTTGGAATGTGAGGGGTCTAGAATCCTCTAGCAGGAAATACCTTCTAAGGAGGTTCCTTAACATGGAAAAAAAAAAGATTTTGTGCTCCTATAGGAAGTGAAGGCCATTGGATTCACATTGTAAACTAATCTCAAGTTTATTTGGAATAATTCCTCATCCCTAGTCTCCAAACATGATATGAAAAGGGGTAACTATTATTTTAATGGCCAAGGCATGGGAGGCCTACCTCAAAAGAAATTCCCAAGTACCTCCATGCAATAGGGCTATGTGGGAAAATTTTGATAAAGAAGGTTCCAAATTTGGATTGTGCTCCATTTTACACCCCAAATGATTACAAGGAATGGATGGAGCTTTTGAACTGGCTTGCAACACTTTTAGATGTCCCTTGGATGTTTGGAGGGTATTTTAATATGGTAAAACACATGGAGGAAAAAAGAGGTGGCCTTGATTGTGATTGGAAAGGAAATGGAAAACACTTTTGGATGAGGCTAAAAAAAAAACTTAATCTATTTGATCTCCTTGAAATGAAATAAGGATTAATGCAATACTATGTGGTACACCTAGTGTAATTCCCATAAAGGTGGAAGGAGGATCTACTATATGCAGGATAGGTTCTATGGTAACAAGGAATGGTTTAGCTTCACCCCTCTGGATGGTGGTTAGGGTGTAATGGTCTACACTTACACAGTCTCTGACCACCACCCAGTAAAAACCAACATTATTTTGAACTTGGTCAGGAAAAAGGAGAAAAAGAAGGGTCAAAGCTTCTTCCTCAATGTTAGTCTACTACAGGATGATAGTCTCAAGGCTACCATATGGACCTTGAGGAAAGTGAATAAGAGTCTCCTTGGAAATGTACAAGAAATCAAAAGATGGGAGGTCAACGTTGAGGGGTGGAGAATTCTATGTCAAGCATTTGGAAAATATAAGGCATTAGAAAGGAGAAAAGATGAAAACCACCTCCAAGAGGTGTTACTACAAGCAGAGATAAAATTGCAAGAAAACCCAGTTGATTTGAATGCTAATGAGGAAATGGTAGCTACGAAGAATTCTCTTAGGAGAGTACAAGAACACAAGCTACAAGGCATAAAAGTAAGGGCCAAGCTCAAATAGCTTGAAAACGGTGATAAAGGCTCCAATTTTTTCTTTAGGTTCTTAAAAGAGAAGGGTATCAAAGAAAATTTTGACCAAATAATTTAGGATGGCTCTCTCTACACCACACAAGAGGGTATCTCAAGGCACTTCTTACTCTTCTTCAAGGAGCTCTTCCCCTTAGAAGGTGACTCTGAGAGATGGAGTGAATCAAGGAACCTCATTAAGGGGATGATTCTGCCCAAGATCTCCCAAGAGGATGCTAGCCTCCTAGATAAAGGCATTGGTAAGGAAGAAATCAAAACTGCCATCAACTCAATGAATAATGATAAATCCTCAGGGGAAGATGGTCTCCTAGTTGAATTCTTCAAGTCCTTTTTGGATTGAATATGTGATGATCTTTTCCAAGTATATTTTGAATCTTTTGACAAAGTCTCTTTGGGTGATAACATCAATATGGGAATAATTAGGTTGTTTCCCAAGGAGGGAGACAAAACATGCATCAAGAATTAGAGGCCAATTATAGTCCTAAATGTCTCTTATGTAATTATGGAAAAGGTGATAGCATTGAGGCTGGTCAACATCCTTCCCAAGTTCATTAACAACACACAAATAGGCTTCATCAAAGGGAGGTATATTTTGGAAAACCTAGGAAGCTATGGAATGGGGTAGAGTTTCCAAACAAAACATTGCCATGCTATTACTTGATTTTGAAAAATCCTATGATAGAGTTGAATGGGCCTCATTTAGCTTCCCACAACACTTTTGTAAAGTGGTTTTAACCCAAACGAGGAAAGCCACTTCCCAAGTAGATATCAATGGTTCACTGTCTAAAAAATTTAGTTTGGAAAGATCAATAAGATAGGGTTGCCCCTAGGGGTGGGGGCCCTAGCTTGGTTGGCTAAATCTTTCCTATTGCAGGAGGTTGGTCATGAGGTCTAGTCTCCCCCACCCCCATGGTATCAGATGGCATGTCACACTAGTGTTGCAAGTCACGTTAAAATTTTTACGAGGCACACTATAGTTTATAGGGGGTTGTGCTACTCGATTCTTGCAGTCTAAAAAAAAAGGACAGGGTTTCCCCCAAGCACCAACCCTATTTGTCATAACTTCTAATGTATTTCATTTCCCACTAAGATAAAATGCAACAACACTAAAAATAAGAGGTCTCTACCTTCCAAACAACAATGAGTTGCTAAGTATACAATTTGCAGATGACACAACCATCTTTGTAGATCTAGAGGAGGAAAACTCATAAGGTTACTATATAAACTTAACATGTATTATAAGACTTTTGGTGCAAAATTATCTAGGGAAAAATCTATTATGTTGGGATGTGTAGAGATGCAAATAATTTTAATCAATATC
>VDFB02072274.1:10456557-10519909 GCA_007258455.2 Sequoia sempervirens | reverse complement strand
CCTTAGAGGGCCTTTCATGTGGGAAAAGTAATCACCCTAGGGAATGAACCAGCTGGGAACACGCTAAAGCCAAGCAACTTCCACCTGGTATGTAATTGTGGGTACTTGAGGAAAGTTCAAGTATCACGCGGATTGTTCTGATAAGAAGGGAAAAAATGGTGTCTTACCATATGGATAATCCCTCATGAATAGAATTCCTATACTAGAACCTTTTGTATAAAGGCCAAAATCCTTATCTATTTGTTGGTGGAAGAACAATTGTTTTGAAGTCGTCCCATGATTTTACGGCTCTTAGTAGAGATGAGAAGTATTCCATGGGAGTTTCATGGTTACTTAAGCTTGGATGACCCAAGAAGAGTGTGTCATGGTGGGGAGCTAGTGTGGTGAAGCTTCTAATCATCTGCTCAGAGTAGGCATAGCTGGATTTATCCAAGTGGGAACTCAACAAATATTGTCTCATTCTATCCATAGGATTGTGCATTAATTTGGACTCAAGAAACGCTTTTCTTGGATCTAAAACATTGGAAAAAAAAATTCAACATGAACAAAAAATTTCAAACCCTTTAGGGGGAGCAAATACCTTTGAAAAAATTCAAGTGCTATTACTTACCCTAGGGATTCTATACTTAGAGGTTTCTAAGTATTTGGGTTTACATCTCAATTTTCTTTTACTAAAATCAACATTAGGAATGAGAAAGAAATTCAGACATTAGAAATTTAATTTGAAAATTTAATCAAGAGAGTGTTTGTGGTAAAAAGAACTTATTAACCAAGACTAAGAACAATTGAACCCCACACATGTGTTCCAAATAATTTTTGGCAAGATCAAAATCCAAAAACCATAGTCCAAAGGTCTTAGTCCAAAAGCTCTCAAAAAATGTCTTTCTATGCTTTACGAATTTAGAGAGAGATTGACTTATGACTTCTACAAATGTGCTTCAAGGAATAGTCCCAATTTGTATCAATTCTATTGCCAACAAAATCCAATACTTTTTCAAAGGTTTGAGTATCTCACATAGGAAGTATTGCATGTTCTTCAAAACCAAGGTCTTGTAAACAGGAGTCTTTCTAGGTACACATAGGATCAAAATCGAACTTCATCCATCTTCCAAAAAATTAATTAAAATCATCTCACCAACAACTCTTGAAAATCTTGAAAAAATCCTCTATGCTAGACTTTTGGAAAATCCTTGAATCAAAAACCAAAACATCTTGTTTGGCTAGGTGTGTGTAGAGACATCCTTCTCCATACACTTAGTCAAATTGTCATCTTGTGAGCAAGTTTATCTCATAGATAACATCCAACATCTTGTGGTTTATTTGTTCATTATCCAAATCCAAAATCCAAATCCAAAAATCCCAACCAAGGTCAAAATCAAAATCAAACCAAACCAAATCAAATTCCAAAATCAAAAATCCAAAATTTCCAAAGTCTAGTATCCTCGTTCAAGATTTCAATCATTTATATCACACATCCTTCATTTGTCTCATCCTTTGATCCTCTTCATCCTAGACTTTCTTTTTTGTGTCAATCTAAGGAGTTAGAAAATTTTCGCCCACATTCATGAAAATTGATCCCTATTTTATGGTTCAAACTAGATCTCAACACAAGAAGAACATGGAAGCCAACAAGGAAACATCTACTTCAAATGACTTGATTCAAACCACTCCCAAAATCAATCCTATTTGATCAAGCAATCCCCCACCCAACCTTCCTCTAGTATCACAAGACCTTCAAGAGGTTCAAGTAGAAGACATCACTGACAATGTCTTGGAAATGACATAGGATGAAACCATAGAAATGGTCCAAAACCCTAAAAATCACAGGATTGTTAGTGCCATGATGAAACTTAATCCTTCACAATACATCATAGAATTGGAAAAAGAACGTACTAAACTCCCTTTTGACTATGATATAAGCACCATTGTGGAGAAATATTTTGAGAATATGCCACTTATACTATTCACCTCACCCATTCAAGGCATCATCCAACCCATTACAAAATCCACATCATCTCTTGCCACAACATAACCCATTGTCAAAAAGGGGAGTTCATTACTCCATGCTCTTCAAAAACACCCCCTTGTCAATAATCAAAATTTGGAAGCCAATACTATCTCAGGTACATCAAACACCATCCCTCAAAATCCCTTGCATTAATACATCCCACTTTTCTTCCATGACACCAATAATCCATCCTCTTTCCATGCAACGCTGGCACATGCTCTTGACACACGAGTCTGTCTTCCAATGGTAACATAAGGGCAAGTGGGCCTATCCGAACAAGGGGGAATCTTTGTGGTCTCATTTTCATTTTCTCTAGGAAGTCTACCACTATTTCCACCACCCATTCCATCATCAATTCCACCACCACTACCTCCTCTACCATTAACATCTACATCAATTCTTAGTTTAGGGCTTCCCCCTTTATCGCCAATCCCAAATTAGTCAAAACAAAACAATCCTCCAACCATAAATCAAATCAATGCATCAAATCCTTTGAGTATGCCACCGATATTGCAACAATAGGTGGCATCCATCCAAGCAACCCCATAAATACCCATATATCAAAATGTAGTCTCCCAAGGACCCAGCATATCAGTTGCACCATCTTCATCAACACAACCCCCAATCATCACCCAAACAAAAATTCCAAATCCTCCACCACCACTGCCTAATCCAAACATGAAAAACCAATATAGTATGACATTGTAAGCAACTCAAAAAATCTATCAAAAGTCACTCCTACAATACCAAAATCAACAAGCTACACTAGCTACAAAAGAAGTGCAAGCACAACAAGCCACCCAAGAACAAGCTCAAGCTTTGTTGCAACAACAACAAGCTACTCAAGCAACAAAAACTATACAAGTTTCATAGGCTGACCAAGCTGCACAAAATGCCCAACAAGCTCTAGCACAACCTCAAGCACAATACCAAGCACAACAATAAGAGGGTCAACAACAAGCATACTAGCAAGCATTGCAACAATATCAAGAGAAAAAAGAAGCAACCCAACAACTAGCCCAACAACAAGAATTGTTGGAACAACAATAACAAGCCCAACAACAACAAGACCAACAACAAGCATTGTTGGTACAACAACAATTGCAGGAATACTTGACATAGCAAAGCTTGCAACCACTCCCCGCAACACACAAAATCCACCCATCACTCCAACGATCACACCACCTCAAAACACCTTCATTCCACCACATGATCCGCAAGATGATGTGTCAACACAAATTAAATTCCTTTCACAATAAATGCTTGACCTCCAATAAGGAAAAACAACAAAAACACCAAGGAACTTGTGCCCCTATCTGTTTGACAGGAGCATTGCAATGAAACCATTTGTACAAGGATTTGAAATCCCAAAATTCAACAAATAAAAAGGGGCAAGAAACCCTAAAGATCACATCAGGGAATTCCAAGTACATTGCATGGAGGTCACATATGATGATACTTACCTCATGCGAATATTCCCTCAGAGTTTGGTTGGACCTGCCATGGAATGGTTCTCTCATCTCCCCCCTGGAATCAAAAGGTTCCAAGAAATTGTGGATACATTCATTGAAAACTATTCATTCAACATAGGCATGGATATGAGCCTAAGAGAACTATCAACTTTAAAACAATACAAGGGGGAGACATTTTCTTCTTTCTTACAATTATGGTGAGCCAAGGCCAATAGAAGCAAATGGGCCATGCCAGAGGAAGAACAAATATATACCATCATTTCCAACCTTGAAGGGGCCTTGTCTTTCCATCTAAAAATGTAGTGTATCACCACCTACAACTAGTTGATCCCCAAGGCACTCAACATCGAACAAGCCCTTATCTCACAAGGGGGAACACCTACTTATCAAGACAACCACCCATCCACTAGATATAATGAAAAACCTTGAACATGGAAAAAAAAATGTTACTAATGATGGTGCCATTGATGCCAAAGTTGTGATTAGTGCCCCAAGGAAGAACAAACAAACATATCATCAACCACAAACCAGCAACCAAAACAATTGACAAGCCAACAACATATCACAACAACTAAACAATAAAATGGAAAATAATTTTAATAATCAAGGGGGACCACCCCAGTTAAACAAATACTCCCCCAAGCAGAAATACAAAGCTCTTGGGGAATAATTGAATCTATCATTTAGAAACTGGTCCAAGAAAAACTTATCACAATCCCCATTTATGAGAATTTTCAAGAACCCCAAGTGAAACCTCCATGGTATTACGAAAATCACCTTTGTGATTTCCATAAAATCAAGGGGCATACGACGGCTAGTTGCATGAGATTGAAAAACTTGATCCAAGACCTTATTGATGATAAGATCATAAATGTGGAACAACTTATAGGGAATTAGGACATAAAGATTTACATGATTCTGATGCCCAATCACAATAAGGGAAATAATGAAAATGGAAAGGGTCCCTATAAAAATGTGAACCATGTGTATGATCATGTCGTTGCATCACTAGATGAATGGGTCACTGTTGTCATTATTAAGGGAGCCCAAGCTGATTGTGGAGTCACCATAAGAGGCAGAAAAGTCACCATTTCTTGACTATCTCAGCCACCTAGGGAATCCACCTCAAATCCAAAACCCATCCCCAGTGGTTAAAATGTCTTGGATCAACTAGAAAGAACCCCCACTCATATCTCTATCATGGAGTTACTAAAAATATCACCTACACATAGAAAGATCCTAGAAGAATCCTTGGACATGCCCACCATCCTCATGGATCTTGATACAGATCAATTTCAAGCCATGGTCACACACCTCACCACACCTCATATCCTACCATTTTCAAAACAAGATCTCCGAACCCAACCATCTCAGAACCATGCACTTCATCTCGAAGCCTTCGTCCATAAAAACAAAGTCAAAAGAGTCTTGGTGGATGGAGGTGCTAGTCTAAATATTTGTACCCTTAAACTAATAAAGAGTTTGGCTTCTTTGAGGAATTTGTTGAAAAGGGAAAAGGCATAACAATCAGGGCATAAGATGATCAAGAAAAAGTGTCTCAGGGCACTATTCAACTCCCTATTCAAGTAGGGCCAGCTATTATGCAAACCACATTTCAAGTTCTCGACCTTGAATTACCTTATAGTATCCTCTTGGGATGCCCATGGATCCATGGGATGCAAGTTGTTTCCTCCACTTTCCACCTGTGTTTCAAGTTCCAACATCAAGGCCAAGAGGTCACCATCCATGGGGATCCTAAACCATTTTACTACTGCAAGAATTTGGAAAATAAATACTACAAAATCCCCCAAGTTCCAAAGAATGATGAAGGTCCCTCAACTCCATATGTGGACCTATCTACCTTGGCCTTCACATTTGAAAAAAAGACACCCACCATCCTTGTCATTTCTGATATCAAGGTCATTATCCAGGACAATGGGTATGGGGAATACAAAATGAAGAAAGGTTCCTTTGTTGTAGGAGAGTTACCCAAATCTCCTAGGTCGCATGGGCAATCACATCCAAATACCTCCTCATCCCAAACTTTCAAAGAAGACCCCTCCAGATTCAGGTGTTGGGGGGACCTAAGTTGAGAAGTGGTAGAAGAAGATCCATCACATTTTGTATACCAAGATAACTAGCCTGCGACTAACCTTCCCATGGATAATAGCAGCAAAGGACTACAAATGATTCTTAGCATGGGTTATGATAGAAATAAGAAACTAGGATAGAATAATAATGACCTTCTAGAACCCATCATGGTTGAGAATCATTTAAGAAATTTTGGCCTTGGATGTACCCCTCCAAAAGTGACCATACTTTGCAGACCTGCCTTAGTTAGAAAGTTCAAAGCACCTCCTCAGTTATCAGCATTCACCCTTCAGTTACCAGTATCCATAGGGTTTCCCTTAGATAACTTTACCTTTGACATAACCAATATGTGTAGTGAGGATGAGGACCCTGTTATGGATCTGCCCATGTTGTTTGAAGACTCTGAACTTTTTATGATTAGCACCCTATCCTTTGAGTTAGAAAACCAAGCCAACGAGCTGAGATTAGTTTATCCCCAACTCATCGACTATGACCAAAAAGGAACTCCAATTTTGGACACATTCAAAAATGATGAGGTGCTCTCATAATTCATGGGATTGTGAGATAATATACCATATGGGGATCAAAAACTAGGATTTGACATTAAGCTAGACAGACACACATACTATGGGGAGACAATTGAATCCCTTAGTCACAAAAGTGAAAACTTGAGAATAATCTCTAGGTCTTTGAGTGAAAACCACACTGTGGCACTCTCTGACCCAAAAATTGTAAAAATAAAGGACGCATCCAACTGTGAAAACCTCTCTGAGGCACCAGAGGATGTGGGATTCAATCTTCCTCTTAGTGTTCTATATTAGGAGAAGTCAACAGTTCTAGTCGAGAAGTGTAATCCAGTCTTGACTTGGGATCGAAGGAAACACCGCATATCACATTCTATGAAGAATCACTAATGTCAGAGGAACAAGAGCTCCTCGCTTCTTTCTTAAGGGAAAGAAAGGTCAACTTTTCATGGACCTATGCTGACATGCATGGTCTTGATCTAGAAATTGTGGTCCACCATCTAGCAGTTTACCCTAAAGCAAAGTTTGTAAGACAAAAGCTAAGGAAAATGTATCCCCAAATAGAATTATTGGTCAAAATGGAACTACAAAAGATCCTTGATGTGGGGTTCATAAGGCCAATTGACTATCTAGAGTGGGTATCAAATCGTGTACCTATTTCAAAGCCCATTGGGGGAATCCGTATCTTCACAAATTTCAGAGATCTAAACAAAGCATGTTGCAAGGATGACTTCCCACTTCCAAAAATTGATATGATTGTAGATATGACCGTGATACAAGAGATGTATCTAATGGATAAATTCTATGGATATAACTAAATCATGATAGCCAAAGAGGACCAACATAAAATGGCTTTCACTTGTCCATGGCGGACATCTTGCTAGAACATGATGTCATTTAGCCTAAAGAACATGAGAGAAACCTATCAGAGGGTCATGAAACTAATCTTTCATGATATGATACATAAGACTATGGAAGATTATGTTGATGACATATTGGCCAAATCTAGGAAGAGGCGAGATTACATAGCAATGATGAGTGTCATCTTTAACAGAATTGAGGAATAAAAAATCTGACTCAATCCAAAGAAGTGTGTCTTCGACATACTATCAGGGAAGTTGCTAGGGTACATTGTGTCCATGAGAGGAATGGAGATAGATATTGCTAAGGTCAAGGAAATCCATGAGATGGAGGCACCAAAGACATTGAAAAAACTAAGGGGCCTACAAGGAAGATTCCAGTCCATCGGCGGGTTTATAGCCCAACTAGTAGTCAAGTCAATCCCATATTCTCATCTACTCCACAAGGGGGTAGCATAAAAATGGGATGAGAAATGTGATCAAGCCTTCAACAAGATCAAGGAGTATTTACTCACACCACCAATTCTTATGTTGCCGATCCCAGACAAGCCATTGATCCTATACATATCAGCAACAACAATAGCTCTCAGTGCTCTCCTAGCTCAACATGATGAAAACATAATAGAGAGGGCTATCTACTACATCAGCCAAACCATGGTAGGGCATGATTTGAACTATAAATTTATTGAAAACGCTTGTCTAGCAGTGGTGTTTGCCTCATAGAAGTTCAGGCACTACATGTTAGCACATAAGATAAAACTCATTACTAAGATCAACCCACTCAAGTACTTACTTTATAAAGTAATGCTCATAGGGCGGATGGCTAAGTGGTTCATGATTCTATCAAAATATGATATCGAGTATGTGGAGCGGAAGGCTATCAAGGGACAAGTGATCACGGATCAGCTAGTGGAGGCACCAATGTATTCAGAAAACCCACTGATATCAGAGTTCCCCAATGAATCCATCTTCAACCTAAGAATAGAAAATCACTGGAAATTATACTTTGATGGTTCCTACACACAACATGGATTGGGAGCCAGAGTCTTTTTTATCACACCACAGGGAGACTACATACCAAGATCATACAAATTGGCATTTCCTTGCATGAACAATATTGCAGAATATGAGGCTCTCACCATAGGACTCAAAATAGCAGTGCAGTGGCATATCATGGCACCAAAATTCTATGGAGATTCACAGTTAATTATCAATCAAGTGAATGATGAGTATCAAACGAAGGACAAAAAGTTTTCTCCATACAAGAAACTAGTAGAAAACCTGAAAGAGTCCTTCATTGATATCACATTCAAGTAGATACATAGAGAAAACAACAGAGCAAAAAATGCCATGGAAAAAATTGGATCCCTATTAGATATCCCATGTAATGTCCCCAAGCATGAATTCCTCATACAGTAGGTTGTTGTACCCACATTCAAGGTACCAGAGTCCAAATTTGTGTGTGAAATCATTGGTTCTGATGATTCCTAGTATCATGACATATACACCTACTTGAGAATAGGAGTCATTCAACCGACATTACCCCAAACCTGAAAAGGACCTTTTTTAAAAATTCATCCCACTTTGTGGTCCTAGGAGACACCCTATACTGTAAGAGCATTGAGGGAACCCTGTTACAATGTCTAAATGTCGAGGAGGCTTTGACCACTTTAACCGAGGTACACAATGAAATTTGTGGTTCCCATTCGGATGGTATGACCTTGGCTAAGAAACTACTAAGAATGGGGTACTACTAGCCCACAATGGAAAGAGACACCCATGAATATGTCAAGAAATTCTTGTAGTGTCAACAACATAGAGATCTCATTCATGCATTAGTTCAAGAGCTTCACCCCATCATCACACCATGGCCTTTTTCACATTTGGGGCTCGATCTCATTGGAAAAATCACCCCACCTTATCTAGTGGACATAAGTTTATCATCACTACCATTGAGTATTTTACGAAGTGGGTAGAGGCCATTCCCATGACCTACATTATCGGAAAGCAGATATCCAAGTTTATCCTAAACTACTTAATTTGTCGTTATGGTGTCCCTCAGACCATTATCTCAGATAACAAGACACCATTCAAAAACTAAAATGTTCGAGACCTATGCCACAAATTTAAAATCCAATATCACTTTTCCACTCCGTACTACCCCCAAGGGAACGGCCAAGCTAAGGCTACAAACAAAACTATCCTAAAAATCCTAAAAAAGACAGTCAATGAAGCTAGATGTGATTGGAACTTGTAGTTAAATCCCACCCTATGGGCCTACCAAATGAGCATCTGCACACCAACAGATGCCACCCCATTCTCCCTGGTCTACAAATTAGAAGCCATAATCCCCATTGAGATTGAGCTCTCATCCTTGAGAATATCACTACAAAACCTCATCATACATGAGGAATATTAGGTATCATGATTGAATGAGCTAGAATTACTGGATGTACGATGCATGGATGCCTTAAACCATTTACAAGTCTACCAAAACCGTCTCAAGCAAAACTACAACAAGAACATTGGAAGTCAGACCTTCCAAGTCAGGGAACTTGTACTGAAGGAGAATCAACAAAATGTACCAAATCCAGAAAGAAAGGGCAAGTTTGAACCCAATTGGTTCAGCCCCTTCATCATCATAGCAAGCTACAAGTTAGGGGCATATCAACTATCAATGCCCGAAGGGGAGCCTTCGTAAGAGCCCATGAATAACTCCCATCTCAAAAAAAATTATGCCTAAACTTGCAAGGTATAAATCCAAAATTACAAAAAAATACAAAAATACAAAAATCCAAAAAAATTTGAAAAAGGATTAAAAATAGTAAAGAGAAATTGTCCTCTAGTGAAAACCACTTCGGTGGTACTTTGGACAAGTACCTTAGTGAAAACCTAGAAAACAAGCATCATGTGTAAATAAGCACTCTCAATCCATCTTGATCTCCATGACTCATTCTGCATCATTCACCCATTGCAATCTATCGTATCCTTCCATCACCCATCCACGTCTGCATCATAGCTTGGTTTTGTGTTCGTATCATGATCTCTCCTAGTACTACTCGGCATATTCAAAAGGTCAGTTTGTCCTGCCTATATCAGAGTAGTCTATCACATTACATTGGGGGCATGTCCTACATCAGATCAAATTCATGTACATTCTTGAAGTCTTAAAATCAGAAAATCTAAAAACATTCATAAAATCTAAAAAAATCCCAAAACATCATAAAATTAAGAAAAACCCAAACACATTCAAAACATATCAAAATCCAAAAACAAGTCAAAAAATTAGAAAAAGTCAAAAACAAAGTCATATTGTCAAACTATGGGTCTCTAAGCTCTAAATGTAGGAAAGGTTGATATTTGATCATCCCCTGAGACACTTAGGTCTGTCCTTGAGGATTCCATCACAATAAACAGACAATCCATTTGTTGATATCTTCATCAATAAAAGAGTTTGTCATCAGTCGAACTATGTGGTCTCCACATACATAACGTAGGAAAGGATAATCTTTTGATCAGCCCCCAAGGCCCCTAGGATAGGTCCTTAGGTGAAGTTTTTGGTCTAAAATCTCAGAAAACACAAAAACATTGAAAAAATTGAAAATCAAAACATTTGCAAAACATCTCAAAAATCCCAAAACATCCATCCCATTTCACTTTCACCTTCAAATAAACATCGACTCACAAGACCTAAAATATTTCACAACTCTATTGGAATACTACTAGTGAACTAGTTATTAGACAAACTAAGGCTTTGGAGGTTTTGAAGTCTTGCAAACTCAGGTAAAATGGGTCCACTAAGAATATTGAAAGACATATCTCCAATCTACTCGGGAATACTGACAACCAAAGAATTCCATGAAAGATCTCAATGTTGTAAATAAACAAAATTAGGAAAAACTATTTTCTTGAATCCACCACAAATTTCACTTGGAATGGTGCCACCAAGCTTATTGTTTGAAAGGACAAGGTTATTTAACATTCCTAAAATAGAGCACTGAGTCGTCATCTGAACTAAATCATCTCTGAGCTTAAACATAGGCAAGGCTAATCTTTGATCATCCCCTGAGATACAAAATCCAAAAACATTCATAAAATCTCATAAAACCCAAAAACATTTGGAAAATTGGAAAATAGAAAATTAATTTAAATAACCCAAAATCCAAAAAACAGCCTCATAACATTTTGAAAACATCAAAAACATCCAAATGTTTGAAAATATCCATCCACCTCATTTCGCTTCACCCACAATAATTAATCATCCATAATAAATCAATCATCACCTTCAACCTTTGGAAAAACAATCGGAAACAAGTATAGCAGATTTAAAAGTGTAAACCTTAATGTCAAGGTCTCAAGTCTAGGTTAGTGGGTAAACAAGTTGGTCGATTCTTGGCATCAGTAGCACATCATCCCATTATTCTCAAAACCAACTGATAACATCATGTCCTAGGATGCATCCTTCCTACAATGGACATCAACATTAGGCATCACCATAGTTTAGTCTTACCTATTAGTATGAAGAACATTAGCTTGTTTGTTTACCTGATTTTGTCTTGTTGATTTATCTTATTGCACTCATTCCAATGACCTCTCAATGATTCCTAAACAAAATGATTTAGAGAGAAAGGAATGGGGCAATGATCATTGTCTTTTTTCTATTGTGCTTATTGGATATTCTTGTAATATAACCTTGGTCATGCATGCTTTGCTTCGTTTCTAGGGAGGGTGTTTTAGGTATCTTGTTGACCACATAGGAAGGCTTTCCTTTCTATGTTTTGGTCTAAGATGTTTGGAATATATGAACTACATTCTAAATAAGGTTTTGTATGTCAGGTGTGAACAAGAGTACTCCTATCTGATTATCAAATCAAATTCCATCACACTAGGTGCAACACCATCCTAGTTCTTTATACCTTCATGCATCGTATATATGTGTGTTATCAAACATAAGGTAAGTAAGCTCTTTTAAAATCCCAATTCCTGATAAGCAAAACATCATCCACTCTCATCATCATCTCTGATAAAGTCTCATCAAATCATGGACTTGTTGGATCCTCTCTTTCACCATCTCATTTCTTCTTATTCTTCTATCTTTACTAACATTTCTATCCAAATTTGTGTGATATCTCAAAATATACATGAGGCTACCCATGGCCAATGACTGTCTATACATCATCAAAATTGTCTACTTCAAATATCTGATCTCTTTCTAAATAATTATCTTTTGTCCTTTGATTAGTAGAACCACTCCCCTCACATTTTATCATGATCTCGATTAGAAAATTAATATTCTCACTCGATCTCTCGAGGGGGCAGTGTACTAGCGTACTTCTTTCCACTGGGGCATCCAAAACAATTAGAATTATTTTGAATTTTTATCTCAACAAAATTATTCTTTGAACCAATGCAGTAGGTACATTATTTCAATGAGGGGCAAAATGTAGACATGCAAATAATCTTAATCAATTTCATGCATCCAATTCCATTTCCTCTATTAATCAAATAAAGTAATTTATTAGATTAATTCACTAATCCTTTTATTAATTAAATAAATCAATTTATTTAATTAATACCCAAAATCCTAGATAATTAATTAAATAAATCAATTTGTTTAATTAATACCCAAAATCCTCTTATTATTTAAATACATTAATTTGTTTAATTAATACCCAAAATCCTCTTATTAATTAAATAAATCAGTTTGTTTAATTAATATTCAAAATCCTCTTATTTGATTAAATAAATCAAATGATTTAAATCAAATTCACTAACCCACTCAAAGTTAATTAAATTTTAAATTAATTAACTTTAATCCTCATTACCATTCTCTAGATTTTGACTCAACCACAATCAAATTCAACTCCTGACTAACCCACCCACTTGCATATGAAAATCAATTTTCTAATTAACTAATTATCTCATTTTCCCTCTCAAAAGCACATTATAGGGAGTATTCCTTATTTGATTCCCTTTATTTTAATTTCTCATTCAAACAATTTCTCCCCCCAAAACAATTCAAGCACATGCATTTCATGTCTCTCAAACATGCATTTGGTGTCTCTTACAATCACATACAAAGTGTGATCAATCCTTACCCATTAGCATAGAGACAAATGTCTCAATGTCATTGGTCCTTTTTTAATCCCACATTCTTCCTATCCTTCAATTCTTCAAACCTCTAACTTATAAATAGAGGCCTTCTCTACTTGAAATCTATCCATAGTTTTATGCATCTACACTATACACACATTCGTCTTCATCACTTGCATCTTGCTCATCATTTTGAAAGCTTATCAAGGGTTGGGAAAGGGCTACTTTCCACATCAAAGTAGCACCAATCCATTATGAGATAGAGTTTGCATCATGTTTTCATATGCTTTTGTTTAGTTTCAGGGTATGTGCAGGATCATCATGGAAAAAATAGGCCCTTAAGTGGCAAAAAAATAAAAAAAATAAGAGTTAGGAAACTTGACATAAAAATTTGAATAAGTTAAATATATTATTTCAAAACTATGTAAGAATAGAATCTATAGCAAATTGAATGTAGTTTCTAAACTACTAGGTTTATTTTTAAAAAAATCTATTTGATGAAAATTTGAAATTTCAATGCACTAGTAGAAGTGTCTATCTGACCACCCTAACCACAATAAAATGAAAATATTTTTTATAAGATTTTATATATAAGTACATGAGTCATGTCTTGATGTGATGAATATTTTTTTGTAATTTTTTTCTAATTAAATAATTAATTATGAATTTTTTATTATAAATTTTTAAAAATATAAAAACTCGTATATATGACTACCTTAGCTTGGTCAAAACTTCATGAAATTCATTTTTTTTTTTAATCCTATAGTATGCAAAGTATAGAATGTGACACATATTTTGGATTTAGAAAATGTGATACTGTTTGAAAGCTATAGATGTTTTTCAATCAGCCTATCAATTAGGACATTAGTCGTAATTCAAATAGAAAATGAATAATTATTTATTAAATTCAAAGTAAAGCATAATTTATATTGGTGGAAAGCCGAGAATCTCCTTTAGAAACCCTTTTCATTTCATCAGTTTTGGGTAAAAAAAAATTCGTTAGCCACATACCCTACACATACCCATCATATCGCCACTTTTTGGCCCATCATAATCCAGCACATACCCTTCATTGTTTCCTTAGTTGCATATTTAACATGATAGAGTATTTCATAGAGATTTTTAATTTGTTATGCTTTTATTAACTAATAATGCTAATACATGTTAAGTTTTGAGCATTTGCAGATTATTACGTCTACAAGATGGTTTGAAAAGCCACTAGATTGGTTATAGAAGTTTGACTTCTAGTGGGGAGGCCCTAACAAACAAATGAGATACCTTGGCATTCCATTTGCAATTAGCCCATGCTTAAAGGATATGTGGGGTTGAATCAAATAGAAAATTTAAAAGAAAATAGATAGGTGGAATAGGTACTACCTCTCCCTAGTAGGAAGATTTCAAGTATGCTAGAATATCCTCTCCTCTTACTCTATCTATTTTTCTTATGTATGGTTCTTTAGTAGATACCAAATAAAAGAGATCCAAAATAGAATTAGGAGCTTCCTTTGGTTGGATGGGAAAGGGCAAAGAAAGAAACATGGAGTTAGATGGGATTGGTGTTGCATGGCCAAAAACCAAGGATGGATGGATCTTAAGGACCTAGAAAAGGCATGGAATAGCCTTAGCTGGAAAATGGATCTTTAAATCCCTGGTTGATAATGAGCCTTAGAAAATCCTAATAAGAAATAATATTCAAATGGCCACTCCTAGGTTTGCAAAATCTTGGAAGAACCTACCATTCAGTGATCTTCTATCCAAACAACGAATTGTACCTACTAGTTGAAAGGTTTTCAAAAGAATTTGGAAGGCATGGGAAAGCATCAAAAATGATTTCTCAAACCCTGAGTTCACCAATTTCTATGGGAATGCATTGCATCTTTCCAAATCCATTTGGTGGAACCTGGGGCACAAGCTAGAATAAGGAACTTGAATGATATCTTGGTAAATGAAAAACTAAAGGTCATAGAAAGTGGTGCAATCTGAATATCAATTACTCGCTTCCAGCATAAGAACCTACTCAGTAATAAAACAAGCATGGGAAGCAACTCCCCCTCTCAACTTGAACAGTCCAAACAACATGTTGGCTGCTCAGTTGGTTTGGAAAGGTAAGATACCAATAAAAAATATTTAGGCTAAGACCATACATAAGGACCTAACACATGATGAGTCTCTAAATGAACACCTCAACAAAGTGTGGGAAATAAACTTAAACAACAAAGAGTGGCAAGAAATATTTTCTCTTAACTAGTCCTAGGTGCCTAATCCTAAAAGAGCATGTCTAAGATGGCTAATTTTATTGCAAAGGGTCCCAATCAAATGGAAGCATGATGAAATTGAAATCTACAACATTTGTAGATTACCTGAAACAATATATCACCTCTTTTTTGAGTGCTTGTATGCAAATGAAATATTGAATCTCATATGCAATAATCTGTTAATCTAGAATACAAATGGAAAAGTAAACTGGAAAGAAATTATTTTATGCAATGACAAAAGATTGGGAAAAGAATGTAATTTGTTTTGGAATTGTTTGACTAATGAAGTTCTTTGGAATTTGTGGAAAGTAAGAAATGGGAAAAAAATTAATGGGCAAAGGAGAATCCTTATTGAGTCTTCAAAAAGACTGATACTATTCAATATTGCTTCATAGGTTATGATGATAGTGAAAGTTTTCAAGGGAAAATTTCTCAAACTCTTGAAAGATGGAGTGGTTCTAATCAACTAGGAAGAATTCAAGTTTGGGCACAATGGGCAAGTGGGACAACCCAACCTGGCAATCTTTATGGCTGCACTCAAAAATTTCCAAAAGGAATTCAATGGGAAGGAAAATTTTGAATAAGAACAACAACATGTGAAAGCTCCAAGATTCCATACAATTGAGAATTGGGAAGTGGAGGATGTTTTCTCATCCGATGAACTAAGGGTTACAAAGGTTCTTGCCAGTTGGAACGAGATTGATATTGTAAGTGGAAGCAGAAACATGTAAATGAACAATCCTTTCACACCTCCTAATTTTGCATATGGCATAGAAGATATGGCTGCTCATGATACTTAGTGCTTTTGTATGGCACATGGTGAACATAGGATCAACTATCTATATTTCATGCTCCTTCTTGTATGTCATTGCACAATCCCCTTTTGTACAACAACTCATAAGCATACTTGTATATCACTGCACAGTCTGTTAAGTATTTTATTCCATAATCTTGTTTATATAGTAGCTTATAATCATTTTTGTATGTAAATGGTAAGATGTTTGGGGGATAGGGAACTCCTAAGTCTGAGAAAATGTTGAACATGATATCTAATATGTAATGCTTTCATTCTCCATTTTGGCTACTCTATCATTAATACAAAAAATAATAAATATGATTATTTATGCAAATAATTTATGTCGATTAAATATAAATTTTAATTATATTGACTATAACTTTAGTTTGTAATTTAATTATGATAGACATTGATATGTGTATATGTTTTGTTCATATTTTTAGGTGTTAAGATGTAATTGGGTTGACCCATGACATAATGTCTCCTTGATTTCATACGTATATTTGATTGATCTACATAATTCCTTTTTATCCCCTTTGTCTAAGAGCCTCCCATGAATATTGAAAATGGTTTTGATTATTTCAAAGGTGTTAAAATTACTATATTCGATTAAGGCATGAATTTAAGACCTAATAAACTTGACTACTAAGACAATTATAACTATAATATTTGACTAAAATATTCCTTTAATTGTATTTTGACGAATGTCTATACTCTATTTCAAAACTCTCATTTTCATATAGATTTGAAATATCTTGACAAATGTAAAATTATCTATACTGAAAACTTGTTTATTTCTAACCACTACATATAAGATAGCCACTGTGGATGCTTCCTATTCATTGTACATTGTTCCAACTTTATTTGGTCCATTGGTCCTTTAAAATTCTTAAATATACCCATAGCACACTAAATTTACATGGGTATGGATGCATTCACTATGCTAAATAGACGTTGCTTCATTTATGCATAAAGATATTGATACCAAAGTCATTAAAATAAATGTCAACTAAGATATGAATTTAAGACCCCGTAATATTTGATTACTAAGATAAACATAACCACTCTATTTTGAAATTCCCATTTTCACCCAAGCTTGGAGTACGGTGACAAATGTGAACTTAAGAATATTGGAGCCTTGTTTACGGCTAGCCATTATGGGCGCTTAGAAGCTAGTACACTTATGTAAAATGAAGACAGAGACAAAAGGATGTCTTGTTTGCGCATATTCCATCACTTTTGTGTTCTACTCCTAGGCTTGAATTTTATGGAAAGGATCTCTCTTTCTCGATATCATAAAGAAATCTCTTGGGTCTACTTGTAATGATTCCATCATGTGACTCTATTCTCAAACTCAGATTTTCACATAGGCATGGAGTACGCTGACAAATGTGAACTTAAGAATAATGGAGACTTGTTTGCAACTAGTCATTATGGGTGTTTAAAGGGCAGTGGCTCCTAGATGTAATCCACCAGACTAAAATCATATGAATGCCACTAATGTGTTTTCTTGATGAAAAGGGACTGGTCAGGGTTACTAAGGGTGTATGATGTTTCTAACTAGTTGGGTGTGTCTGAAAGAATTGGCAATCCAATAGAGCAAATGCCACTAACATATTTTCCAAACGATGTTCAAAAATTTTTTTCCACTAAGGGCGAGGGGCCTATGCGTGCACACCGTATCTTCGAAGGTTCACGTGGAGCTTCATGTGGACCTTCAATAAAATTTTAAAAAATTGTTATAGAGGAAAATTAATTTAGAAATCAAAAATATCTTTTTTAAATTTTTTTTAAAAAAATATGTCATGTAAAAATTTGATTTGGTCAAGGTGTCAAAAATTGCCGATTTGGCCATGTGACCTATCGTGGCATAGGCCCACCCCCACAAGTTGTGTGACACGATGTTCAAAGTGAACATTGTCAACACATCGTGTTCGAACAATTCATCATCCTTTTAGTATTTGTTGCTCACATTAATCGCCCAATGCCCTTGCTAATGCTTATCTACAATTGCGTTTAATGTGTGTCCCTTCCCATTACCTGAACGACATGTCACACAAATTTTGAGCATTTCTTCATTGAATGCTCCTATTACCTCGCACAACACACTATCTTTTTCCTTTCTTTCTACCATCTTCTTGACTCTTCTTTGCAAATGGACCATAAGGTGTTCATTTATGGTCTCTGCAAATTCAATCCCACCACTACTACATGTTACACTTGGATACTAGTCTCGCTTCAAGTATCCATTAGTACATGTTATGCTCTGATAGTGGTCTCCCTTCAAGCTCGGTGATGCTTCCACCCTCGTTCTTTAGTGCCATTATAGAGTTCTCATTTCTGTAGGTAAACAAAAACACAACATACTTTTTCGGCTTGCATGCACATTTTCCGATTTACAGTCTTCATATGCACGTATTCTAGTTTGCATTCTTTAAATGAACATATTCTAGTTTGCATTCTTCAATTATGTAGGTGTCAGTTAGAAGGTTCGATATATGACCAATTTAGCAACAACTACCCCTCAATGACACCCATTCGACCTGAGTGAGGTTATAACCTCACTAAGGCCCTACCAATCTCTTTTTTTGGTTTTTTCTTTACTATAGGATTTTATTTTGTTTAATGTTAATATTTCTTAGATTACTAGGTGAGGGTGCTTCTATAAGAACTTATAGGTGTTTTTGAACACTATAAAATGTGTGTTCATAAACACACTACATGCTTATATGAAATTAATCTTTTGTTCAAGCATCACTATCGTTTATCTAATGGGTTTATGTTGTTCAATTCAATCAAATAAATATTGTTGGATTTTTTGGTGCCATAGATAAAATTTAGGGGTGATCTTTTTTTTTTATAGATTTTGCTTCATCAATTCAATCAGATAAATATTGTTGGTCTTTTCATTTCCATAGATAAATTTGGGGGTGTTTTATTTTTCATAGGTTCTACTTCAACAATTCGGTATGATAAATATTGTTGGTTTTTTTAGTGTCATAGATAAATTTGGAGGTGTTCTCTTTTTCATAAGTTTTGCTTCATCAATTTAGTTAGGTAAATATTGTAGGTTTTGTCAATGCCATAGATAAATTTGGGTGTGTTCTCTTTTTCATATGTTTTGCTTTGTCATTCTAGTCAGATGTATTTTTTTTGGTGCCATAGATAAAATTTTGGGGTATTTTCTTTTTCATAGGTTCTACTTCATCAATTCAGTTAGATAAATATTGTTGGTTATTTCAATACCATAGATACATTTAGGAGTGTTCTTTTTTTGTAGGTTTTGTTTCAACAATTCACTCAAATAAATATTGTTGGTTCTTTTGGAGCCACAAATGAATTTGAGGGGTGTTCTCTTTTTCATAAGTTCTACATAATCAATTCGGTCAGATAAATATTGTTTTCTTTTTAGGTGTTGTGGATAAATTTGTGGGTGTCATATTTTTCATAGGTTTAGCTTCATCAATTCAATCAAGTAAATATTGTAGGGTTTTTAGTTCCATATATAAATTTGGGAGTGTTCTCTTTTTCATAGATTCTGTTTCATCAATTTAGTTAGATAAATATTGTAGGTTTTTTTGGTGCCATAGAGAAATTGGGAGTGCTATCTTGTTCATAGGTTTTGATTCATCAGTTTAGTTAGATAAATATTGTTGGTTTTTTCGGTGCCATGGATAAATTTTGGGGTGTTCTATTTTTCATAGGTTTTTCTTTATCAATTCAGTCAGGTAAATATTGTAGGTTTTTTGGGGCCATAGATAAATTTGAAGGTGTTCTCTTTTTCATAGGTTCAACTTCATCAATTCAATTGGATAAATTTGGGGATGTTCTCTTTTTCATAGGGTTTTCTCCATCAAATCAGTCAAATATATATTGTTGGATTTTTGGGTGTCATGGATAAAATTGGGGGTGTTCCATTTTTCATAGGTTTCACTTCATCAATTCAATTAGGTAAATATTGTAGGCTTTTTTGGGTGCTATAGATAAATTTAGGGGTGTTATATTTTTGATAGGTTTTGCTTCATCAATTTAGTCAAGTAAATATTGTAGGTTTTTTAGGTGCCATAGATAAATTTGGGGGTGTTCTCTTTTTCATAGGTTTTGCTTCATCAATCCAATCAAGTAAATATTGTAGACTTTTTTTGTGTCATAGATAAATTTGGGAGTGTCCTCTTTTTCATAGGTTTTGCTTCATCAATTTAGTCAGGTAAATATTGTAGATTTTTTTGGTGCCATAGATAAATTTGGGGATGTTCTCTTTTTCATATGTTTTGGTTCATCAATTTAATCAAAATAAATATTGTTGGTTGTTTGAACACATTGCTATTTTAATGTATAATTTTGTTTTCACACCATTGAACTATCTAGTTTTGTTCCTTTATTATCATAATATTTAGAAAGTTGTCATAAGTAATGATAGTCAAACTAAAGGTTAACTAGTAATACATAATTGAAAGTCAAATATTTAATTAGGCCGTTGTGGTGATCGAAATCTCTTGGGAATTTAATGCAACATAGTAGAACTAGTGTAGAACATATAATTCTAACTACAAGGTGATATGTGTAACTATGATTAAATATTGTAAGATATGTGGTGACTAGAAATAACTAGAATATGATTAAAAACTTACAATTAAACAAATAAAATATAAGACAATTTTTTGGGTGGTGCAATATTTGTATTATATCTTGGGATGCTCCTCCATCACTATTGAGACATAGAGAGAGCTTATTTGTTCTATTTTAAAGGTTCAATACTTGTCTTGTGATTAAGAAGGTAGTTTGAACATATTTCAAGAATGAGGAACAATTACCTTGAAAGTGAACTATAACTAGGGGTCTACAGACAAAGGGATTATATTATTTTACTATGAAGTCCCAAGTATGTTAATGTTTTTCTTAAACCTAAATTAGTTCACTATGTTATATTAACTATTAATTTTATATGATTGCACCTCTCAAAGTTGAATACAATATTTGATATTTCAATATTTGTTTGGTAATACTAGTAGAGGCAATCATGTTTATGCAAAACAACATATTGGGATTACAATATGAAGAAGTATATCTATTGGTTAAATGTTTATTGGATGGGATTTGAAATAAATTTGATAGTCTCTTATTGCTTGCATCTATCCATATAAAGAATGTAATTTTAGAACCTTAATGTGACACCACTCTTACAAGATTAAGATTTAGAAAACAATGAAAAGCATAATAAAAAAAACAAAATAGATTGAATCCTAATTTAAATGTGCAAACTCATGATCCCATGGGGGAATTGGTGCCAATTTGATGTGAAAATTGGCCCTTTCCCAATTCCTAAGATGCAAGCTTTGATATGTTGATGAGATTGATCCACTTTGTTGATGAAGGATGAGAGCTCCAGGCCAAAAATCTGCAAAACCTAACTAAGAACTCAATGATAATGGATGAAATTTGAGAGATATTTGAGCATGGTAACTTTGCATGAATTGTGGATGATAAAATGAGGATATGAGCTCTTTATTTATAGAATGTCAAGATGGATGAATGTCCAAATTTGAGCAATGTGGGACTAACATTCATCCAATGGTATGATGCCACTTGTCAAGCTATGAATGGATGGAGGATGTGCAAGATTTGGGGATTGTGCCAATAAATGCATAATTTGAATTTCAAATTTGTTGAAATGACTTGTAAGAGGGAAGGGAAAATGCAATAAATGAAACTTGGCTCAAGGAAAAGGACATGTAAGATGAAGTTATTGCCTTGTTGGATGTACATGTTGACCTGGAATTTTTGAATTCAAATTGAGAGAATATTCCAAAAGATGCCTTGTGAGGAAAATAGAGATTTAATAAATGAATTAAATCTATTTTCATGTGAAACTTGCATTATCTAGAGGATGGGACATGAGATGAGATTAAATTAATCAAGGGTTAATTAATTTAAGAGAGATGTTAGGTGATGTAACCTATTTGACTCAAATTTATGGATTTATTTAAATCAAATAAGAGAGGAATATGATAAGAGGTTAATTAAATAAGGATTTTGATTTATTTAATTAAAAGAGATGGTGTTAGATTAAATCAAATAAGGTCTTAATTTATTTAATTTAATGGATAGACTTTAGAGATTTAATCAAATAAATTGATTATTTAATTAAATAGTGATAATTAGATCAGATGGATTGATTTAATTAACAAAAGAGATTGACTTAATTAGATAAAATGATTTATTCAATTAAGAGAGGAATATTGTTGAATTTAATCAGATAAGGAGATTTGATTAAATGGTTAGACCGAGGGATGATTCAGGAAGAAACGATGATAGTAAGTCAGGATTAGATGCACAATGTCAATCGATATATTTTACATGTCTACATTTTGCCCCTCTTTGAAGCAATGCACTTGTTGCGTTGGTTCAAAGAATAAACGATCTCGATCAAAGAAAAAAGTTTTGTTATTTAAAAACTTGCCCCACTACTGCCTGGCGGGAGAGAATATGCCAATATAATGCCCCCTCAAGAGATTGGACAAAAATTCCAATTTTAGGGTGATCTTGCGAAAAAAGACGACAAAGCATCTAAAAGGTCCGAAAAAGCTCCAGGAGGCTAAAAATGTGTCTAAACACAATAAAGCATTGAAAAAAAAACCTCGACTGGATAAAAATAGGTTCAGGGGTCCAAAACTCTAACAGGATAGCCAATTACCTAGGGTGAAAAAACTCTAATTTTCATGCTTAAATGGGGCCCGAGGGGTCACTTTCAAGTCATTTTCAAACACCTCCAATAGTAACCTTGATATTCGAGTTCTGACATCCTGACGATATGGCACAATGATAGCTTCCTCTACACATTTTGGATTGAGTTCGGACGTACCAGTAGCCACCTGGCATTGGGGCACTGGTAAGTGGTCCTTACGCGAGCTTCTTCCTTCATTTATTGCTTCAATTAATGCTTTAAAGAGTTGGTCCATCTACAGTGGCGCTATATAGCGCCGCTCAGAAGTCAAAATACACCACTCGGTGTTGAATAGCACCGCCGTGGTGCAGTTTGGAGTTTAGAAACTCCGACGCTGAACTCGGGGTCGACAGGTGGATTTGCAAAGTACAACACAGTGACGTTAATTTTGCTTAAAGTGTGCCGCTGAATGATAAAGTGCATCGCAGCGGTGCGATTTCGCTCGTTTCAACCCTAGCGTTAGAGTTTGATTAAAATAAAACTGTGATGCCATCACAAGTTGCACCGCTGGGGAAATTTTTTGAATACTTGATGAAGAATTTTTGCAAAATTTTTAACATGGTGACCTTGCTTGATGTAGGACACAGTGAGGGAGTTCTACTCTCAAGAGCACAAGTCACGGGACCTAGCCAACTACTTGCGGGACTTGAGCGACAGGGACCAGGATCGACTCTGAATTGCGGGGTTGTGGCACATTGCATATGCGGCACCCATTCACACTCACTTAGGGATGCTGGCAGCGCTGGCCGAGAGATGGCACAACGAGACTTCTTCATTCCATCTTCCCATTGGTGAGGCCACCGTCAGTCTAGAGGATGTTTGGCGGATTTTGTGATTGCCTATTCACGGTCGGTAGGTGATTTTGGCATGGATGAGGGGCGCGAGGCCTACTTTAGAGTGCTTGCGACAGATGAGACTGTCTTCTATGAGGGACAGATAGAGCTCGAGTGGCACAGGATCCTAGCACCTCCCTACCGTTGGGTGATTATAGCCATCATTTTAGGCTTTGTTGCCCCTGACAGGCAAGGGCGATACTTCAGTGTCGGTTGAGGATACTACTGGGAGAGGATGGTCCAAGACAGGCTGGTTCATTTTGCTTGGGGGCCTATTCTGCTAGCTTCACTTTATAGAGACCTCCATGAGTATGTCTACATGGATGGCAGAGCACTCAGAGCAGGGGTGACTCTTCTTCATGTTTGGGCGTGGGAGCACATTTTTGTGCTACGTCCATGTGTTGTTTTAGTTCCAATGGGGCAAGACGATCCCCTCGTGTGTCGATACAGAGGCAGTGTGTCCTTCACACACACCGATGAGCATGAGATCGCCTACTAGAGGCGGGTCTTAGATGAGATGCAGGTTTTTACCTGGCGCCCATACCTTGGTCGGCCCAGATGGGCCAATGATCTTGATCAAATGTTTTACTGCCACTAGGATCATTTTATGCAGGGGCAGGAGCACACTATGGTTGAGAGGTATCTTCCCAGGTGCGTGCAACGTTAGTTTAGGGAGCCGTAGGATCATCCTAATGATGATTATGTAGCCGTCTTCACTCGCACCATGACACAGGTTTCATGGGGGTGGTATATTTCTACTTCAGAGGTAGTGGATAGTTTTCGACAGCTAGTAGCCCGACCATGGGCTTATGATTAGGGACTAGCAGATCTGGGCACTACTTAGGCCTATAGAGATTGGTTTCGGCCTCCACTTCGGTTGATGATACTAGGTGCAGTCCCAAATGTGCAGAGAGTCAGAGGCAGAGGGGGAGTACAAGGACGGAGAGCTGAGATTCGACAGGACCCACCATTAGTGCCTCCAGTCTAGCTAGATCAAGGAGATGTTCACATGCAGGACTAGCAGCAGGTGCCACTAGTCCCACCACCACGAGTCGAAGATCCTCCCTGGGTGTAGCCTTAGGTACAACTAGCAGGATAGGCAGATGCACAGGATACTTTGATTGCATAGCTGTAGGCCCAGGTCCAGGCCGTGACAGCTGAGAGAGATTAGGTGAGGGCCGAGAGAGAGCAGCTCAGGGTTGAGAGGGATCAGGTCGTACATCAGAGATAGGCTGCAGAGCTATAGGCAGCCATAGAGCTAGGTCAGAGACAATAGCTAGAGAGTATGGCAGCCTCCTCCTCCCAGGGTACAGTGTCAGTTCGATCCCATAGGGATGTCATCTGAGAGGCAGAGTATTATTGATGGTTTTACCATGAGGTTGTACCCAGAGTAGAGCGGGTCCCAGAGTATTCAGAGCGGGCCAGCCACAGACTAGCAGAGGGTCACGGTGACAGGGGTGAGGGCAGCATTCATAGGTACCGAGCTTGATCAAGATGATATGATACTTTTTGTGCCCTATGGGCTCATTTTTGATAGCCCGATGGGCCTTTTGTAATGATTGACATATATGTACAGTGATCCAACTTAATCTTTGTACTATGATAGTTGCGTTATTGATGATTTATATATGAGCCGATGATGATTTTGATGTGATGCAATGTGGTCTCTTTATTTATGCATGCATGGTTCTACTTCTATATGTTGTGCAATGATGCATTTATTTCTAATGATGTATGCATTATGATTATGACTAATAGATCTATATTATGCTAACCTATGATATGAAAATGTGATGTGCAACGATGTTGTCTATATGATGATCTATTTATGATAATGCAAGATGGGATAATCTAATATGTGATATGGATTGTAATATGTAAAATGATATGATCTATGGTGCAAATGAAATGGTGTAATGAAAATGAGATGGTTTTATGGGATGCTTAGAATACCAAATGTTATTATCCTAAACGTATTAAATGATGATGCAATGTATGTGATGCATTTAATAGGATGCGATATGATGTAATTATATGTTAATGCAGAGTGATATGATGCAAAGTGATATGATGTAATGATATGTTAATGCAAGGTGATATGATGTAATGATATGTTAATGAATTAAATGCTTATACACCTATTGTTCATGATTATGCAAAAATGATTATGAAATGCTTCTATAAATGTTATGTGATGATTTGGATGTAATGTGATGCATTTAATATAATGGATGAAATGCAATGAAATGGGTGCCTCTATTTTTGAAAAATGCTTACGATGACATGTTTGTATGATGATGGAAATGTAATGCCTATATTTCCTATATGATATGTTGATGCAATATTCTAATGATTTGTGGATGCAGGATTGATAACGATGATGGTGATGATGACCAACTGTCATAGTACCTTGTTAGTGCAGTTAGTAAGGAAAGAAAAAGTCATTTCAAGAAGACACAAGATGATGCAAATGCAAATGATGATGATGATGATTATTACTTGCCGAGGAATTGGGATTTTCAAAGGGACACATTTTCTTATGTTTGATAACACACGTCGTACGATGCATCAAGGTATAGAAAACCAGGATGGCATTGTACCTAGTGAGATGGACTTTGACTTGACAAGCAGATAGGAGTATTCTTGTTCACACCTAACATACGAAAACCTTGCTAGGATGCACTTTAGAATTTTCAAACATCTCGAACCAAAACATGGAAAGGTAAACCTATCCATGCAATAGTCAACAAGTTGCCCTAGACCTCCTCCATACATACCTTACAAAGCAAGTATTCGCTGAGGTTATATTACAAGAATGTCCAACAAGCATAATAGATAAAAGATAATGATCATTGCCCCATTCCTATTTCTCTAAATCCTTCATTTGGATATCATCGAGAGGTCCTTGGAATGAGTGCAATAAGATAAGTCAAAAGATGAAGATAAAGCACACAAACAAGCTGATGTTCTTTAATACCGCTAACCAAAGGAGGATGTGTTTTCTAAGGATAAGAGCCAAAACTTATTGCCAAAAGATAATGTCCATTGTAGGAAGGATTCATCCTAGGACATGTTAGTGGATGGCGGCATGTCATTTCATTTATCCAAAGCATTCTAAAAGATGATTGATATGGGACCAATTTGGATGATGAGTTATCGACACAAAGAGTTGACCAACTTGTTTATGCACTGACTTAGACCTAAGATTTGATGATTTGAGTTTTCACGTTCGACCTGCTAGACTTGCTTCCAATTGTCTTACCAAAGATTGAGGATGATGATCATTTATTATGAGTGTTGTTATTGCAGGTGCAAGCGAGATGAGATGGATGGATTTTTTCAAATATTTGGATGTTTTTGACATTTTGCAATGTTTTGAGGTTGTTTTTGGTACTTTTCAAGATTTTCAACTATTTTGATTTTTTGATTTTCTAATGTTTTGAGATTTTCTGAGATTTTGACTGAGAGACTAACCTAAGGACCTATCCTAGGGGCCTCGTGGGCTGATCAATAGATTAGCCTTGCCTACATTATACACGTAGAGATCACATAGTTCAACTGATGACTTGAACGATTTAGAGATGAAGATATACATGATGAAATACCAGTTTATTATGATAAACTCCTATAGGACTGACCTAAGTGTCTCAAGGGATGATCAAAGATCAACCTTGCCTACGTTCGAGGCTCAGAGACTCGTAGTTCGACAAGACAACTTGTTTTTGACCTTTTGACTGACTTTTTGACTTGTTTTGGGATTTTGATATGTTTTGATTTTTTTGGATTTTTTGATGTTTTGATGTTTTTGGATTTTCTGATGTGAGGACTTTAAGAATATACATGAATCTAATCTGATGAGAACATGCCCCCAACATGATGCAATAAACTACTCCGATAAAGGCAGGACAAGCTGACCTTGAGGATGGGCTAAGTAGTACTGGGAGGGATGATGATACGAACATAGGACCAAGCTATGGTGCGGACATAGGTGGATGAGTGATGGATGGAGATCTGAATGTGATGAATGATGGAAAGCATAATGGATGGATGTTGTAGAAAAATCCATAAAGATCATGGTGGATGGAAAGTGCTTATTTACACAAGGCGCCTGTTTTCTAGGTTTTCACCAAGGTACTTGCCCAAAGTGCCACCAAAGTGGTTTTCACTAGAGGACGATTTTTTCTTTTTATTATTTTTGATCCTTTTTCTAATTTTTTATTTTTTGGATTTTTTATTTTTTGATTTTTGATTTTTGATTTTTGATTTTTATTTTTTGTCACCAAGACGCTTGTTTGCCAGGTTTTCATTGAAGTAACTATTTTTTTAGGACATTTTTCTATTTTTTTGGATTTTTGGTTCTATACCTTGAAAGATTTAGGAATAAAACTTTTTGAGATGAGAGCTATTCATAGACTCCTACAGAGGTTCCCCTGTAGGTGTTGATAACTGATATGACCTTGACTTATAACTTGTTGTGATGACGAATGGTCCCAACCAATTGGGTTCAAACTTGCCTTTGCTGCTTGGGTTTGGGACATTATTCTGATTTATTTTAAGACCAATTCTCTAACTTGGAATGTCCTACTTCTTATTTTCTTATTGTAGCTCCTTTTGAGTTTATTCTGATAGACTTACAAATGATTCAAAGCCTCTATACATTGCTCATCCAATAGCTCTAGCTCATTTAATCTTGATACTCGATACTCTTCATCTATGATGAGGTTCTGTAGTGATATCCTTAGTGAGGGGATCTCAATCTCAATGGGAAGTACTGCTTCTGATCCGTAGAACAGGGAGAAAGGGGTGGATCTGGTGGGTGTGTGGATGATGGTTCGATAGGCTCAGAGGACGGGATTAAGCTGTAGGTACCAGTCACGACCTACATCATTGACTATTTTCTTGAGGATTTTCAGAATGGTTTTCTTTGTAGCTTCTGCTTGGCCATTGCCTTGTTGATAGTATGGGGTGGAGAAGTGATGTTGGATTTTGAATTTCTCGCATAAGTCACAAACCTCCTGATTTTTGAATGGTGTCCCATTATATGAGATAATGGCTTGTGGAACACCATATCAGCAAATGAGATAGTTCAGGATGAACTTTGAAATCTACTTCCCAGTTATGTACATCATGGGTATGGCCTCCACCCACTTAGTAAAGTACTCCATTGCAGTTATGATGAATTTGTGGCTGTTAGATGAACTGGGTGTGATTTTTCCAACAAGATCAAGTCCCCACTATGAAAAGGGCCATGGTGTGACTATAGGATGAACCTCTTGAGCTGGAGCATGGATGAGGTCCCCATGTTGCTGACATTATAGACACTTTCTGGCATGATCATGTGCTTCTCTTTCCATTGTGGGCCAACAATACCCCATCCTCAGTAGTTTCTTGGCTATGGTCATTCCACTCGAATGCAAACCACAAATACCGTTATGTACTTCGGTTAGAGTGGTTAATGCCTCCTCAATGTTTAAGCAGCACAGTTTGGTTCCTTCTATACTTCTACGACATAGGGTATCACCTAGGATGACAAATCTGGATGACATTTTAACAACGGTTCATTGTAGGTTTGATGGTAGGTCAGCGAGTATGACTCCTATTCAAAGGTATGTGTAAATATCATGATACCAAGGATCACCAGGACCAATGATTTCACACACATATTCTGGTTCTAGTACCTCAAATGAGGGAACGAGAAGCTACTCAATCAAGAATTCATATTTTGGAATGTTGTGAGGGATGTCTAATAGGGACCCAATTGTTGCCATGGCGTCTGCTACTCTATTGTTGGTTCTAGGAATTTGGTCAAATGTTATTTCGATGAAGGATTCTTTGAGAGTCTCCACCAATTTCTTGTATGGAGTGAGCTTGTCATCCTTGGTCTGATATTCATCGTTCACTTGATTTATGATCAATTGAGAGTCTTCGTCTACTTTCAAAGCTATGATGTTCCACTACATTGCTATTCTGAGACCATGGTTAAAGCCTTGCATTATGCAATTTTATTGGTGTAGGGAAATGCCAGTTTGTATGACCTTGGTATGCAATCCCCTTGTGGGGTGATGAAGAAGATACCAACTCTTGATCCATGATGTGTGTATGAGCCATTGAAGTATAGTTTCCAGTGATCAGCTACGTTGAGATTGAAAATAGATTCACTTGGAAACTCTGAGACAAGAGGGTTCTCAGAATAGATTGGTGCTTATGTCAGTTGGTCTGCGATGACTTGGCCTTGATTGCTTTCTGCTCAACATACTCAATGTCATACTCTAACAATATCATCACCCATTTGGCCATTCTTCCCCTGAGCATTTCCTTCGATAGTAAATATTTGAGGGGGTTGATTTTGGCAAAGAGCTTTAACTTCTGCGCCAACATGTAATGTCTGAATTTTTGTGATGCAAACACTATTGCGAGGCAAATGTGTGAACCCCAATCTTGGTACCTGCAAAATAACAAGAATAAACAAGTTAAAAGAGATTGCAAGCCAAAACAAGAATTCCCCATGAAATCCATTTACAAGCTCAAAGTAGGAAAGAAAACAATGAAAAGAATAATAAAAAGAACAAAATAGATTGAATCCTAATTTAAATGTGCAAACTCATGATCCCATGGGGGAATTGGTGCCAATTTGATGTGAAAATTGGCCCTTTCCCAATTCCTAAGATGCAAGCTTTTATATGTTGATGAGATTGATCCACTTTGTTGATGAAGGATGAGAGCTCCAGGCCAAAAATCTGCAAAACCTAACTAAGAACTCAATGATAATGGATGAAATTTGAGAGATATTTGAGCATGGTAACTTTGCATGAATTGTGGATGATAAAATGAGGATATGAGCTCTTTATTTATAGAATGTCAAGATGGATGAATGTCCAAATTTTAGCAATGTGGGACTAACATTCATCCAATGGCATGATGCCACTTGTCAAGCTATGAATGGATGGAGGATGTGCAAGATTTGGGGATTGTGCCAATAAACGCATAATTTTGAATTTCAAATTTGTTGAAATGACTTGTAAGAGGGAAGGGAAAATGCAGTAAATGCCACTTGGCTCAAGGAAAAGGACATGTAAGATGAAGTTATTGCCTTGTTGGATGTACATGTTGACCTAGAATTTTTGAATTCAAATTGAGAGAATATTCCAAAAGATGCCTTGTGAGGAAAATAGAGATTTAATAAATGAATTAAATCTATTTTCATGTGAAACTTTCATTATCTAGAGGATGGCACATGAGATGAGATTAAAATAATCAAGGGTTAATTAATTTAATGAGAGATGTTAGGTAATGTGACCTATTTGACTCAAATTTATGGATTTATTTAAATCAAATAAGAGAGGAATATGATAAGAGGTCAGTTAAATAAGGATTTTGATTTATTTAATTAAAAGAGATGGTGTTAGATTAAATCAGATAAGGTTTTAATTTATTTAATTTAATGGATAGACTTTAGAGATTTAATCAAATAAATTGATTATTTAATTAAATAGTGATAATTAGATCAGATGGATTGATTTAATTAACAAAAGAGAATGACTTAATTAGATAAAATGATTTATTCAATTAAGAGAGGAATATTGGTGAATTTAATCAGATAAGGAGATTTGATTAAATGGTTGTACTAAGGGATGATTCAGGAAGAAATGATGTTAGTAAGTCAAGATCAGATGCACAATGTCAATCGGTATATTTTACGTGTCTACAATTACGTATCCCAAGGCTTATTTCAATTGAAATCCCAACAAATTCAATATATACACTTAATATTTCAACCCCCTGACATTCTCTCACCCCAAAAATCTAGGGTGGGACCCATACACCACCTTGGGTGTATAGGTCCCCCTAGGTGGGACCCATATGCCACCTTGGGCATATGAGTCCCATTTGGGGCCTTTTTAGGGTTTTGAGTGGGAAATTAAGGTTTTTAATTCAAATTTTGCAATTGTCAGCATTTGGGATGTAATAAACGGTAAATTAGATGGGATGTGGCCTATTAAAGCTAAATCTCACATTCTTTTTTTCATTTAGAACTAGAGAGAGAGATAGATAGAAGCAACTAAGCAAGATATTCATATTCAAGAGCAAGGAGCAAGGAAATTTGAAGTCTTGGAGTAACATAATAGTGTTTTTGTAGGTATTCAAGTTCACTTTCATTTCAAGATCAACCATTGCAAAATATTGATGATGGATGCCTATGGAGGATCATGATGGATTCTAGAGGTTGGGGAGATGAAACTAGCCACTAAACCAAGCCTAATGACTTATTTCCTAAGTGATTTCATCTTCCATTAACATTCTACTTTCTACCTAAAGGAAGGTAAAAGAATTCTTATGGCTTATTAGGGTGATTGGAGATCTCCCAAAGTGAGTCATCATCAATTTCATGTTTCATTTATTAATCCTATTCTAGCACATTAGAGTAGGGTTTATTGAATTTTAGATCTCTTAATTTTAGACACACATAAGATTAGGACTTTCACACACATTTCCATTTTAGATCTATACTTTCTATCAATGTTGGATTACCAAACTAGGGGTTTGACCAAGGAAAAACCCCCATAAGCAATCAAACCAACATTTTTTTTGGTAGGTTTTTCATAGGTTCAGATCCATAAGCGAAGTTTAAAAGATATAGGAAGGAAGTGTAGAAATATGAGAACAATTTCAGATTCTACTTTTTTTAGAAAGGAGGAATGAGACTCATACACCCATCTCTAGGGGAGTATTAGTCCCATTACACCCCTTTTTCCATCTTTCTGTAGATCCTGCTTAGTCATTAGAAGATTCCAAATTCTGCCTAGAAACTGTAAAGTGGGACTAAATCGCCCAACCTGGCGTATGAGTCCTGGTAAAATATGAGATAACAATTTCCAAGGTTTTTAGACCTTGTTTTTACCTCTCCATCCCTCCAGGTAATTTTTTGTATCATTCTATTTATCAATCTAGTTTCATGCTTTTAATTTTCTAGGGTTTTGTGCATAAGTGTTTTCATTTCTCCTTTGAAGCTTCATTTAATCGTGAACCCCTATCTAATCACACAAGGAACCCCCTAATCCATCCCTCAATTGAGTCACTTTGGTTGAGGAATCTAGGTTTCTAATGAACTAAAGTGTGAAATAGGTCCAAGTTCCATCTCCCAAAAGGTGGAACCCTGATTTCTATGTGTTCATTTTGGTGAACTCAATTTTTGGACCCTTGATTTTTTGATTTGGAGAACAATGTATTCCTAGATCTAGGTTGAATTAACTTTTCATTAGATTTGCATTTAGGGATTCTAAATATTGCATTAGTGAAAAGAGCATATAGGTTGCATTTTTTATTTTTCATCACTCAATTTCATTGGAAATCTATAATTGCAAATAGTCAAGTCAAAATACAACCTAGACACATTAAATCCACTTAGAATTTGCTGATTCAGATTTTAAACCCCTAATTTGGGACTCATTCACCCACTTGGGTGATTTAGTCCTAGTACAAGTCTTTTCTCTTGATTTTTGGATATTTTGTGCTATCTATTTTTCACTATATGAACCTATCAAAAACCCTAATTGGGACTCATTCACCCATCTAGGCATATTAGTCCCAAATTAGGTATGAATTTGGATTTTATAGCATTATTTTTTTTTCATTTGTGCTTCTAGTTGTCTTTAGATTACTATTGTAGTTTGCAAAAATAGTTTCATTGGCAATATTTTTGTAATTGGTTTCATTTCAAGTACATTTTTCATTTGTAGATAGAATTAGATTATTGTACTTTTTTTTCATTTCTAGCATTATTTCATAATTTGATAAGATTAGATTACATTTGGCATTCATTAGAAAACATCAAAACCAAAACAACCATAAACTGATGAAACCCTTGGAGAAAGCATAGTTATTTGAGTATGCCAAATCACTTCTTTCAAGTTAAACCTATCCTTCAAGCCCTTTAGTAGTGATTACTTTGAAATGTTAGATGAAGCTCTTGAGGATTTCATCTCACAAGGTTCGTCCATGAAGGCTTGTTATAGCAAACCGAAACAAAGAGAAGTTAATGTTGTCCAACCTCAACTCATCCTTTACCCACCCTCAAACCAATATCAAACTCAAAACAAACCCATCCTCATCCTCAAACCAACTAAGAATAATGTTTCACAACAATTGAGTTATAATATTTTTCCTCATACATATAATAGTAGAAACAATCTGCAACCAAGATAAACAACTCTAACATCCCTCCCATTGCCTCAACCCATCTCACCTAGTGCTCCTCATTTTCCTTCTCATAGTGGGAAGTAGTATGATATTGTTGAACAACTTAAGAATACTCCTGCAAAGATATCCCTATGGGATCTAATTCAAACTTCACCTGGTTATCATACTACATGCTTTAAATGGCCTTGCAACAAGTTGTGGTTCCCTCTAGTGAAAATCCAAGTGATGTAGCTGTGAATGGTAGCTATAGACCTACTCAAACATAGAAAAACAACACAATGTTAGTCAATAAACAAATCTAAATGAGCATTCCCCATGAGATTCATCAAAGCACAATGAACAAGAAATAAAGCAAAGAAACCAAATGAAAGCTATGTAAACCTGCTCAAATACTCAAACTCAACATCCCATGGGGGAATTGGTGCTACTTTGAATCCCTTTCCCAATTCCTTGCAAGCTTTGATGATCTTTGATGATGAACAATGCGATCCTTGATGAAATTCTCAATAACCTAGCTATGGTGATGAAATGCTACGATAACTTTGATGAAAGTGGATGAACTTTGCTTCAAATTTGTTCATAGTGACTTTTCCTCCATTTTGTGGATCCAAAATCAATAGAAGATCTCTCCATTTATAGGAAACAAGGATGGAGGAATGAGAAACATGAAGGATGTGGGATTAAAGAGAGACAAATGGCATTGTGCCACTTGTCAACATGCTATTGGAGAGAGGTGAAGCACATTCTGATCAATGTGCAAATAAATGCAATTAGGTGGAAATTTGAAAATGGAGGAATATTCTAAAGAGTTTCCTTTTTTAATGAAAATAGAAGAATTTATAAATCAATTAAATTGATTTACATGCACAAGTTGCAAAATCTAGAGGATTTGATGGATTAGAGTTAGGGTTAATTAGGTTTAATTAACTTAGTGATGCAATGTCAGGAAATCAAATAACTTATCTCCATCATCTAAAGGGGTTCCAACCCACTTTTCAACTCAAAACTCAATTCTTCTCTTGTTTTTAATTTTCCACCAAGTCTTCCTACTAGGTCAGCCAACCTAATTTTCTTGGAAAAAATTCCAAACTCTTTAAACAACCTTCACAATAAACCACCAATATAGGCACCCATTATGGACTAATTTCACATATCAAAAACTCACTTCCAACCCTTTTGGAACAACTCCCTCAAACTGGCCTTTTTATGCTGAACCAACCCTCAATTAGGCCACTTTTTCAAAGAGACACACCTCAAAACTCTCAACCAACTCTTGAAACCTCCAAACAGTCAAAAGATAACCATCAAAACTAGAGAATATCCACTTTTCAAGTCACAACTCTCTCATTTAGACCCCATTACACCAAACCCTCACTTTCTTCACCTTTAACTAGGGCTTATTGAAAATCCTATACCTTGACCTCTCACAATCACAAAACCACTTCAAAAAAGCTTATTTATGCATTCACATGCTCATTTTATCCTTCTCCCCTCAAGTCTTTATGACACTTCCTTCACAAGCCTCTCACTTTCCCTTGTTTTCACCCTTTCCAACTAGGGTTTCTTGCTCTTTCTCACAACTGACCTCTCTTAGCCCCTCAGATCTTCTAAAAACCGTCAAATACACCTAATCACATAGTTTTCATGAGATTCCACCATGCTCTCAATATTTTCCTTAAATTCACTCTCACTAGCCTTGCTCAAAAGGCACTAACACTTAGTTTTACAACAGGGCAGCATTATCAATCCTCTTTAATCTCTCTTCCACCACAAAAAAACTTATTGCTATACCTACACTAATTTACACAGGCCCATTCCTCTGAGATACAACCCATACAAAAGGAGGAATGGCCTTTTCAATACATTTTTTCCTTCAAACCCTTATGCCCTTGTTTTAGACCAATCCTTAGAATTCAACCACTAAATTTCTTAAATCACAATTATATTCTTCAAGAAGCAATTCAAATCAAAGCCCACATTGTCCTACAATAGATTCAAAAAATTTCAAAAGAAAAGCCCTGCTATACGGACCGGTACATAGGCTGATAATGGTGAGAAATACTGTAAATAACAAAAAATTGAGATATTTAATTGAGTTTTCTCCTTCTAAATCCTTCAAAAACCTCCTTCAATAAGTTCACAACACATTTAAACACTTTACCCAACTTTTCAACTTCCTACAATGACTCAACTACCTCTACAACTTCCTTGACTCTTCATATTCCTCCACTTGGCATCTTTTTGCATTTTTACAATTTTACTTGACAACTTTTGTCAATATTTGCAACTTTACATTTTCATGCCTAAGATAGATTTATAGGACTATTACAAACTCAAAATGGCTATATAATCCTTATTACATAATGAAAATACCTATACAAACTCAAAATCCTACACTGGCCTCATGGAGGCATGTGCTTACAAAGGTGCACCTACACCATTCACCTGACTACAAGTTTCCTTCCAAGTCTCTTGGAATCCTTCATAACTTGAACGTGCAACATCTTCATGATCTTCAGTCTTTGATGCTCCTACTTGTTCTTGAAATTGCTCCATCTTGACCTTTGGCTTATATTTGTCCACACAATATGGTCCTCTCCTTGCATTGTTGAAACTTAGACCAACAACTCTAAGCTTTTATTTTCTTTGACCAACTTCATCCATCTACACTTGCCTTGTTCTTCAGCTCTATTCTCTACAAAATGACACATACTCTATCTATCCCCCTTCATCTTCACCCATGGATTAATTCTCATCATCACAATTATCAAAACAAGGAAGTAACACATGACTCCCTTCATCCTCTGTCTCTTAATTCTTCTTCTCACAATTATTCTCAGGGTCCCTATTCTTAGAACCACTATCACAGTAGCATTCAACTGCCACATTAGTAATCTTTCCAACCTAGGACAATACACTATCCTAACCACATCCTTTTCTTTCTTCTCCATCTCACTTGGAGGTTTTATCAACACTTTCTTCTCAGCCTTACTTGGAAAACCTCTACCAATTTTTTTTCCTCAGTATCTTCCATCTCTGAGACACTCAAACACTTTGTCTTTCCAACTTCACCTTTCATGGTGACTGCACTCTCTACAAACTCTTTCACAAATGCTTTTTCTATCCTATCTTCTTTAGAAACCTTTCCCAACTGTCCACAAATTTTCCTCAATACCATACCTTCACTCTACTTTTCTTCAACCTCTTTCATCTTCTCTTGCAACTTTCTTTGGCTCACTAGTTTTTAAAACTTCTTGTCTTTGACTGAATTCTCTATTATCTCTGCACTTTCAGATTCATTGTCTTCTTGTCCCTTTAATGGACAACTCACCACTCTTGCCATGCTCTCTATGAGCTTGTATCCATTCTCATCTATCATACATGATTCCACTTTACCTTTGTCTTGGATTTCTTCTTCTTTCATCTTCATATCCAACATCAAGCTTGTTTCCTTCTTGATCTCTGTGTTACCTGAGCTAAACTCCTTTGTTTTAGCAGTAATTGGCTGCTCACCATCCTCTTTCCCTTTTAAGGGACACAACATTGTTTCCACTATAAGTTCTTCACTCTTTTCAAGCCTTTCCACTATCTCTTCATCTATTTTACTTTTACTCTTCTTCTCATCCCTTAATCTATCTTCCTCTAAGACCTCTCTTCCTTTGGGTCTTCTATCAAACATCTGCTGCACTCTTTGACCTTTTTTATTAGGCTCTTGTTGCCTTCCATTCTCTTTTTCGTCCTCTTGTTGCACTTTTTGTGCTTGTCCACTTATTCCAGACAACTTCCTTTCTTCAAGGTGTCCTTACCAAACACTTCTTGCCTTGCACTAGGCAAACCTCTTGCATACTTTTCTTCTCTATCTCTTGTCAGGGTCTCTGCCCCAAGATTCTTCATCACACAATTCCTTGTATCCAACTCTATCATATCAAACCCGTTCTCTGCTATCTTGACCATACTTGACTGTCCTGTACCTTCCTTTTCTTGTAACTAAAATCTCTTCTTGTCTTCATCCCTTTTCCCATTCTTTTCTTGAATCTTTAAGGTTATCTCCTCTTGGACCTTCACCATCTCAGTCTTCTTGATTAACTCATCATTTCCTTTGCTCTTTAACATCTCACTCTTGTGTTCACATGTTTTCCCTACATTTTCCATTTTCTCCAAGGCTGCTTCTTCTCTATATTCATTTTTTATCATGTCCCATAGACACTCTACTGCCCTACATCAGAATTCTTTTTGTCCTGGACTATTTCCTACCCTCTTTTATAAAAGGAATAAAAGTGAAAATAACACCATCCTTCTTTATCTTATAACTATTTTCTCTTCCATCATATAGAGAAAATATATCATCCATCCATGGAATTCCAAACAATAGATGGCACACACTCATAGGTAAAATGTCACAAATTTTTTTGTCTCTATATGCACCTATATGAAACTTCACCCAAGGTTGTTCTTTGATCAATAAATCATGCTCACCATTTACCCAAGAAACATAATAAGGTGACTCATGACGTATCCTCTCTAATTGCAACTTATCTACCATTTCTTAAGATACCAAATTCTCTAAACCACTTGAATCAACCATCATAGTGCATACCTTAGCTTGAAACTTGGAGGTGGTCTTGAAAATTGCATTCCTTTGTGTTGCTTCTCTGATGTCCATCGCCATACTGTCTTGTCCTTTCAACTTCCAACTGCAACCAATCACCCAATCTCCTTCAAGAATCTTCAAGTTGTACTCTGATACCAATTGATGCAATGCAGGGTAGTCAAATAACTTATATCCATCATCCAAAGGGGTTCCAACCCACTTTTTAACTCAAAACTCAATTCTTCTCTTGTTTTCAATTTTCTACCAAGTTTCCTACTAGGTCATCCAACCTAATTTTCTTGGAAAAACTTCCAAACTCTTCAAACAACCTTCACATTAAACCACCAATCTAGGCACCCATTATGGCCTACTTTCACATATCACAATTTCACTTACAACCCTTTTGGAACAACTCCCTCAAACTGGCCTTTTTACACTAAACCAACCCTCAATTAGGCCTCTTTTTCAAAGAGACACACCTCAAAATTCTCAACCAACTCTTGAAACCTCCAAAAAGTCAAAATAAATCCATCAAAATAATAGAATATCCACTTTTTAGGTCACAACTCGCTCATTTAGACCCCATTACACCAAACCCTCACTTTCTTCACCTTTAACTAGGGCTTATTGAAAATCCTATACCTTGACCTCTCACATTCACAAAACCACTTCAAACATGCTTATTTATGCCTGCACATGTTCATTTTATCCTTCTCTTATGCTTCCCTTAAGTCTAAATATGACACTTCATAAACCTCTCACTTTTCACTTGTTTTCACCCTTTCCAACTAGGGTTTCTTTCTCTTTCTCATAACTGACCTCTCTTAGCCCCTCAGATCTTCTAAACACCTTCAAATACACCTGATCTGATAATTTTCATGAGATTCCACCATGCTCTCAATCCTTTCCTTAAATTCACTCTCACTAGCCTTGCTCAAAAGGCACTAACACTGAGTTTTACAACAGGGAAGCGTTATCAATCCTCTTTAATCTCTCTTCCACCACAAAAAAACTTATTGCTACACCTACACTAATCTACATAGGCCCATTCCTCCAAGATACAACCCATATAGTAGGAGGAATGGCCTTTTCAATACATTTTTCCCTTCAAACCCTGATACCCTTGTTTTAGACTAGTCCTTAGAATTCAACCACTAAATTGCTTAAATCACAATGATATTCTTCAAGAAGCAATTCAAATCAAATCCCACACTATCCTACAATAGAGTCAAAACATTTCAAAGAAAATCCCTATTGTACGGACCCATACATAGGCTAATAATGGTGAGAAATACATAAAATTGAGATATTTTATTGAGTTTTCTCCTTCTAAATCCTTCAAAAACCTCCTTCAATGAGTTGAAAACATATTTAAACACTTTCCCAAACTTTTCAACTTCCTACAATGACTCAACAACCTCTACAACTACCTTGACTCTTCATATTCCTCCACTTGGCATCTTTTTGCCTTTTTACAATTTTACTTGACAGCTTTTGTCAATATTTGCAACTTTACATTTTCATAACTAAGATAGCTTTCTAGGACTATTACAAACTCAAAATGGCTATATAATCCTTATTACATCATGAAAATACCTATAAAAACTCAAAATCCTACATTGGCCTCATGGAGGGATGTGCTTGCAAAGGTGCACCTACACCACTTAGATGGAGATTAGTTTGATTTGACATTTGACTTAGATTTTTAGATTTATTTAAATCAAATGGGAGGAATAATGGACATTAGATTTAATTAAATAAAGTTTGATTTATTTAATTAAAGGGATGATGTTAGATTTAATCAAATAAAAGGTTAATTTATTTAATTAAAGGAAGATTATGATTTAATCAAATAAAGGGATTTATTTAATTAAAGGAAGATTATGATTTAATCAAATAAAGGGATTTATTTAATTAAAAGAACATTATGATTAATCAAATAAAATGATTTATTTAATTAAAAGAAGATAATTATTTAAGCAAACAAAGTTGATTTATTTAATTAACAGAGGAATTATGATGAATTTAATCAAATAAAGATTATTCGATTAAATGGTTAGTAGAGAGATGATTTAGGTAGAATTGGTGTTAGTAAATCAGGATCAAGTGAACAATATTAATCAGTATAATTTGAGCATCTACATTTTTCCCCTCTTTCAAGCAACATACCAGTTGTATTGATTCAAAGAATAACCTTACTGGGATCAAAATTCAAAAACTTTCTAATTTTTTTTTATGCCCCACTATTGCCCCAGCTGAAGAATTATGCTGGTATACTACCCCCTTGAGAGATCGAACAAAAAATTTGGATTTTGGGTGATTTCTCAAAAAAAGAGGACAAGCTACCCAACAGGTTTAGAAAGGCTCCAAGATGCTGAAAACATGAGAAAAAGACCTAAAATGAGCTTCGGTTGGGTAAAAAAGGGGTCGGAGGCACAAAACCCTAGTTTGGTACCTAAAATGGGGAAAAAAACCCTAATTTTCATGCTTAATACCTAAGAGGGGTCACCTTCAATTCATTTTCTCATTCAGACTTTGAGAATTCCTTCATTTTGAGCTCTGACCCTCCCACAAAATGGCGTAAAGAGTGCTTCCTTGACACATTTATGAGTGAGTCTGATTCTACGAGAGACCTTTAGGCACAGGGCCACTGGTATGTTATCCTAACCCAACCTTTAATTTTGATTTTTGTGCACATTTATTACCTTTTCAAAAGTAAAAACCCTTAGCGTCACTATATAGCAACACTAAATGTGCAAAATCGGTGACATTAGGGGTCAAATAGTGTCGCTACTACTTATTGTGTCGTCACATCACAATTTGGTCTTAGGGCTCCAAAAGTCAAAGGGCGATGCCAATGTGATTGGCGATGCCACGATTTAGTTAGGCTTTTAGGGTTTCAGGTCAAACAGGCCCACACATGCAAACAATGATGTCACGGCTTGGTTTGCATTTTGGGGGGTCCTAGCATCATTGTTTGGAGTTTTCAAAGACCAAAACTGTGGCTTGGTTTACATTTTAGGGGGTTCTAGCGCTGCTATTTGGAGTTTTCAAAGAGTGATGCATTTGTTGTTTTAGTGTCAAAAACTTCAAATGAGGTCCAGTCTTTTTACGCAACTTGACACTTGTGGCTTCATGGGTGCAGAAGGATAGAGAGCCTGTACATTCATGTGAGTACTGACCCTTAGTGTTGAGCAAACAAAGTAGATTACACAAGTTACTACAAGAGCACCTTGGCATGATCAGCCTCTGGTATGTTGCTTATGCGCCCATCGTGAGGACCCACCTAGCTATGATGACTACGCTGGTAAAGAGGTGGCATAGTGAGACCTCATTGTTTCATCTTCCCACTGGTGAGGCAACCGTCACATTAAAGGATGTCTGGCACATCTTGCGATTGTCGATTCATGGCAAGAGAGCTATATATGACATGGATGTCAACATTGATGCATGCTATGAGATCATTTTCATCGAGGCTCAGATCAATCTTGAGTATTACAATGGTCAGGTGTTAACTTTTTGATTGATTGTGGTCACGATCATATCAGGACTAGTAGCTCGAGATTGGCGAGGTCGATATTTCAGTCTAGGGTGGGGTCTGGCTTGGGAGTAGATGTTATTCATGAGGACCTTGTTTTCTTGGGGACTAGTGATGTTGGCCTCATTATATCATGATTTTCATGAGTTTTCCTATTGTGATAGTCGAGTGATTGGTGCCAGCATTAAAATTTTACACATTTGGGTGTGGGAGCACATAGTCATGTTACGACTAAGGGTTACAGTTATTCGATGTCAAGCCTGATAACCCAACAGTTTGGAGGTATAGGGGCAACCTCACTTTTAGAAATATAGGATTGGTAGGTCTTCCTCACTAGTGGAGGGTTTTGGATGAGAAGACAGTGTTCACCTAAAGACCTTGGTTAAGATGTCGGCCTGATACAATAAGGTATAATAGTTATTCTATCCCAAGAAGGAAAAATTGATGTAGGAGTGTGAGCACACCATCATCAAGCACTACCTACCAGATAGGGTAGCCTAGTAGTTCAGGGACACCCATTACAAGCTGAATGATCAACACATAGCTATCTTTGCTCGGTCTACTAGAGAGACCACATGGGGTTGGACGATCCCAACATTAGATGAAGTAAAAAAATTCAAATGGTTGGTGGCTAGGCCATGGGCCTATGATCAGGGACAGGCAGATCTAGGAACCGTACATTCCTATGATGATTGGTTCAGACCTCCACTTTCGCTCATAGTCCTAGGAGTAGCACTACCTAGGAGGAGACCCCGAGGAAAGATGACTAGTGCAGGGGTACCCAAGCTCCTTAAGGATCACTTAAAGGGTTTGGAGGATGCAGGGGTCATGAAGACCTATAAACCATTTTAGAGCATCAATTATAACATTTTGAAACCTATAATGGCTTTTGGAATGGATAAATATAATAGAGGAATCAAAAGTCCCGAGGGTCCTCATAAGGACCCTAGGACCAAAATGCATTATAAGTGGACCAATAGTGTCCTAAGAGTCTAGATAGGTGTATAGGGTTTTATTTATGTCAAATAAGGTTGAATTGTCAAATTCAATAAGTTTTGGAGGGTTTTAGTTAGTAGAAGTTAATAAATTAGAAGTTGGAAATTCAAATTTTGAAATCCAATGCCTAGTTGCATTTTGGGCGGGTAAGTAGGTTTTAGGAGTTTTAACAATAATAATGCAATGAAACCAATCCAAATCAGTTGGGACAATTGTGGAATGAGTCTAAAAACCTAGAGAAAGCATTTGTATGAAGGGTTGGTTGATGGTACATAATTTGTACAAACTGCTACAGGAAAGAGCAAAAAAACATCAAATTTCTTGCATTTTCTTGTCTTTTGATGAATTTATGATTGCCATTGGTTATTTGTTCAGTTGTATGATTTAGGGACTTGTATTTACATGTTTTAAAACCATTTGCATGTCCTAAAAGCAATAACAATTAGTTCTTTGTACATTATTACTGACTGTCTCAAGGAAATTCAGTTTTTTCACTAATTTTTAGTGGTTTTCATGGATGACTGATCCATTTCATGGAAGAATGTTACTGTGACCTATGAAATGGATCATTCCTAGCATGTATCATATAGGATTAATAAGCTAATGTGCAGGAAGGAAGAGCTCTAAGGTGTACACCAAGTTTTGACAAGGCAAAGTGCTTGAAAATGGTGCCTAAGGTATAAAAATAGGAGATCTACCTCAATAAGGGGCATGTTTATGAGTTGGAAGTGTTTTAAAATATTGAGTTATTGGTGAAAAGTCAAAGAACCGGTTTTGGAAGTGTTTGGAAGGCTAGTTTTCAAGAAGCCCTAGTTTTAGAGGAATTTATTGAGGGTTTTGTGTTTGAGGGTCTTAAGGGTGTCATAGGAGTCTAAGACCTTGAAAATAATTAGTTTGGAGACAATTTGAGATACTGTAGAAAGTTTCATAATCAGGGGATAAGATTTGAGTAGGGTTGCTTTGGAAAAAAGGGCTAATTAGGCCTTAATTTTGTGGAAACAACAGGTTTTGGAAGGATTGGTCTAAAACAAGAGCTATTAGGGTTTGGATATGTTGTGTAGCATCATAAAACACATTTTAATCAATCATTATTTTGGGGAGTCATTTGGGAAAGTTGTGAGAAAAGTCAAAAAAACAGTCGCTAGAGACCTAGTTGGGCTAGAAGCCTAGTCAAGGTGGAAAAGTGGGTTTGTGTGTAAGTCAGAGGCTTGGGACTTTGTAATCATTCAAGGAATATTTGATTGAGTCTCTTAAGAGTATTCCAAGGGTTTGGGACCATAAGAGAAATATTTAAGCTATAAGTGAAATATTGAGCCTTATCTCCATAAGGGTGCCTAGAACAGGGTTTAAGAGTGCATCATTGAAATTCTTGAAATCATTGTGTTTCTTCCAAAGTCCCATACCCTCTGCATCAAAGTGGTATCAGAGCAGAGAGTAGGTCCTTTTAAGGGCTGAAATTTCAACAATGGAAGCTAAAAATCAATTAGCAAGAGAGTTGGAGGAGTTGAGGGAAACCTTGGAAAGGGAAAGAAGGGAAAGAAGAGAACAAGAAGCAGCAAGAGCATGATAAAGCAAGGGAAGAGAGGCAATGGAGAAGGGAGAGAGAAGCTATGAAAGCTAGGATAAACAACCTTGAGAGAAATAGGAGGAGAGAAGAACAAGAAAACCAATAAGACAATGATGAAGAAGAAGAGCATGAGTGGGTAACTCAAGAACAACTAGCAGATGAGATAGAAGACCCAGAGGAAAGGAGGTTAGTAAGGTTGTTGAAAGCAGTACAAGGTCATGGAGGAAAAAGTCACATAGATTTTCCTATCTACCAAGGAAAGATGGATAGTGATGAGGTGTTAGGATGGCTTGATACCTTAGACAACTATTTTGAGTTTGAAGAGATGGAAGAAGAGAGGAAGGTTAAGTTTTCCAAAACCAAGTTGAGAGGTATAGCATTGACATGGTGGACTAGTTTTCAAAATGATAGGATGGCTAGGGGATTGACAAAATTTTCTACATGGGCAAGAATGAGGAGTTTGGTCAAGGAGCAATTCCTACCATCAGATTATACAATTCATGTGAAGAGGATGAGGCATAATTTAAGACAAAAGGACATGGATGTGATGTCCTATATAGAGCAATTTCACAAGCTTAGTATCAAAGGAGGATATGAGGAAGAAGATGAAAAGGTAGCTAGGTATATCAATGGTTTGAGGTTTAACTTACAAGATGAAATTGGTTTACAGGTACCAAGGACACTAGGAGAATGTTTTCAGTTGGCCATTAGAGCAAAAGAAAAGGTGAAAAGGAAGCAAGAGAGTTCAAGTAATGGTGGAAGAGGTAGTAGTTCAAGCAGAGGCAGAGGTAATAGAGAACAAGGGCAAGGAAGCAATGACAAAAGTAGCAATGAAAAAGGTAAAGAGGTGTTTTCAGATCAAAGGGGAGGATACACACAAAGAGGAGGAGGTATATTCGGACATGGTAGAGGCACATTCACAAAAAGATGTTATAGTTGCAATGAGCTGGGGCATCCTTCTTTCAAGTGTCCTAAATGGGAACAATCAGATAGGGGCAGAGATAGGAGGGCTAATTTGGTACAAGAAGAAGAAGACAAAAAGGAGGAATCAAAGACATTAATGGCAGACCCTGTGATTGATGATGAGTTCCTTATGGTAAAGCAAGGGGAAAGACTACATCAAGAGCCAAAGGTAACTATTTTCAAGAAAAATTGTCTCAGTCATGGTAAAATATGTAGGTTTCTTATAGATTCAGGATCACATAGCAATTTGGTTTCATCTGATGTGGTGTCCAAGTTAGGAATTGAAACATATGATCAACCTACTCCCTACAAGGCCACTTGGGTAACTCAATTGCATCATGTAGAGATTAGTAAGAGGGCTTATGTGGATTTTTCAATTGGAGCATATCAAGATAGAGTGCTTTGTGATGTCATTCCAATGACTTGTGGTCATATCATTTTAGGGAGACCATGGCAATTTACTAGGAAGACAATGCATGATGGATACAATAATACATATTTGGTACACAAGGGAGGTAATAGGTATAAGTTGAGGCCTTTTCCTTTCGAGCAATTAAAAGAAAATTTTGTGATATGTTTTGAGAAAAAATTGTAGGTGGATATGCAGGGTAAGATATGGGAAGATACTGGTTGGGTGACAGATAACAAATTGCAGTAGAGATATGAGGCATACAATCCTAAAAATCAGAACATTTGGGACTTGGGAAGTATCCAGATTGGGAGTATTGAATGCCCTATTGTTGAAGGTAATAGAGATGGTGTTCCCCTGTAAGGAAATCAGTGGAATAAAGGCAAGAACAGGGCACAAGGACAAACTGAGATCAAACAACAAGGAGGACAAACTAATCAATGTTTTGATTCTAACATGAGTTCAGGTTGGTAGAAAAGGAAGAAGGTGACTTTAGGGGATTTCATGATTAGTAATCAGAAGGTGTAGGCATCCAGGAACAAGGAGCAATGTGGTGGCAACAAGTTGGATACCTCTTGGGGCAAGAGTCTTTTCTTTCTTGGGAGAGAATGGTGCAGGGGCACCCAAGCTCCTTAAGGATCACTTCAAGGGTCAGGAGGATGCAGGGGTCATGAAAACCTATAAACCATTTCAGAGCATCAATTATAACATTTTGAAACCTATAATGGCTTTTGGAATGGATAAAAACAATAGAGGAATCAAAAGTCTTGAGGGTCCTGATAAGGACCCTAAGACCAAAAAGCATTGTAAGTGGACCAATAGTGTCCTAAGAGTCTAGATAGGTGTTTAGGGTTGTATTTATGTCAAATAAGGTTGAATTATCAAATGCAATAAGTTTTGGAGGGTTTTAGTTAGTAGAAGTTAATAAATTAGAAGTTGGAAATTCAAATTTTGAAATCCAACGGCTAGTTGCATTTTGGGCGGGTAAGTAGGTTTTAGGAGTTTTAACAATAATAATGCAATGAAACTGATCCAAATTAGTTGGGATAGTTGTAGAATGAGTCTACAAACCTAGAGAAAGCATTTGTACGAAGGGTTGGTTGATGGTACAAAATCTGTACAAACTGCTATAGGAACTTAGAGGAAAAAAAATCAAATTTCTTGCATTTTCTTGTGTCTTTTGATGAATTTCTGATTTCCATTGGCGATTTGTTTAGTTGGATGATTTAGAGACTTGTATTTACATGTCCTAAAGCAATAACAATCAGTTCTTTGTACATCATTACTGACTGTCTCAAGGAAATTTAGTTTTTTCACTAATTTTTGGTGGTTTTCATGGAAGAATGTTACTATGACCTATGAAATGGATAATTCCTAACATGTATCATACATGATTAACAAGCTAATGTGCAGGAAGGAAGAGTTCTAAGGTGTACACTGAATTTTGACAAGGAAAAGTGTTTGAAAATGGTGCCTAAGGTATAGCAGTAGGAGATCTACCTAAATAAGGAGCATGTTTATGAGTTGGAAGTGTTTAAACATGTTGCGTTATTGGGGAAAAGTCAAAGAACCAGTTCTGGAAGTGTCTGGAAGGCTAGTTTTCAAGAAGCCCCAGTTTTAGAGGAATTTATTGAGGGTTTTGTGTTTGAGTGTCTTAAGGGTGTCATAGGAGTCTAAGAATTGGAAATCCTTAGTTTGGAGACAATTTGAGATACTGTAGAAAGTTTCATAATCAGTGGATAAGATTTGAGTAGGGTTGCTTTGGAAAAAAAGGGCTAATTAGGCCTTAATTTTGTGGAAACAACAAGTTTTGGAAGGATTGGTCTGAAACAAGAGCTATCAAGGTTTTGATATGTTGTGTAGCATCATAAAACACATTTGAATCAATTATTAGTTTGGGGAGTCATTTGGGAAAGTTGTGAGAAAAGTCAAAAAAAAGTCGCTAGAGACCTAGTTGGGCTAGAAGCCTAGTCAAGGTGAAAAAGTGGGTTTGTGTCTAAGTTAGAGGCTTGGGACTTTGTAATAATTCAAGGAAGATTTGATTGAGTCTCTTAAGAGTATCCCAAGGGTTTGGGACCATAAGAGAAGGATTTAAGTTATAAGTGAAATATTGAGCCTTATCTCCATAAGGGTGCCTAGAACAGGGTTTAAGAGTGCATCATTGAAATTATTGAAATCATTGTATTTCTTCCAAATTCCCATACCCTATGCATCAATGACGATGAGGGGATAGATTCCAGGAGCACCCAGAGATAGAGGAGGAGGAGGAGCACCCCCATGACAACCTGATCAAAGAGGCTAGAGGTATTAACAACCGCCACTGAGAGATCAACAATCATCGCTTAGAGATCAACATCCACCACCGTAGCCACCTCAACCATCACAACTAGATCAGAGAGATGCCTAGATTCATTAGCTTCAGGGGAAGTTACAGGGCTTATAGGGGTAGATACAGGGGTTACAGGCTTAGTTACAAACTGTTATAGCAGAGAGGGGCTAGGCCACAAAGTAGGTCCAGGCCCTCACTACCGAGTGAGATCATGAGAGACAATAGTGATAGACGACAAAGCTACAGCTGGCCTAGGAGGTCAGCAAGAGACAACAACTAGAGAGTATGGTTGCATCTTCATAGGGTAGGACAATACCAACAAAGATGTACTGTGAGGTAGTGCGGGAGGTAGAGTATTACCGGTTTCACTATCGACAAGTCATACCCATAGCAGCCTGAGTACTTGAGTGCTCTCAGTAGACTGGTAAGAGGTAGACATACGACAGGGTTGAGAGATAGTCGGGCGAGGGGAGCAGTCACTAGGGATAGCTACCATATAGTTTTGATTGACACACTTGATTCTTTTTTAGATTCATGGGCTCCATTTTTTATAGCCCCATGGGCATTGCACATTGATTAATATGCATACATGATCCTGATTTTGTACCATGAAAGTTACACTTTTTTTATATATATGATATGATGTGATTGATTCGTTATGGGATGTGTCCATTTAATTATGCATTATGGATGGATGTGTTTAATATTCTATATGTGATGTGATTCTATATGTCATGATGTGATGTATGATTATGCAGATGCTTATGGATGTCATGGAGGAATTTGTTTTTCAGTATATTTTCTATGCAATTTTATGATGATGATGTATGGAGTATGGATGCAAATGTTATGATATGCAAATTATTTAAATATGCTTAGACTAAAAAATCTATATTATGCCCCTAATGGATGATGTTATGCTTATGAGATGTATGAGATTTTATGACATGCTCTTTTTCTTTTTCAGTATCTTTTTCATGTATGATATGATGATGCATGTATGGATGATATAATGTGTAACTAAGGGTTATTTTTAGGTTTGATTAGGGTGTTAGTAGTAAATCAATGAATGATAGAGAAACCCAAAGACCTATCGAGTACAAAGGAAATTAAACAATAGAATAGTTATACCTGTAAATCGAATTTTCCACGATTACCTCCATAGTACCTTCTTACTTGCTGGTTGATGTATTGCCCTCAGATTCGTTGTGCGAGCAAGCCTTGACAAAGTCCTACACCAAGCTTTGAAGGATTTGATCACATGTCTAAAGCCTATGCCTAAATGACTAAGAATGACTATGCCTAAGGATGTCAAGACTAAATGAAAGGTGCCAACAATTGCTATGAAAATCTAAGCATGCAAGTGCGAAAATGCATAAAGCGAATGTGTAATATCCATGTCTACGTGTATGTAATCGAAAAGTGAGAGGAAAATGGCATTTTATAGAAAATGCCATTTTGAATGGACAGATGAGATTGAATTGTGACCAAAACCTAAAATGAGAGGCCCAGATTAAATCTAATAATCCCTAATTAGGGTTAGGGAAAAATCATTAATTGAGTGGTCAAGATGCCATCTAATAAGATCTAATCGACGGTGGAGAATAAATGAGGAAATTAATTCGAAAATAAAGATTTTCAAAAATGAAGAGGATAAAGACTGGACTGAAGATCAGTTTTGGAAGGGTCAAGAACCTGCCCAATCACTTGACTCTTGGAGGAAAATTACCGATTTGGAATTAAATTAATTCCAAATGTGAACTTTGGGAAATAAAGAATAATCCATTTTTCAGATTTATTTACCATAATGAGCTGACAGTTAAGATTGAGATGACATTTTAAATAATTTTATTTATTTAAAATGAGATGAATATCAATTTTGGCAATTAAATAACTAAATTTAATTATTTAATTTAGGAGATAAGACTAATAATTAAATTAATTTATTTATTTAATTATGACAATTAGTGACATTAAATAAATAAATAAAACTTATTTATTTAATAATCAGAAAGAATAAAGTGAAAGGAAATTAAATAAATTAAGAAATTTATTTAAGGGAAGACTTAGACAATTAATGACGTATTTAATAAATAAATAAGATTTATTTATTTATTACTCATGAAGAATAAAAGGACATTAATTAAATAAATAATTATAAATTATTTAATCAATAGTCGAATGTGGACCAAGGACATAATTAAATGTCACAACTATGCTAGGACGAAAGTGGTAAAAATGAAGCTTGCAGGCCTAGGTCATTTTTAGGTGTCTACATTTTGACCCTCTTTGTCATAATGTCATGTGTCAAATTGTGAAAAAGAAAATAAGTCAAAGATATGCCCCAGTGAAGGTATGGAGTATCGATGCCCCCTCGGGAATTTTTCAAATTTTGGGTCGGTAGCAGAAAAGTTTGGAAAGGGTCCGGATAAGTCAATTTGGTGACCAGAAAAACAATGATGCAGACGATTTTGGATTTTGACATGTTTAAGACAGCCAACGGAGTGGTCAAAGTTGGTCAAATTAGCCTCCAATTGACAAGTGCCATTTTGACTTTATAAATAGGTTGAAAAAGGGATAAAAGTCAATTCATTCTCACTATTCACCTTGTGAATTTTGAGAATTCAGAGCGAAAAGGACAACAGCGATGATGGTGATTCCAGTGATAGAGCATCGCGGCGAGATCATGCGGACATTCAGGTGGCTAGAGGGCTCAGAGCCAGCAGTATGTACCCCCATCCTCCTTTGTAATTTTTTTGTTTTACGTGCCATAATTAGGTTTCTAGGGCTAATAATGAATACGCTGTGACACATATGTGTTCGCGTTCGATGCATTTGCCATCATGTTCGACACATTCATTGTGTTGCGACACAAGTGTAATGCCAAATAGGAGAGGGCCATGGTTTTGTGCCGCATTTTTCCAAAAACTACAATGCAAGTGCCTTTCTGAGTCGCAATTGCCAATTAGAAAGCCACAAACGTTAACTTGTGATGCATTCGCTTGTTTATACCACACAATCATGTTTATGCGATGCAAGTGTCAAATATTGTGACGCAAGTGCTCTTATGTGACGCATTTGACCAGGAAAATGATGCAATTGACATTTTGAAACACATTTGAAGTAAAAAATGATGCAATTGATGTTTTGCAACGCATTTGTTGTCAACGTGACGCATTTGATTTTGACTTTGACCAAGGCTAAGTTTGGTGTTTGTGTAACTTTAAATGCTTTTGATAATACTGACAATTTGTGCAAAAGGTACTAACAACTTGTTTGGCTTTTTGCAGAGGCAGCTTGCCCCGATTTACACATGAGAGAGCAGACCGACGACATTTTGATTTGGTGACCAGTTGAGTCCATGAGAGTGGCGGCGATTGATGCGACTGGGATTATTCTATGTTGAATATATGCCTGCCATTCGGGCGAATAGGGGATTACTGATTGCGCTGTGTGAGCATTGGCATTCGGAGACCTGCTCCTTCCACCTGCTGACAAGTGAGGCCACTATTACTTTGGAGGATGTCTACCGGATTCTACGAGTGCTGATCCGAGGGGAGCAGATTGTTTACGACCCTCGCCATGGCGAGCATAATTTCTAAGCATACTACCAAGATCAGGGTGTAGGACTGGGCATCTAGGGATATGAGATCATATGGGAGTTCATGGTGGAGCACTATGCTCGTTTTGATGCTTTCCTTGCGACCTTGATTGGAGGTATCTTGATTCCTGACCGTCAGGGACACAAATTCCCTATTGGTTGGGGAGACATCTTGGTTGGCATGAGATGCGACAGGACAATGTATGCTTGGGGTCCTTGTTTACTAGGGACACTCTACCATCAGTTGCATGATGTTTCCTATAAGAGAGTAAAGAGTATCTCGTGCGGGACCACTTTGATGATGATTTGGGCTTGGGAGCACATTGCCATATTTCGTCCTCCCATTCAGAGACCATAGTTGGCTGAGGGGATGCCCTATGCTTACTACTATGCCGGTGTGTTACAATAGACATAGATGGGTGAGACCGGTTGGTGGCAACACAGGATTGACACCATGGTGGCATTTATCTAGAGATCGTACAAAGACCATGAGTAGTGGGATGATGAGGACGACTACCTGAGCCTTTGCTGACAGTACAAGTATTTGATTGGCAGGACTGTACAAACTTCATTGATTATCGAGATGTATTTGCCACAGCGTGTCCTTAGGCAGTTCAGAGAGCAGCAGGGTGTACCTACAAGGACAGCCGAGTATGCCTGGTTGTCCAAAGAGTATGCTTGGGGATCAGCCATTCCAGTGGCCTTTGTAAAGCAGTAGATTGATGGGCTAGGAGCCCAAGCATGGGGATGGAGCAGTGGAGTAGTTGACCCCAGGACCACATCTGACTATGATCTATGGTGGCAGGCACATCGACCAGTGCCACTGACAGATCCGGATGGGCCAACATCGGTGGACAGACGGTCAGTGATACCCGTGTGCCGAGGGCCAAGCGAGGTGGCAGGGATGGTTATAGGGGGAGAGGCAGGGGGAGAGATGGAGGTCGGGACAAAGACAGGGGTGGAGATGATGGCGGAGATGGCCGGAGGTGACGGCGAGATGGTTAGAGATAGGCCCAGAGGGTGCACCCACGTGTGGTGAGGGTAGCATTAGATGCTATCCCTGAGGTTGGCAAGGAGGGGGAGGCAGAGGAGCAGCCTCGATAGGAGGGAGAGGGTGAGGAGAGATGAGAGGAGGATGTGGCAATGGGGGGATAGGAGGAGGACGTGACGGTGGCAGAGGATGTGGTCGATGACGATGATGATGAGGATGATACCATGGATGAGGCCGAGAGACTCCTCAGATGGCGGATGGTGGAGGGAGAGGAGGAGATACGTCTTCCTCAGGACTGCCTCAAGATGCCACGACATATCAGAGGGTGGCTGATTTACATTAGAGACTGGATGAGAGCATGGCCTAGGTTAGATCATTATAGTCAGAGTTAGAGGTAGCTTGGGTAGAGCGGGATCGGGTAGTGATCCGCTAGCAGGATTCGGCTCAGTGGTGTACATAGTTTGTAGCATTATGTACAAGGCTTGCAGGGGACATGGCTCGTGAGCTAGCCAGGGTGAGCAAGAGACTGGGACAGTACTGGACATTATATGAGCAGGTAGTGCCACCTGAGTGACGGGATCCTACCTTGTCACAGTCTCAGATGAGGACAGGTAGTGCCAGTGGCAACATGAGTCACATGAGTGCCAGAGGTTCTACCTCAACAAGGCACATATCAGGAAACCAGTCACATCACTCACGCCATCACACCCTGAGCCACCATTTGAGCCATAGTCATGGGTTGACTGGTTTAGTGCAGAGGTCAGTATAGGGACATCCACTAGTGGTAGATCCTTCATCTTCTCAGAGTCAAGCTGCAGTGACGTCACCAGTGTCTATTACTGTGGTGATGATGCCATCATTGTCAGTTCTAGTGGTTGCATAGGCAGAGGTTACCACGGGTCCGCCTATCATTTCAGTGCTAGTCTCAGAGTTGTAGCCACCACATTCTTCACCATGAGGGGATGATGAGAGTCTACCCTAGGGGCATTTTTGTTATTATGACACACTATGTATATATTATTGAGCCCGTGAGCTCCATTTTTGGGATATCTCCTAACTTTATCTTGTGACATTGTACATTTTTGAGATGATATTATATGATGATGTAGTTTTGATGCGGCCTACATGTGTGTTATGTGATGTTCTTTGATTTAATGCATTATGATATATGTGATGTATGTTGTTGATTTATGATGTATCATGTATGTCCTATGGTGCTTATTTATGATTTTAATGCCATGATGATTCCATGCTTTATATGAGGTGATGATGATAATGATGTGCATAATGTATTTAGTAAATGGATGCAATGCTTGTGATCATGTATATGATTTAATACTATGGATGATGTATGTATGGACCTAATGCAATGTTTATATGATCATGTATGCACTTATTTTTTTGGATGTCACAAGATATCATTGTGAGATGGATGAGAGGAGATGACCAGACTGACAAGAGAAAATGACTAGACCGAAGAAGAGAAGATGACCAGACCAAAGGAGATGCATGCTAATTCCTAGACCAAATCCTTCAAAGCTTTACCGTAGGACTTTAGTATTTATTGCTCTTAATCATCATTGGGTAGACTATTGTAATGGCTGACAAACACCATGATATGACATAGATTAAGGTGTGCAAGGTCATACCATCACATAAGATAAGTAGTGACAGACAATGATGATCATGATGCAGACTGAAAGCACAATTTCGCCAATCTCTTTGTCATAATCAACCACAAGCGGCAAAAGACAAAGACAATTCATGAGACATCGTTGCTTCTCTAAATCCTATTTCCAGGACATCCTTGAGAAACTAGCAACATGATTTTCAAAAAATAAACAAAATAGAGCCCTTACCATGATATGTCATTTTTCTAAATCCCAGAATCAAGACCTCACTGAGAAACTAGTAGTCATGCATGTCAATTGTCATGATACGTCGCTGCTTCTCTAAATCTTGCTTAGTGCGATCTCACTGAAAAACTAATAACATGATAAAAAAACCAAAAGAAAATTGTTAAGTGTTTGCCAAGTGCGTCTGGATATCCATTGTTAGAATGTCAGATTTGATGATGATAAGATGCTAGAGTGTCAAAGCGTTGATGATGCTCAGATGACAAATGTCTGAAGCTGTCAAATTCAGGAAGGACACATCCTGAATAATGTTAATGTCATAAGGATTGATCCCTAAATGTCAAAAGGGGTCCCTCAAAATTCCATGTGACGATGATAATGACGATGCCTAGGAAGGACACATCCTAAGGCAAAAATGACACAGTTGGTTCTTCAAAAGGACACATATGAAGAAAATTGATGCTGAGAGGAGCGATCCTTAGATGCCAAGAGGATCCCTCGAAATGTCGAATGACAGTGACGATGCCTAGGAAGGACACATCCTAAGGCATGAATGACCGAGGCTATCTTTCAGAAGGACACATCCAAAGGTTAACCTAGAGTTGACAGTTTGACAGGTTATGATGATTTGACTTGATTTTGACTGAGTTTGACTTGTGTTTAACTATATGTCGATATTGTCATGATAATATGATTGACCTATTGATGAGATTGTCATATTGAAATAACTGGATGCCATGAGTTTATTTTAGGAGTTTACCCATTCGAGAGTGATTCACTTTGCCGTGAAGATATTTTGATGTGTGTGCCAGTGTAGTGCCATGAACCCTAATGGACTGACCTAGTGCGGCCTTGGGGGCTCATTGATAGATGGCCTTGCCTACATCATACACTCAGAGACCTCATAGTTCGACACGACCAATGACTTTGTCTTGATGACCAAAGATTGTGCCATGATTTTATTTTGACAAACCTAAAAGGGGCTCACCTAATGTCTCAGGGACTCAAATGTGAGTCTTGCCTACATAGCAAATGCGCAGAGACAACGTAGTTCAGACAAATGACAAAGACTAATTGATTTGACATGACAGACTTTAACATGAGATGACCCTATGTTTGTGTTCTTTGAGCAGTCTGATGTTTGTAGTTTTCTTCAAGACGTTTTATGATTTTTAGGTCTTTCTTCAGGACATTTTATGATTTTTTTGTCTTTCTTTAGGACATTTTATGATGTTTTTGTCTTTTTTCAGGACATTTAATGATGTTTTTGTCTTTTTTCAAGACATTTTATGATGTTTTTGTCTTTTTTTAAGACATTTTATGATGTTCTTTTTTCCATTTTATGATTTTTTTGGATTTTGACATTTAAGAGGATCGTGACAAATGCATATGATTGATGCCTACACATGAGAATCCAAGGAAAAACATGATTGTGCCCCTAGTCAAGCTGAATACCAATTGACATGTGATTACAACGTTGTTTGAATTGGGAAGGACGCATCCTGAAAAAACATGAGGATGATGACGATAATGTGACGAAAGTGTGGAGGTCTATAGCTGGGCCAGGAATGCAGTCAAGTAATGTTTTGGATAATGTGCTTGTATGGATTGGACTCATTGCATTTGGAATGACTTGGTTAGGACTAGATGGGATGATGATTATCCTTAGACTGTTTGACAAGGGAAAGCCAAGATAAGTGATAGGCATGAAAGGATGAGAGGTAGCCTTGGTAAAAGATAGGAGACATGAGACTAATGGAATTGTCATATGATTTTCAAGGACTATGTCGTATAAGGACAATAAGACTATGATGGTCAATGACATGATGCTTCATGAATCATGTATGACTAAAGGATAGGCATGTCAAGAGTTTTCCCAAAGCATGATTTATGTGTGCCAGTTTTATGTCAAGACCGAGGTAAGTGGGAAAAATGCGTGGAAATGATAGGGCTTAGATGAATGCCAATGTCATGAGGAAGGCATGGGAAAATGAGATGACTTTCCCCCAAGTATAAAAGTCCACATAGACGATTTATTTTACACATGACGCCTGTTTCCCATGTTTTCATCATGGTACTTATCTAGGGCACCTGTTTGTCAAGTTTTCACTGTAGGACAAAATTTTTCTCTTTACTATTTTCTTGACTTTTTGATTTTTTTGGTGTCACCAAGATGCCTGTTTGCCAGGTTTTCATTAAGGTGATGATTTTTTAATTTTTCAATTTTTTTTTTTTGTATTTTTGATTTTGCAGATAGCCTGGATGCTTTAGATGACCATTGACTATTCTAAATCCACTAATGGTGCCGATGTAGAGATTGGTGCCATGATATGACAATAATGACCTTGCTAAAGGAGTTGTCTTGTCAGGATCGTAGTGCTTGTATACAACTGATCGATGTCATTGTAATCCTTTTTGATACTACAGTTGGCCTTAAAAAAATAGTGCATCACAATAGAGTGCCATGCGAGTCCTTGTGGTAAAAATTTTCTGCTAAGATGTGACGAATGTGTGACGTGGGATTTTTGGACTTTAGACGAGATGTAGGGTTATGACGAATAATGGTAGATGTGGAAAGATTGTTTGGACATTTGGATGAATGAATTTTTATTTTCCAAACTTGGGATGGTGGATGACGGATTTTGGAGGGATGGTGTTTGGAACCAACACTTTTATATGCCTTGATTGATGACCATTTTGAAGGAGGTGGACATGTGTTATATGTGGGAGTCCTCTTGTCTTGTGGCTCCACATTGTGATTGACTTTTGTATTTGACTTGGTGTCTTTGATCCATCTTTCTTTGGGATCCATTTTAATTTCATTTGTCCACTTGTCCTTTTGTTTGATTCAATGGCCTTTGAAATTTGATTATGATCTTTTGACTTGTAAGACTTTTATTTTTGTTGGTCCCAAAGGGGAGGTTGATTCATGATAGAATGATGATTTATGGTGTGGGTGGACAGGGTGTTGGCAGCAATCTTATGACAAGGATTTCTCATGTGGATTCCATTTTGACGTTTGTATCTGACAAGGTTGCTCCCAGTATCGAGGAGGTACCACTGACATCATTTGATTTGCTATCTGAGGAATAACCAAGACCTTGATGTCTGTAATTTTCCTGAAGTTGTATTGGTTCTAGAATGCCTTGCTTGTGTATGCCTAGTCCTTTGCCTTGATATTGCATGCTTTGAAAGATTCTGTTTGCGATGGGGTATTTATTGTTTTGAAAGCAAGATGTTAACCCATCATGATGTCTATGGACATCACTTGTAATATTTTCATCTACAAGAAAGCCTGCTCTGACAAAGATAGATGACCCTAGTTGATAAAGTGTCTCAGCTTCATTATCATGCTGGGATATTCTTTGACTGATATCTTTGGTCTGATCATGTGACATGTCAAGTTCAGATGATTTTGTTGGTGCTTCCAAGGCAATGTCGAAGCCATCATTATGTTTAGTGTCATAGAGTCCAATGATTTTAGCTATAACTTGATCATATGCAAGCATGTCCCTAGTGGAAGATTCTTGTTCTGGAGGAATATCATCTATGTGTCCCATGGAGGAAAGTGTCTCATTGTGGGAAGTGTCAATAGTCGAGGCCTTTAGAAGGTCAGAAAGTGTTTGATCATGAATGACATAAAGGTCAAGGAGTGGATCGTCTTGGATTTCTTGGTCAACAATAGGGTCTTGGTCAAAGATGGGGTTGTCGTAGATGATATAATCGGAAATGGAATTTTTGTTAAGGATAGGTGTGTTTTGGATGTCATGATTATTTTGAAGGACATCTTGAATGGACTTTGAGATAGGGTCATGGGATGAACTACTTTGTTCTTGACATGAGGGTGACATTATAAGGTCATGCTTTGGACTTTCATTTTGACATGTATCCTCAAGTTTATTAAATAAATTAAACGAAGGTGGTAAAAATGAAGCTTTCAGGCCTAGGTCATTTTTAGGTGTCTACATAATGATACTTATATGATTATGCAATGAATGATATGATGATGCATATATGATTATGCAATGGATGTAAATGTATGATTTATGAGATGCTTAAAATAACCAATCTATATTATGCAATGATGAAATGAAATGCATGTGAGATGATCAATGTTTGCTATATGATATGATATGGATGATATGCATCATGCTAATGATTTATAGATGTAGGATGGATGTATTGGTGATGTTTTTTGATAAAATGTCATGGTACCATGTTAGTGCAGAGAGAAGAAAGATGAAATGAGATGAAGACAAGAGGATCCAACAAGTCCATGATCTACAAGATTTATTAGAGATGAGGATGATGAATGATGATGATTGTTGTACCCCAAATTAAAAATTTTGCTACACTTAGGAATTTTGAAGAAATAAATAAAAGTCTTGTTAAATCTGTCAAAAAAGGTCAAAATTTGGGTTTGCATGTCTTGCATGAGGGGTAAAAACTTGAAATTTCCAAAATCTGACAATTTGGGTTGGCTTAGAGTGACCTAATCTACAAAACCCAGATCTCAGTTTTTCATCCCTACTTTTTAGGAAAACTACTATTTTTAGAAATTTTCTAAAAATAGTAACTTTTTCTTGGTTTTTCTTGGTTTCTTTCGAAATGGATATTGGAATTTTTTTTTTAAAATAGAAAGTTGTTCCATTAGGGCTCAAACTAGTTTTGATTTTCTCAAAATACTTCCTCATTAGGCTGGTGCAGTCATAATCAAGAAATGATCAATTTTTCCCTAGTGGGTCTAGTATGCTTTTTTTGAAGCATTTCAGGAGCTCCAAAGTCATTAATGGAGGCCAGTCAACTGCCATGTGTTAGATTCAACATGTAATCATTGAACAAAATGTGAGTTGAAGAACACGCACAAAGAACGAAGAAGGAAGTTGAAATCTATAGAATTTGACTAAGTCTGCTAGCCATGGGTGCCCCAAGAGGAAATAGGCACCCATCTTTTTAGGGCATCAAATGATGAAATTAGGAATTGGGCTTTACAGTGAGTCTGACAGTGTAGTCATCAAATCATCCAATCACCCAGGATTCAAGATCAAACAGAAAGGTTTCAGAACATAGAATGAAAATCATGAAAATGTTAGAAATTTTTCTAAGTCTGGAAACTTTCGGTGCCTAGGGGCACCCAAATTTTTGAAAGGCCTAACTCAATAGTTAGGGTTTGTAGTAGGGCTCAATCTCTTCAGAATTCAGTTAGCTTCACAATGGATGTCTTCATTAGAGTGTTTGACTTGTCAATCCCTAATAAATCCTAATCGAGCTGAAGGTTCAAAATGAAGGTTTGAATTCGAAGATGAAAATTAGATGAAAATATTCTAAGTCTGGAGCAAATGGGCACCCTTAGAGGAGAAAGGCACTCAAGTTTTTGAGGGCTCAAATGGATGATTTTTCCAGTGAAGCCTCCAATGTTACTTCTTCATAATTGATCAGGCTTTCCAAAGAGACCATCAACTCATCAATCCGAGTTCGCAATCGTCAAAGATCGAATGCTAAACAGAGGGTTTGACAAGAGCTAAAAATAAAAAGTCAAATGCAAAGGTGAAATTTATGGAAAATATTCTAACTCTAGTGAAGTTGGGCACCCTAGCTTGCCAGGGGCACCAAAGCTTTTGATGCCTCTAATGAACTTCTCTGCTGCTATGACTCCTAGAAGAACCCTCTCAAAATCTTCTTAGTTCCACAATGAGTCCAACCATTGGTCTATCAGACACTCGGATCATTTGAAATGGAAAAATATTTTGAAGCAAAGGAGTTAAGCTTGAAACTTGAAAAATGTAAAATATTCTAAGGCTGGTGAACATGGGCACCCTTGGAGAGAAAAGGTGCCCAAGATTTTGAAGCTTGAAATGATAGAATTTGCAAACAGAGTCTCCAAGTTCTATTTGTCATATTTAATTGAGCTATCCAACAAAACTGATGGTCAGTCAATCGGATCAATGTAGCTCCCAAAATTGAGATTTTATCAGAAGATCAAAGGAAAATGAAGAACTTGAATTCACATAAAAATGGCTAACACTATGAAGGTTCGGTGCACAAGAAGGAGATAGGCACTCATGATTTTGGAGGATCAAATGAAGGTTTTAGTTGAAGGTGCCTCTAGGATAATTTGCTCAGAATCATTTAGGCTTCTTGATGAAACATCCAACTCGTCCATCAGATCAACTTGGAAGTCAGAGATCATAATCAAAGTAGGGTTTCAAAATTGAGAAAATTTGAAAGAATCAGAAAAATGGTTCTCTGGGAGAATTTGGCGCCTCTATCCAAGAAGGGCACCCATGTTGTCTTGCCTTAGCCAAAATTTTCAAATTGCAAGATGAACATGAATTTTCAAGTTCAATGCATAGGCTAATTTTAAGGTTTTGAAGATAAAAGCAAAAAGAAAGAAGGGTTTTCTCAAACCTAGAGTTTATTTAAGAGGCTTTTATCATTCAAATTTCATTATTCTTGCTGATAGCATCCAAGTTGAAGTGGAGCAGCAACTTTGAAGATTTATTTCAAGATTTAAGAGCTCAAGGTTGCTGATTTTCAAGAATAATTTTTAAACCAACAACATAAACGCTTTCTTTTTCATCCTTTTTTCATCCAGAACATCAAATTTTTGAAGAAGGTTAAAGAATTTCATTTTTAGCCATCTGGGTCTACTCAACTCATCTTTCTGAAGAATTTTGGAAGAAATTTATGAAGTTGCAGCTGCTGCTTTTTCTTTGTATGACAATGAAATCATCAGAGTTTTCAAATTTTGATCATCTGGGTCCTCTTGAAATAATCTTCTGAAAAAAAACCCATATCATAGTTTTTTAAGAAAATTTCAAATTCTAGGGTTGGCTGCTTTTTCAATCAACACTCAGTATTTTTCAAATCAGATCATTTGGGTTCATTCCAAATTGTATTCTAAACAAAACCTAGGTGCCAACTTTTTTCTTGAAAAATTGAAGAAATTAGGGTTTATTGCTTTTTTGTTCTACACTCAAAATTTTCAAAAAATGGGCTATCTGGGTTGTCTTGCAATGAAATTCTGAGCAAAACCCATATCTCGAAAAAAAATCCAAAAATTTGTCCGTTTGAAGAAGAAAAATCAACATTCTAAAAATAGAAAGTTGCTCAAAACTTGTCTGAATCTAGGTGAGTTTAAATTCATTCTTCAAGGTTTTCAAAATGGAATACACTCCTAATGATTTCAAGACCAAATCAACTCTCTACCACGACTTCACCAAAATAGTTGAGATGGACTTGCATCACATCAAGTTGGTGTTTGATTTACATGCTTTGGAGAGTGCAGGCAACACTATAATAAGAAACTTGGGACACTCTGGACTCCTCATACTAGCATCCATTCCTATTTCAGTTAAGAGTCTTGAGTTTGTAGTTGCTTGCACCAAGCATTACAATTCGGTGACATGGGAGATCTAGTCAGTAGATGGCAGATTGATTTATAGTTTGAAGCTTGACATGATCGAGAAATGCTTCTCAATTCCCCCTTGGCCTAAAAGTGTGACTATCTCAAAGGGAAAATGTGAGTGGATATAGAAGATGCATAAGGACAAATACAGTAAGAAGATCACTCAAAGGTGGATGAAGGAAAATCATAAGAATTTTCCTAAGAATGTCGGGTGAGGAGAGTTCAAAGATGAGATTGCTATCATAATCACCTTGCTCAACAAGGTAACTGGACAAGAAGATGCTACAAAGTTTCAACCCTAGATGTTCTATGCTTTACCTCACATCATGAAGAAGACCGAGTTCTATGATTGGGCCACCTTGATTACTGACAACCTCCATCAGCAAATAACAAAATACTTCCAAATTCATGAGTTCCATATGGTCTCCTACCTAGTCTACCTAGTGGCCTACCAAGGTCAATTCAAAGGGTTGAACACCGAAGGATCTCTAAATGTACAACATATCTACAACTACTACCCTCAGCTAGAGTTGACAAAGTCATTACATCATTATAAAAGGGTGAACGAGGCTTTCTTGATGTACACTATGCGAGACCTGGATAATGAATTGCACGTACGTATCTCATCAACTGCCAGGGCAATGATGGCGAAGTGGGAAGATTGGTTTATATAGTTTCCTACTTTCACCTATCTCATAGTCTATGTCTTTTCCGATGCTCCACTCATGCTATCGAGATACCCATTAGAGGGTGATCCCACAATAGTGGTTTACAATTTTTGGCCAAACTAGACACTGAATTTTTCTTTTAAACTAAATCTTCACATTTGGGCACCTATAGCAGTTAAATTGTGAGGAATTTGAAGATGATGCAAACTAGAGTCTTGTCACATTTTGTCTGTATATTCTAAAAAATAATTTTTTCAAAATTTTTGGAATCAGATTGCACTCTTTTTTCCATTTCCCATGAAAACTATTTTTTTTCAAAAAATAGCATTTTTAAAAAATAACGCACATCATATAATGTATAACATTTTTTCCTTGAAGGCTAAAATTATAATTCTTTCAAATTTAGATTTGTAACTCTGATATCTAGTGCTTCCACTTGGTTAGATAGTTTTTTATTGAATAATTTTTCTTTAATCAAGTTTGAAAGTCAAACCAATTACAATTCAGATATAACACAATCGTATAATGCATAACTTTTACTGTATGTATCGAAATTCTTTTTTTTTTTTGGATGAAGGACTC
>VDFB02072274.1:10391649-10456457 GCA_007258455.2 Sequoia sempervirens | reverse complement strand
ACAAACTTTTCTGATTAGGAGGTGTATTTTGAAACCCAGATCTTTCTTCTCTCATCTTTTGAAACATTTGATAGTAGAGATCAAATTCAATATGATACGACAACAACAAGTTTCAAAAAACTTGTTTATCTTCACATAATATGGCTTTAACCTTTGAAACATTGTTTTCCCAATCTTTATATGAGGATATGCATTACAAAAGTTCATATACATCTCAAATTGTGTTATTTCTAGCCAATGTTTGATATGATTTTCATAAATACTAGGTCCAATCTTGTGTCTCATAACATCTCTAGTATTTGATGATGGATGAGTCTGATCATGCCAAAAACCTAAGACCAAGTTCCTAACAACATCTTCAATCTTGTCAGAATGGGGAGCTCTACACATAATTTCCCAATTGCCTTCTAAATTGTCATCCAAAAACTTTCTCCTTTTCTCATATTTTATTAATGTGGTTCTACTATAACCAATTTCAATTAAAAGTGCAGACATTTTTCTTTTTCTTGCTATATCTTTATGTACAATAGATGTCAACATAACCCTTCTTGTAGTGGCCTTATCCACTGATCGAGATCCTTTCCCAATGGAATCTAAACCCTTTTTAACATTTTGAACAATATCCTTTTGTAATCCCATGTGTTTCTTCTTATTTGATGTAGAATGTACACCCAACAATTGTAATGACTATTTGAGCTCATCACAAAGAAGTAAACATGATAACAATTGGGTTTTTTCAAGTGTATCAAGATGATTGAAATGATGACTGATTATTCCATTTACAGATTTAGTCATTGACCTCTTTCTCTTATTATAAGGCTGGTTGGCATAGCATTTCAATTTCTCCATATCCATTTAAGTAAATGATCTAAATTTCTATGAGAAATTTGTTTCCTCACCTTTTTAGCTAGTTTTATATGCTCATCCATACCAGTAGGAGGAAGTGATCCCGACCCCTCTCCAACATGCATTGTTTGAACTTGTGCCTCCTCCCTATCTTCAAGGACCATGTGTTCTTGAGCGGATTCATTTGATCCAATGTCTATATTTTCCTCAACTTGAGCATGATAACTTCCTTCTTGTTGAGCTCTTCCTACATGTCACAAAATATTTTGCAAACAAAAGTGAGAGATGTTGTTATATAAGTCGATTTTATGTATGCAAGAAAACAAAGTGATAAGACATGATGCTATAAGTGAGAGAAGTTTTTGCTAGTTTTATATACTCATCCATACCAGTAGAAGGAAGTGATGTTGACCCCTCTCTAACAAGCATTGTTTGAACTTGGGTCTCCTCCCTAACTTCAAGGTCCATGTGTTCTTCATTGGATTCGTTTGATCCAATATCTAGATTTGGCTCAACTCTAGCTTGAGAAATTCCTGCTTACTGTTTGAATTTACATGCAAGAAAAGAAAGTGAGAGACTATGAGTTATCTAAGTGGAGTTGAAACAAATAAAATCAAAGATTCTTGAACTTAAGAATTCTATGGAACAAAATCAATTGGAAATAGATGATAAAGAATTTAGGGAATGTCTATGCAAGATGACTATTGGAAATATATTTATAAGAAAAACAAATTGAGGTGTTAATAAAATTCCTAAGCACACACTTGAGAGAGAGAGAGAGAAGAAACAAGCATGTACCTTGTTTCTTTCTATGATAATTTTCCAAGTTTTGTTCACGCTGAGCTTTTGTTCTTCTTCTTTTGACAATTTTTGTTGAGATGCATTTTTTCTTTTTCTTTGTTGTCCCATTTTCTTCTTCAACTTAAATTTGACTCAAAACAAGTCCTCTATCAACTTAGTTAAATTCTCCTCCAAATTTTTCCTTGATTGATAAAAATGAAAAGTTGTCTCTCTAATATTTGCCTCCTTTATAAATGTGCAAAAACCTCTTCTCCAAAATTTGCGCTCGAAGTGATATAAATGTGAATTAATCTTACAATTTGATATCTAGAATAATGAGAAATAAGCTTCTATTTATATGCATATGGGATGGGAAAAAAATTATTCTAGTATACATGGAATAACTAGATCCTAGTTTAAATGAATCAAGTAGTAAACAAACAGATTATTTCATTGTGGAGTTTGTTGTTATTTAATGCATAGGTATGCACAACATATCTAGTAATTTTAGAATTTTGTACAAGTTTCAAAATCGTATAATAGAGGTATAATTTGAATTGAATTTTCTTAATTATATTTGAATTGAATTTCAAGTTACTTGTCAAAAATGTATAATAGAGGTATAATTTGAATTGAATTTCAAGTTACTTGTCAAAAATGTATAATAGAGGTATAATTTGAATTGAATTTTCTTAATTATATTTGAATTGAATTTCGAGTTACTTGTCAAAAAGATTATATTTTGTTCTCAACTCAATACTTCATGTTGCTTAAGTCATTTAAAAAAAATATTTATTGTTATCAACATGAATGAACTTAATTATAAAGTGGCATTAATTTCCTAAAATTCTACTAGAGATCAAATGTATATTGAATATAGGGAAATGTAAGTTGTAAGAGATCATCAAATAAGCAAAAATGTATGTATATTGAATATTTAAAAGCAAATGCATACATATATCATGTGTAAACATGTAACCATAAGAAAACACATGCGCATACATGTAAAGAGATTCAATGTATAAACATAACACATGTTATAAGCAAAGAGGAAAATGTATGTATATATCATATAAGAAAATGTATGTACATATCATATAAGAAAATTAATGTAAATTATAGATCATCAAATGTCAAATACTAAAGATCAAAAAATAAGAAAATGTATGTATATATCATATAAGCAAATGTAAGTTAGAGATCATCAAATCTCGAATACTAAAGATCATCATATATAAGCAAATACATGTAGTAAAGATCATAAATCTAGTGTGCATGGCCTAATATGAATGTCGACTCCTATTTGAACGACCATCTGAATGAGAATAGTCATACTCTGATAGATGTGTTGAGCCCTACAAATAAAATTGTGTACATAATGTGTTAAATACATATAATTTATATTAAATAAATTTTATGAAAGTTGTTTTTAAATGAACATGTATTTTTAAATATCTATCTAGATCTATACATACATAAATATTGTATGTAGATATATACGTGCGTGTATATATAAAAATTTAAAACTCGCATGTCCACTAGCAGCAGATTCATCCACAGAGTCACATCGATCATGTACACGATCTGGACCAAGGCTAGGAGTGACATGAGGTATGTCCACCTGTAAAAATATATATACATATATATCAACTTACATGAATATCTAGTTAAAACAAAAATTTAAAAATAATTAAAAAAGAATTGAAACATGCACATGCACGCATACATGCACATCATCTGATATCGAATGACCTAAGTCCTCTAAAACGGTTTCCTCCACCATATCCACCAAACATTCAAGTGACAAATCAACATCTACATCCATCTGATCTATCCGATGTCATGCTATAAATGATGAATGTAGAGGACTATGAAGGTGAGATGGCATCGACGATGATGAACCAGAACCAATCAACATATCAGTAAAACCCATAGTTTGTGCAACTTCTGAATGAACTGTAGGTGGATCTTGATGTGCACTAGTGCTCGGCTAAGAGTGATGGGATCCTAGAGCTAAATGGAACTCGTGTGCCAAATGATCTTTGACATGATCTATACTAATCCCATTATCTGATGCAATGTGGGAAAATGCCTCCAACAGGTCCACAGCCAAACAATGCAGAGTTTTGTGTGCCATATCTCTTGTAAGTGCATCAAGCTATGTCGGAGTAGGGATGTCAACTGTTGTAAAAGGATCCATGGTGGTCCACTGTGCTAAAAATGGCATGGATCAAGAATGTTTGGACATCAAATACTGACCTACATGATCATCAGATATCCTAGTGGTAGCAGTCGCAATGTCACCTACAGTGTCAATTGCTTCCTTTTGGGAAGCAACAAAAACCTCATCTGCTATGGGGGCTAGAGCTGGGGTGAGAGCAGGAGACCTCTCACCAACCAATTCCCTAAACACTGGGGCTAGTTTATCTGCTCAACAATAGGTGGGCCTATCGGCAATCCTGCCATGCCCCTGACCAACATATGGTGGAATGTCTAGGTAGTTAACTTTGAGGCCCAAATGGACCTTAGCATACAACTGCTAAACAAAATATAATGGAATCTGGTCATTGTTTGGGTATTGACCATGTGTTGCAAGAAATCATGGGTAGATAAATTCAGCCATAGCACGATTGACACATCTAGTGACCTGGTATCCCCTAACCTTACGTACATTTCGATAAAAAGGAAAACAAGTGATTTTTATCATTTCTTTGGTCACACTATCTTGTATTTTTTAAGGGGAACATCACCATGTACTTCTTCCCACATGCGGGAAAGAATAGCAGCTACTCTATCTAGGGAATATGCACTAGTCCTCTCAAGTTCATCTCTTAGTTTTTCTAAACTGTTTAATATTGACATACATGGTTCAAAATATATCCATGGGTTTGCACCCTATTCTAATGAGTCTCTGAATTTTTTAATCTCATTAGTGGTATTTGCAAACAAAGAATCTTGCTCGGGTGGAACATGATCTGCATTTTCCATGTTATATATATATATAGTACACCTAAAAGAGCAATGAGACCTTGGTAAATAATATATCTAGATAAAGGGAATACAAATCTAAAATAGTTATAATAATTCATCTACTCATCAATAATATTTTCATGCCATTAACAAAAAAACATTCAACATATATCATATTTTTTAATAATTTCAAAACACTCAAATTAATAGATTGCACACAAAACATAATCTAAAAAATTTCTAAAATTTAAATTTAAAACATAATCTAAAATAGTTCTAAAATTTAAATTTAAAACATAATCTAAAATAATTCTAAAATTTAAATTACTATATTGCACACAAAGCATCATTACTTAACATTGGTGGTCATGTAAAATCAATCTAGTCATTATTGAAAGCACAAATAAGAGAAGAAAATGAGATAGATGAAGATGTCCCTTATAAGCTTCAATGTAATAACGGAAAATAAAGATGAAAAGTATTGAGGACCTATATTTTATTTTAAAGGCATAATAAGATAGTCCCCTCTACTAGAAAATGAAAAATCATATGTGCTTTGAATTGTGTAATTATTGAAATTGACACCCTATGATTTGATAGAAATTAGGATATATCGATTGATCTAAATGGAGCTATATCAACTAATTGTAGATCTATTATAAGTGACATAAAGCCTCAATGTCTCATTTGTATTAAAATATGGGGATGATGAGGCTATTTTAATGCCCAAAATTTCATGTGTTAATAGCATAAACATATAACATTGATTTTTTTGGGAGTTTGTACCAACTACCTTTTTCCAAACACAACTTTTGTTTAAAATACCTCAATACCTATGAATGAAGTTAAAAATTTCCTAACTTAAAGACCATCAAGGAAGGTATTAATGCCATATGTGGCTTCCTTTTCCTATTATATAAAATTCAACTAAAATAGCTTTTAAGAAATAGTTCCACAAAGTTAGAGGGGTCCAACCATGTTTTCAATTAATTTAAAACTATTATTTCAATATTTTTTAATTTTTAAATAAATATATAAATTTCTTACATTATTTAGAATTAAAATGATAATAGTGGACATAAATTACACAAAATTGAATGTTATTAAAATTTTGGTTAAAAATTAAGAAGGTTAACCTTTAAAGCCATTGAGGAAGGTATTGAGCTACTACAAGTGGTGTATCCATGAAGGGCTTGAAGTCTCATAAAGAAATTAAATACAAGAGGAAGGAAAATATAGATGATTTCATCACAAGTATATAAATGTTTCTACTTGATTATTTATTTCATCCTAGAAAGAAACTATAAATGTTGTTTATCCTATAAATTTTATCTTATTAATAATGTTAGATGCCTGTGACTTGTTAGCTTCCCTTTTCATTTACTCATGTAATTTAAGAAATCTATTATTAGAGTTGCACATGAGAAAAAAATGAGCTCCCCTCCACTAAGGGCTTATTTTTTTCTTATACCAATTTGAGAATTTTATTATTTCAATTCTTAATCCTAATCAAAATGTGGTGAAGAGGAAATAATACCCATCCAATAAGTGTTCCCCAATCCCTTGAAAAGCAAAACTTGTGTATTATCCAACTTGGCTATCATTGTTAGGATTCTAGCTTCTAGTTCTACTATTCTTAGAATACTACTAGAGCATAGATTGATGGCTCCCTTCTCTCTCCTATGGATGAGGATCCCTCTAATATTAGTTGTTTCACCTCTTTGCATGAGATTAGTAACAAGGTTTATGAGTGTGTTAAATAGGGGAAGAGGTTGCGTATATAATGTACTTTAGACATGGTTGTTGAATGTAAACTTATTTAGACCATAAGAGGGTTGAACAATTTAAAAAGAATTGGAAGACAACTATAATCTATGACATAGCATCCTTAAATGGTTCAAATTTTAAATGAAACAATGAAAGAAAGAATAAGAAAACAAAGATTAGTGTAAAATTATTTGAAAATAATTGGGGATAAAAATATCTAATTTAATAGTCGTTAACATAAATGAACTTCAAAATAGGATTATGTAAGTGAAAAAAAAGTTCTATTGCCTTCATTGAACCTAAATTTAACTAGTTAAGATATGTCTAAAATTAAGAATTCACACTAGAATATCAATATTCCATAAGAATCTCATAAAGAGGATGAATTTAATGGAAGATAATATAAAATCCTCCATATGAGGTTGAATTTTATCATTACATTATGAGTAAATCATCTGAATTATATAGCCAACAACATCAAAAAATTATAGATTGGAAAGCAAAATAATCACACATTTATCATATTTTTATATGTATAAAGTTTAGATACCATCAAACTATTTAAACTTATAGATTGCATAAAGCTATAAATTGAATCGTTAAAAATAATTTATTAAGAATCAAATCTAATAAAGTTTGACTTCATATTGCATGTACTTTTTATAAATATCTCACTAATCCAACCATACATTTTATATATGTTAAAAAATATATAATTTAACAATTTATACAACTTCTAATTATGATAATAAATCTAGAATCAAACATGACCCAAATGTAGGATAAATACAAGAATCTTAATCTATATCATTATTTTGAGTTTGGTTTAATAGAAATTGAAAAAATTATAATCATGAAAAAAACAATGAATAAAATAAGGATCATTTTAACAATGCTGAATTAGTGCCTAAAGATTGGCCTAAAAAATTATAATATTCAACATTCTCATCACAAATGATATATGAAAACTAAGCATCATTTGATTATATATTTTCATAGATTTAAAATTTGAATATTTATTACTATAACATGTTCATTACAATTAGATTTTTAAATAATATTGTAATAATTTATTATGTCTTTGAAATTTATTTTGTGGATTTTAATGTTGTTTTTTAAATTTAAGTTAGAGTAAGTAGAATCTAATGATATAGACCTTAAAAAGATTCAAGTAATTTATGTTTTCCTTAAAATTGCGATTATTGCTCGATTAAATAGATTATTGATTGTATTTAGATTTCAAAATTGGAAATACTTTAAAATTATAGAACCATATTATCCTTTGATACAAAAAGCTATGTAAGGGATTATTTGTATCTTCCTCATAATTATGTTTCACATATTGAATATTTCAGGGAGGATTGTGTGGATGATTTGAAAGTTGAAGCAAAGATTAGTTGAGATCAACAAAGGATATTTTGATAAACTCCAAAATCCTATGAATAGAGAAGATGGTGAGTCATATTTTAATATACCTTATCTTCACTCCTATTCAAATGCAACCTCTCCAACCAATATATTGGATTGCAAAATAAGTAATAGATATATATGAACTTACTCCTTATCCCCCTCCATTTACCCCACCATTAGATATGCATATTGATATTCACCTACTCAAGTTTTATGAGACCCTAGGTGGCTTTGTGAATACATAAAAAATATTATGCATGATGTCTAAGAATTTAATTGTGATGGATTGATATATTCCAAGAATTTATAAATGAAGTATATATTCATATATATGTATTTGTTTGAGTGTTTAAAATTAGTTAAAAATTTCTTTGAGGGATTTATGCAAATATGACATCTTAGAAAGATAATTTCATGTCATTTTGGTGAAGTCATAACTTAAATTTTAATTTATCATTTATGGGAATGACATCTTCGAGAAGTTTATTGAAGGCCATAGATGGCAGGCCACTTTTTGAATTAAATTTAGTTATTGAATTTGTATTTTTTGGATTTGCATTTAGATTTAAATTTACATGCCAAAGTCACAATGTCCTACTCTTGATTAAATTCCTACAAGAAATTAAGGAACTTGGGATATCCACCTCCCAATGGTCTTAGAATGTATGCATTTAGATGGAGAAGGATTTCAAAAGGCTCATGGTACTTGTGGACCCCTCAAAGGCATGATATCTAACAAATAAACTTTATTTATGAAATTTGGTCTTTAGTTGTTGGCTTCTAGTATGAATGTTATCTATAAGGTGGAATTCTTAGTTGAGACTCTCAATCTTCCATTGTTGGTTTCTAGTGTGATTATACAATATGAGCCAAGTATTAATTTCTAATGTTAATTATTGAAAGAAGGTATATAAATTATTATTCAAGCATATTAATTCTCATACAAAGTTGTCTTAGTCAATTTCTCAATGTATGAGTTCCATATATTTGTAAATTTTTCTTAATATAAAAATATATTTTATTTCATTAATTAACCTATCTATTACATGTTACAAAGGATACTCTTATTTTAAATTATAACTATATAATTCAAAATTAATTAGTAATTTTCAAGATAGAGTACACACAATTTCTTTAGTTAAAATAAAATAATATTCTTATTTCCATGAGAGTTATGCAGAATAGTAGGTTGATGTCTCGAAAATATTTCTTTCATACATACTAAATTTTTATCATTACATTATGAGTGAATCATCTCAATTATATAGCCAAGCACATCAAAAATTTATAGATTGGAAAGAAAAATAATCACACATTTATCATATTTTTATATGTATAAAGTTTCTACCATCAAACTATTTATACTTATAGATTAAATTATTTTTGAATTTGGTTATTTGGGTTCAACATGTCATGCTATAGGATTTTCTTGTGTTTTCACCACGTTGTCATGTGTAGATAGCTATGCATTTTATAGGTGTAGGAATTTTAGAGGAAGGAAAGGTTGAAAAAAATGCATAAGGATGAGATGGAGCCTTGTTTACCTTAGGAATTGGTTGAGGCTCCCTTTGAGAATAATCGAGGGGTGGTTGGTCCTCTTGTAGACATGAATAATTTAGAAGGTCTTGTCAAGAGAAATTTAGAGGAGATTGGTAGAGACAAGAATCATGTTATAGATGGATTAGTTGGAGTTCATTTCCTCTACCATTCTCTTGAATTGCAACATTCACCTCTTTGTATTCCTTCTAAAAATTTAAAAATATGAAGAAGGTTCAAGCTTAGAAGATTATAGGAACCCTTTGGTCTCAAGTTTGGAAACTAAAGATGGAAATTCCATTACAAAGGAACTAGGTTCATTCACGGAAAATGATAAGGTTGACAATAAGATATAGTTCCTTGAAGAATTTTGGATTCAAGTTGTGTTCAATGATAGATCTACTAATGTTTTTGGGAAAATGGCCCTCTTTATTAGATACATTGCCACTATTGGTGGAGTATTTCTAATTGGATGTTATTTTTCTAACTTACAACTATATTTTTCTTGTTGTTGTTCCATGCGAATATGATTGATCATTTTTTGTCTCTTTATTGGTCTTTGTAAAAGGGTGGGGCCCTTTCAAAATTTCTATTTCTAATTCATAAATTCAACCAAAAGTATTTACCCTAAAATTAAAATATAAATTTAAACTTTAAAATAGTCTTGTTTTATATTATATAATAGCCTCATGTATTTAATTTATAAATCCTATTATTCTTTATGTTTAATTTCAAAATTTTAATGCTCGAGTAATTATAGGTTACAAGTGCATTCTTTACATTTTTTCTCTTTCTTTTGTACTATTTTGTATATGGGTGTCTTATATGCATTGCCTCAAACATATAATTTTGATGTCCTATACCTAATTCTAAATGTAGTTTTATGAATGTATTCCTCCTTTATTCTTTTCTAATTGTAATTTAATATTAGACCTATTTTTTAAAATATGGCCACCCCTCGCAATCAGTAAAATAAGTCATCTATTTTAGGTGGTGGATATTAAAATTAATTGTTTATTTATTGAACATGTACATAATCAGGACAACTTGGAAAAGTGTCTTATCTTTATTTTTCATAAAAATAGTTGGAGCATCCCATGACAAGACACTAGAAAATATAAATCCTTTCTTTAAAATGTCATTTAGGAAATCCTTTAATTCATGCAAATATGAAGTGTTTGTTTGATAGGGATCTCTAGATATAGGGGCTAATTCATGCATGAACTCTATTAAAAAATAAAACAACCATTTAGGAGGAAACGTGAGGAGTTCATTCTAGGAAAGACATCCTAAGAATTTTGTAATGGAGGTTTATTTTCATTTGAATGGTTCTCATTCCCTTTTACTTAATAAAAATTAACAACAAACAAGGCACACCCTTTTCTTTATTCTCTTTTGAGTTGTAAAATAGAAAATTTAATAATACCTTCATTCCTTCTAATCCTAATAGAAATATTTTATTATACATTTCATTCAAACAATCTAGTTTGTTTCCTTTAAATTTATTCTTCGATTCATACATTTAGAACCAACCATTTTTGGAGTAATGTCATAAGACTTAGGGGAAAAATATGAAGAATTTTATCCAAGTTTCTATTGTATGTACCCTGTTGGAACTATTAATTTCTGAATAAATTTACATGTTTTGCTTAACCCTAAGTTTCCATATGGTCCTCATCATAAACACATGGGTCTGTTTTCATATTATTCTACTCACATTTTGTCCATTTTTGACTCATTAGATCCATTGGGTCTGGCATAATTTATATTATGGTTTGTGTCGGTGTGACAATTTTTGGGTCTCCCCGATCCATTTTTTTGGCAAACGTATGTGTTGCCTATCAACAAGACATTTATGATGTTATGCCGATTGGATTTCATCCACTGGAACTTATTGGCATGACTTTCATGTGGTTTCGGCGATAGGAGGATACGTATATCGGCAAGAGTTTGGGTGTCAATGTAATTGTTATGCACCAAATTTGCACCCTACTGAGATTTTTAAGCTTAGTAATTTGGCATAACATGGGACTCAAATTCTACATGTGGGATATGCAATATTGAAAATGAGACCTCCAGATTCTAGGCCGGTTCCTGTTAAATAAACATCTATTTTGCTCTTCAAACTTGGAGACTTAAGAGGAAAAGGGGAAGAAAAGGGATAAAAGAAACTTGCAGATTTAAACTAATTAATAGGTGATACACCAAGATCATTTTCCTGGACACAGAAAGAACCCACAGCCATCTATATGATGATACAATAACTGGTAAAACTCTCAACACATAAATATTTCAAAGGAAGATCTGAAACAAAATGATATTTAAAGGATGTTAACCACAATAAATACATCTAGAAATTGATACAACCCTTAAGCTGTGAAGAGAATTCCTAGTCACAAAGATGCCAAAATGAGATAAACTTAAGAAGTTTCAGACAAGAAACACAGAAAAGTAAGATCAATCACCAATCTGCATACAAATATGACACCAGAAATAGATCAAAGATGCTATATAAAGGCTCTCAAAGGCCCTGGAAATGCATACTCCGAAGTCTGATACAAAGCTTGGAACAAAATAACACCATGTCCTCTAGAAAATACAAAGTCTCTTCCACTCCAAAATTTTTGCATACATAAAAAGGAATGAAGAAGAGAATAAATAAGCTCAAACTCTCCACCCTAACCCTAGAAAAAGGGCCCCACCTTGGATAAGGGGTCGGATTTGGTAAAAAGGCCCTAAAAGAAGGCTCTCAAACATATCAACAACTTACCTAAAATAGGAAAAAGAATCCCAGACCCAGATAGGAACAAAAATCCTCATAAATAGGACTCAAAAGACTCCCAAAAAGGTGTCCCATCAGTCAAAAACTCCTCCCCTGAATCCAGCAACCCGATACCTCCACTTGACATAAACAAATTGTCATATCTCCAAGATTTAATGCTCCACTTAAAGGCTCCTCTTGACTAGATCTTTAAGAGAATACATCAAATATCTTCAACTTGCATTAATAACATTTATTTTTAAAAGTGATTTATAATTTATCACTTTTAAGAATAAAGTTTTACAAATTTTTAGAAAATGCAAGTTGGAATACCACCTAGCAAGGTTAATTTAAATTTTGCATTTGAATAATATCATTTATTAAAAATGATTAACAAATCATTTTAATAAAGATTTTACAATTTGCTTAAAATGCAAAAATTAAAATAAGACTTGAAGCTTTATATTTTGCATTTGATAAAATCATTTATTAAAAATGATTTATTGACCATCTTTAACAAAGATTACATTTTGATTTAAAAATGAAAAATTAAAAGAGACTTAACATTTGATTTTCCCTAATCATTATATTTTGCATTTTAAAAGCTTAGAGCTTAAATGGCTTAAGGAAGAGAAATGAAGCTAAGAGGAAAAAAGGGCAAATGGGTCGAATACTTTAGGGTTTGAACCCTAAAATGAGACAAAGATATTTCATTTTGTATTTTCTCCATTGCTGGGCGCTGCCATTGAAAACCCTAGCCGTGCACTTGTTCTTTCCTAGATTTTTCTGCCATTGATGAACTCGAATTTGGTTTTTGTTGGGTGAATCTGAGATCATAAGACATTTTTTCAAAAACGTGGAAGCATTTGGGCGCGATTTTTCTATTAAGATCAATGCTCTTTCATTTCTTTGAGACTTTGTGTGAACTTTGGGCATGAATCTGCTTCTTTTTTGGCCGCCATGAGCATCTCTAAGCCACGAACTTGATGAAGAGCTCTTCAAATTGGAAAATCATGAAGATTTAATCAGGTATTTTGAGATATAAGTTCACTTTTTTCTTCTTTTATGCAATTTCTGAAAGTTCTCATTATTCCCACGCCAAAAATAGATCAAAGAAGTAATTTTTTTTTTACAAACAAAGAATAAACTTTGCTTAATATAAACTTCGAATCTGGTCTTTTCTTCTTTGAATCTGCAATATTTTTCACTTTCAAGCCACGCCATTCTGATTTTCTTTTGATTTCTGCAAAAAAAATTCATTTGAACTCATAATAGATGAAAAACTTTGAATTTTATGTATTCTACAACCACGTTTTTCTTTTTTCTGGGCACTTTAAACTCATAGAAATTTGATTTCTGTTTTAAAAGCAAGCTTTTATCTAGACTTGAAGAAAAACACTCCAGTTTGTTCTTAATCTTTCTCACTGTATAGGCTGCATTTTCTATTTTATAGCAAAGTGCTGTTTAGAAATCTGAAGTTAAAAACTTTCTCGAATTCAATGAAAATATAGAACAAAAGTATGTCTTTCTTTTCCTTCAAAGAAGTGAAGAATAGTTATTTTCCTTTCTATACTATATATCTTTCATCTTCAGATTTTTATTTTCTTTAATCTTCACTGCTGTAGCTCAATGTTATCAATATTCATGCTATCACTCTGTTGTTCTTGACTAAAGAAGCTTTCAAATGGTTATCATTGCTGTCCACCATACTGCTGTGCATAAACTTGATCAAGAGACATATCATTCTTAGTTCTTTGTATGAACACAATGGTGTCTTTGAGCTGAAAATGAGTACTTGATATGCATGATCAAAAGTAGATGACAAAAAATTTCTGTATTGTTGATTCACTTGACCAAACCTACAACATACTTATAATTATTTTAAATATATTGACATTGTTGTTCTAGTACAATTACTTGGAAATACTTTTCACTTTTTCATTGTCTCTTTTGCTTTGATCTGATACTGTGTCTCCATAGCTGTCTTCTTTTGGAAAATGTCATCATTACCATGAATGTCTCTTTATGCATCTTTGTACTTGAATAGAACGGCTCTCTTTATACTAAATTTATCTCCTGCAAGATTGATCTTAATAATCTGCCTATGCATGGTGTCCTCTTTTCTCTATTCTCAGCAGTATATAACTTTTCTCCTTGACGTTCTTGTGCTTCCACTGTTCTAGAGTTACTTGAGAATAAAGAAGGATAAGAATTATGCAAGTTTCTTCTGCTGTTTATTAAATGAAAGCATAATGTAATTGCTCCTTTAATGTTTGATAGTCACTATATCGCCATAGTTGTTTGGCTGTTATTTAGCATGATCAGTAACATATGACTGCTCCTTTAAGACAAGAGTTGGGCTTTGAGGCTGAAAGTTGTATTCCTTTTTTTTTGACAGTCCTCATCTTTTGGTCTTGGCTATATTCTTTCATTTGTAAATTCTATTTTTTGACAAACTACAACTGTTTTACTTCCATAGAATTATCATAGCATAAGCACATTGTTTTACATGCCTGTTTGATAAAAGATAACTTATACTGCATCTTCCATTATTCTTAGATGCTAACTTAAAACAAAAATTTCCGCTTTCTGTTGAAGAACTCATAGAAAATTAAATTATTGAAAATCTTTCTTGAACTTGAATACTCTGTTTCTCTTCAAAAAAAAAGTAGAGCTAAATAGAAAATGAAAGATGAGTGCAATATGCTGCTTTTAAATATCTGTTATCAATATTCATGTGCTTCGTATGAAAATTATGAATATGTCCTTTTTGATATGCCGAGCTCAACCCTTGTGGGAGCCCGTTTTATTCCACATATCTGATAAATGATCTCGAACACGATGAATCTATTTCTGCACACTGAAACAAACATGTTAGCAAAATAAAAGAAGCTAAAAGCTTCCATTGAATTACATTCTTTCTTCTCTTGACTTTTTTGCAATTATCTGATGGATGCCTGATCGACTGTATCCTAAATTTCTATTGGTAGCGTAGATATATGATAGGATTTGATCCATCATTGCTTAGAGATTATCTCTAATGTCATCTTTTATCTTCCTTGTAGGCGCTTTTGGAGTTGGAATGGAAACAAAAACTGAAAATGGAGCTAGAGCTGGCATCTCAACTAGAAACTTCAACTGTCAATGATTCGTCATTCTAGGCAATGACGAATCACCTCCTACCCTGTGTTTCCATTATTTTCAGTTGTATAGCATATAGTTTTTTATGCATTCTTTTTTGATTGTAAAAATCAGAAAAAGTTACTTCCATGGCTTATGTGGAATTCAACATTTTTTATAGAATGAATAAAGGCATTACTATGAAAATATTTTCAATTTTCTGTTTTAAATGTTTGCACAATAAACTATGATTCACATGTAAGATGGTCTCAATGATGATCGATGAACACTCAATCAGCAAAATATGAAAATTTATGTACCTAAAAACAATGAACTTCATCCAGTTCTACCTTTGCTTTTCAGTTTCCCCAACAATGTTGAAACTAAACCAATAAACTTGACTTGACCTGAGCTGTAAGTAAAAAGTGGGTAACAGTAATGTCACAACGAGGTTGTTTTATCTTGCCGACTGGTGAAAGTGGGTGCCTATCGGTGTGAGATTTTGCATTGGTGGGATGTCATAGCGATTTCCATATGTCTCCCTGACCGACACATGAATTAACTTTTTAGCGTGAGACTTTTCTTCGAAGTAAGGTCATAGCGAACTTCCCTTGTCTTTCCGACTGCTGATAATAGATATACCTTTTGGTAAGACTCATGTGCTTCAATGTGGAGTCTCGGCGAACCTGTCTGGTCTTGCTGACTAAGTCTTATGGATGGCTTTTGGTGTGATACAATATTGTCTACATGAGGTCTCCCCGATAGTTGCAAGTTACAATACATACATGGGACAAATGGTTTTTGTCGGTGTGAGATTGGCATTCTCTTGGTGATCTAAAGTAAACTCGGGGCTTTCAGTGAAAACAAAGGATAATCTATATAGTGTCTCCCCGACTATGATTTGTCTTGGTGAAGGCGAGGGAAAGTGCATCTCGACAAGAGTGTGTTTTGTTCATAGTGACATGCAAGAGATAAAGGGGTTTTCGGTAAGACATAATATGCACTACATGAGGTCTCTCTGATATCTGAGGGTTATGGCGACAAGGAACAAAACAAAAGAACACATTGGTGAGAGATATCTTTACGTCTCAGTGAATGGAAAGCACTAAGAAATACATATTGATATAACATTTTCTACTCTGTGAGATGTCTCACTGACATCACAGAGTCAGTGCAAAGCACATAGAGCACAGGGTGACTGATAGTGATATTGTTGCCTTCGGCATACTTTCAACGTTGTCTTGGCGACTGTTCAGCGAATGATTAACAAAGACTCTAACATTGTGGGCCAACATGTGAAATATACCAGATTGTAACGGTTGGATGATATGGATTTTGGATGACATGAATTTGAAGCGATATGTTTCCTGATGCTGGTGTATAAATATGCACTCCCGATTGTAATTGAGGGATCAAATTTTTAGATCATATTTCAATAGGTAGATTAGGAACATTTGGCTACATTAGAATAAAATTCTCATATCAGAGACTATGATGCATGTTTTCAAATGGTGATTTCAATGAAAATCAGTTGGTGTGGCAAGTTATTTCTAGTGTCAATTATATGATGAGTTTATTGAAAAGTATTGCTAAGCTGTCTCCAATTTGATTCTTTCTGGTTGTTTAAATTGATGTAACAAGCTTATTTTTAGTTTATCAGTGCACATTTGTTGTATCTATGTGATTAATTGATTGGTTCTTTCAAGGAGAGATTAAATCCTTTTCGTTGATCATAGTAATCAGGGAGATTCATCTAGATTATTAAAGTAGAGTTTAGTAGTCATAATCCTGCATGTTTATACAAGTTATAAATAGAGCATATGCCAACAATTTGAGTTTCTGCCAGAATAAGTTGCCCACCTCTATTTCATTTGACTCTGCATACCCAATAAGGCACTAGTCTATGCAATTCATCATTTCAATTCATTGAGTTTCTTTACATATGTTAATTGAACATTGTAGGATTTAGATTAGAAGATTGCTATTACTATTTGCACCAAGTTTGAATTCATTTGTTCACTTCTATCTACCATTGTGGACAAATCACTGCAAGAAGAATAATTATAAGTCAAGTCTGCTTCATTCAAATAGGTACACCCACCTAGGTCTAGCAGCACCTGAAGAGTAGAAGGTTGAGTTCTTTTGACCTTGTTTGTTACCCTGAAATGTATCAAGAGATTGGCAACCTCTTGAGGCATCCCTCCTGCGTTTTTGAGAGCTAACAAGGAAATTCAAACCTGGTATTATCATGATAATACCCATTTAAAGATATTATCATTTCTTTATCGAATCCTAAAATCTCATATGATTTATGTTGATCTTAGATAGAGACAGTAGATTAGGAATGGACACAGTAGAATAAATTTCTCAGAACAGAGGCTATGTTGCATGTTTTCAAATGGCGATTTCAATGAAAGTTAGTTGGTGTGGCAGGTTATTTCTAGTGTCAATTGTATGTTGAGTTTATTAAAAATTATTGCTAAGTTGTCTCCAAGTTGATTCTTTCTGGTTATTTAAATTGAAGTAACAAGCTTATTTTTAGTTTATTAGTGCACATTTGTTGTATCTATGTGATTAATCTATTGTTTTTCTCAAGCAGAGATTAAATCCTTTTTGTTGATCACAGTAATCAGGGGGAATTCATCTAGATTATTAAAGTAGAGCTTAGTGGTGTACCCTAAGTTATTATTTTAGAATGGTATCATTTATAAACTATCTAAGTTGGGACATGTACACAACTCAACACTACCACTTTTAACAAGGATTTAGATTTTAAGTTGAATTTCTAAACTATCTAAGGTGATACAAAATAGTAAGAAGCACCTAATTATATTAAGATTTTAAGATATAAAATATATTACTTCTACTTCATAGCTCTAGGTATGACATTTTCACATCATTATCACCATGCTCCCTAGCTTCTTTGTTGGTGTCATATCCACCATGAATGAGGCCCATTTTTCTAAAGGTCCTATATATAAAAAATAACTAGATAAATCTTCACCAATGTTTGCATTTTAATTCTAATTTATTACCACTTTATACCTTTTACCAATTTATAATTTCATATCGATAACTATAACCCTCATTACACGGATTTACCAATATAAAAACTTGTAGGGGAATAACTATAATTCCCCATTTTTATAAATAGTTCAGATTACCTAAGTTCCAATTGAATTTTTGTTAGAGTGTACAATATAATATGTTTAGCTCTAATCAATGGTTCTAGATTAATTGTTTCAAATCCCTCAAAAAATTATACTCATCAAAGAGGTTGTGTATTAATAAATCTTACCAATTAGGGATCATATTCTTATTTATACTTTCATACCACAATCATTAGCATAACTTATCAACCTCAATGAGGGAAATAGTCACTATTATGGTTCACATTTTTATTTACCAATAATTCATTATTGTGCGTTGAACAAAATAATCCATCCTATACAAAATTATAAAGATATATGGTTATCAACAATAATTTTAATAACAAATATAACCAAAACAAATTACCATGAACTGTTTGATATAATGCCACAAATAAATCTGTTTTATGTTCAGGTAAGGCTTTAGAAACATTAAAGAAAATGCAATTGGAGATGCCCTGGTAGAAATGTATGCAAAATGTGGAAGCATAGACAAGGCATGTTAATTTTTTAACAAAGTTTTGAAATGGGTTTGTAAAATCTTTCAAGCAATTGCAATGCCATTTATTCAACACTCCCTTCCCGTGCCAAAATTGGAGCTTTGGAATAGGGTATGAACATTCATCAAAGCATGATAGAAATAGTGTTTTTTGAAAAGGATTTAGAAACTTTCAAGCAAATGCAATTTCAAACAAAGAAATGCAGTTTGAAATCTAAAAATTTGAAACATTTCACATTCAGGGTTTAAAAATTTCTCAAACAAATGCATTTTGAAATCTATGAAATTTGAATTTAAGCAACCTGTGAGCTATGGAGGTTGGGTTGATGCACATTTTTCCTGTCTAGTTCACTACATTCATGTTCGGGTTCATCATTCGCCGCATACATAGTTTGAACACAAGATACATAGAATGCGATAGTAACAGTTTGTTTTTATTTTCTATGCCTTGTTTCAAGGGGTTCACTCAAACATCCATTCGAGCGAACCCTATAAAATATTATTTTTTTATTCATATGCTTGGAGGTTCAGTCAAACACCCAAACTGGTTCGCCCAAACCATAGAATTCGATCGAACCCCTTGACATTGTGGAATCACAAAAAAATCAAATTTCCTTCCTCAAAAAATTTGTAAACCACTATTGTGGCTTAACCCTAGATGAAGTTGTCTTCATGGAATTCTTAAGGCAACCACATGATGTTCACATAGTCTTGAGGAATAGAAAGAGACCCACCTTTAGTTTTCCATTGGGGTTGGGAATCCATACATGTTGATCAGTAGCAGATGCTAAGACAATGAGAGATGAGTTAGATAAGCATGGTCTCAAGCCTTATAGCGAGAGACAATCATATGACCCTCATGGCATCTACACTACCTGACTTGAAAAGAAATACACTCATTTACCCACTCTTGAAGATTTTTGGGCTAACTGCATGGATGCGTTTGAGGTGCGAAGGCGTAGTTACAATAGGCTCACTCTTCACTAGATGAAAGACTACTTATCAAAGGATATCAAAGGGTTATCAGATGATGATGAGGATGTGCTTCTCCCAATGTACACTCAGAAGCGAATTGAAGATTAGCTCCTTCCTCAGGTCAATTGGGCTAACAAAGAGTCCCTCTCTATTGAAGAAAGGACAAGAAAATTCCTCAAACATAGCAAGATTTTCCTAGTCCTCAAGAGGAAGAAATCCATTCGAGCAGTAGAGCCACCAAGGAAACAATCATTACTTCCTTCTTCTTCTAGAGAACAATCAAAAGGGAAAGGTGTAAGTCAGTCTCAAGAAGGTGTGAAGGGCAGGAGATCAACTAAAAATGTAAGAAGGTTAGACTTCTCAGGTATAGTCATATAGGAGCAACTAACAGTTGAAACAGAAGCTCCTCTAGAAGATCCCATACCTTAGAAGGAAATAGAAGAACTACCCTTAAAATATGATTCTATACCATTGACAAGGTCTTCACCAATTCACATTGATTTGGATATTGAAGAAGATGAAGAAGTTACAATTGTACCTCCCAAGGAAGTTAGTTAAGATACTACCATGTCTTGGCTTGAGAGCTCCTTGGGAAGGGTAAGAAGAAGACCTTCATATCAGGTGAATATTGATGACCTTAATAACATCTATCAGGAACCACCTAAGAAGAAAGCAAAGAGGCAAGTTCACTTTGAGAGGAATCCTGATGGTGAAACAATCATGGAGATTGCTACACCTCCTGAAGATAAGAACAAAGATATAGTAGATATGGATGACTTCATGATGGTGAAGGTTAATCTCGAAAAAAACACTAGACATGAGGATGCCAGTTTGTTCAGAGTTGTGTCTAAAAGCCTTCAAGAAAGAGTGCTCAAGGATGGAGAAGACAAAGCAACCCTCAAGGCTGAAATACAACAACTTAGGCTTTATATTTTTAACCTTGTCCATGGCACTTCACAAGCTACTCAATTACTCCACCAGATTTTAGAGACACCAGCTGATCATCATCAGTTGAGATAGTTGGTAATATGTGGGAAGGAAACTCAAGAGTGGATTGAGAGTTTCAACGTCAGAGGAAAGGAGATCTTAGCAAAGATGTTTCAACTAAGGGAAAACACTCATGAGCTACGTCAAGGTATTCAAGGGTTTGAATAGTCAGTGGCTGAAGTGAAACCAATGCATGAAATCATCATTGCAGATTTAGATACATCCTATGGTTCAATGGTTTCAAAATAACACAAGCGGCAGATTCTTGCTTGGAGAGAGCGTCATGTCTTCAAGAGTAGAACCTATGAGAGGATATTTGAGGAGTTTATCACCTACAAAAAAGGGGTGATTGAATCTCTTCTCTTCATCAGTGAGTTTTTTGCAGAGATTCCTCCTCGATACAGTCTTGAAGATGGTTCCTATGTCGGACTTGATGAAGTGAAAACTCAATTTCAGAATGTTGTTCGTAGCTATGATGGAAGAAATTTAGTTGGTGGTAGAATGGGTCACATTTCCATGATGCCAACAAATTTTGAAAAAGTGTCCAATGAGGTTGAATATTTCCTGAGATCAATTGCAAATGGAGAGGATATCTTAGAAAAGCACAACTTTGCTATTGATGGTATAGATGCACCTAATCGGGACACAATTTCCCGCTTTTTAGTGGATGTGATTGAGATTTAAAGTAGCTTTCATCTAGAATCAATTTCCTGCTTTAGAAGCTTTGATGTCAATAGGAAGTCTATTTACTTGTGTTGTCACTGATGTCAACTATAGGTTGAAGATGTTGAAGACATTGAGAAAATTGATAAAGAGAGAAAACTATGTTGTGCAAGTGTTCATGTAGTATTCCTCAATATTGTGCTCCACATTTATTCTATGTTGATGCTATGCTTGTGTGGATCTTACAAATTATTCAAGGTTGTCAGAGGTTGCTATATTTAAAATTTGGGTTTCTAGATCATTGTACAATGTGAGATATTTTCACTAGTATGTGAACTAGTTGTTCAATGATAATTTTTGTGTCCTAGGAGAAGTATATTTACTGCATGTTTCTCTGTTGTTTGGCTTCTAGTTGTGCAGGTTGTGGAATTTTCTCATAATGCTTGTATCTTTTTGTATTCAATGTTTTACTTGATTTTGTTTAGTATATATTGAGTTTCATTTATCAGCGTGCAAGTAAGGGTTAGCAATTGTTCTAAGTTGGATTATTTGAATGATGCAAGGTTGGATGAAGGGTTTGATGAATCTCAAGTAGCTCATGAGTTACTCTTGATCATGTTTAAGTAAATTATGTTGTCCAAAAATTTTAGCTTATGGATTGATTTGAGGAAGCGTATACATAATGCTTCTAGTGTTTTGTATGGTATTGGCCGACCTTGTGTTTAATACAACATGTGAAGCTTCTAAGACATGATGAGGTTTGTTTGGATCTATTTGGGTCCTACTTAAATTTTTTTGAAGGTCACCTTCATTCATATCCACCATGGGAATATTTAGGTGCTGACCTATTTTGAATTTGTGTATAACAGCTAGTCACCGACCTTCTTTGATGGTTGTCAAGGTTTTTGAGGTTAAGGATGATATAAATAAGTGTGGTGTTATTGTTAGTTAAGGAATGAATGAAATGTGAAGTAATATAGATGTAATATCAATGTGAGTGAAATGTGTGATGTGAGTTTAAACAGAGTAGTACAAATTTTAGTGTTAAGATTCCTAAAAGTAGTGAGTTGAAGGCATCCAAAACCATTCAAGAAAGGATGCGAAAATGTGTGAGGATTGTGGTGGATTTCCTTGTTGTATTTAGAAGTATTCTCTATGTAACATTCTTCTTCTATCTTCTTGTATTTATTTTTATGGAAGTGAGCCCTAGTTGTGAGCCCATTTGGAAATTGTGTCCTATTTTGACAGTGAGCCCTTGTACCAGTTTTGCAATTACTTATATTGTGAGCTAATCCTCACCGTGGTTTTTCTCTCATTGGTTTTTCCTTGTAAATATGGTGTTCTCTTGTGTATGGTGTTGTGATTTCTATTTTTGTCATGTGCATTCCATGTTTAATCATACTAATAGAATAAGGGTTTAATGAATGCATGTGGATCTGATTATTGTAGAGAGTTTTGAAGGTTTAATTTTCTACAACTAATTCACCCCCCTCCCATTTTTCTTGTTCATTTCAACAATTTATATCAAAGCAAGGTTCCTTAGAGAAGAGCTTAACTGCTTAAGGTAGATTCGGGATGGTGAACAAGATTGCATTGGAATACCCTAAATTCGATGGCTCAGATTATGCATTCTAGAAGGAAAAGATGTAAGGATATTTGTCTTCTCAAGGATATGAGATTGAGAAGGATTATTAGACTACATACACTCGACCTCGAATGGCCCAAGTGCAAATGCATAAATAAAGGCACATCATATCAATGCTAAGGAAATATTCATTATTGTGAATAGTGTTTCAAATACTAAATTATTTAAAGCTATGAGTTTGAAGTGTGCTAAAGAAGTTTGGGATAAGCTAGAAAGAATTTATGAAGGAGATCCAAGGGTCAAAAAAGCAAAGTTGCAGAACTTGAAGGCATAGTTTGAAATGATGCATATGTCTAAAGATGAAATAATTAAAGGCTACATACAAAGAGTTGATGAGTTCGTAAGTGCTATGAGAGATCTTGGTGAAATCGTCAAATAATCTAAAGTAGTGAAGAAATTTATTAGATCACTTCCATATTGCTACTATGAAAAGGTATCTATTATTGAGGAAATCATTGATTTTGACAATTATTCTAGAGATTAGTTGATTGGTACTCTAACTACATTTGAAATGAGAAAATTGGAGAAAGGTACAAAAGCTAAGAATGCTTTCAAGGCTGGTAAATCAAATAAGGTTGAAGATTTAGGTGAAGAATATCTTGATTATTTGGAATCTAACTTTGTGAGGAAGATGAAAAAGGGCACTGGTAAGTACAAAGGTAAATTGCCTTTCAAATGTTTTAGCTATGTTGATATAGGTCATTATGCTTCAATATATAAAAAAAAACTCTAAACAATAGGAACAAGGAAAACAAAAGAAAAATGATTAAGAAATCTTACTATGTGAGAGAAGATGTTGGTATTTTTTATGATGAATATGATTATGGAGATTTTGATGATGATGAATACTTGTTTTTGGCTATAAAAGAAGAATCTAGTTCTGCTAAACATGAAAGTTGTGTGAAGGAAAGTATTCTAGAGTTAAAGGATAAATTTGAAGGTACTTTGGTATCTGCCTTTCATGTCAAAGAGGATAAGAATTACTGGGTTTTTGATAGTGGATGCTCTAATCATATGACTAGAGACAAAAGCAAGTTTGTTAAACTTGAAAAGTATGATGAAGGATTAGTTAAATTTGGAGATGATTTAGGAGATAAGATTTGTGGAATAGGTTCAATCAATTTTGATGGAAAGCATAATACTGATAATGTTTATTATGTTAAGGGTTTAACACATAAAATTTTGAGTGTTGGAAAAATGTTTAGCATTCAAGGGTGAAAGATGTGAGATCAGAAAAGGATCGGGAACTGTTATTGTTGTTGGTAAGAGAACATATGACAACATCTATTATCTTAAGGGTGTTGATGGTCATTTCTTTATGTCTCAAATTAATGATAGTTGGTTATGGTACTGGATGATGTGTCACATGAATTTTGATAATTTGGCAAGAATTAGTCCAGTTCATGGAACAAGAGTTTTACCTAGAATCACAAAGCCTATCAATGTTATTTGTGAAAGTTATTAATTTGGAAAACAAATAAGGAGTAGTCTCAAGGGAAAGGAACAATCTACTACCAGACTACTGGAATTAGTACACAAAAATCTTTGTGTTCCTACAAGGGTGAGAATTATACAAGGTGATAGGTACTTTATGCTTTTGATTGATGATTATTCTAGAATGACATGGGTTACTTTTGTTAGAGAAAAATCTGATGCTTTAGATAAATTCAAGGCATGTAAATATATGATTGAGAATGAAATGGATTTGAAAATAAAAAATTTTAGGTCTGAAAGAGGTGGTGAATTCACCTCCAATGAGTTTAACATGTTTTGTGAAGTTCATGGAATCAATAGGCATTTGTTTTCCCCTAGAACTCCTCAGCAGAATGGAGTTGTTGAAAAGAAAAATCAAAATGTTCAAGAAGCTGCAAGGACTATGATGAAAGAGGAAAATCTACCAGAAATCTACTAGGGACAAGCTATTCATACTAATATCTACATACTTAATAGATTTCAAGATAAAGCTAACAACACAAAGACTCCCTATGAGCTATAGTATGGAAGGATTCATATTTTGAAGTACTGTAGAGTATTTGGAAGCAAATGTTATATCAAAAGGGATGATGAAAACTTAGGAAAGTTTGATGCAAGATCTGATGAAGGTATCTTCCTTGTATACTCTATTAGAAGAAAAGATTACATATGTTTCAAGAAAATATTAAGAAACATAGTTGAAAGTGAAAATGTTAAAGTTGATAAAAACTTGCAGAATTCAATTGTAGCAGATGGATATTTGTCAGATGAACCTGATTATAAAGAAATTGAAGAAGAAAATGTTGATGAACAAGGAAATTAGAATGAAGAAGAAGAAGCTCTCGAGAAGATCCCTAAAAACCCTAAGTATGTGCAAAAGAATCGTTTAGAAGATCAAATCATTAGAGATAAGAGGAAAGGTGTATTGACAAGAAACAAAATTGTTGAAGTTGAGGTAAATCTATGTCTACTTTCTAAAGTTGAACCTAAAATAGTGAGTGAATCATGCAAGGATGAATATTGGATGAATGCAATGAAAGAAGAACTTATGCAAATAGAAAAGAACTAGACTTGGGAATTGGTTCCTAGATTGGTGAACAAGAACATAATTGAAAGTAAGTTGGTATTAAGAAAATAGCTAAATGAGAATGGAGAAGTAGTAAGAAATAAGGCAAGACTTGTGTGTAAGGGTTACTCACAAGTAGAAGTTATAGACTTTGAGGAGAAATTTTCTCCAGTGGCTAGGATGGAAGCTATCAGAATGTTTTTGGCATTTGTAACATATAAAGACTTTAAATTTTATCAGATGGATGTGAAGTCTACTTTTTTAAATGGTGAATTAGAAGACGCTTACATGGAAGAACTAGAAGGATTTCAGTTCTCAGATCAACTGGATATGGTATGCAAGTTGAAGAAGGAACTATATGGATTGAAGAAAGCTCCTAGAGCTTGGTATGAAAGATTAGACAAGTACTTGGTACAACAAGGATTTAATAAGGGCATTGCAGATAGCAATCTTTAATTTAAAATTGAGGAAAAAAATATTGATAGTACTAGTATATGTGGATGATATTATCTTTGGAGGAAATGATGTTGTGTAAGAATTTTGCAGAGGAAATGTAGAAAGAGTTTGAGCTACCAATCTTTGGGGAGATGAATTACTTTCTTGGGCTAAAAATCAATCAAACAGATAAATGGATTTTCATTTCATAGTCTATATATGTCAGAGAGATGTTGAAGAAGTTTGGAATGGATGACTCCAAAGTAGTATGTACTCCTATGGTGACTAGTTGTAAGCTAAGAAAATATGATGATTCACCTAAGGTTGATTAAAGAAAGTATAGATTCATGATTGGTGGACTATTATATCTAACTACTACTAGACCAGATATCATGCATGTAGTTTGTCTTGTAGCTAGATTTCAAGAAGATTCTAAAGAAACACATGTTACAGCTGTGAAGAGGGTATTCAGATACTTAAGAGGCACTCTAGATTATGGCTTGTGGTATCCTAAGGATACTAATTTCACATTAAGTGAATATACAGATGCAGATTGGGTTGGTTGTGTTCATGACATGAAAAGTACAAGTGGTGGTTCATTCTTTCTTGGTTGAGCAAGAAGCAGGATTTAGTTTCTTTATCGACTACAAAGGCTGAGTATATTGAAAAAACATCATGTTTTACATAGATATTATGGATGAGACAAATATTGAAGGATATCAAAGTTATATATGATGAGCCTATTTCTATCTTCTGTGATAACACAAGTGCAATTAACATTTCAAGGAATATAGTGATACATTTAAGGACAAAGAATATATCTATTAGGTATAACTTTTTGAGAGAAAAGGTTATGGAGAGTGAAGTAAAGCTTGAGTATATTCCTACAAAGGATCAAATTGCTGATATATTTATTATGGCTCTTCCTAAGGATACTTTTAAGTATCTTTAGGAGAAGTTGGGGGTTATCACCCCTCCTTTTTTGAACTAGATGTATATGGAGATGAATTAATCTAGTGGATCTAAGGATCTATCTCTTTTTTGGACTTATGTTGGTGGCCACCTCTCAAGGGGAGTAGGTAGTTTCATGTATTGTCATTGAGTTAATTTGTTTGGGTATACTCCTAAGGGGGAGTGTTCAAAGAAAGTTTCTTGGTTTAGTATCAAAGGGGGAGAATAATGCACACCTTTTTCCTTTTCCATTGATGTCAAAGGGGGAGAGAGAATCATATGAAAAAGCTTATCTACTCAGAAGGATAGATAAAATCATGTAAGGTACCAATGGAGAAAGTTGTGTATGTTTTCTAATCACTATTATCAAAGGGAGAGAGACTCTTGTAAGGGGGGGAGAGGTTAGGAATGTTGTGTAGGCTATCTAATCATAAAAAAAGGTGTGTGTGTGTGTGTGTGTGTGTTGTCTTTGGTGGCTTTCACATCTTGTGTTTCCATCAATAAAAAAGGGGGAGATTGTTGAAAGAATGAAGGTGTTATCATTGATGTCAATAGGAAGTATGCTGACTCATGTTTCCATTTATGTCAACTATGGGTTGAAGATGTTGAGGATATTGAGAAAATTGCTAAAAAAAAGTAAACTATGTTGTGCAAGGGTTCATAGTATGCCCTAGTATTATTCTCCACATTTATTTTGTGTTGATGTTATGCTTATGCAGATCTTAGAGATTATTCAAGGTTGTTAGAGGTTGCTATATTCAAAATTTGGGTTTTTGGATCATTGTATAGTGTGAGATGTTTTTACCAATATGTGAACTAGTTGCTGAGAAATGTTTTCTATGGTTGGGAGAAATATATTTGCTTCACATTTCTCCATTATTTGGCTTCAGGTTGTGTGGATTCAGGAATTTTCTCATAATGCTTGTATCTTTTCGCATTCAAGGTTTTACTTGATTTTGTACAATATAGAGTGAGTTTCATTTATCAGTGTGCAAGTAAGGGTTACCAATTGTTCTGAGTTGGAGTATTTGAATGGCGTGAATTTGGATGAAGTGTTTGATGAATCTCAAGTAGTTCATGAGTTAATCTTGACCACATTCAAGTAAATTATGTTATCTAAAACTTTCAACTTATGGATTGATTTGAGAAAGTGTGTACTTAATTTTTATAGTGTTTTGCATGGGTATTGGCCAACCTTGTGTTTAAGACTACATGCCAGGATTGTGAAGAATTTTGAGGTGTGTTTCGATCTATTTGAGTCCTAGTTAAAGTTTTTTGTAGGTCACCTTCATTCCTATCCACTGTGGGAATGTTTAGGTGTTGACCTATTTTGAATTTGTGTGTATAACAACTAGTTGCCAACCTTCTTCAATGGTTTTCAAGGTTTTTGAGGTTGAGGATGATATAAATAAGTGTGGAGTTGTTGTGAGTTAAGGCATGAATGGAATATGATGCAAGATATATGTAAGATCAATGTGCATGAAGTGTGTGATGTGAGCTTAAGTAGAGCAATGCAAATTTCAATGTTAGGGTTCCTGAAACAAGTGAGCTAAAGGCATCCAAAATGATTGAAGAAAGGTTGCAAAAGTGTGGGAGCATTGTGGTGGATTTCCTTATTGTATTAAGAAGTATTCTCTATGTAACATTCTTCTTCTATCTTCTTGTATTTATTTTTTTGGCAATGAGCCCTAGTTATGAGCCCTTTTGGACCATGTGTCCTATTTTGGCAGTGATCCTCTATATTGATTTTACAATCTTATACTATGAGCTAATCCTCACTGTGCTTTTTACCTCATTGGGGTTTCCATGTAAATCTAGTGTTCTCTTGTGTATGGTGTTTTGATTTCAGTTTTTTTCATGTGCATTCCATGTTTAATCATACTAACAGAATAAGGGTTTAATGAATGCATGTGGATCTGATTATTGTAAAGGGTTTTGAAGGTTTAGTTTGATTAAAAATAATTCATGCCCCCTCTTAGTTGTCTTTTTCATTTCAAAATGTAGTATAATCATAGGGTATCATGTATTAAGAATTAAGAGGCACATGACTTTCTAAAACATGATCATATGGGAATGGTGGAGTAATCAAACATCTCCATATATCTCCCAATTTTCAGTCCAAAGGGTATGAGGAAAATAAAAATGATCAATAGCCTTCAAAATGTTATCATCAACATGTATTTCAATAAAATCTAAGACATCATACCTTCTGCAACTCCAAGAAAGTTTTTGGATACCTTTATCTAGGGGGGAAACAAAACCATACAAATGTGGCAACAACTAAAGTGATTAGAGATGGTTTATGATGACATCTCTCCATTGTTTATACTTTCCCCTTTCCAACATAATCAAAGAAGAATGAAATGAAAACCCCATAATGAGCTATGATAGATCTTCACAGTTACAAAGACTAGCCGAATTGTAGGGCTAGGAATGAAAATGAATTAAATGGAAATTAAGACTAGTTAAAGTTGGAAATAAACCGAAAGGAATTTGAAAATTCATTAAATGGAAATTAAGGTTAGTTAAAGCTAGAAATAAACAAAAAGGAATTCAAACTAGTTGGTTAAAGTTGGAAATAAGCCAATAGGAATTCAGACAATTCATTCTGAACTAATCATGAAAAAATATTACTTAACCTTCAACAACAATTACAAACTCCCAAATCTGAAATTACAACTAAAAATGAAGCCCACCATAAACAAAACTTCTATAGAAAATATAATTTCCAAGTTATGAACTAGAAAAAAATGCAAAAAATTGGATAAATCACACTTGGGGCTGATTCTAAGAAAAATGCATGAACCAAATTAAAGAGCTCTTAAACACCTTCCAAATGCAATTTGAATCACCAAAATCAAAGAAACTAGTAGAAAGTTGTGATATTAGAGGTCCAAAGGGGAGACCAGACTTTAGTTTCTTTAATAACTTGTACCTATAAAAGAATATGGAAAAATACATGTACCATTGTGAAGTACATAGAACTAGCTTTTCGTTGATATCTCATTTGTAGAATTTTGATATCTTGGGAAAACACTATGGAAAAATGAAAAAAAATGCTATTTTTGAGCACTTAGGGGCCAAATCTGAGCATTAAAGGCTAAACTGGTGCAAATTTTGTGCCCCTTTGAGCTAGCCAATGGTCATCCATGTGACCAAGAGCTGCACTAAGGAAAAAAAATCTCACCACCCAGATGGGAGATGGGGCAGCTGAGCAGTGGTGGCAGACGGGTTGTGCCACTCACTAGCACCTCTCATGCTAAGGACTCTAGGGGCCTCTAAGAACAAAAATCGGTGATTAGTGTGATGTGACAGGTCTTCGATGGTTACTGTGATGTGATGGGGCTGACAAACATTTGATTGGTTGAGAAAGAATACACATAGTTTATGGGAAAAGGCTAATTGCACAATTGGCTAAAAGCTAATAGGTAAAATAAGTACGTGCAAGAGTCAATATGGCCTGAGACCACAAATAAAAAATTCCACAAAAATAAAGTTCTAAACCGGCATACAATATATAATCCAAACATTATAATATGCTTCGATATAATTTTTTATAGCTCGACAAAAATATTTTATAGCCCGACTATTGCAAAACATAAAAAGTTAATATATATTTTTTATTCTACGAAAATGAATTGTACCTTATCCAAGGGGCCATATGTATAGCCTGCACGGGTAATTTTTTTCCTCGAAAGCAATTGACACCGAATATAGGGATATTTTATATCAAACTTTATCTCTTGAGCCTTTTGAAGACAATGGTGAGGTCTATTCGAGCTGAAAATGCACCAAAAGCTATGCTACCTCTAGATCTTGAATTTCTTCAAACCCTCATTACTTTGGAAAAAAATGTCAAATTTGCATGAAAGAAAAGTTGATCATGACTTTTTCAACTATCCTCTACTCGAATCTAAGCTCATATTTCCTCCAACATGAGCCAAAATGACTTGCCATAAAACCCACATATAGAGAAACCTTGAAATTTGGTATTTTCTTCAAGTTTTGTTGATTCCTAGGTTCACCATATGGTGCAAGGGAAGAGCATACTCAACCTTACTAAAAATAACCTAGATCTCTCATAAGTAGTATCTCAACGCTTAGGTTTGAGAAGGGTTTTGCAAGGATTTCCTCTGATACCATGTAAGGGTTAGCTCAATACTCAAGACCACCTACAAAAATAATGAAAACCTTCTACAAGAGAGTATGCAAGAGTATGAGCTTGCTTGATATTAAGACCTATCAAAATTATGATGAGGCATGGAGTATGATACATATGAGTACAATGACCTTCCTTATATATGAAAGGTGAGGAATTTGATTGAACATGATCGTGACATGTGTCTTAATCCTATGACATGTGACAAATAACAACCTAACTACCTAGTAATCATGTAATAAAGCTAGATAAGATAAGTTGTAGAAAATCCAACTAAGACTTCTAGAAGGAATCTTATATCTTAAGTAAACTTAGCATGTGAATAAGTCCCCTAAGTCCCTAGTAAGATAAATTACTATGTATAAGACTTTATATTCACACCAACATATTGGCCTTCATAAGGAGATCTATATGGAGCAACCACATATTTTCATATGGGACTCTTCCCTTGTTTCTAGGATTCAACATTCATTTTATATTCTCAAACAAGCTCCGTAAGTTGAGCATGAGAAGAAATATAGCTTTTAGCTTTCTTCTAGCTTCACATGCTATTATTCAAATACTACAATGTATTTTTGAGGGCGCGGAAATGATTTTTATAATCTTGTATTATATGAGGATTATTTGATTCACATAAGGAGTTCCAATTCCTTTATCTAGAGTTTCCAACAAGCATTGATGGAGTAGTTTGATATGATTGATCTTGGTCTTTCTTATTTCTTCATTGGTCTTCAAGTTCACCAAGATTTTAAGGGGAAAATAATAGGCCCTTTTGAACATACTAAAGATGGGCCTAGCGTCTTGTTTCAATTAGAATAGATATTATTATGCATCAAGAAGCTTATGGCACTTTATATACCTCAATCCAAATACTTACTATCCTCTTACAAAACATTCTTTAAATAATTTAGAACTTAAATCAATTTAACATTTTTCTTTTAAAACTCTATTCTTATTATTTCTAGATACTAACAACTAGTACTTGTACCTAAAAGAGGTTCAAGGATTATGCTAATAGATTTTTCTTTACAAAAGTTGGGTATATTTGATTTTGGTTTTTTGAGGATTTCATGTGATATTTTGGAGGATTTTACTATTAAATGACAATTGATCAACCAACAGGTAAACTTGTTTTTCGATAACTCAATGGTGGTTTAACAGTGAATAAATCTTGTTTTGAGGTGTGAGACAAGTTTACCAATCAATTTTGGACTTGTAAGTCAGAGAAAGCCTATCGACTAATAACAAAGAAACTATTAAAACTAGCGCTTGCACCTAAAGGGCGTTCAAGGATTACACTGGTAGAAAACTATATGTATGTTAACATGTTACAAAGTATGTGTTTGTGCATGGGTGAATGTTGATGCCATGTTTGCAAATTTTAGTTGTATGTGGTTGGATTAAATAATTAATAATAAGTGTAAATAATGAAATGAAATAAAGTTATACAAATCTATATTTTTTTCTTAATTTAATAAACTTAGAAAAATATCGTTTTTTTCCTTAAAGAAATTAAGTATTATATGATTTTGAAATATTTGCATACAGCTTTAAAACATAAAACAATGCAAATGAAAAAAAAGAAAGTTGCCATTAAAATACCAAAAAATATTGCAAATGAAAATAAAATGTTCCATCCAATTAGAATAAGAGAAATTTTGAAGGCTTTCACCTAATATTTTGGAGGCTTTTACCATTAAACAACGGTTGATTTACCATTAAACGGCAGCTCAAACTTGTTTCCCAAGAGTGATTTATAGATGTGAGACTTGTTTTAGACTCAAATCTCACACTATATATAACCTATCGACTAATAATATTATCTAACTTATATATACATAATATTTAATTTATTCGTGTAAAAATAAAATATATAGACAATATAAATTCATTATCGATTAAGAAGAAAGCAACTAATCAATAAGCCGCTTTAAAAAAAAATAGATGTGATACACCATAAAAATAATATTCCTCAGAATAGAAATTCTTCTTTTTATGGAAGGAAAATATAATGAACAACAGGAATTTTTTTCTTTATGACGCGCTATTTTCATTTTGTTTCGGTCAAAAGCTCTCTTCCACGCGGTTCCACCACAAACTAAAGTTGGAGTTTCCTTTAGAATTGTCTTGATTACTGACCGGCTATAAAAAACAAGTTAATAAAGTATTCGCCAAAGATGTCATTTTTTTTCCTTTGAAATTGATACTTGCAAACTTTTGACTATACAATTGAGTAGTCTCGTTGTGTGGAAAACAGAATGAATGCCACTAACATCTTTTCCCACAGTTGGAAAATTTGTTTCCACTACTATACTACAAATGATGGTAAACACGCTAACATAGTACAAATAAACATACTTTCCACGCAAATTTTCTTTACTTAATCACTCAACTAGGCTCGACATTTGAATTAGTGCAGTCAATGGCCTGATAATTTCCTTTACTCAATCACTCAGCTAGGCTTGACATCTCAATTAGTCCAGTCAATGGTTCCTTCAACGTACTCTCAGTTCTAGATGCAAAAGTGTAACTCCTGAATTCGTATGATGTTTCTGATACTTCTTTGAAAGGTTGTCTGCTCAAATATTGCGTCGTCACTCTTTACACTCATGTAATTTTGTCTTTCTTGTGCCGTCTCTTACACAAATAAGATCCTCCACCACCTCTTTCATTGACGGTCTCTTCCTCCTCTCGAAATGAAGACATTCCCTTGCTATCCTTGCCATATCTTCCATTTGTTGCAGGTCTTCCTCCTCCAATACTTTGCTATCCAAGACTTCTAAGAGGCGATTGTGGTTGAGTCTGGACAAAAAAAGACTAGATAAACTCCATTCGTCGCTAGACCTTTCTTCGCAGATGGGTTCCATAGCGGTTAAAAGCTCAACCAAGACTACACCAAAACTGTATACATCGCTTTTTTCAGTGAGTTGATATGTCTGGAAGTACTCAGGATCTAAGTAACCCCTTGTGCCCACTATATTTTTAGTGGTGAAATGTGTGTTATTGGAAGCAGAAATGAGACGAGAAATCCCGAAGTCTGCAACTTTGGGAGAGAATGTCTCACTCAAAAGAATATTAGATGATTTTACATCTCGATGGAAAATGGGCTGAGATGCTCCAGAATGTAGATATGTCAAAGCCTCCCCCGTCTCAATTGCAATTTGTAGACGAGAAGCCCAAGGCAAAGACCTCTCTTTGGAGTGTAAATGTTCAAACAGTGTACCATTTGGAACAAATTCAGATACCAACAATGGGAATTTAGTTTGGATGCAGCACCCTAGCAATTTCACTATGTTTCTGTGATTTATTTGGGAGAGAATTGCAACTTCATTGAGAAACTCACGGTCATCCTCTATATTGATAGCTTGGTTAGACTTTTTAATGGCCACAAGAGTATCATTTGATAGAATGCCTTTGAACACAGTTCCAAAGCCGCCACTTCCCAACACCATTTCATTTGAATAATTATTAGAAGCTCTTGCCAATTCTTTGGCTGAAAATATTCTCAGGCTTTCTCTACCCCCTGTAGAAGATATGTGTTTCTGCAACTGCTGGTAATACTTTGCCTCTACAAGTTTCAAATGGCGCTTCTTTAGCCACCAAACCAGAAGAGATGCTGCTAAAGAGACAACCACAAACGAAGAGACGGTTCCTGTGTATTTTACCAGATCAGACGTTGAAACAAAAGTTTAGTTATCTTACACCTATTAAAGTAACACAAACACACGCAATCTATTAAACATTTCATTACCTATGATTTCAGGAAAGATAACGTGATCTGAACTTGTGGACTTGCATCGTGTCCCATTATTAAAGCCATCTCCCACATATCCTTTTGCACATGAACAGCTGTAGGAACCTGCCAAATTATGGCATATTCCTCCTCCCTCCTCTCCAACGCACTTATTTGACCATTTATGACTGCATTCGTCTATGTCTGAACATTCAGCATAATTTTCGTGAGGAGCTTCCATATTTGAAAGAGAAATTATTATAAAAAACACATTATACTAACAATGGTTCAAATTAACAAAAGTGCGAAGATAATACCTGTGCAATCTGTGCCATTGGAGTAACCATTTCCTTCATACCCAGGATGACATTTGCATACGTGCCCTTGCTCTGAAGGGGAATCAATGCATTCTGCGTTGATGGAGCAGGAATAATTGGCTGCTCGTTGAGCCGTGGAACAGTTCTGAAGCCCAATACCCCAGTTAAGGCGGAGACCATAAGAAACGTTCCAGCCTTGTCCCCAAAGGAGATTTGTTTTATTGTCGAGGACGGTGAAGGTGGAAGGGTCCATTATGGTGGAGAAGCCACAATCTATCGTATCGTTGGACAAAGGAATAACACCGGCAGTGAAATTAATCCACTCCCAATTATCGGGAAGATTAATTTCACAACAGCCAATTGGGCAGTATGGTTGATTATTATGGAGGTCACACATTGATATACATTTCGCCTCTCCCAAATCCCCATAAATGTAGGTACCGACTGATTGGCAGCCGATAACTACCAATCTATTGGACTTTGAAAGAGTAAAAGGTGAAGATTCATCTAGTGGAGAAACTACCTGAAAGTAGTTTCTCACCTCAATGCTTGGATCACACGCATAGGCATAGATAGAATAAGAATCTATAATGAGGTGACCCTTATAATCGATCTCCATAATCTTGAAATAGTTATCATCAAGAAACTTATCATCAGTATAATTAACTAGATAGCCAGTAAAGTATGGAGCCATCATCCCAGTATGTTTGTCCTTCCTGCATGTGATCTGGAAACCAGGGTATCCACAATCAAGCTTGTCAATCCAAAAAGGGTAACTCACATCCATCGATCCACACTTTTCAGGAACACATTTGGCAGCAGTAAAGCCCACCAAACAGACACAGATTAAAAAGCGAACCACAACTCGGCAATGCATTTGCGTTTGCAACAACATTTTCTGTTTCAGCAAAATCGGCTACTCACTCACCACAACAGTGACAACAAATAATGAAAAACCGCGTGGAAGTAAATAGCAGACTGCATGGTTAACTGGGCAACAACAAAACAACCTACAAAATACAACGTGAGTTTCCAAGCAGTTTCGACAAAAGAGATTCAGTTCCGAAATACAAACTTTATGAGATTAAAGTAATTTCGTAATGATTTCGTATTCAAGTCAGCTTTTGTATAGACGTTAAATGACAGACAATTGCAATGAACGGACTTGAACTTTAACTGTTATTGAAAAATAAAATTCAGCAATTTATCTTGTGTGGAATCTTCAACAGTTCTAGAATGCGGGCAAAAAGGAAATGTGATTCTGACTTTAAAGTATGCTAAACACGTATTAAAAGAATTGGAATTTTAATTTATTAACAAAACAAATTTGAAGGACAGGATTTTAGTATTTGTAATTGAGAAATTTGCATACCTGTACAATTTTCCATTCAGCTTTGAGCCTTAAGACGTACACATTTTAGGCTCATAGTCTTAGGAGTAAAGTCCATTAAAGAGATAAATTAGAAAATCAATATATTTATTTGTAATATGCATAAGTGAATTGGGATTAATTAGTACACAAATATTAAATAGGTATTCAATTATAACAATATAAGAGTAGATGGTGAGGAGTTAAATAGTAGGTTTGTATGTTTTGCCAGAAAAAATCAGTATGTAAGTTATGGTTGCAAATATGGTCATGTTTTTAGACTTTAAGTAATTCTAATGCTCAATGAGTTGACTTCTCAAGACACTTTGGATTAGGCAAGGAATCCAACTTTGCACAAGATTATGTCATTTCTCAATTTGTCTAGATATAAAGAAATTTTCCTCAAAATAGACACACAAGTGGAAAATTGCATTGATAAACTAATTTCACTATAGTATTTTTTCCTCGGCTTGAGGTGCATGTGAACCCTAGAATGATTATGTATCTAAAAGTATGTAGTATTCACAAAGATGTATGTAAAGAGAATATCATAGACATTCGAACGAGATCACCATAATATGCATATTAAAATCATCATTTTTTTTTACAATGGGTCTTAATAAACATACTACTAGAACTCACACTATTTAAAATTTATTAAGATGTAATTTGTTTATGAGCTTTTTCCCAACATTTAGCTTCCTCCTCCCCAATTGATGATACTAATAAATGTGAAAATGACTCATTATAGAATCAAGAATGTTTCTAAAATATAATTAACCGCAACCCATTCTTCAATGGGAGTTAGAACATCTTTCTATGCTACATTTTGAATTCTCCATAGAGTTAGAACTTTATTCACTTTTTCTACATTAGGAATCTATTTCTCCTTTTGAAGTTAACAAAAAGACTAAATCTTTTTCTAACTAATAGAATCCAAACTAGTAACACATGTACCCTTTTACTATTTGTTGCAACTTACCTAACCCCTCATTATCATTAGGGAAATTACCATGGATGATATCTTTAAAAAGTAGAGAAGTAGAGAAGGGATGAGAATCAACAACCTACTCAAAAACTTCCAAGATCTATGTAGCCAAAGACTAAACTATCTCTTATTTTTTTTATCTTTTGTTACCTCTCCACCATCCATCACATGAGCCTTGGAAAAAGGGATTTAGGAAATTCATTCCACCATGTCACTACTTTGGATTCCAAAAAAAAAAATTTATATACATTTTGATGGAAGATGTATCACTTGGAAGCATTTCCTAATGTAAGAGTACAGTCTCATAATCTTCAATTTATGTTCTAATCTAGACTCTCCTATTTGCAACCATATCTCAGTTGGTAATCCTTTATAAATGTCTAATTCCACTTGGACTATCATAGAAGTAGAATGTGCAAGCCCATCAATTGTAAGATTTAAAGATAAAATTTTACCAAACTTATTTTGAATCCCTTGAAAAAATGCAACAAATAAATATTGCAAAGAAAAATTTAGAAGATTTACCCATACAATTAGGATAATAAAGAATTGAATTACAGGTTTAAAATTGAAAAACCATGTCTTTATTAGTAGGGAATGCTTATCCCAATGTTAAACTTCTTTGGATAAAATAAAATAGCAATATTTTCTATTCCAAAATAATAAAATAAAGAATCCTTGTGCACAAGGGAATATTTCTAGTCTTATTTTTATGAATATTTCTTATTAATATTAAAATATTAAGAAAAAAATGGATTGTCATAGAGAATCACACCCACAAAGTATAATTGGATTAGGTCTAACAAAAAAAAGAATTAACAAAAAGGACAAGCACAAAAAAATATTCTTAGTTACAGAGAATCCAAAGGGAGGGAGATCTTTACTATTTGGTTTACCCCAAACATTAGTAGGGGTAACATCATCAATTGGCTCCCAACCAATGAGATAACCTTCTTCTTTTTTAGGATGATTATTTGTAGACTATCAAGTGTAGGGTGAAGAGATGGCCAACCTTAGGTGAGGAAATTTTCCTAAGTCAAGGAAACTAGGATTGTCTCCCTACTCACAAGCCAAGATAGATTGGATCCAATCCCATTCACTATGAGGAGTGGTGTCGTAGGAGCTCGGCATTGAGAGCCACACTAAGCATGGGAATGGGATCCACTATCACACTAACTATGGTCACACCTTGGAGATTGGTTATTCCCACATATGTCTCCTCACAAAGGAGAAGGGGTTTAAGTGGAACTCTAAGAATGGAGGAAGGGGCATTTCTCCAATGATCTACAAGTTCACAAAGACGAGAAAATTCAAGTACACCTTTATGAGCAAGCATATAAATATAAATAATATTATATAAAATTCTGAATTTACTACATAATGAGAAATGAGCATTTGTAGAACAACAAAAAGAAATAGAACAATTTCTATCTTTTTAAATGTTGAAGATAATTTCCATTCTAAAAGAATATAAAATATAGATAAATTTATCCATGAGATAAGACCAAAATCCAAAAGGATCCATATGCAAGAGATAGGGACAAACCAAAATGTCTTTAAAATGTCATGGATCTAAGTTGATGCTTCTTGAGCTCTGGGGAAAAACTATGAAAGATCATGAAGGAATCCATATGGATAGAGAATTAATAAGAAGGATTAAGAAGACACATATGATTTAACTACATATCTAGAGGGAGGTATTAACATAATGTGCACCAAACAAAGTGACCTAATATAGGATCCAAAATAGTAGATCAAATGCACTAGAACCTATAATTCCATGTCCTAATGTGACTAGTGCTTCCACTAGAGTTAGTTTTATCCACCATATGAAGATGGGGGTACAACCACATTTATCAATTGTAAGGATTATATGGCTACAAAGGGGCATGTTTGGGTACCATTCTAATCCTTCTAACAAGGTTTGATAGACCAAATCAAAATGTAATGAAGAACCTAGGGAGGTATACCATTGATAACAAATTAAAAGGTATACTAATATTATGGCTGAATTTCAATTTGAATTCAAACCAAGATAGGGAGTTCTTGTTGGCTCTTTGAATAAAATCTAAAAACATATGAATGCTTCACTTAAATAACTTGAAGGAATGTGGCAAAAGTGTAAGGTTAAAACTTGCATACCCTTGCAATTTCACATAATATCTTCTCCTCACTTTGGCATTTTGATATGAATTATCTTAAATGAAAAATATTAGCCCTTAGAGGTCATATTTTGCATGATAATGCGATAATTTATACCCTTTGCATCATTTATATATCAAATTTTCCTAGACTAAAGCATAAGACACAGATGTCTACATGATGCAGTAGTAGCATCTCATAAAAATGTGTGAATCCAATGGATATTTAAGCATTACTTTCTCCTAGTCTCACTAATAGTTGAGCAGATAATGGCTCTAAATGTAAGCTAAGTATCTATGTGACCCTCATCATCTCTTTTGTTTCCAAATTTGATCTCCATTTCTCAATTCTAGCACTTGGAAAAGCATTTTTTGAAGCTCTATCATTTGAAAGGAAAAACCAACAAAATCCATAATAATTTTGTGAAGCTTTATCAATTGCTCTTACATGTGACTATTATTATGTTTTTTTAAGAAAATATTTGCGAGATATTTAGAACAAGTAAAATTGGTCTTCTTTATGTTGTTCAAAAGATTCAAGGTGACATTATTTTTTCTACATTATTCCCTTTCTCTTGTTCTTTACATTTTATACCTATTTATGATTCATAAGTGTTAACATTGTTTATATTTAAAATTGTTCTCATCTCTATTATTGTCTAGGTTTGTTCAAACCCCTTACATTCCAAAAAATAACTATCATAGCAACCCCAACATACTCATATCTTTATTGTACTTACTAGGTTCTTGAGCTATAGATTCTAACACCTACACAATCCAAGCCAAGTTCAATCCTTCTTCCACCACTTTCTTTCTAAGAATACTTGTCTCACTTGGGCACCCTTTTAATTGATTTATTTCCATTTGTGATTTAATTATCTCATGTAGCTTACTAGTATGATTTCTATCCTCATTGGTCATTACCTTATCCACCTCCAAATTGTTTAGATCTAAGAGTAACCTGCCATAATTTTCCTCTTGCTAAACAATGTTCTCCAAAATTTCAAACCTAAATTATAAGTGACCTCACCCTACCTATCTTTAAGAGTCCTCTTCAAGTCTTGATTCTTGTTACGATACTTGACAAGAATGAAACCTTCCTTGTCATTTTCCACCTCAAACATAGGGGATTTTCCTTTATTATTGGTAGGTGGTAGATAGGAAGGCAACATGGTTCAAGCACTTCCATAGGTAATTCGAGAAGAACCAAGTTTGGGGAATTTCCTTTGCAAGTACCTATATTCATGAAAGATTTGATTGAAAATAAAGAGATTCATAATCAAGTTATTAAATCCATGAAGTGGATCCAACTTGAGTTTCCATTGAATTTGGAAATGGGTTATTTAAATAAATCTCAATACAAATGGGGGCATACAAGATTACTTTCTTATCCACCATTTTTTGAGACGGTCCAACCAGTTTACTAAACAACAAAGTGATCATGTGTGTAATATATTCATCTAAAACTCTAGAGGTGTCCAGGTGAGCCTTACCCTAATTGAGACCCTTGACAAAAGCTCCTCAATAGGATTAAAACCTATAAGTCAAGTTTTAATGAATAACCCCACTTGATTGTAGAAGGATGGACCTCCTTTGCAAGCTTTGTTATGATTTACCATGTAGGAGAACACCATCATGAAATAGTTGTTGGCTAGTTGCATAGTCTTTGTATCACCCTTTGGATTCCAAATGTGATGATCCCATGGTTCCAAGAAAGGGAGAGAGACTTGAATCCCCATAATTTTACAAATTAACGCATGGTTACATAAATAATTAACATCCTCAACCAATGACTCTGGTTGAATGACTAAAATCAGCCACGATAGGATCCTTCTAGACATCCATTAATCTTTGGAGCTTGATGACCCTTGATTTGCAACAAGCCTCCCTCATTGAGAAAACTACTTAAAAAATTAACTACCTTGGAATGGATTGATGGGGATGGATCAAACTCATCAAGATTTCAAATGTCATTTTTTCAACCCTATTGAGCCTTCATGCACCATCAAGAATGGAAAAAAGAGTTACCTGTAAGAGACAAGCTGCAACTTACAAATCCTACCCACAAACTGATTGCATGAGAAGCTAGAATGAAAAAACAAAACTGTGCAACAGATAACCTCCACTCCAAATAAAAACAACCACCCCCATGCACAAAAATAAGTCCCCACAACAATCATGCTAGAGAAAGGCAATAACAAACAAGAAGCATTACACAAAGACAGTGAGAAGAAAACCAATAATCCTTAGCTCGAGTCACTAAAGTAATCCCTAGTAGGAGTCATGTTGAGGCTTAATGTTGCCATCACTCTCACCAAATCCCATATCCCAATTTTTTTAACTTCATTTTATTTCCAAATTAGGGCTTCTAAGTTTAATGTAGTAAAATTATCTTTACCATAATTAAAATAAACTTATCTTTTAGAATTGGGTAAAAATTCATGATTCTAGATGAATTACATTTCTCATGTAATTTAAACCAAGTTATGAATTTATCACAAAAAATCCTTGCAAATTGATTATGGTTCTAGTTGGATGTGTACTTGATTTTATCAAAAGTTGTCAAACATTTATGATAATTGATTGCATAGCTCTATAAACCTCAATGCACCTCTTGGATTATGCCTTTAGTAATTATCTACTAAATTCATTGTACTTGTCTTTGTATTCTCTTTCTCTCTTTTTTTTCTCTTCGAATTAGCTTTGTTTGTTAAATTTATTTTTGTAATTTAAATGATATGATAAAATGCATTTTAAAGTTATAGAATTTGTGAAAAATTAAATCCATTCAATATAGTCATGGAGTAGGTGAGAATTAATTGAAGTATGTTGGAATAAATTTTTTGAACACTTATGTTAATGTAACAAGTTTCATTTTTATCATTCAAATTACTTATGTTTAAATGGTCACTACTTTTTGCACAATTCTTATTATAGATTTTTAAAAACTAATGTGTTAAAAATTTGAACTTGTACAATCATTTTATATTAGTTTTGGCTTTGATGTAGCTAAGAGTTATTTTTCTACATTTACAAGGAATTCAATTGCTACCATATGTGGGAGATTTTAAGGGACCGAGTTATGTTAATGCTAAATATTGGGTTCAAATAGAAATTATTGATAATGATATGATCTAAAGGAATATGACATCTTCCTCTTGGAATTGGTCATTAAGTTGTTCATTGGGACCAATGATGTAAGCATGCCATATTGATGATTTCATTAGTGCATGGTTATGGGGAATTCAAGTGAATGAGAAAATTGCGTTCAAAATAGGTTTGGCTCACTTAGAACTAAAATACATGGAAAATACATCAGCATGACATTATTAATGTACGATTATGAGGGACTTGAAGTGAATAAAAAATTATTAATCTTTGAAATATCTAGTTTAGATGGGTATCACACTTTCACAAAAGGGTTAAATTTAGATCATCAATATTTTAGGTCCATAGGTTAAGTGAAGAAAATGTGAGGTCCAAAAATATGAAGGTTAGTATCATTTGAAAACCTCACAATTGTAGGTAAATCCTATTGAATTGGAAACTGTAGACAAATCTAAGTGAGCAAGTTAACACTCAAAATTTTGATTCACTTAGGACTCAAATCTCTACAAGGCATTAAACTTGATTTTATGACTATTTTGAGTATGAAAAGTGATAATTCAGAATACTTTAAATCTATGAACATTTATCTCCCATACTGAGAATAACCAAGCAACCACAGGTAAACCTAATTGAATAGGACATTGCAGGAATATGCTACTGAATTAGAAAAGTGTGGTGGTAGGATAGAGAACACCCACAAGTCCACAACATGAATTTTTTTATGAATTTCAAAGAGCTTCATATGACAACTTATGTTAATTTTTATTCTATATTAACCCAACTTCAAAAGGATTTTGAAGGAATTTCACCTTAGACTGTTAACACAAGAAAACATAAAAAAATGAACGGGGTGTGTTGTGAGATACACAACACTAAGTTTTAGCTTACAATTCCCCCTTTACTTATAAATTCTTAATATGTTGCTCTTATACATGATTTATTTTCCTTTGTGGCATGGGTTGAAGAATCAAAGATTGATCATGAATATTCTTAAGTTGTTTACCCCTTTTTATGCTAGTTAGTTCTTAATAGATACTCAAGCTTGGTAATGGTATTCCTTTCCCCATTTTTTGAGAAACGTCTCCTTTTGTAAAGATGTTATTATTTTCAAGGTTAGGGTCCCTAGAGAAACATGACAATTATATCTTTGAAATAAATATTTTTGTCATAATTAATTATATTTATTGGATACAACTAAAATTTGAGTTTGATTTAATCATTGATAATTTATTAGATGGTAGAGTTGACATTATTTATTGCATAATATACAAAAAATGACTTTGTATTCTTTTATTTTTTTAGACTTGTCATTTAGGGAAAAATTGCTTCTATGAAAAGAGTAAAAGTACACAGTTGTGCCACACTTTTGACCAACTTATCAGTACAAGTGTTGATTTTAGTATTTCTAAGTAAAAATCAATTTTGGTCAAACATATGATCTAATAAGATTCATTATAGATAAGTTAGATATGTCCACAACTTTTCCAACTAATTTTTTTGGCTAAATGCATATGTAAGACCACTTTGAGGCTAATTTACAAAAAAAATAAAAAAAAACTGAAAAACATGATGTTTCAACAACTTCTATGCATGTAAGTAATATCTTTTTAAATATATAAAAATACCCTTTTGTAGATCCATTATATATATAGTTTAAGTATTATTTATATTTTATTTTTTATTTTTACTAAAAGTAGGTTATCAACATAGAAATATTAGGTTGATTATCATGTAAAGAAAAATCCTCAAACTTATTAAAAGAATTGAATAAAATATGATGCACTAAATAAAAGAATTTATATCAAGATGGTATAATTTTTTTTATTTTAGATAAATATTTAATAAAAAAAATTGAGATCGAATGGAAACAACTATGTTTCAATACATGCACATTTTAATATTTATTTAAAATCTATATTTATAAAAATAGGAAAAAAATGTATTCATGCACTAAAGTTTCAAGTTATAATTAAACATAAAAAAGTTAAAGGAAATAAAAAATACTATATAAATATTGATTTCTCATATAACATCATTTTTTAGCCACGACAAATTCACCTCATAGAAAATTCACCACCAACAATTCATGGCAGTCAATTTTCCCGCGGTGAATTGTTGGTGGTGAGTTTTTTGATGGTGAATTGTTGGTGATGAATTTTCTTGAAGCCATACTAAATAATACAAATTTTATTAGTTTACATCATTTAAAAATTCAAAACATATGTGCCATTTTTTAGTGATTCAAGTTTAAAAGTTGGATCGGTGTTAGCCATTTCCTTTATATAAGTGTGACACAGCTTTGTAATTTTACCCAAAAGTCTTAAATGCATACCTTTTATTTGAAATGGAATCTAAAGGGAATTGGAGGCAATGTTTAATACAAAATATATAGTAACATGAGTTTATTTTCTTGATTACATTCCTACATTTATTGCATGTCAATTGAACGGTTTTTAAGTTCTCAATGCTATATGTAGAAATTGAATAAAATGGATGAAGTTTAACAATCGGATTCAATTTGTAAGTAGTGTGACATACTTCTTTTGTGAATATGGAAAACTATGGGTAGTGCATCCCTTGAACAATCTTCAAGATAATTTAGAGCCACTAAAACTATGTAGTTATCAAATGTAATTTACCCTTTTGACATTCAAGAATCAACATTAATTTTATTTAGTTAAATAAATAGGTAATGTTATTTCATATTTGTAATTGTGTTGATTTTTTTAAAAAATTTCGGGAGAGGTCACATAAATGAAACATTTTCGGGTGATACTTCTTAGATAATAATATCCTTCCATGAGATGAGAATTTACTCCTATGGGGAGGCTACAAAAATAGTTACTTATGGAGGACCTACACATGAATTTTTGAAGCATTTGAGCTTTCATCCTCCTTATTTCTCTCTTCACCTCAGTCAACTATTGAAAGAGTGGGCATATTCATTGCATGGATAGAAGAAAAAATATTGTAGGGATAAAATATTTTAGAAGGAATGAATTTTTGGCAATATGGCTAATAATTTTTTTTCTTAAATTGTTTGGATGAAACTAAAAGTTATTACATACAACAATACCAAGTTTTCAAATAACTACTTTATTTTTTAGTATTAAACATAATTTTCTATTTATTAATTTATTTTTGAACAAAAATCTCAATAATTTTTTGAATGAATGGAGTTTGGAAATATGGTTGATACATTTTTTTTGAGATAAAATTAAAACCCATTATACATGACATTGTATAGTTTTCAAATATGTAATTTTTTTAGTGGTTAAAATATTTTTATATCTATTAATTATTTTCAAATAAAAATATTGATAAATGTGAAATGACATAATTACTATGGTTTTAATAACTTTTAATTTTTTTAATTTTTTTTTTGTTTGACCAGTCTATACATCATTATATACATGTGATAAGAGAAATAATTTATTGTTACAATTATTTTAGGTGAAATATGTTGACCATATATGTGAGTTTTAAAAAATACCTTAATCCTAGTAAAAGAAATTAATTAAAAATATTACTAAAAATTATATAAAAGAAACTTAGACCAATCTTTAGCATCATATGCATCTTTCAACAAATGTAATTTTTAAAATACTATGATTTACTACTTATTTTCTTGGTTGTACACATGCATATTTTCGTCTTTGACATGATTTTTAAAAAATCACATCTTTACATCCTATAAAACACAAGTCTGATAATCTAGGTGTCAAAATAAATCACATATTTGAAAGCTATAAAAAAATCTACATTTAAGTTTTTACACCATATTAATATTCTGTGTTAATGATTCAAAATATTTTTGATTAAGCATAAAATAGGTTTTTAAGGGGCCCCAAAACTCTTTACAAAAAAGTTTTAGAGGGACTTGAAAACCTATCATAACAAATAACACTGCAAAAGATAAACCATAAACAACTAGTAGCTAAACCACACAAAGGAAACAACCTCAAATCACACCATTATAGGAAAACAACAAGGGACTTAAGCCTAAAAACACTTACATTTGTTGTCTTTAATGTGGATCCTGGATCCCATCAACATTCTTGACCTCCACATAAATAACCTTAAGATGTTGATCAAATATCCCATCAACTTCCTTAAACTCCACCTCCATAGGAGTATAAGAAAGAAAAAATAAAGAAAAGGCTACAAAATACCCCTTGAAATGATTCCATATTTTCCTACATAGACATTTTCCATCTCAATAGGAGAATACACCATCAGAAAAAGAAATAGCATAATCAAATCTAAGATCCCCTCAACTTTCACGAACTCTAACTCAATAGGAGTAAAAAGAGAGAAAATCTAAAAAAAGGATAGCCTAAGCACCCTTGAAATAAATCCATCTCTTCCTAAATAGATATTCTCCACCTGAATTGGAGAAATAAACTAACATAGAAATCATCAAAACTCCTTCCAAATCCCTAAGAAGAGTTTCAACAATAACTCCACAAAGAAGAACAACTTCACCAAAAAAAGCATAGACACCTACACAAACAAACTCCACCTCCATAGGAGCAATTTGTGCCTCAAAAGGAGATGCAGGAAACAAGAACCATTGAATATAAAACAATATTGCAATCTCTCCCATAAGAAAAAACTGTAGCAAAACAACTCCCCTAACCAAAACCATAACCAATGCTTGAATGTAAAAAAATCCCCACTAATACCCCCATGGATTTATGCCAAACCATTGAATAAAAAAAGTAAATCCTCTCATAGAAGAAGCACAAGGAACCTCTAGAACAAATATCTTCCACATTGAGCCATAAAAGATCCTTTCTAGCAAAAAAGAAACAACATCCAAGCCCAACCAGTAGAGGCAAACACACTAATCTTCCTTCAAAAGGGCTAGAGAGGAAGAGTTGTCCAAAACCACACCCCCAAACAACAAAACAATCTACAAACCCTTGGATAGAAAACCAACAGCCAAGGGAACACTAATGAGGCACTAGTAGAGAATCATCCTCCAAATAACTATAGAGAAAATAACATGCAATCCCACCCAGCAAAGGAAAACACATCAATCTTTCTTCATAAGAACCAAAGAGGAAGAGGCATCCAAAGCAAAATCCTCAAAAAAAAAATTATCTACAAACCCTTGGCTTCAAAACTAGTAGCCAAAGCCACATTAAAGAGGTGCCAACAGTGAACCATCTTCCCAGGAAAACAACATAAAGAAAAGCTTGGACATGTAGCACACAAGAACTAGCAACATCATCATTGGGATCATCACCCCCTTCCTCTATGTTAACATCTCCAATGCTATCTGATTGCACCTTAACTACATCCTCACAATAGTGCCTACAACAAAGAACCTCCAGTAGTAGAGCACCCACAACCACTCCAAGCAGCTCCCCTTACATAAACTCACAGTCATTCCAATAGCTAAGAAAAAGCACAACCAGAAGTAGAGAAACCACAACTATGCCAAGCAACTCCCCATCTCCATCCTTTGAATCCCCTTCTCCATCTTCCTCATGCCCTAAAAAATTTAAATTTGTACCTTTTGTCCCATTCCTGGGAGCCTCTATAGATTCAAATTGTTACTCCAACTATGACAAACTTTAATTCTTTATGAAAAATCCTTGCATGCTTTTGACCAAAAAATGGACTTAGCTTCTTGCACTTACATAAATATAATTGATATAAGCCAAAAAACTAAGTGTTTAGTTCTATTCACTTTATTTTATGGCTATACCTTATCATAGGTTCATGGTGGGTTGCTTTCATAGAGAACATGACACAAGAAAATTTTTATTAGGTCACTTATAGTTGCATGATTGATGATTATGGTGTTTCCACTAGACCTTGGGAGGGTTAAAGCCTTAATAAGTGCTCACCTTATTCATGGTGTAACATAAGTTTCATTACTTTGATTCATGTAGCTAACTAATTAGGGGTTTTGGATTTGATTTAGAATGTGAAATAATAATCCTAATTGTATGATTGTTTACTTGTAATTAATAGTCTTGTATTCATATCATTAATTTAAATTCAATTTGTATAGACTAAGTTCATCATTGTAGATAATGGAACATATTTTATTCTTTTTGATGATCATTCATGCAATAAAAATTTAAATATTGACAAGGAAAATCATAAGTTCTTACTCTAGTATTTTTAAACAAGAGCCTTTTAAAAATATGTATCTATATTTTTTATTTTATAAATGAAATTATGGACCAATGACAGAGAATAAATAGTAATTACAATGAATGGAATATATTAATAACAAACTTGTAAGTTATTTTTTCACTTCTAATGGTGCCTTACCTTCTAATGAACCAAATTCATTGAATGTGGTTGTAGCCAAAGAGTGGCAACTCCTATCTTCCTTCTACTTAGGTGTCATTATTCACTTTGATGAAATTAACATGCTTGACCATCATGGCTTTGATATTTTCTGCTATTTGAGTGCTTGTAGCATATCCCCTCCTTCAAGGTTTAAGGACTTGATTTGATAGACATCAATTGATTAATATCAGCTTGCATGCAACAAGTGAAATATTAGCCTTGTATTTTCTAGATTATTAGTTGGGAAATGTGTTACATTTAGTATTATTCTATATGATTTTGAAAGTTTGGGAATGAAACCCATTTTGGATGACCATATAAGTCACTCTTCAAACCAATAAAAATCAATGTAAAGCATTGCAAATCTACATGAACTCCTTTAGAATTTTTGAAGGACTTTGTAGACTTCAACCTTTGAAATCCTCAATTATGAGAAAATGAGTAAACTATGGTTGTTAGAATATAAATTTTACTAAGGAAAATATATAGATATTTTCATTTTATTCGCTTCATGCTCATGTTCCTAGTGGACTTCAAAAAACTTTTAAAATAAATCTTAGCAAGTGGGCTTGGATTTGTGGTATTTACACTCTAAGTCTAAGATTATAGATTGGTGCACAAAGGAATTGGGGTGTGACATGTGGAATTGTACTAAGATGGAAAATGTCTTGGGGAAATTAGGAATAGATGCACATTGTTATCTATCAAGTTGTATTTATCATTTAGACTAATCTATGAGCTCCCTATGCATAAAGGGCATGCATTTTTATTAATTTGACGATTCTAGAATTTTTATGGCCTATAAATTCATGCTTTTAAGAGCTTATACATGGACTTAATATCTAGGGTTTTTCCTAAGTTTATTTAGGGACAACTTAATGGTCTTTCATTCCTTTAAGATTCACATGAAAAATGAGAGAAACCAAAATAAAAAATTGGTCAAGTTGATCCTTCCAATATATAGGAGATCTTTAAAACATCATAAATTATTCAATGAAGTTCTCACCATATGGGACACCCAACTCTAAAGGGCTCCACAAATTTTGAAATTTTAAATCCTAGACTTAAGAAAGAAAATAAGTTATGGTTAAGTGGACCATTCAAGATTCCACTTACTTAATGCTTTGATAGTGTAGTATTATAGATAGCATGAGATAGAGAATAAAATTTTCTTGGTATATTTGTGCATCTCTCCAGCCTAAAGCTACTAGGGGGTTTTAAATTCAAGATATTGCCTAATTCTCGCTTGGAAAGAGAGTGGTGGATTATCTAAACATGATTGTAGTCTCTTATTGCTAGAAATTTCAAACAACAATGTGCTCTAGGCTCTACCCAATTACACTTTTTACTTTTCTCTCTATCGCCAAATTTAAGTTAATTTTATGATTCTTTTAAATTTTTCATTTATTTAGATAATGCACTCATTACAAATTCCTATCAATAAAATTCATTCCTCTCATTAAAATATAATTATTTTAACACATCCAAGTTATTATGATATAAAAGCAACAAGGGAGACATGAAAGAGTGTAATTTGGGTTCAAATCCTCTTCATTGCAATAAGGTAACTTATATTTCTTTTATTCCATAATATGACCTTGGAAGATTTGATCAACCTTGATTAAATTGCTTTATTATGTCCAACATTATCAAGCTTGGATGTTTAGGGAGATTGTTAGATGGGCCTAAAATAATCTTAGGTTAAAATTTATATTAAGCTCATATTTGAGATCTTAAAGCCATGAATTTGTAAATAATAGTATACCTAGACTTGTTGAATCAATGAGATTCTATATTCTCCCTCATATTTGGTAACTTACATATTGATGAAAAGATGAATGAAAATTAAGAGGTCTTACAATGTGTCTATTCTTGATTCTCTTGAGCCATAGTCCATGTTACCACTAATCCACATGTTAAACATCAATTCCCTTGAGCACTACCTTACAATCATGGAATTGAGAGTACAAATGCAATGGAATTGAGGTCACTCATTGAGCTCCTTTGCATATGATTGTGTGCTCCATCAAGAACACAAGCATGGAGCAAGGTGAATTTTGAAGATGAGGCCACCCCAAGAATTCAATTAAAGGAAGTCTAGGAATTTCTAAACATGAGCTAAATGGACTTCAAAAATCTACTCAACTCAATTATACAAGGTAGCTTAGCTCTGTAAGAAACAAGAAAAGTGAAAATTGGATACAAAATGCCTTGTAGAATTGACTTATTAGAAGTATATTTCAAGTCTAGAAGGTTTGGATGTCTATAGACACAAACATTATATTGATGAAGTCTATTAGGCTTTCCATGTCTTGCAATGTGTTCCATGCAATCATCACTAGTTCTAAGTTTATGGTGGCATGTTCTTTTCTTATCTAAAGGTGTGACTTGTGAGTTTAGAGTTTTATTTAAAAGTAGTTTGACAAAAAGCCTCACATTTGATATGAAGTGAATCTTTAAATTTGAAAGAATTCATGTTAGACATATGATGCTTTGATCTAAATTCCATTGATCCTTTCAACCAATTTACAAGATCATAATGATAACAATATACTTTAATTTCTTATGTACTTATACCTTTTGCCTCATTTAAAGTATTTCTTAAAGTTACACTACATTGGCATGCTCCATTACACATCAAGATATTCATCATTGCAGGCAACTTTAAATGCTTAGCCATCATGAACATATTTATTCCTTCATAGGATTCTCAAGATATTCATCATTGTAGGCAACTTTAAGTGCTTAGCCATCATGAACATATTTATTCCTTGATAGTATTCACAATGGCCAGAATAAAGGGACAATGCCTAGAAATTTGTTCGTTTCAGTTTTTTCAAAGATTGGACGGGAACATAGACATTGACCGGAACAATTGGAGGACCAGATGACCCCATTAACACAGAAGATTACCATTTTTTTCCCGTCCGGATTGGAAAATAAAAACAGATGCATGTGAAAGATGTCTTTGGTGAAAAGTTTGGTCGACGTAAGAAGAAACAGTAATGATCAAGCACATCACTCTACTTTATCGCATCTCTATGAATTGACGAATGATGCCACAATTTGTGGAAAAAAGTTTCAAATTAGACTACTTTAATAGATTGAGTGCGTTCAATTTTTTGAGTAGCATAATAAGGGTTAAACTTTTGTAGCAGCAGTGTATTCTGAGTGTTTCTTTGAGGCAGCTTCTTACTGTTCATTGGTTTCAGTTGGTTTTGGCTTCTTGACTGCTGTCAAAAGCCTGTATTTGCTGTTTATATATATATATATATATTCTTGTTCAATATAAAAGGGAGAGGATCTTTATTCTTTGAATGAAATAAGTACGGTATCATAGATATTGTCAATTAGGGTCTTTCAAATTATTTATTGCATTTAATTTTAAGTATATTTGTAGTAGTGAAAATTGTATATATGTATATATGTTTTTTTTTTTTAGGTTTTGGTCTTATTTTCATTAGTTTTTAAATATAATAATAGTTAATTTAAAAATAGAATATTTTTTTGTAAATTTAATTTATGTTATAACATGTCTTGATTTTTGATATCATCAATTCTTAAAGATCAACCTCTTATCTATAGGTTTATTATTCATTATTCTAAATCAAATATATGGATGGAGGCTCTCAATCAGAGTTACTTTTGTAGTTGTGGATCTAATGCATGAATTATAAAAATTCATAAGTCAAATTCCCTTTTTCTCAATTTTTTTATGGGTCACTATGATCTAACATAACACATTCAATTCATTTATGGGTTTGGTTGTTGTATTTAAGGATTTTGAAAAAGATCAAGAGTTATTATTCTTAGGGCATGGTAGGGCTTATTGATAGAAAATTAATGAGAGCATTAAAGTAAAATTTACCGGAGCTTGTTAGATCACATCATCCTAAGTAAATTACATGCTTGCTTGCTATTTTAATTTTTTTCCCCATAGTCAATAAGCTAGTCCAACTATAGGTCTAGTTGAGGAGACTTAACCTTACAATTCAATAAATTCTCATAAGGTGTTCCTAAACATCATCAAGTCCTTTTACATATTAAGACATGTCAAAAACCAAGGTGAGAAAATTTTAACAATTCATATTTTATGATATTAGATTTGACTATTCTAGGGTAAGATTGTTAAAGTCACTCAAGCACTCAAGCCTCCAAGATCACCCGCAAAAACCAACAACAACCTTCTATAAGAGGGAAAAGAAAGAACATGAAATTGCAATAATTGATACAAGATATAGCCAATATAAAATACTCAAGATTGCAATGATATATTGGACTTACAATTGAACTAAAATGTCTAGGATGTGCAAATGATAGATTTCTTATAAAGGAAAAAAGTGAGATAGGATTACACAATATCTTGATATGTGTCTTAATCCTATATAATGAGATAACTACATGAACAACATTAAATGACATAGGACACAAACATTAAATGTAAAAAGATAAGATCTATTGACAATTAATGTTAGCTAGAAAGGTTCCCTCCTAGGACCTAAGTGGACTTAACATTTAAATAAGACCTAGTTAGGTAAAAAATCTATTTACACCCACACCCCTTGAAGTACAACATAAGGATATGATTACTATGCAAAGATTCAAGGATGGGTCCTAGCTATGAGGCCATGTTTGGTACCCATGCACAAATGCAAATGCATTCCCTCACAAATAGAGAAAAGGAAAAAACCTAGTGGGAAAAAAACCCTCCTTAAAAGAGAGATGAAACACAAAATACTCTCAATGATGCATGAGAGGGATAAAAATCCATCCAAGGAAAATGAACCCCCAATAAGAGAGAAGAAGAGAAGCCATGTATTCCCCCTCAATAAAGGGCTTCTAGCAATGGTAGAAGCTTGACATTGAATGTTGAAGATGATCCAATCTTGTTGAAAAACATTCCTCCCATTAGGAAGAAAAAGAAATAGGATGTCATCCTATTCCTAAAAGGAAGACATGTTAGAAGAAGAATGATATGTGATGTTTTGAATAATGCTCAAGTGTCTCCATGTTGATGCCAAAAGTTGACATGCTCTAAATAGGTGTTCTAGGCCACACAACTAAAGATGTTAATCCAAAACCTCCTAGAGATGGATGTAGAACACATTCCAAAAAAAAGATGCCTCCTCTAAAGACAAGAAAGCCTCCTCCAAATATTTTCAAAAATAATTTGCATTCATATCAAGCTACAAAGAGTGATCATGTAGAGAATGAATAAAAAGGTCAGAGTATTCCCTCACAACAACAAAAGAAGTACCATCTCCATCAAAGAGAATATGTATGCAATCAATGATGTCTCTCAATTTTAAAATGTGAGACTCAACAAACAACTCACTAATGTCTGTCAAGTATGCACCCAAGTAGATATATCTAGAATATGATGTAGATCCTACTACATTGAATCATAAGATGCCAAACCTGTGACAATATGTGAATCATAAAATATAACAATAGGTAGGGGGTTGAAATGGAAGGCTCAAGAATGGATTCTTTTTGAGAACTCCCAAGTTCAAGAAGCCAAATGTTTCCTCTGAATCATGGTTCACATTAGAAGTGTGGTCAACAATTGAAGGAATAATGCCACCATCAGAAGAAAAATATGCAAAGGTATACGACTGATATGAATGATCAACCATCCCAATAGCAAGAATATCTCTACTCTCCAAGTCTCAAATGACAACTAAATTAGGAGTAAACTCCAATGTCCTCCCATCTCCACCATCTATAATCTGATATATGGAAATGAGTTTGTTCATCAAATGAATTACACACAAAACATCATTGAAGGTTCCCTCCCCAACTACAATAGACCCCTTCCTAATTACACTCATGTATGCTATCTTTCCCATAAAAATAGGATACATTGTACAAGTATCAAAAGAAGAGAATATAGGCTCTAAAGATGCCATATGAGGAGATTCTCCTAAATCTAGAAGTCATCTCCCTAATCCATGAATTGAAAAATCACAAAGAGTTTTACTTGTATTTGTGCATTGAATTAGTAATTTGTAGGTAGCAAGGAAGGAATTACCTTGAGGACTTATAAGTTCCACTTCTACTTGTGCTCCTTGTTTTAATTTTGACCCATCAAATTTTAGAGTCCACATTTGACTTTCAACTTCTATCATTACTTTATCCCTTGGATCCCTCTAATAAATATCTTTAGTAACAATTTTCAAAGGGTCATATACCTTAGCCACTATTATTGGACTTGTCATTTCTAATTCCTCTATTTTTTCTTCAATAATTGGTTGTTGAACAACTTGATCAATTTATTTTTATCACTCATATTTTCTAACCAATTTTTCCATAATTGGATGTTATTATTTTATTTGTTATTGATCTTTCCAAGAATCATGTTCTTTTTACCTAGAAATCACATCTAAACATAATGTGCATGATGCCTTTGAATGGTTAGCATTATGTATTCTACACCATCCTTTTAGGAGTATATCTTCTACATAAATTACTTCATCACAATGTAGCCCGACTTTGTATATAATAAATCTCTAGAAACTATCTAGAATCCATCTTCATCATTTGAAAATGATCCATAGTTTAGTTCAATAAAATCATCTATCCTAGAAGAAACTCAAATATCCTTGTTATAGTTGACTTGACACATGAATATATATCTTTATTTTGATACATACTAGAGTTATATTCATACACTCTAGGTTGGATCTTAGCATACAAAACCTCATTGTTCTAATTATATTCAATAATTTTCTTCTTCATACATCATTCACTTTAAATTATGATCTAGTTTCAAATTCCTCCCTAGGATATCCACATATGAAAAAATCCATTGCCATATATATTTACATAAGAAAGTCTTTGATGCATCTCTACTCAAAATAATTCCATATGTATCAAGAATTAAATTCCAATGAAGTGATGCACCCTTTGATCAGATACAAGCTACATATGAACACAAGTTAAATATCCTATTACATTCACTTCAGTCTTGTCTAACTAAGTTAATCTCTTCAAATATGTTATGGGAGATAAACCTAAGATTTGGTATACAAACATGTACATAACATTGGTTGACACTCCTAAATCTACAAGGAAATTATAAAAATTCTTGTTGAATATCCTTAGGGTTAGAAAAAGGGTCGAGAATTACTATTTTCCTTATGTAATGCAACTTGTGCATCAGCTATAGATAGAATAGTTTTCTCTTTTGGATTATAATTCTACTCTTTTGTAGAAGATTCCTTAATTACTATAGTAACGGAAAAAGTATCCTTTTCCCTTACTTGTTTTGATAATTGACAATAAAACTGAACTAATGATGTCTTGAGTGGTGTTGTAATGTGTTGTACATATTCACACTATTCTAGGACCTTTATATGACTAAAACATGCTTTAATTGATCCTTTACAAGGGTTTCATAAAGTGTTGTAACACACTTTCAAACTTTTCTAGGATATATTTGCTTAACTAAGCCTTATGGGTCCCTTTCTGAATAAAATGTACATAATGTGTACATTGTTTAAGTGGTGTAAAGTGTTATAAGACACTTTCATGCTTATCTAGGTGGTCATTAATTAATTCAGGGTAAGTAGGGTAATTAACCCCCTTTAATTCAAGTTTAGGCCTTAATTTTGACACCTCGCAAAGATCTATCCTGACACTTATAATTTAATTAACAAAATATTTCACTAGGAAAAATTTGGTCCTAGTAAGCTAAGCTAGGACTCATTCACCCTTGATGGCGAATTTTTCCTCCCTTAATAGGACCCCCTCTTTCAGTTGATCTGGAATGGAGTTTTAACCCTCTTTCAATCCCCTAGGGTTAGGTCTTGGTAAACTAAGCCAAGACCCATTTTTCCAAGGTGGTGAATGGGTCCTCCCTTAATGAGACCCCCCTTTTTGAATTTCATTTTGGTGGGAATTTAATAATGTTTCTTCCCAAATCTAGTGTCGACCTTCATTCTTTGAATTTAAGGGTTAATCTACTAATTTAGTATAAATAAGGGGTTAATTCACATTGTTTCTCCTAATAAATCCTAACACAAGCTAGAAATTTTATAATCATTCAAGTGATCAAGCATTAGAGCATTTTCAAGGCATTTCAAGGCAGATTTCAAGAGTTTATTACAACAATTCAAGATCATATCGTCATTACAACAGTTTGATGTATGCATTCATGTTGTTGAGCTAAAGAAGTGGATGTATCATTAAACATCTACTTCCAACTATTGTTCACATCACATTCAAGGATCCAAGATATCCATTCTTCATGGCCACTACATGTTACTTTGTAGATTTGTTTCACATGACATCATCCAAGGTAATATCAATTACATTATTTCATGTGTCATGCTTCATTTCATCATTTGGTTTGATTACCTAGAAGGGGTTTGAATGAGGAAAATCACCATTCAATAACAAAAATAAAAATAAAAATTATGGCATTGAGTGTGAGATTGCAGATTTATAGGTTGAAGATCAAGTTGAGCAAGATTTCGAGCAAAATTGTCAAAGTTGCAAAAGTTGCCATTGAAAGTGCAAGTTCATAAAATCAAGGCTGCATAATTGCATACAGACTTCTAGAGCTTGATAACAAGGAATTTGAGAGTTTTGACATCAAGGAATAGGATCCTGAAATCAATTTTCCAAAACCCTAAAAGTACCCATTCGCCACTGAAGGCGAATGAGTCCTCTGTAGCTCAAAAACTAAAACTTTCTAGCTAGGTACATAGCTTTTTATACTCTTAAAAAATACCCCATAGTTTCTATAATAGTTAGGTAGCATTTATGATTTTTATTGTCATCTTATTTTACACATAATTGAGTGAAACATTCCTTAGAAAAATTGTGGTTCATCATCTTGTTTATTAAACATTTTGATAAACCCCATTTTTTGATGTTTCATTTTGGTGAACCCAACTCATTCAACATTGTAATTCTCTAATTTCTCATTGCATCTTAAGTTAGATCTTGTATTCATTTGCATTTAGGTTATTTCTTTTGCATTGAAATCTTGCATATCATATAGGGTTTAGATTTGCATGATTTTGCATCTCTCTAAATTTAAAAAATGACAAAAAAAAAAAATCACTTTGCATCTCATTTATAACTCATAAAATTGCATTTGAAAATCAAAACAAAATCAAATTTAAAATTAGGCCTTGCATTTCATCTTTTCATTGCATTTTTACACTAATTTTTTGGAAAATATGAAACTAAAGCTCACTATCTCAGACCTGGAATTGAAAGATATAACTGAGAACTTGCAAATCATTAAAAAATAGTTGAAAAACACCTAACCAAGACCCATTCACCCTTACTAGAAAATGAGTCCCTGTTAGCTACTACTTTGCATTTTCAGGACATTAAAACCCCAATTTTTAGCTTTTGTTTGGTGTTGTTAAACCTTTCTATTTTAGTTTCCTAATTTGTTGTTTAATCAATTCAATTGCATTTAGCTTAAATTGCTTCATTTTAGTGCATTGTTGGAAGTTTTAAATTGCATCAAAAAATTTCATTTTCAGCTTATTGCATTGTATAATCTATAAATTGCATTGCTTAGAATCTAAAAATTGCATTTCATTCTAGGTTATTGCATTGTTCCTTTGCCATTCTAGGGTTTGCACATTGGAGTTGTAAAACTTGCATGAGATTTACAACTTGGTGTCCTATTCACACACTACGACAAATCCCTATGATTTGATCCATTTTTTGCTTCATTTTTTGCTTCCACCCACTATTTTAATGTATTTTTTTTCCAATTTTTTGAAAAAATCAGTGCTATTTATCAGGATGGCGCTATTTTTGGCATTTATTTGTGCCGATCAAGACAAGTCAGTGCTAATTTTGGCACAACTTTGTGCCAAAATTAGGACAACCTGTAGTGCCAATATTGGCTTCAAGTGTGGCACCACCATCAGTGCCACATTTGGCTCCGATTTTAGTTCCACTTTTAGCTCTAACTTTAGCTTCAAGTTTATCTTTGGGTTTAGCGTCAGTTTAGATACCCCTATGTTGAAGAGACTTATTTATATGTCTCACTGATGATGTAAAACAATGAAATGTCAACAAGATACGAGAATATTGAGGAGAGAATCACTTATGTTAGATCGACAAAGTATATCTACAAGTGCTCAATGAAACACAACTCTTGGATATAACGAAGTAATGTCGATGAGACATTGAGATATTAGTAAGACAAATAAAATTTTCTCATTGACACTCCTCAAGTAATGATCAAAAGCATACACTACTATACTATCGGGAAGGTGAGCAACATATTAGGTAGAGTGGTATACACTGCAACCCCACAACAAGAAGCCTTGAGCAAGGCAATAGTGCGGTAAATAGTAGAAGGGAAGGGAAAAAAAAACTACCATACCATAGTGATAATCACTAGTCTCTTTGACATGGTAGAGTTACACTGATATATAAAGAAATACTACCGAAGGAAAATATTGATGAGACATTGGCATATCAGCAAGAGATATTAACTTGTCTCATTGACACTGACAACCAATATCAGAGGAACATAAGATCTAATGTCAATGAGACATTGAGATATATTTAAGACAAATAAGATTGTATAATTGACACTCTTCAAGTAATGATCAAAAGCATACATTGCTATACCGCTGGGAAGGTGAGCGACATATGTGGTGTAGCAGTATATACCGCAACCTTGCAACAAGAAGCCTTGAGCAAGGTGGTAGTGTGGTAAACAACATAAGGGAAGGGAAAAACAATGCCATACCACAATGGGTATAATAAGAGAATGGTAGTACGGTAATCATGGCATTATTATAATTTACAACACTAAATGCAGTAAATCACATCAATTACAATCCATTTGAATATAGCCCACCAAAATACTCTAAAACTCTAATAAATATACTCTAAATTTTTTGTCAAAATCTTATTTCAGGCATAGCCTGCTAGAATGGAGTTTTCATTTTGATAAAAATACAATAAAACCTTTGTTGAAACCTTATTTTTTCAGGCATAGCCCACCAAAATGTGAGAAGTGTTTCAGTAAAGAATTACAAAGAATGGTAAGGATATTTGTGTGATAGGAGGAATAGGATTCATTATTTTTTATCTCATTCCTACTCTGATCAACAAGGGTTACAATGTTCGCACTACTGTTTGTAATCCAGGTATTTAATTGACATATATTTGCATAATCTCAAATTCCTTCAGATGCTTTTGAAGTATGAATGTATCCTATATAGGGTTTATTATGACTTCTTTTAATTTAAAAAAATAAATCAGATGCTTTTGAAGTATCAATGTTTCCTAAATAGGGTTTAGAATAATTTATTTTAATTTTAAAAAATAAATAAATGATGTATTTTCTTGTGTTTAGATAATGTGGAGATCTCCTAAATCTTCCCTTGCACACTATCCTCTTTCACACTGTGTTCATTACTCCAGCTGCTAGGGTTTTGCATTTGAAATCTTTAATATCTTCATGATAGTGGATTTTAAATAGATCTCAGTCTTTGCTTTAATATTTATCATGTAACCCTTGAGTTCCATAATCCACCTTCAATCTCTTATAAGAATCTTTTCTTAAGCTAGACTGCATAGTATGCATATAAAGCAACTCCTTCATACCTGCCATTGTTCCAAATCACCACTCACTGCCTTGTTTAAAATGTTTCCTATATAAGAACAATAGCATGTTTTAAAATCATGGTTGCCAGTGATTGACCATTAAGGTCACTACTTTCATCAAGATACAATGATATTTTTGTCTTCAAAATTAAGGCATTATGCAAGATAACATTGTGAATTGTTTATTGTGTACAATTTGATTTTCTTGCACATTTATTGCTTCGCTAACTGCCTTTAAGACTGGACATTGCACCATTAGTTGCAATCTCAAACAGCTCACTCAATGTCACTTGAAGATTCCTTTCATGAGCATCCTTGTATAAAATCAAACTATACCCTATAGACTGCCTACTTACTAATATAGTGGACTCATTGTTTCATGGTATTTTGAGTTTTATTTAGAAGGGGTTAATATGTGGCATTTTTATGTGTAGGAAGAATAGAATGTGATGCAAAGTTTGAGTATCGATGGTTTAGGAAAAATTAGATTGCTATTAGTGTCATAACTAGGTTGGATTGTACCTTGAGCTAGTGTGAAACACTTCAAGGTGTTTTCGCTTGGAAGCAGAACCTGAGTGCAGGAATTTCCAAATATCCAACAAAGGAAGTTCCTACATTCTAAAGATAAAATCATATATATTCTTATCTAGTTTTTGATCCGACCTGACATCTTTAATATCCGATAGAGAAAGTTTGTACATTCTAAGATAAAATCATAAATCTGCTTGTCTTTGTACAATCGCTCGTTTGAATTGTTTCTTTAATAGTTTTAGGGCTGCGTCCACATACATATCTTCTTCTTTTGCTAGTTGAACGCCCAAGCTCTACATTTACAACAATCTCCGTCTAAAATAATTAACAACATGCATTAAATTATGATTGTACCTTGAGCCAGTGTGAAACTTCTGGGTGTTTTTGCTTCGAACCAGAACTTGTGTGTAGGAATTTCCAAATATTCGATAGAGGAAGTTCCTACATTCTAAAGATATATTCTATGAAACATTCCTTATTTTCTATTAAATAGTGTATATATTCTTGTACTTGTAAATATTCTTTTACTGTTATGTCTACTAAAGAAAATAGAGTTTGCATAAAAAATGCTTCACCCCATTTTTTTTAAGTGAGTATGTAAATTATTGTTTAAGGAAAAATATTACAGTGTTTACATTTTCAGTTTACTAGTTTCAAATCTTCATTTTCTATGTATATAAAATTTTATGTGCTCTTTCTCTCTAATGACATAAAATAGTAATGTCATCACAATAAGGGTTTTGAATTTTAGCACCATCATTGTCCACACTTTTCATATCTTTTTCACTTTTAAGTACAATCATCAATTTTTATTTTTATTTCTTGTCCTAGTTAATCTTGATTCCTTTTAGCACAACACAGTAGGTTGCATGTCAAATTTCAAACATTTTCTTTGCATTTTTTTGTATATATTATTTTCTCATTGCATCATTATGTAACAACAATTTTACTTTTGAGATATACAGTAAAAATAAATGAAATCATATGTTTTCTTTGTCAAGGGAAATGTATGGTGAATACCCTATGTATTTTAGATAAGTGTGCAAGCGAAATAAGACATAAATGATTGAATATGATTTTCTACTATACAATTTTTTGTTTATGCGAAGGCTGCAACAACTTATCATGGATTAGTTTTGGCTAAGAAACAAGTTGTTTCTAAACTATGGCTAGAGGGGGACTCTCTTAATGTGATTAATCGTCTCATGATGAAATGTCCTCCTTCATGGTCAATTTCCAATTTTATTAATGACTCGATATCTATTATTAACTCTTTTGAGGAGATCAAAATCACACATGTTTCATGAAGTGAACATGATGGCTGATGGGGTTTCCAATGTGGGAGTGACTAAGAGATTTGAGTGGGATTCTTTTGAATCGCTACCTCTTAATCTGAAGTGTATTTCTAATGATGACCAACTGGCTTGTTTCTAGGTGATATGTTCTTGGGGAAAGGTTTTTCATTATGATTTTAAGTTGGGTTTTGCATGTTGATCCTTTGCTCTTTTAGTTTCATTATTCTTTCCTTGGTTTCCATAGAAGGATGGACTCGTAGCTTTGGCAGGGTTACTTGGAATGATAAGCCCACATGTATTGTGGGTGTTTGTTGTATTGTTTTGAGTAGCACCTAGTTCATTTTACTTTTTCATTTCTTCCAGGTGTTCTTCGGTTTTCATTTGTTTCCTATCACTATGGGTGGTGATCATTGCAGAATTGAGTTGAGTTCTTGTGAAGAGTTTTAAAAAAATGCTACTATGTGGGAGCACTTGAATTGGGGGGGGTTACTCAATTTATACAGAGAATTCAAGGCCCGAACCCTGATGTAACAGATTTCTTTGTGAAAGGATGGATGAGAGGTTTCTGCATTACCAGGGCGTTGAGTTTTTAATTGAAGATGATTTTATTGCGGAGGTAACTAGTCTTTCAATTTCTAGGAGAAATTTTTTAAGAGACAGGGGAGCAGCTAAGAAGGCTTTTCTAAATTTCTTTAAACATGATGAGAGGAAGAAGGTTAAGGAAATTGGAAGTGGAGGTTATGCTAGGAAGTCCCTGAAACCACTTTGGAGGGACCTCGTGTTGGCCATTATGCACTACTTCACCCTTGAAGGTAGGTTCTCTATGGTTTACACTCACCATTTTATGCTCTTAAATAATTTTAGGCATAATATTTTGGTCTCATTTCCTTTTTACCTGTTACATTCTATGGAGAAGAGTATTGAAGACCACAAAAAGAACCCTAAGAAGGTGGTTCTTCATCAAGGGCTTATGTGTTTTATTTTTACTCATATCAAGCTAAAGTTGATCACAGTCTCCCCTAAAAATCTTGGTAAGAAGAAAGTTAAAAATGATGGGTATGAAACAGGGGACTCTGTTAGTTAATGGGTCGGTAGTTCAAAGGAGGAAGAGTTGGAATATGAGGATATGTCTGTTGATGAAGGAGGCTCTGAGGAAAGTGACGAGGAATCAGAAGAATGGGGTAAGGGCTATGAGACTGATGTGGTGTTGTAGGAGACTATGGCTAATTCTGTTAGAAAATATTTGAAGGGGAAAACCAAAGGCATGAAAAAAGTTAAAGCTTGCGCCAAAAGGAAAATTGAGGTGGTTCCCCCTAGTTTGAATGTGAATCCTATGTTGTCTTCTGGAAAAGAGGGTTTGAAGGGTTGTCATCCTATGGGTGATGAGGGTTTGAAGGGTTGTCATCTTGTGGGTGATGTGGATTCTTCAAGTTTTCATTGTGTTCAAAATGCTTCGTTGGGGAACCCTATTCTTGGTAAGGATGGTCTACTAGAGAGCTCCCCAATGCAAGGGGTCAAGGTATCGGTTAATTTGGGTGGTCAATTGAGTGGCCCTACTGATATGGACAACTCTAAGATGGAGGTGAAGCCTAATGAGACTGGCCTAGTGGATATGAAGGGGATTGATGCAGTTAATTGTTCTTAGGATTTTTCTGCTATGTAGAAGGAAGTGAAGAAGGAACATTTGGAGGCATTAGCTGATTTGTAGAATCTGCTAGATAAGGACAGGATAAAGGCGAATGTTGTGGATGTCAAGGATTTCCCAGCTGAAGAAGAGGATGAACAAAATAGGGATTATTTTGATGCCCCTATTAACTTGGAGCAAAAGGGTCAACCTCCAGTTAACTGAGATGAAATTGACATGAATATGTTTTGTAGAATCGCCGAAGATGGGATGTGAAACTTTCTTTCCTTGGTTAAGTGGTTATTTCCTAAAGTTAAGGAGCTCAATCTTTAGATGAAAAATTGGCAGGATGTTTGTGTTGCTATAATAAGAGGTAACCAAAAGGAGTGGGAAATAAAAGGAAAAGTGAAATCAATGCATATTAAGCTTGATAAGCTATTGGACGATGTTGATCATTTGGGGGTTTCTAATGAGGAAAGAATTTCCTCTTTGGAAGTTATTGTTAATAAAATGTTAGAGGACAGAGTGGCAAATCTATAGGATAAAATGGGAAATATGTCGGAGGACTTGAAAGTGGTGGTCAATATCAACAATAACTCTTTG
>VDFB02072274.1:10379504-10391549 GCA_007258455.2 Sequoia sempervirens | reverse complement strand
ATGTTTCATTGCTTTATGTCATCATTGTGGTTTGATTACCTAAAAGGGTTTTGACTAAGGAAAACCCCCATGCCCTAACATTCAATATATATCTCTTTTGTCTTGTTTTGTTTGTAGATTTAAGACTCTTGGAAGCTTGGAAATCATTGGAGATCAACTTGTAAATTCATTCAAGTCATCTCTTCATCATTCAAGTCAAATAATCAACAAAAAGTCATTTTAAGACCCAAATCCGATAGTTTCTGAAGCGAACACTTGCAGAAGACAAAAGTGCAGATCTAGACCTACAAAATAAAGTCTTGACTTTGCAAATTGCTGCAAGAGGACTAATTTTCCATGCATGGCGAATTAGTCCACCTATAGGCCTGAAATTTTGATTTTCTCATAATTCAACTCTCAGCATTTAGAAACTTATTTCTAGAAGTTTTCACTAGAAGCTGGACTGATTCACCATCTGTGGCGAAACAGTCCTAGTAACCATTAACAGTGATTTCAGGGACATTCTTGAACCTTCCAGTAACATCAATCTACCTTCAGGTGCACTCTATTTAGTCTCATCAATTTTTGTTATCATTCGCTTAAGTTTCTAGTTCATTCTTGTAAAATGCAATGTGTTTTCAAACAAGTCTTATTTCTTAGGCTTTTCTTGTTTAATCAATCAATCTTATCAATTAGCTGCACTTAGATGACTCATATGGAGGCTGTCCAGCTAAGCAATTGAATTATTCATTATATCTATAAATCCACTGAAGAAATTAAAACCAATTGCTATCATCTTTATTGTATACTAATAACAGTCAAGATTTCCTACCGGTCATTAGAATGATAAAGATATGAGTGCTAGAGTAGGTTTTCCATGGTCAAATGAATGAACTTATTCTGATGTTTAGGTTCTGTGAATCGTAGCCTTAGGAAGTGATTTATAAAAAAAAAAGTTGGCCTATTGCAAGAATGAGGTAAAATGAAAAATGTGATGCAAAGTGAACTTTATATTTGATTTCTTGGTTGTACCATTAAGAATAGCTGATAACTAAAGACTTTGAGCTTTAACGAAGCATAACTAAAAACATAAGATCCTAGAGATTATTTAAAATATTGCATGCCTTATAGGGAAAACAGTTACAATTTCTAGTTCCTCTATCCCCAATTATTATATAATTGACACAGGAGAATTTAGTGAATAAAAAAACTTACCAGAGTAAGTCCTTCGCATTTTAGTAAATTCAACACGGGAATCAAAACTAGTTGCCTTTGTTGCATGTGAAAGAATTCCAGTAGGGTCGCATCCTTTCTTTTTCCTGTAATCAATAGGAATTTTTTTTATTTGTGTTTCTAATGTACTAGACTCTAAAACAATGGCTCTAGGCCAATTCTAATTGAGATTTCAAAATGAAAGTACTTACATGCAGATGTTGCAGTTGTATATCCCCTTACACCTTGGCATTTACATGCAGATACAACAGCAGCGGATAAGTGGATGCTGAGAAAAGGTTTGCTTTTGCTACGATCCGCCCAAGAACACACTAAAATTCCTGGGTGGGGCAGGGAATCTAACGACTGAGATAGAAGGGAGAGACAATGTTTCCTTTTGAAAGATCAATAAATGACCACAACCAGACAATTTACGTGCTCAACAAACCTCAGATTTCAATGCACTTTTTCTACCAAATAAAAAATTATTCTTTCTGAAATTCTAAACCTTACACAACCTACCTAAAAGTGCAACTAGGTACATCAGAAGGAATTTATGGAATTCAAATTCTCAAAGAGTAATAGTATTTTGATTAACTACTTCATCTCTTTGTAGTTTTTCATTTACCCAAAAAAATTAGGTACCATGGAAGGCGGATTAAAGATAGGACCAACTGCAGATCATGAAGAACAAAAAAGCATGAGGATTGAAATGTCAATAAATTTGATATTGATAATAAATTAAATTGCAAGAGATCAAAGAGGAGAAACAAGATTGGACATAGAAATGTCCTTACAAAAATCTTAATATATGTGAATACATAGTATACATTTTTTTCTTTATATATCTCCAATCATTGGAAGAAGCTCGAGAGGCATTGTTCTGTCTCAAGCAATTTTCAGATTGGAATCCTAAATTTAAAAAAATTGTTGCCCAGTTTATGATCTGGGAAGTTTCTAAGCATGAACCTAAATTTTCTTGACATGTTCTTTCTCCAACCTATGGACATGGGTTATTGAAATCTTGAATGAATGAAACGAAAATGTTTGCATGTTGCCAATATTTTCATCCATGAAGCCGCACCCACTTACCAAGGCTAGGAACTTCATGGTAGAGCACAAAGAGAAGATAATTACTGGGAGGAGCCAAGTTATGAGGAGGACGAATGCAGACGGAGAGCTGGTAGGAGAGCGGAAGGATCACAAACCCAACAATTTGGAGTGTCAGAAGCCTCTGGTTCATGGAAAAGCTAAGCATTGTAGAGGTGGGTGCCATGAGCGACACACAGACGTGTTCCTCATTGATGTTTCAAAACAGATGCAATATAGCCCTGAAAAAATAGAACAATTACTATACATTATAGAAACAGAGTTCCATCAATCTGGCTTTGTGAACAAGATTGAATAAAAGAAAAAGATTGCAATTAAATTACATCTACTTGACAATCATGAAAAGAAAAATGCAGAAGGGTTGTTGCAGTAGTAGGATCTCTGTTTATGCCCTAGTTTGTTGTTCGACGCCATTGGTATATTGCTCTCGCATAGATCTTTACTGTAGGTGCTTATACATAAGCTGTAAGAAAACTTTGGTAAATGTCAATGGAATTTGTGGGCTTTTCGGTGTTTATTCTAGCATGCATGAAATGCAAAATGTGGAAGCACAGACAAGGCACGTGAACCACATTTTATTGTGCCACGCATTCAGCTCCAATACCTTATGCCCTCTGTAAAAGAATGGATACTTTCCCCTCTTTGTTTTTATTGGACAGCCTGTTTAAATTTATTGCTCTAAAATGTAAATCTCCAGGAAATTAGACACCCGTCAATGCAGACGAAGATAAATAGAATTTTTTTTCCAGCAAAATAAATGGAAAATAGAAACTTTGGATTATTATCGCATTATATCCCACGCTCAATTCCCGACCCACAAATAAATTTTCTCTTTGCTCAATCGAAAACATTAGTCTCCTGCTATAAAGGTAGGGACTAAAAATTGAAAACAACCTAATTTATATATTAACATATAGAGGGCAAGTCCTATTAGAGTTCTAGACATAAATGATAATGTATTTTTTGGTCTCATTCGACTCTAGTATCTTTTTAAGTCACATCGAAAGTGTGTATTAGGGGAGAATTATTATATAAAGATAATCATTCAATGTTTTGAATAGTGTGAAGGTTACGATATTTCAACTAATAAAAATATATAATTAGTTTTTAAATATTTTAAATTCAAAAATTCATGTATAAAATTTATGTTCTGCTTTGACGGTGGAAAAAATCTTAAGTCAAGTCAATCCCAAAAATAGGAGGATGATCATAGGTATTACTGAACGTAAATAACACAATGATGGTGATCTCTTGATCACAAGACAAGCAATTACACAAAAAATCTTAAATTGTCTTAATGAAATGAGAGGCAGGGCATCTATTAAATAAAGATCCACAACCATATTCACCAATAACCCAACTACAATATTTATTATGCACACAACAACTTTTTTTATGATAAGAGTGTAAAGTCAATAGAGGTTGCTGCAATGGGCATTATTGCTGTCAATTACCTATGTTTTGCTTTGACAATGGAATAAATCTTCAGTCAAGTCAATCCAGAGATAAAAAGAGGAGGATCAAACATGTATAGTCCAGAGGAGGATCAAACAAGTATTGATTGCTTGGAACTGCACACCTAATAGTCTATTAGCCACCACTAAGCATCAAATTATGGCAATCCCAATATTATGTATTGTTGCTATATTTATTCAGTGTATGCTTGCAGAGGGAGCAGTGAAGCTAGGAGCAAGCCTTAGGCCCTCTGCTTCAGGCCAACAGCAATCTTGGCAATCCCCGGTCAAGAATTTCAGTTTTGGATTTCACCCAAGTGGAAACAGGGGACTCTATGTTGTGGGAATCAGCTTTGCTAGTATCAATGATTCAACTCTGGTATGGACTGCAGGCTTCAATGGCGGAATTGAAGTGGGAGGAGGAGGTTCCTTCACTTTACGTACTGATGGCAATCTAGTTTTAAGTAATGGGACACAAATACTCTGGCAGACAAACACATCCAATCTAGGCGTGGCATCTGCAGATATGCAAGATGATGGGAACTTCGTACTGCAAAATAGTAGTTCAGTCACAGTTTGGGACACCTTTGCAAATCCTACAGATAGTCTGGTGGTTAATCAGAATTTCACTGTGAATCAAACCCTGCGATCTGGTCCTTACACATTCACCTTGCACCCCAGTGGGAATTTCACACTGAAGTGGAACAACACCATCACGTACTTGAATGAGGGTACTCCACTCGCTACCAAAGCATCTCTCACCAGCCAAGGAATTTTCAAGCTTTCCAATTCTTCAGCTGATTCAATCTGGGTGTCTCGAAGCGGAGATTATACGGACAGTTCTATCACGGTGCGGAGAATCAAGCTGGAATCAAATGGGAATTTGAGGTCCTATGGATGGGTCGAAGGGGTATGGCAGCCGGGATGGAGTGCTGTGAATGACCAGTGCAAAGTCTATGGATGGTGTGGAAATTTTGGGGTGTGTATTTACAATGTTACAGGTCCATATTGTGAATGCCCAACAGCAGATTTCGATCTAATAGATCCGAATGATGCCACTAAGGGATGCAGGAGGCAACAGGATACAACACAGTGCAGCAATAACCAGAGTATGGCTCAACTGGATAATACAGAATTCTTTTCTTATCCCCCAGAGTCAGAATCAAATGAAATATACTATTTGGGTATTCCAGATTGTTGGCAGAACTGCCTCAAGAATCCGAGCTGCACTGCATCTACATTGATGAATGATGGTACAGGCACTTGCAGGATGAAGATCAGCAACTTCACCAGTGCTTATCAAGCATTTAGCATTTCATCTACTTCTTATGTAAAGGTATGTGGTCAACGGCAGCCTCTAGCCCCACCTCCTCCTCCGGTCAGTATTATGAACGAGTCCAAGGTCCCTGCCATTGGAATCGTGTTGTTAATTACCATTTATATTTTGTAATCTAGTTATCTTAGATGTTTAGTTAGTTTTGTATTAGTTGGGAGTTGATTTCTTCAAAATAGGAGTGAGTTTCTTTTAAGACAGTTTGAAAAAGATGAACTGGAATTTTAATGATATATTGTAAGGCTGCAGTATTATGGGGGACTTTCTAAAATACTTCAGCAGGTGTTGCTTAGAATTTTTAATAGTTTTTATAAGCATGAGGTTTCATTGATTTTTCAATAATGAGCAAGCTCCAAAATTTGAAGAAGGTGGTGATCTGATGTTTATTTTTTAGCAAAAGGGAATACTAAATTTATAATTATGCTGCTAAATTTAAAAAATTATTAATATTAAATACTTCAATAGATGTCACTGATACTTTTAGAATTATTTTAAAAAGGGTGGTCTCATGAATTTTTATAGTGCAATTTAAACTCGAAAATTTGCTAGTGGTCTTATGAATTTTATTACTTTGCATAAACATTTCAATGAAGTATATAAATATAAATTGAGAAAAATAATAATTCACATGAATCTAAAAATTCTAGATGAGTGACAAGTGGCATAAAATTTCTTAAACTGGTGGAGGAATTTCTAGCCTCACCCCAAATACACCTCCTTAAAATTACAAACTAAAATGTAAGGACTCCTGTCTATTGGAAAAAATTCTAATTAATCTTTTACCATTTTTTCTCCCTCATAAAACCTCTGCTCCACAAAAATAATTCTCAAATCCCCTCCATAAGATGACAACCAAAAAAACCCCATTAAATTTAAATTTTGATAAGATAGATCTTTTTTTTTTCATGCATGCTAGAGGCCATCAGAACCTACCACTGGCCAGTGTTCGAGGAACTAGAGGATATTTGGCTCCAGAATGGCTAGCCAATTTACCCATTACTTCCAACTCTGATGTTCACAGTTATGGCATGGTTCTTCTGGAGATTGTAAGAGGTGGAAGAAAGTTTGATATCTTGTCATTGGGAAGGAAAAGGTTCTCTATATTGGCACTTGAGGAATGTGAGAGGAAATACTATGAACATCATAGATGAAAAGCTCGGTATGAATTCAAATATTGATCAGATTCAAAAAGTAACTGAAATCAGTTTTTGTTGTATTCAGGAGCAGCCCTCTCAGCGACCATCTATTGGGAAAGTTGTCCAAATGCTTGAGGGGGTTCTGCCCATGGAAAAGGCCCCTACTCGTAAACCTTCGGATAGCCTTCAGAACAGTTTTAGCAGCAGTACTAGCAAAACGGCAATCTCAATGCTTACAAATTCTTCTATTTCTCTATAAATGGTAATCTCCCGGCAAATTCTTCTATATATTTGGTAGAGACACTCTCTGTGTTAGTGTAATGTTTACTATTTTTGCAGCCCAATCCTCTCATTGTAACGGCTGCTGTATGTTAACGGCTCCCTCCATGTAAACCCTGCCGGTAGAATCTTTTCAGTCTCTTCTTGGTATGTATTTTTATTTTTTATTTTTTATTTTATTTTTATTTATTTATTTATTTTCTTGGTATGTATTGGATTATTATGGAATCGACTATTATTGGTGGTGGGACTGGGTTTTATATTTAGCTGCTGCTGAGAATTAGAAAATAATGAGATTGCCCCTGCATTTGAAAGTGGATGTAGCCTTACAGGCGAACCATTATAAATCTTTGGTGTCTTTTGCTTATTCTTTTGGGTGCTGTGTGCTTTGTTTTATTTTCTGCAATTTATTTTGTCTGCATATTTTATCAACACTCTGGTGGTAGGTAGCTTAACTTCTGAGTCATATTGTTAACAGCAGGATAGGATTATGTAGCTATTTAAGACGACTTGGAATTCTCTTTGAGACCCTATGTAGGAGGATTGGCAATAGGATAGCCATTATCTGATTTCTACTTTTGAATTGATAAAGTAGAATTATTTGCTAAATTTATAGCATTGTTGCTGATATTGCAGAAGAAAAACAATCATTTTGAGGTTTTGGGTAGAAGGGAAAAATAAATATTACAAACGCTTTCATGTTTTCCATTGACCCTTTAGATTAGCAATTTTTAAATCTTTTCACAATGAAAACTTACGAATGAATACAAATAGCAATCAAATTATTTACAACTTCCAGTGCATGGAAATATACTTAAGATAGACAAAAAAGTGTTTGAACTTTTTAACATCCTACTTTCAAAACTAGCGCTATAGTGAAGGTAATCAAACACATCCAACATATGCATTTATTTTGTAACTATTTACTTCATGTGCAGATTTAGGACAAGTCTAGTTATTGTTCTGATTCGGATCAAATACAGCATGTGGGGTAAATGTGGCTGCCAGAAGGGTAGAGCTCAGCATGCTTTGAAAGAAGAGGAAATTGAGCAACTTGATCAAAGATTTATCTATTATCAATGCATTAAATCAATATGGAATCACACCAGTTGATCAACTTTCATTATCAGATTCAAAAGATGCAACATACTGTGTTGATATGTCTTTCAATCTTCTTAAGTGAACCCTTGATCCGTTTTATAAAAATAAGTGATTTTGGAGATGCATCAAGTGTCTTCATAGATGCATCAAGTTCAATTATGCATCTTCTAAACAATGAGGAAGCATTTCAAGTTGTTGTCAAGCCCCCCTCACCGTAACCCTATGGGGCAGTCACACATCACATAGGAAGGTGAGTTGTTAGCTCACCCACATATGTGACAGGTGGATATCCAATATAGTTAAAATGAGGAAACTGTGTGTATTTATTACACATAACAGAAGCAAGAGCAATGGCTAAATCAATTTTATGGTACAAGTGCATAAGGACAATAATAATAAATGTATGCTACATGTCAATTCAAGGACAACATTAGTGGATATGCTCATGACCTTTCATGTAGGGGTTTTGGTTATCATGATTGATCCAACATGGATCATGATTGCATGCAAAAAATGGCAGTAAAGACAAGTTATAAATGACAATTAAGTAGTCATGATTGAGGAGATGTCTCATTTTGGAAGCCAAGGTCATAGTACAAGTGTATATGAACAACAACCATGAGGGTATGCTACAAGAAAGCCATGAAGGTTAGGACAAGAATAATGAATGAAGCAACACAGGCTGACTAGATGAATGTGAAATTCAATGAAGGAAACCAAAAGGGGTCCAAAAGCTTCTATGCAAGACCAAAGGATTGATATTTCTCAGTCATGCAAAGACGGTCATTGACATTTAGTATGACTACGTGTTATTCAAAATATGATAACCTTGCAGAATGAGTTTGAATACCATCATGACAGGAGGATATTGCAATCCAAAAGGATTTTTGGGTAATAAAGAAAGGCAGCAAAACTCCAATTGCACATGCATAAGTGAATGACACCAATGTCAAAGAGAGGAATGCTAAGAAACAAGCTCAAGTTGCACAAGGTTTTATTCAAGGCCTTCTCAACCAAACATTAGACAAACAGGTTTTCCAACTAACAATCAATGTATGATGATTTGAGGAAAGGAAAAAGACAAAGACATTCAAGAAACATTAACCCTAGTTGCTACAGATAATGAGCCCATATAAAGCAGATCATATTTGGAGAAAAATGTAGAAAACGTAAAGTTCAAGCCCAATATACTCTTCATTTCATTTCATGAATTGAAGAATGGGGCAGTGCATTTCATTGTCAAGTCACAAGGACAGTAAGTATGCATAATCTCCCAAGGATAAGGACAATCATGTTAAAGAATCAACAAGCAACCATCTATGAAAGAGATATTGTATGAATGGAAAAAGGATTAGCCATACCATGAAAAGTTACCAGGCTGGGAATTTGAAGAGAATACAGTTGAAGACAGTAATGTTGTGATTACAGTCGATGAGGTGTTACATAAAGAAGTTGAAAGAGCATCTTGCAAAGATGATGTTTTGCAGAGAAAATATTTGTTGATGGTATAAACACTAACATGAATATAAGAACTCACAATGATGAGGCTAGTACCAGTCCCATTCCTGAGATTGAGCTTTCCATCACTGCAAATGTGGTTAACGAAAATCATTGTCAATTGAGTCTTATGAAGAACATATGTGAGCAAGAAAAGATCATTGTTAATCGAGTCACAGATAGGGGTATGTGTAGGATCAAGATGGGAAAAAAAGTGGCGATATGATGGGTATGTGTAGGGTATGTGGTTGACAACTTTTTTATTACCCAAAATTGATGAAACAAAAAGGGTTTTTAAAGGAGATTCTCAGCTTTCCACCAAAATAAATTATGCTTTACTTTGAATTTAATAAATAGTTATTATTCATTTTCTAATTGAATTATGACTAAAAGTCATGATTGATAGGTTGATTGAAAAAACATCTATAAAGAAAAACTTTAAGCGGTATCACATTTTGAATTTTGAAACATCGTCACATTCTATGCTTTGCATACTATAGGATTAAAAAATTGAATTTCATGAAGTTTTATTGAAGTTAAGGTGGTCCGGTTATACAAGTTTTATATTTTTTTTAGAAGGATTGTCATAACAAATTCATAATTAATTATTTACTTGGGAAAAAATTACAAAAAAATATGCATCACATTGGGACATGAGTCCTCTCCTTATATCTAAAATCTTATAAAAAAATATTACCATTTTATTTTGGTTAGGGTGGTTAGACAAACACCTACTTCTTATTTTTTCCCTGAAATTTAAGTACTACTGCATTGAAATTTCAAAATTTCACCAAATAGATTTATTTTCTTAAAAATAAACCTAGTATTTTAGAAACTACATTCAATTTGCTACAGATTCTATTCTTACATATTTTTAAAATAATATAGATAGCTTATTCAAATTTTTACGTCAAGTTGCCTAACTCTGATTTTTCTAATTTTTCGCCACTTAAGGGCCTATTTTTTCCATGATGATCCTATACATACCTATAGGAATGATGACATAGACATGGAAGTTGATTTCCATATGGGTAGGTGTCTTTTGGAGTGCTATGAGAAATTATCAGTTGCAGCTAACAGCATGCTTCCATATCAAAATACATGACAACAAAGTGAAGTTACAGTGATGAGAAAACATCAGGGTAGTTATCATCATGAAAGTAAATAATGATAATTCAAATAGGAGAATTGAGCCTTCTAAAATGTTCAAGACATCAAATGTTGATCAAGGTGATGTTCTCTCATTGCAATGAAAGCAAATGAGATCGATCAGATCTATTGACTGTAAAAGTCATATGGCGGATGCCAGTTTGATAAGTATCTAACAGCTCTGCATTTAAAGGAACAACAATATTCCTAAGAAAGTAATAGACTTCTAAAGCTTCTTTAGATTCTAACCCATCACAAAATGCCTAGAACGCAGAATGATATAATAGATAGATCTACATTTGAAATTGTTCCAAGATCAACCAAAGAAGATGAAATGAGTTGTACATTTCTAACAGGTAATGCATGATTTGATGGTTCAGAAACGGAAAGAAATTCCCATTATGTGTAAGGACAGTCAAGGGAGAAAAGGAACACAACATGGGGAGAGTATGGTACTCTCAAACAAAGTGAAATGCAGAAGATATTCAGTGACAAACCCACTTTGGGGTTATGTATTCTAAGGACACTCTATAGAAAGAAATTACATTTTTCCAAAAAACCAATTTAGATGCTCATTGGAAAAAGCATACTTTGCTACAAATTAAGGTTTTCAACATGCTTACATTGTGTAGTGACATTGAATCATTTTGAGAAATTTTGAAGTTGTTTTTAGATTGAAAACATATCCATCTGGGTCAGCACAAAATCTGAAAAAAAGTGGTAATATGGTAAAATCTTCCAGAGTTAAAATAATAAAAAGGGGCCATTCATGTGTTTTGACAGGCCGTGGTAAAAAACTAGTCTTTTCCTACAAATGTGAAAAACCCTGTGGACATCAAATCTGCAAATGGTTAGTAACTAACATAGACAAACATGATTAGTTTTCAAGCAAAGCAAACCTTCAACATCCATATGAGATATCTAACATGTTTTAAAATGTTATCTAATGCCAAGATACATAAAAGCCTACAAAGAAAAACATGAAATCAATCTATCCCATATTGGATTGGTGTCACATGTGCTAGTGACCCTTTCCCAATCCTTGATCAAAGCTTAAGATGAAAATGCTATGAAGATGGTGGAGTGATGATAAACAAGATCAAATCTCAAATGAAGAGAGTAACCTTGCATAAAATTGTGGAGGATTTGCTTGAGGATGAAGCTTCTTATTTAAAGATTTTCAAAATGCTAAGTGTTGAAGAGAGACCAATGTGGGACTAAGATTGGACAAATGAAAGAAGGACACTTGTCAAGTGGTGATTGGTTGATGTATGTGCAATATTTGGGAAGAGTGCCAATGAGAGGGAGAATTTGAATTCAAATTGGCAATAAATGCTGATTTTGACTTTGGAAGGGGACATGTAAGAGGCATGTAAGTCCTCATAAATGCTCTGTTGGGTGTACATGTCCACTTGGGGCGAAAATCAAACTTGGAGAATATTCTTCCTTTATGCCAAGTTGAAAATAAATAATTTTGATAAATCAAATAAATGCAATTTCATGTGCAAGTGGCCAAATCTAGAGAATGCAAGTGGGTGAGTATTTAATCAGGGTTAGATTAAATAGATGATGATTATGCTGATTTAATGCTGATTAGATGATTTTGACTTTTAAGACTTAAATATTTGATTTATTTAAATAAGAAAAGGATGGAAAATGATTTGGATTTAATTAAATAAAAGGTTTAATTTATTTAATTAAAATGAGATTGATGGGATCAAGTTGATTTATTTGATTTAAACTAATGACTATAGGCGATTGATAAATAAACTTGATTTATTTGCCGAATGGATGA
>VDFB02072274.1:10330322-10379404 GCA_007258455.2 Sequoia sempervirens | reverse complement strand
ACAAGATGTTCAATTTTTAAGCCCAAATCGAAGTGTTTCAAAGCAATAAAATGTATTTTGAGTGTTTCTCTTGCACCCTAGATCGCACGAAGTGCAAGGGGAGAGGATACGCACTCAAAAGACAACATCACACAATTCAAGCACTTGTTCGTTTTATAGCCTTCAAAGCAATTGTGATTTCATTTTAAGCACCAAAATGAAGTGTGAGTTTTGATTGTTCAATTCTTAACCTCAAACAAAATCTAGTAAGTTTGTCCTAAGATTCATTTTAAGTCCTTTGCAATGAAAATCAAATTGTTCGTTTTAGACCCAAATGAAAATTAGTGTTCTAAAATGAAAAGATAAACAACTTCGTGAAGTAGTGTTGATCAACACTTAAAGTGTTAAAAAACACATTATGTTTTCAAAAAAAAATCATCCTCCTTTCGTTTTCGTTTGCTAGCCTCCTCCTTGTTGACTTTTCGCTTTTCTTGTACCTTTTTTCCTTCGTTGTTCGTTTGTACCTATAACAAAAAGATGATTATATGAAAATTGAGTTTGATTAAATTTGCTTCTCAAGAATTTTAAGTAAAAAAAATTTCAAGTGATAAAGTATTTAATAAAGATCTTGATTTTCAATAAAAGTAAAGTTTAAAGTATTTATGATTCAAGACAACCAAGAAGAGAAAAAGTCTCCCTTACCAATAATCCACTCTTGCCAAAATTAAAATGAAATATAAAGAACATCCAATATATTCTTAGATAGTGAGATGATAGGAATAAGTAATCAATTCTTTAATGTCAGCAAGATTTCAGAAAAAAGAACAATGGACTATTTTAGGTCCCCTTCATTATTTCAAACAGTCCACGATGGATTTTGTCAAAAGAAACAAATATCTTCATACATGCATGAACACTAAAGTCAGCATAATGCATAAAATACGAAAGATGACAGTAGTATAACGTGTCTGAAAAGACTTAAAAAACCTTGGCTGCAAAGTCAATTTACTCAAATCAATCAAAATTTAGTTGGCAGATATCTATTTGTTCATTTACATTCTGCTGAAGCAAGTGGTTCATAGAAATAAATATGTCAGAAACAACTTAATTGCGCCCAACTGATTATGAGCGACCATTTTGTGGACATCAAATTTGCAAATGGTTAGTAACTAACATAGACAAACATGATTAGTTTTCAAGCAAAGCAAACCTTCAACATCCATATGAGATATCTAACATGTTTTAAAATGCTATCTAATGACAAGATACATAAAAGCCTACAAAGAAAAACATGAAATCAATCTATCCCATATTGGATTGGTGTCACATGTGCTAGTGACCCTTTCCCAATCCTTGATCAAAGCTTAAGATGAAAATGCTATGAAGATGGTGGAGTGATGATGAACAAGATCAAATCTCAAATGAAGAGAGTAACCTTGCATAAAATTGTGGAGGATTTGCTTGAGGATGAAGCTTCTTATTTAAAGATTTTCAAAATGCTAAGTGTTGAAGAGAGACCAATGTGGGACTAAGATTGGACAAATGAAAGGACACTTGTCAAGTGGTGATTGGTTGATGTATGTTCAAGATTTGGGAAGAGTGCCCATGAGAGGGAGAATTTGAATTCAAATTGGCAATAAATGCTGATTTTGACTTTGGAAGGGGACATGTAAGAGGCATGTAAGTCCTCATAAATGCTCTATTGGGTGTACATGTCCACTTGGGGGGAAATTCAAACTTGGAGAATATTCTTCCTTTATGCCAAGTTGAAAATAAATAATTTTGATAAATCAAATAAATGCAATTTCATGTGCAAGTGGCCAAATCTAGAGAATGCAAGTGGGTGAGTATTTAATCAGGGTTAGATTAAATAGATGATGATTATGCGGATTTAATGCTGATTAGATGATTTTGAATTTTAAGACTTAAATATTTGATTTATTTAAATAAGAAAAGGATGGAAAATGATTTGGATTTAATTAAATAAAAGGTTTAATTTATTTAATTAAAATGAGATTGATGGGATCAAGTTGATTTATTTGATTTAAACTAATGACTTTAGGTGATTGATAAATAAACTTGATTTATTTGCTGAATGGATGAAAATGCACTTGATTAAATGATGAATGGTCCTAATGTGACATCTAATTTGACTGAATCTGATCGAATGCATAATGTAAATTTTGCATGTCTACAAAACCCACTTGGGGTTTCAACATAATAAGCAACACTATTATTTTTTTACAAAGGAATGAAATGAAACTTGCAAAAATAATCATTCTTTTGCAACAAATTTGAGATCTTTATAGAAAATCCAATGACCCACATGGGTTTTTACAAACAAGTTGCAGATTTTCCAAATATAAAAACTATAGGAGACCCAAACAGGGGTTTTTCATTAACATGAAGAAATGAAGCAAAAAGTTGGGAATCCAAGAAAACACAGTTGAAAAAATGGAGGTCGAGCCACAACTGATTCCTCCTTTTCTACATTCCAGAAAACCATCTGGGTTATCAATATTTGTGAAATACGAGGAAAACAAGAATGCATGAGGCATAAGAGATAAATGAGCATAAACACATGTTTTATGTTCATAGTTGTGGCCAAAGATGTATTTTCTTTCAGGAAAGAACATGACAACAATAGGATGTCCCTATTGCAAAATGCAGATCAAAAGAAAATGAACATTTATGTTCCCTTTTCAGGATGGAAGCTCAAAAAATAAAGCTTTCTTTTGCTCAAAATAAATAAAATGGAGTCGAATGAATGCTCACCTGGAGCTTTTACTCCATTTTTGCAATATTCAAAGCTCTGTCTCTCCACAATAAGCTTCATTCAAATATTTTCTTGACAGCTGTTGCAAGTAAAACAACAAGTAGGAGAAAGAATGGCACATTGGGTCAGAAAAAGTTCATCAAAATGCTTCATAGTCATGGCCTGTGAGTCTAAAACGGCCTCAAAAGTGTGATGAAATGCAAATTTAATGCAAGAGGACACATTTACCTGTGCTTCCATGGTGCTTTTATGCATCTAAATGTCAAAAATCGTCTGAGAGCCAATGAAATCATCATCTTTCTGTGTTTTTCCCAAACCCTCATGGCAACATACCAAGTTTCCAAATTCTTCCAAAAATCGAATGATGATGTTTTTTTCATCATTTTGTTGTTTTATCATTAGGGTTTGACTTGTGTTTTTGACATATTCAATGGGATTTTTATCCCTTCTTTTTGTTTAAATCAACTCATGACAAATGTGAAGGGGGCCGAAACTTTATTTCTTCCCTTAGGCATTATTTTCCTTTCAAGCATTCCTTTTTATTTAAACATTGCTAGGTCTTCATTCCACATGTGTTAGAATTTTGGCATTTTATGCCTTAGGGTTGTCCCCTTTCTAATCATTGATATATGTTTTTCAACATAAAACAAGGGAGTGTACAACAATATTTTTCCATGTGACCCTTATGTGATGCTTTGTAATTGTCCAATGTCATACAAAGTGGAATATGCTTTCCAAGAGTCTTGGAGGTTGGCCATATTGGCCAAATGCTATTAATGACTATATGCCTTTACAAACCTATAAATATGACATGTGTGGGAAAAATGCAGAATATGGTAAGTTAGTCTTTTATTGATAATCTTGAAATATACATGTATGTCCCTCACAAGCCAAGGGACTAACTCTCTTACTCAATGAACCTATGAAACAATTCATGCATGAATAAGTAGAGAAAGGAAATGTGCATATGAGAATTGAACCAACCATTTCCTGAGAATGACTGGTTGTAGGTTGCCTAACTGCTTTGCTACTGCCCTGAACCACTTGTGTCCCTCCCAGCCCTGTAGTGCTCCTCACCTTGCATCTGAAGAAAACATGATGTTAGAGCAAAGCTCTAAGAAATGAAAGATTCAATCCTTACATACACACCTACCTATGCATGTATAAACTAATCCATAAGTGCATTAAACAAGCATGCAAACCTTGGATGTTTTGGAAAATAGTGAAGTCATCAAACACATCCAACATATGCATTTATTTTCTAACTGTTTGCTTCATGTGCAGATTTAGGACAAGTCTAGCTACTATTCTAATTTGGATCAAATACAACATGTGGGGTACATGTGGCTCCCACAAGGGTAGAGCTCAGCATTATTTGAAAGAAGAGGAAATTGAGTAACTTGATCAAAGATTTATCTGTTATCAATGCATTAAATCAATATGGAATCACACCAGTTGATCAAATTTCATTATCAGATTCAAAAGATGCAACATACTGTGCTGATATGTCTTTCAATCTTCTTAAGTGGACCCTTGATCCATATTATAAAAAGAAGTGATTTTGGAGATGCATCAAGTGTCTTCATAGATGCATCAAGTTCAATTATGCATCTTCTAAACAATAAGGAAGTATTTCAAGTTGTTGGCAAGCCCCCTTCACTATAAGCCTATGGGGCAGTCACACATCACATAGGAAGGTGAGTTGTTAGGTCACCCGCATATGTGACAAGTGGCTGTCCAATAAAGTTAAAATGAGGAAATTGTGTGTATTTATTACACATAATAGAAGCAAGAGCAATGGTTGAATCAATGTCATGGTACAAGTGCATAAGGACAATAATAATAAATGTATGCTACATGTCAATTCAAGGACAACATTAGTGGATAAGCTAATGACCTTTCACGCAGGGGTTTTGGTTATCATGATTGATCCAACATGGATCATGATTGCATGCAAAAAATGGCAATAAAGACAAGTTATAAATGACAATTAAGCAGACATGATTGAGGAGATGTCTCATTATGGAAGCCAAGGTCATAGTACAAGTGTATATGAACAACAACCATGAAGGTTAGCACAACAATAATGAATGAAGCAACACATGTTGATCAGATAAATGTGCAATTCAATTAAGGCAACCAAAAGGGGTCCAAAAGCTCCTATGCAAGACCAAAGGATTGATATTTCTCAGTCATGCAGAGACTCATTGAAATTTAGTGTGACTAAGTGTTATGCAAAATATGATAACCTTGCAGAATGAGTTTGAATACCATCATGACAGGGGGATATTGCAATCCAAAAGGATTTTGTGGTAATAAAGAAAGGCAACAGAACTCCAGTTGCACATGCATAAGTGACTGACGCCAATTTCAAAGAAAGGAATTCCAAGAGACAAGCTCAAGTTGTAGAAGGCTTTCTTCAAGGCCTTCTCAACCAAACATTAGACAAACAGGTTTTCCAGCTAACAATATATGTATGATGATTTGAGGAAAGGAAAAAGGAAAAGACATTCAAGAAACATCAACCCTAGTTGATACGGATAATGTTCCCATATAAAGCAAATCATATTTGGAGAAAAATGCAGAAAACGTAATGGCCAGGCCCAATATACTCTTCATTTCAAGAATTGAAGAATGAGGCATTGCACTTCATTGTCAAGTCATAGGGACAATAACTATGCATAATCTCCCAAGGATAAGGATAGTCATGTTAAAGAATCAACAAGCAACCATCTATGAAAGAGATATTGTAGGAATGGAAAAAGGATTAGCCATACCATGAAAAGTTACCAGGCTGGGAATTTGAAGAGAATACAACTCAAGACAGTAATGTTGTGATTACAGTCAATGAGGTGTTACATAAAGAAGTTGAAAGAGCATCTTGAAAAGATGATGTTTTGTAGAGAAAATATTTGTTGATGGTACAAACACTAACAAGAATATAAGAACTCACAATGATGAGGCTAGTACCAGTCCCATTCATGCGATTGAGCTTTCCAACACTGCAAATGTGGTGAACGAAAATCATTGTCAATCGAGTCTTATGAAGAACATATGTGAGCAAGCAAAGATCATTGTCAATCGAGTCACGGATAGATATGATGACATAGACATGGAAGCTGATTTCCATATGGCTAGGTGTCTTTTGGAGTGCTATGAGAAATTATTAGTTGCAGCTGGTATGCTTCCATATCAAAATACATGACATCAAAGTGAAGTGACAGTGATGAGACAACATCGGGGTAGTTATCATCATGAAAGTAAATACTGATAATTCAAATAGGAGAATTGAGCCTTCTGAAATGCTCATGACATTAAATGTTGATCAAGGTGATGTTCTCTCATTGCTATGGAAGCAAAGGAGATTGATCACATCTATTGACTGTAAAATTCATATGGCGGATGCCAATTTGATGAGTATCTGACAGCTCTAAAGTTCAAGGAACAACACTATTCCTAAGAAAGTAATAAACTTCTAAAGCTTCTTTAGATTCTAACCCATCACAAAATGCCCAGAAAGCATAATGATACAATAGATGGATCTATATTTGAAATTGTTCCAAGATCAACCAAAGAAGATGCAATGAGTTGTACATTTCTAATAGGTAATGCATGATTTGATGGTTCAGAAACATAAATAAATCCCCATTATGTGTAAGGATAGTCAAGGGAGAAAAGGAACCCAACATGGGGAGAGTATGGTACTCTCAAAGAAAGTGAAATGCATAAGAAATTCAGTGACAAACCCACTTTGGGGTTATGTATTCTAAGGACACTCTACATAAAGAAATTACATTTTTCCCAAAAACTAATTTAGATGCTCATTGGAAAAATCACTCTTCTCTACAAATTAAGGTTTTCAGGATGCTCACACTGTGCAGTGACATTGAATCGTTTTGACAAAGTTTGAAGTTGTTTTCAGATTGAAAATATACCCATCTGTGTTTAGCACAAAATCTGAGAAGAAGTGGTAATATGGTAAAAGCTACAGGAGTATTTTCTTTCAGGAAAGCAACATGAAAACAATAGGATGTCCCTATTGAAAAATGTAGAGAAGAAAATGAGCATTTATGTTCTCTTTTCAGGATGGAAGATCAAAAAATAAAGCTTTCTTTTGCTCAAAATAAAAAAAATGGAGTCGAATGAATGCTCACCTTGAACTTTTACTCCATTTTTGCAATATTCAAAGCTTTGTCTCTCCACTGTAATCTTCATTAAAAGTTTTTCTTGACAGTTGTTGCAAGTAAAACAATAAGCAAGAGAATGAATGGCACAGTGGGTCAGAAAAAGTTCATCAAAATGCTTCATAGTTGTGGCCTGTGAGTCTAAAACGGCCTCAAAAGTGTGATGAAATGCAGATTTAATGCAAGAAGACACATTTACTTGCGCTTCCATGGTGCTTCTATGCATCTAAATGTCAAAAATCATCTGAGAGCCAGTGAAATCATCATCTTTCTGTGTTTTTCCCAAACCCTCATAGTGACAGACCAAGTTTCCAGATTCTTCCAAAGACCAAATGATGATGTTTTTTTTCATCATTTTGTTGTTTTATGATTAGGGGTTGACTTGTGTTTTTGACATATTCGATGGGATTTTTATCCCTTCTTTTTGTTTAAATCAACGCATGAGAAATGTGAAGTGGGCCGAAACTTTATTTCTTCCCTTAGGCATTAGTTTCCTTTCAAGCATTCCTTTTTATTTAAACATTGCTAGGTCTTCATTCCACATGTGTTAGCATTTTGGCATTTTATGCCTTAGGGTTGTCCCCTTTCTAATCATTGCTATATGTTTTTCAACATACAACAAGAGAGCGTACAACAATATTTTTCCATGTGACCCTTATATGATGCTTTGTAATTGTCCAATGTCATGCAAGGTGGAATATGCTTTCCAAGAGTCTTGGAGGTTGGCCATATTGGCCAAATGCTATTAATGACTATATGCCTTTATAAACCTATAAATATGACATGTGTGGGAAAAATGCAGAATATGGTAAGTTAGTGGTCATACCTTGGAGGTTTTTTGTGAACTTCTAGATATCATTTTGCACTGATTTTCAATGTTTGGAATATCATGTAAGTGATTTAAAATCACTTTAGTTGTTGCAAATTGTAATACATTTTAAATAGTGGAGCCCTTTAATTTGAGCTTAATTGTAAAGTGATTTGTTAAGTGATGTTTTATAAATCACTTAACAAAATCACTATATTTAATGCTTTAAAAGGCCACGTGCTTTCAAAAAAACACATATTGCATGATGGGGATATGGTCAAATGTTGTAATAGGACCAATGATGATTTGCAGAAGTGTGGGAAGTGTGAGATGTTGTTTGGATTGATTTTGGTGAAGAGGGAGGCCAGTTGGAGGCATTTCTGCCACACTTTTGGGATTGCTATTGACTTAGCTTGTTTTTTCTCCATGCAGAGGACATTTTAGAGACTTCTAGAAGGTTCTTTTGGGGCCATTTCTGTTTTATCCGAGTAAAATCTTCTAGAAACACTTGTGTGGGAGTTTTGGTGGGTGTTGGTTAAGTATGTTCATTTTGAACATTTTAAGGAGTTCTTTTTTTTTTCAGCAGGAGGATAGCTTACTCTCTTGGAGTTATTTTTCATGAACCTGCATTGTAACTTAGACAGACTTAATATACAATAAGCACTTTGATTTAATAAATTGGAGCATTTTATCTTCTCTCATGTTTTATGGTGTGTCATCAATGGTTGATTGCTCTATTTTGTGAAAAGTCATTTCCTTTACAAACTTGTCCCATGTTTCATGCATGCATTTGACAGAAAATGTATATTTACAAGTTATAAAATGTGTTGTTTAGTGGTGTTATTGATTGTGAAGACTATTTTTCCTTTTGAAAACACTGTTACAGACCTCTTTATAAATTATTGATGTGAACTACATTGGAAAGGGAGTTGAGTTAGTTAGCTTTGAAATATTAATTTGAATGTGCAAGGCTATTAGCAGGTCTAGGTTGTTTTGGTGTATCACCTTAGGTTATTTTCAGTATCAGGTTTAGTTTATGCAAACTCTTACCCTTATCTTAGAAGATCAAGTAGTTAGGTGGCATGAAAAGGGGAAGCCAACCCTTATCACTGGAGGTCTGCTTTCAAACAGGTTACCCACAACTTGAAAGCAATCCAATGTTAGTCCAAATCTATTAAGTTCTTTAAAAAGGCTTAGGAAACAAGGTGCAAATTTGGTGTTCTTTAACAACTTTGCACATATTCTAATACATTCACCCAAATTATTCATCTATCATGCATGCCCACACTTATTCTTAGGTGTTCCATTACCACCTTGACTCTGGTATCTTGTTACCCTAGATTGATTCTAAACCTATAAATTTGACCCTTGAGATTTTAAATTTAAATTTTAATTTTTTGTCAAGTGTTTTCCATTATTTTCTTGCCTAGAGCTAACTAAACATATTTTTTTGTCATATATTATGATGTCATCATATTTTAATCCATTCAATTGTATTGATTTCACATTCTATGCTAGCCTCTCATATCTAAAAATTTAGTAATCTTTTGAATATTATTTACAATAGTATACTAGAGAAAATTAGAATTTTTATATCATCCAAAAAGTATCTATGCATTTGATTATTATTGTTCTAAATTATTCACTTGATGATAATATCCAACCTTTTCTATGGGTTGGCCTAGGAGAACATGTACCTAGATAGAAAATGTAGCAAGATAATAGTAGCATAAGAGGAGATTATGCAAATGGGGTGGGAGACTTCTCATTTACAGAATTTTCATAAGAGAAATCAAGGGCCAAGATGTGTTGGTTAATGGATGGCTAGAATTGGATGAGGATTATATTTTGGCTCAAAATTCTTATCAAGTGTTACATGAAGGGTAATGTATAAGTTTAGGATTAGGATTAGGGCAACATCTTTATGTGAATGGATAGGATTAAGAGGTGTGATATGAAATGAATGGATGAGATTAAAATTTAGTTTGACTTTTGGGTAGTGTTTAGGTTCAATTAATCTAGATAGGGTCTTAGTTAGACATGTGAAAGGGACACTTGTCACATGATGTCAGAGTACTCTAGTTATATGCATCGTTTCATTCTGAATTTTGTTTTGATGTTTGTAATTTTTGGTTCTGGTGTTCAAAAAATTGGTATTTTATTCCCTGACTTACTGGCATCTTTATCTGAGTTTATTAAATTATTACCGACTTCTAAAAACCATAAAAATCAATGTTGAAGAGCATTTAAAAATACAAATTTAATAAAAGATTAAATGTTAAATGTAAAGTGCCCAAAATGGGTGACTTACCTCAGCCTTGGCGTAGGAATTTGAGTAGATTTGGACACCCATTCTTGGGAAGAAAAAGAAAAAAAAACAAGAGTCTTTAGGAGGAGCATGGAAAGTGAAGAGGCGGGGAGATTAAGTGCACCACTTGGAGGAAATTAGGTGCAAAAAAATAATAGTAGCTGCAGCCATTTGGTAAACAAAATCAATCAATTGGACCCTAGAGATTGCTGGAGAATGTTTCAAGTTTAATAAAACACCCAAAAGAAGGTATGGTTGATAAGAAAGGTAGGGCATTGAGGTAAAAGAGGAGATATTTGACCACATTTTGGCTGGAGAATATGCTAGAAAACCAATATGGAAGGTTGTGGTAGTTGGAACAGATTGAAAAATGAAGAATAATGACAAAATTCATTGCCAGTGACAGGGAAAAATAGATTGGACATTGCTGATTTATTTTGTTTTGAGTGATTTACTTGTAATTTCTAGACTTGGGACAATAAATACATTGTGGAAAATTCATGTGGAAGTATTTTAATTAAAATTGTGGTTAAAGTTCTTATTGATTTTGTTTTACATTGCTACAATTGCTCTCACCTGATAAGGTTCAGAGCTTTTGGTATGCATCATTTGGTATCAAAGCCAGAAAAAGATTTGGGAGGTTGTGGATGTGTTGAGGGAAGGAACCTTGGAAGAAATTTTTGTGGATGAGTGTGAGGGCGAGGAGACCCGTGACTGTAGGGAGCCCGTCAACATGGCACAAAGAGGACATGGACAAAGAGGACCATGAAATAATGATAATATGACATTCATCATGGAGATGCTTAGAGGCATTATAGCGAGAATGGATGCAATGGAAATGGCATAACGAAGAGGACTGCCTCTAATATATGTCGGTGGGGATGAAGAAGAAGTGGAAGACCCTACAATTGATTTGGAAGATGAAGGTGACAATATAGTGGAGATTATATTTTTGAAAGCAATGTCAAAGATTAGCAGCAAGCCGAGAGTGGAAGCCTCTAGTTACAATGGAAGCATGAACCCGAAAGATTTAATTGATCGAATATCAAAAATGGAGAAATATTTCAATTATGAGTCAATAGAAGACCCAAAAAGAGTATTTTTTTCTTGCATAAGTTTGGTGTAGGAGCACATAGGCGGACAAGTGATCAACACCAACCAAAAATATTTCTTGTGTGTTTAGGTTTGACTTGGATTTGTTTGTTTCTCTCTTTTATGGTTTTATCTCTCCTTGTTTAAATCGGCTGACTGTGAAAGGTGAAAGGGAAAGTTTAAGTTGATGTGAAACCAATCTCTCTCTAAAAATGGTGGACTAGGAATCTTAGTAGAAACATATGCGAAATTGAGACACATAGGCAAGACATGGAACTGTTTGACCGAATGTCTCAATGAATTGCTAATTACTGATTATGAACCAAATGGAATTGTTAAAGGGGTCTTAACAAAATAAAATATGGCAGGTGTAAAGTTAAAAATTCCACAAGACCTTTGGTATCCTCATAGAGAACAAGAATTTTGTTTGAGACTATAGCTGCATTTGCCTTGGTAAACATGTATGCAAAATGTGGAAGCATAAGACTTGGAACATAAATTGTTTACCTCCATTTCTTTTTAAAAGATAATTGTTGGAGATGCACAAAATTGATGGATCTCTTTTCATTAAAATTGCAAGAAGATAAAAGGACGGCAAAAAGGTCAACAAGTAGTGAAAGAGAGGAAAGCGAAAAGAGTAGGAGGTGCACAAGAGTCAAAAAAGGAGATATGCTTTGAAAGCTGAATCGATGGCAACAAGAGGGAATGTTTGCAGATTTGAAACAAAAGCCTATGCAAGAGGATGATAGACGGTTATGAGGACTGCACAATATTTGTGCATACAATCCAATTTAAAATTAAAGCATAATTTAAATCCATTGAGGGCGCAGGAAGAAGAAGGTTTATTTTTATGCAGATTTAAATTGGAAATGTGAAGGGTCAGTGAAAAGACTCTTTGTCTTTTTCTTTTAAAAAGGATACAAGTTTAAAAAATGCAAGAGGAGACTAAAAGAAAAATGCCAGCATTGGAAGAAGTTAGGAGGCGTCCATTGAAGGGTCGTGGTGTGCCAGAGAAAAGGACTGTGCTAGGGTGAGTAGGGGGACTACGTGAAAGGAAGAAGAGGAATATGGGCGGTTGTGTTAAAACTTGAAGGCAAAACAAAATGCACAAGCAACATGTGCGAAGGGCTGCTTGAGAATGAGATTCTAGGCTGATTCATTCATGATGAAGGTTTAAAATTAAATATAAACGAGTGCAAAGTGAAGCTTTGAGGGTGCACCTATACAAGGAGAGGCAATGTTGGAAGTTTAGCAAGCAGTGAGGAAACCAAAACAGCAAGAGAGGATATGTGTTTGAGAGTGTAATGGTGATTGGGTGAAGAGCAGAATGTGTGGGAAGTGATACATGGTGTGAAGAAAGATTTGCCAAATTCAAAGGCATTTGAATAATGCAGAAACAAGAGGAAAAGAAGTGGATGGGGTCTAGCCCATAAATTGGGTGAGATTTTGTTTGTAAAAGGTGACCAAGCTGATTGGTTGGCATTTGGCATGCATAGATAGCATGGTGTGTGATGGGTAAATTGGAGAGCGCCTGATGAAGTGAAAGTTGGAGGTAGATTTTTTTTCCATAACAGAGGAAGGGGCAGAATGGCTGTCTAAGAAGGATAAGGTCATGAAAGACCAGATCTAATGTAATTTTATTATTGAATTAATGAAACCATTGTTTTCTTGTAATCAAATTAAGTTGAGTCATTAAACTATTGTTGTGAGATCTATTTTGTGAATTGTGTTTGGTGTTTTTGTGGAGGGGAGTATCCTCTTGCATCAAAGTTGAAATAACAAACATCATTATGGTGGGATCATGTACAGGTTGATAGAAAGCAAAGAGGCAAGGAAAAAATCAAAACTTGGGACCAAATGATAGCAAAGATGAAGGCTCAATTTCTGTTGAAGGATTACCAAGTAAGTTTGTTTCAAAAATTACAAAATTTGAAGCAAAAAGAGTTAAGTGTGCAAGTTTATACTGAGGAATTTTATAAGTTAAATATCCGGGTTGGACAGGTGGAGGATGATGCGGAAAAGGTTTCAAGGTATATAAATGGATTGAAATATAACATTCAAGATGAATTAGCTATGTTTTGAGTTCATACTGTAGAAGAGGCATATCAATGTGCTTTGAAGGTGGAAGAAAAATTGAATAGAAGGCAACAAAATAGCTCCCGTAATAAGGGTAGATTTTCATGTGAAAAAGAACAGTCCAGCAATGGTAGAGGTTACCAAAACAAGTGAGAGGAGGAACATGTCTTATGCAAACACCCAAGAAGGCAAGGAAAGAGAAGACTCTTCTAGAGGAAGAGGACATTATTCTCATGGTAGAGGATATTTTGGAAGAGGTAGAGGAAGAGGTTTCAGCTTCACACATTTCCAATGTTGAGAGGTTGGACATAGGGCCTTTGAATGCCCTCAAATATAAGACATTAGCAAGAAGAGTGCATTGAAGAAAAATGCAACACAAGTTGATGAAGAGAGTGAATTCTCCAAAGCAAGTAGAAGAACCTAAAGAGGGAGAGGCATTGATGCTGAATAGAGTTCTTTTGAAACTATAAAAGAAAAAATGGAGCCAACACAAAGGTGAAGTCTATTTCGAACAATGTGTAAATCAGGTGGCAAGTGTTGTAAGGTGGTTGTGGATAGCGGAAGTATTAACAATTTGGTCTCACGAGAGATGGTGAAGAAGCTGCAATTGAAAAGGAAAAAACATCCAAGTCCCTATCAAGTCACTTGGTTGCCAAAGGATCATCAAATTTTGGTAAGTGAACAAAGCTCAAGGTTCAATTTCAGATTGGTAATTATGTTGATGAAGTGTTGTGTGATGTGATTCCCATGGATACTTTTCATGTCCTTATGGGAAAATTGTGGCAATATGATAGACATGTTGTGTATGATGGTTGGGAAAATATGTATACCATCACCAAGGATGGATGAGAGTATCATTTGAGTCCATTGAAGGACAAGGATAAGTAAGTGAGGGATAGTTCATTGGTTTTTTTTATGAAAATCAACAAGTTGTGACAATGGCAAGTAAGGTTGGACCAACCCAATAGTAGCTCATGAAAAGAGAGTTTTGAATGAGGTCCAAGGAAGTGATGAAGAGTTGATGCAACAGTTACACAAGGAAGAGAAAAGGAATAAAGGGCAGCCAAATAATGGTAAAAGGAGTGAGGAACCAAATAGAGGTGGCCACCGAGGTGAGTATAGGTTGCAACATAAGCAACGGAGGAATGTGAAAGAGGGAAAAGGTAAAGAGGTTTTGATTAGTAGAAAGAAGAAGAAGCCGATTGATGAAGAAGAGATTTGGATAAAAAATGAGCATGGGACTGTTCGAAGCTTACAAAAATTTTCATGAGATGCAGCCTCATAGAACATTTTTGTACCCAGTGTGTTTGATGTCAGAGCATCCAAGTACTCTAGTTATCTACATCGTTTTCGTTCTCAATTTTATTTCGATGTTTGTAAATTTTGATTGTGCTGTTTAAAACTTGGTGTTTTATTCCTTGACCAACTGGCATCTTTATATGGAGTTTATTAAAATTTTAACGACTTCCAAAAACAATAAAAATCAATGTTAAGGAGTATTTAAAAATGCAGATTTAATATAATATTAAATGTCAAATGTAAAGTGCCTAAAATAGGCGACTTACTTCAGCCTAGGCATAGGAATTTGAGTAGATTTGGATGCCCATTCTTGGGCAAAAAAAGTTAAAAACAATAAGTCTGGGAGGAGCGTGGAAAGTGAAGAGGCAGGGGGATTAAGCGCAGCACTTGGAGGAAATTGGGTGCCAAAAATAAGAAGTAATAGTAGTAGCCATTTGCTAAAAAAAATCAATCAATTGGACCCTAAAGATTCCTAGAGAATATTGCCAGTTTAATAAAACACCCAAAAGAAGGCGTGGATGATAAGAGAGGCAGGGTATCGAGGTGAAAGAGGAAAGATTTGACCACATTTTGGCTAGAGAATATGGTAGAAAACCAATCTGGAAGGGTGTGGTAGTTGGAACAAATTGACAAATGAAGAATAATGACAAAATTCATTGCTAGTGACAGGGAAAAATAGATTGGACATTGCTGATTTATTTTGTTTTGAGTGATTTACTTGTAATTTCTGGACTTGGGCAAATAAATACACCGTGGCAGATTCGTGTGGAAGTATTTGAATTAAAATTGTGGTTGAAGTTCTTGTTGATTCTGTTTTACATTGTTGCAATTGCTCTTAGTCTGATAAGGATAAATGGACAAGGATTATGGATAAAGGGTAGGATTAGGTAAAATTAGGTGTGGTTGGGTAAGGTCAGATTTTAGTTGTCTACAATAAGTTAAGGAGATTTTATAAAAAAAACTTAAGAAAAAAATCTCTTATAATAGTATAATTTATTTATTTATTAATATAAATAATAGTATAATTTATTTATTTTTAATATAAATAATAGTATGATTTATTTATTTTTTAATATAAATCACTATATTACATATATGAACATATTTTTTACTTTTTTAGAAGATTACAACATGATGAAGAAGCATACAGCTTAACTAAAAGTCATTTTTTGGTTGAACTAGGGGAGAGGGACCTATACTGGAGCACCCTAACTGTGTGTTTCTCAAAATCCTAAATGGAATTTCAAATCAGTCCAAATTTTGTACACCGGTTTATTTGGCAACTCACCTATTTAAAAAATTTAATTTTAGGGTCACATCATCAAATATGATGCCACATCAGCATGTGTTTTGTTAAGGTATTAAAAAATGCTCGAAAAAAAAGTGAGACCGATGATGGTGCATTATGTCATGTTTTATTGGTGTGTTGATGTGGCATCACATGATTTGTTAGTTTGTGTACTTTATGGATAAAAAGTGTTTTGCAATTGGATATTAAGATGCTCCACTATGAAGCCCACTGAGGACTACTTCTATCCCCACTATTGAAGCTTGCTCCACTATGGGCCTCTCTCCGCTACCTCAAATAATATTTTCAAATAGATTGGAATATGGTGAGTAAGCATACATCTAAACTAGAGGTCACCTTTCGACAAAGATATCATAAATGAAGATCCAATCCATGAAAAAATATACATAAAATAAATGCTACCTCAGTTGGCCTTTCTTCCATTTCCACTCCCGAACTTCCAAATTATTTTTATACCACCCAAATTCTTTTCAAGTAAAATTTACACTGATGGATTTATTACTTTCTCTTAGCATGAGTAGATAGCCATTAGCTTTGGTACTTGGAAAGATGATTAGTGAAAAATTATTTTCCTCACTCTACGTCAACTACCTCATAATGGAGCATATTAGCTAAGGTCAAAACCATAATGTAGTGTACATGCCATTTCTATGAGCTAGTGTAGATCATAATGTATAATATAATATTTTTTCAAGAATGTATTTGATCATTAAAAAGGATAACATTTGAATTCTAAAAAATATATTTTTTTTTTATTTGTTGACTTTTTATTTATTTAATTATGACAAAATAAAATTTGAGTAGTAAAATATGCTAAGGAAATTTAGGGCCACCTCACTAGAAAATGAGTAGTCCATGAATGTTTTTTTAACATCAAGGTGGGGTAAAAGTTTATTAAAACAAGGAAACGTTACAAAGCAAGGGCCTTAAATGGCCTTATCAAGATCAACCAAGTGATCCAAATGAAGAGACAAATTCGGGGGTAGTTGACCCCGATCCACTAAATTCCAATCATGAATATGATCAGAAGCCCATTTAGCCAAGCAATCATCAACACCATTCAATTCTCGATGAATATGAGTGAAAGTAATATACTCCAAAGAAGCACAGAGAGTGAGAATTTGTTCAACAATCAAAGCCAGCTGTCAACTCACATCATCCAAATACCGCCTATTCAGTAAGTTCACCACAACCTGGGAGTTAGAATCGCATATGATCCTTCACCATCCTAATTGACTGCCCCACTCTACAGCCAATAAAATGTCCTGAGCCTCCATAAGATTATTCGTATGAAGACCCTTATACACAGAGAAGATAAACTAAACATCTCCAGAGAAATCTCGACCCACACCCCCAATGCCAACATGACCCGGATTACCACGAGAAGAGCCATCCAAGTTGATTTTTAGGACCCCAAGAGGAGGAGGGGTCCATCTTCCCTCTCTATTCATCTTCAGGGTAGGATGCCTACATCTATTGCACATGAGCTGCCGTTGCGGAGGAGGAAGATGAAGACGATTACAGCAACCAACATCACGAGGGTCCACCAGAATAGTCATATCACACTTAGCCGCAATAGTTTCTCCTAAAGAGTAGAATTTTCCACTATAGGTGAGGGGCCATCAACGATGAATCCTAAAAAATCTACCTATTCCTCTCCAACCACAGGTTCTTGATAATAAAGGAAGGCCCAAGAGCCCACACAACCTGAAGAAAGGGGGTAGAAATAGGGGCCTTGCCCCATCGTTCCCCAAACTCCACCAAAGAGGAAGCATGCCAGCAGGCCATATTCCACACCCCCCACCAGAAATGCCAAATCTCCCTAGCATAGGAACAATGGAAGAAGAGATGGGAGACATTCTCTTCACAACCATGACACAAAACACACATGGAGGGGCCTTGGAACCCATGCTTACATAAATTATCCCAAGTAAGACACCAGTTTTGAGCCACTAACCACATAAAGAAGTTGCACTTGGGCCATGACAACTTATGCCAAACATGCTTCCACCAAGGGACCTCAATGTCCCCAAACAACTGCCTACCTAATTGCTTATAACCAGTTGCCACAGAGTACTTTCCAGACAAATCTGAACCATCACAAGCCAAGACATCAGGTCCCCTCAAAGAATTACAAGCACGGGAAGCCAAAAGCTGGGAAAGCTCATGCCTATCGCCCTCAAACCCTCCAGGTGGCCACTCAGAAGGATGCTTCTAGAGAAAACTTACAACCAAACCACCATGTTGTGCCACCTTATAATGCTCCACAGTATCCCAACCACTCGCAAGAAAAACATCACAAAGAGGCTAGAGGTGAGGAAAAGAAGAGAGAATAGGAGGATGACCATCCCAAGAATTTGACCAAAAAAGAGCCTGTGACCCCGAATGACAGATCCAAAAAAGTGCACACTTAATCAACTACACCCCCACTTTCAAAGTATGCCAAATCATAGAACCACTCCCTTCTAGAGGATATCGAGGAACCTCAAAAGAAGCAACACCCCAAAGATATTTATGGTTGAGAATACAAGCCCATAATTGATGTTGACTGGTACACCATCACCAGTAAAGCTTGGTAGCAAGAGCTTTCCCATTCAAAATAGCAAAGCCTAAACCAAGAACACCCTCTTACTTTGGTCTACACACAAAATCCCACTTAACAAGGCTCCTTTTTGAAGACAACACATTACCACTCCAAAGAAATTGATGTGAAAGAGCATCAAATTCCTTAAGGAAATACATAGGAGCCACTTGAACAAAGCACTTGTAGATGGGAAGGGCCTGGATAACAGATTTGAGAAGAGTCACTCTAGCAGCAATAGACAACCAATGATGAGTCAAATGAGTAACCTTCTGCCTAAGCTTATCAAGCAGCAGCTGCCAGGAGGACCTAGGCTGATGAACAATAGCAAGAGGAATACCCAAGTAGACAAAGGGAAGAGACCCAATTTGAAACCGCAGAATAGCTGCAATCCACTGCAGGATAGCTTGAGGAGTATTAAAGAAGAATATAGAAGACTTCTATCTTCTGGTCTGAAGCCGCAAGATAGATGTCCAAAGCTTTCCTGAAGGATTCAATCTCCCTAATACAAGCCAGTCCCATAAAAGAGGTGTCATCCACATATTGGAGATGAGAAAGCGTAGGCAATCCCATCCCCCACTGCCACCCATGAATCAAACCTTGTGAAGCCTGAGAATTAAGAAGTCGGCCTAGCCCCTCCGCCATAATAATAAAAAAATAAGGAGAGAGCGGGTCCCCCTGACGAAGGCCCCTAGTAGCCCCAAAAATATCTAAAGGTTCCCCATTCACAATAACCGAAAAGGAGGAAGAGGTCACACAGCTCAATATCCAGCTCACCCAGTCAGAGGAAAAACCAAAGGCCAATAGAATCTTCTGAAGAAAAATCCATTTAACTCTGTCATAAGCTTTTTCCATATCCAACATGATAAACATAGACCTATCCTGAGAGGTTGCCATGGAATGAATGACTTCAGATGCAACCACCACCCCATTCAGAATTTGACGACCTGCCACAAAGCTGCCTTGCTCCTCAAAAATTATCACAAGAAAACAAGATTTAAGCCTCTCAGCAATCAACTTCATAATAATCTTGTACACCACATTATAGAGCACAATAGGTCTAAAGAGATCAAGTCTGTCAGTACCTTCCTTCTTAGGAATGAGAACCAGAAAAATAGCATTCAGGGCACGAAGCATCTGCTTACTATGAAGAGAATCCCGAACCACCTCCAACAAATCCAGCTTCACAGTATCCCAAAACTCCTACAAAAACTCAACTGGGAAACCATCAGGGCCAGGATCTTTCCCACTATTCATCCCAAACACCACCTCCTTCACCTCCGACAAAGTCACTAGGCGAATAAGAGAAGCATTCAACTCCTTAGAAATTAAAGAGGGAATGCAAGCAAGGACCCTATTCTCATCAGCCTCAGCAGGTAGTGAATCCTCAGTGAACATATTAGAGTAGAACTAACGAGCCTCTCTAGACAAAGCTTGTTGCGAAGAGATTGAAAGACCCTCAGAGTTAACCAGAGAAGAAATAAAACACTTATTATGACGAGCTTGCACTGAATGATGGAAAAAAGTTGTATTCCTATCACCCTCTTGAAGCCAATCAATCCTAGCCTTTTGTTTCCATAAAATCTCCTCATGAAGCTCCCACTCCTCCACCAATTTCAGAGCATGGGCCTCAGCATTCCCAAGAACCTCTGAGAATCCCAAATCCTAAACTGGCAGGTAATAACAGCAAGGCGATCCTGTGCTTCTCTTTTTCTGGCCTGAAAATTACCAAAACATGACCTATTCCATCGCTTAAGATGATACTTAACATATTGCAGCTTCTTAACCAAAGAATACATAGCTAACCCATACGCAGGGGCGCCATCCCACCACCACTGAGCAACAAGATCACCCAGAGACGGATCACATAGCCACATTAGCTAGAATTTGAAAGGAGGATTCTTAGGATTTGGGAAAGCTGAAGTCGAAAGATTAATAGGCCAATGATCAGAGCCACACCAGTCAAGAATCTCTGAGCAAATGACCAAGCTGCCTCTAACCCAAGAGCAAGAGACAAGGAAACGATCAAGCCGCTAGGAGATCGCTTCAGGCCCACTCCTATTATTCCAAGTGAATATTCTGTTATAGGGTTTTACATCCACTAGAGCAAGAGAGTCCACATTAGTCTGAAACAGATCTGAAGCAGGACCAAGCCTAGGCAACCCTCCCCTTTTCTCCTCCAAGCTCAACACAACATTGAAATCACCAGCTAAGATCCAAGGTAGAAAGGGTGCACAAGACCTAACATATCTGGTATGAGCCCAAAGCTGGATTTTACCACGGATTTCAATTGGAGCATAAACATTACTAACCAAAATAGTCTCACCAGATTCCAAAACCGAAGCCACCATAGAAATAGAAAACTAGCTTGAGATCCACCAACGAGGAACAACCTTACGAGGATACCAAAAAAGAGCCAGACCCCCAAAGGTTCCCCTAGACCCAATACACTGACACTAGCCAAAACACCAAATACAAGGGGCATGTTGAAGCATGAGGTCCACTTGAAGCTTAGTTTCTTGAACACAAAAGATATCAAGAGAATGAACAACAATCAAATCTTGAATAGCCTTTTGACGGGAGGTGCTATTCAACCCCCTTGCATTCCATGAGAGAATAGTCATGAGGAAGGTTGAGAGAAGTGGGCCTCAAGGGTCTTAACAGAACCAGATTCCACCAACAGATCCCCAGTAGATTTAAGCTTGTCTGCATCCTTCTTACGACCAACTTTCGAAGAATTTTCAAAATTCCCTTTCTTGAGAGGGCATTGTAGCACCTCCAAAGTAGGAGATGATTCCCACCCTTTACCTAAAGAGAACACTACCTTAGCTAAATCTGCTAAAACAATATCATCATGTACATCTGCAGAGGCCCCAAGAGGCACAAAAATCCCCTGCTCCAATGCCAGAGAAATATTCTGAACAACAATTACCTACTCCAGCCCTGAATCTAGCCCAACATCCATACCAATGGCTCTATAAGAGAACTCAACAGGAATCCCTTCCTCCAAAGCCTAATTATCCAGGACCTCAAACCGATTGAAACCCTGATCACTCTGTCTATCTTTATAGGCCCACTTCTGACCCCTCCCTTTATTTCTCTGCTTAATAGGAATAAATCCATCCTTATCAGGCCCACCCTCAACCATAGACGCCTTACCTTTATCCCCCTTCTCCACTGAAGGCCCTGAAGAAGGAGAGGAAGAAGGACCTACCGCTTTGGGTGCCCGAGGACACTAGCGCTGAAGGTGTCCATACTCGTGACAAAAGTGACAACAAAAAGGAAGGGACTCATAACCTAGCGGTTGAATCCATGAGGTAGAGCCAATACAAATTTCCAAAGAATCTGGTAAAGGGTTATTTAAATAAATTTCAACACAGATGAGATCATAAGAGAATACCTTTTTATCCAAATTATTCTGAGCAATGGCAACCGGCTTCCCCAACAAAGTAGCAATCTGAAGCAGAATATCCTCCCTCCAAAACTCCAACGGAAGCCATGGAAGAAGGACCCAAATAAGAACCCATGTAGGAAGATCCTCTATCGCATTAAAACCACCATGCCAGGGCTTAATGAACAAGCCAACATGATTGTAAAAATATAACCCTCCTTCAAAAACATGATTATGATCCAAGGTGCAAGAAAATCAACCATGAAATAGCCATTCATAGCCACCAATAGATAAAAATCCCCTTCAACCTACCAGGTTCGATGGATCCAAGACTCTAATGCTGAGAGAGGGACACGAATACCCAAGAACTTGCCGATCAGAACATGTTGGCTCCAATAAGCAATGACCTCTTGAACCGATTCAAGAGATATAACTAGAACAGGTCGATCTTGACTCCGCGGCAGGCAGCCGTTCACTTTCTTGAGCTTAGAGCTCTCACTCACAAATGACAAATCCAACTTTTGTGCATGCATGGCAGCCAAAAATTTCTGAAATGGCTTTGGCCTAGCAAGCACTAGGCTATTGGAAGCCTCTGCCATACCTCCTCACCAAATCCCAACACCCAGCCCACACCGTAGCACCCTCTCCAAACCCATACCGCTTCCACCACCCACTTCCCCCATAACGCACAACCCCCAAACCACCACAACAAACACCCCCCAACCCCTACGCAGCAGGTAAGAACACAACCCCAACCTATTACAGGCCGCGGGCACCCAATAACAGCCTCAGTCCATGAATGTTTTTGATTCATTTAATGTCTCCAAGTTTTTGCAAATAAGAAAAAATAGTTTAAACTTGACTTACTATGCTAATTGGTAATTATTAAAATTAATAAAGAAATAAACGTATTTAGTTATAAAATTTTATGTTGAAGATTATGCAATAAATAGTGTTTTGTGACTTTTTATTGTATTTAATATTTAAAATTGTATTTATATAATTTTATTAGATTGATGAATTGATTATGTATTAACTTAAAAGTCAAAATTGTATTATGAAAGTAATTTTCACACTTGTGAATTTGAAATTTATCTGTTAATTCAAACTCTACACTCCTAATCTTCAATAAAAAAATGGGCGTTTGAACTTATAATTGGAATTTTGGTGATGGCTACAAATATTGTTGCAGATTATTGTGTAAGGGATTTCATTACATAATGCTTGAATTGATTCATTGATGTGTACAAGTTTGAATATGCACCAAAAAATCATGTACAATGTTGGTTCAATGCACATGTTGATGTTTGTGGATGTGATGTAGTCAAAAGTAGAGATTGTAAAGAAAATTAATCTATTTTAATAGTAAAAAATGGATCTTACACCTTAGCCTTCTATCAATATTCTCACAACAATGCAACTCTTCATGCTCAATTTGTGATGAAGAGTTAATATTCAATAGAGTTTGTATGTGGACTTTATGAGAGATGTTATTGCAAATCATTGACTTGAGATGTGTATGATTGGTGATGTTGAGGATGGATTAATATTTATAGGAATAAATTCACCAAAAAATAAGATATGCTTCAAAATTCCTTTACTTTTTTCATTCCTTATCATTTTTATCCATATATTTCTTATTTACTATCAATGGAATGTCTAGATATCAAATAACATTGAGAGATTTAGAATAGTAATGAATGTGGGGCATGTGAAATTTTCATAGGTGTTGGTGGATGGTGATATTAAAGTGAGGAATTGAGGACATCTAATGAGGGACAATACAAAGGTGTGGATGAGGTAAAAATGTTCTAAATATTGATGTGAAATATTTTTTTTTAAATACACAAAGAATCACCAGCCTTGTGTGTCTTAGCCCTCTTAAGGAGCATGATAGGTGATTTGGAACTAGATACTACTATGTCTATGTCTCAAAAGATCCTTATTATTGATACCTCATATAAATTGAGGCTAGAACCTATTATCATTGTCCATATTTTTCAAAATCCCAGTTGTTTGATCTAACTTGGGGGTACAATAATATTAAATATTAAATTGTTAGGTAGCATTAATACCATTCAAGAAAATATTATATTAAACTTGATATTTTTTAATAAATTATTTAAGTCTTTTGAATTATTTTTCAAGTAAAAATTTTATATTCTCTAGTAGTAGTTAAGCAAACATACTCAATTTTAGTGCACATATGGCATGTAACTTTATTAGCGTACATTGCACTAAATGGCATCAGCATGATTTTTTATGAATAGTATATATATTATCATTTATAAAATAGTCTAACGCATATTCACAAAAAAATATGGGTGAAAAATGTCACACCCCTAAAGTCCAAATTGGGTATCAGCCTAGAGCAAGATAATAGAAAATAAAAAAAGTGGCTAAGAGGCTAGAGCACAGGGGGAAGGAGGAGGAAGGGGATTTCGATCTTCCAACATTTGCTATATATTAGTGGACCTTGAGATAACCATAAGAGGGTCTCAAGCATAATTTCCATTATCAAAATTTTTCTCTTGAGTTCCTTCATTTACCACTCAAGTAAAATTAAAAAATCTAAATAAGCGGGTGCAAAAATATTGGGGGCCAAATTGTGGCCATAATTTCAAAATAATTTGAAAGGCTATAACGCACTCGTGTTATAGCTTATTAAAACAAAAAATATCAAACCACATCATTTCATTTTCATTGTGTTTTTTGTTGTCCACGACCAAGAAACCCTGCATTTGTGTGCTTGTATTTTGGAAGGAGCTAAATTTGCAATTTCTTCATCGAATTGTTGTAATTTCATCACTAGGATTCTGCCACGTCAACAGGGAGGTCAAAAGAGTAAGCATTGTTTTGTTTTTTTTGTGAATTTGTTGTTAAATAGGTAATTTTAGGTTGTTTTTTATATTCATTTCTTTAATTTGTAGGAGATGTTAATCAACCTCAAAACCCTCCTCAAAATCCTCAACAACCACAACAAGAAGCACATGAAAAAAATCCTTAATAACCACAAGAACAAACTCCTTGACCAATTCCTCAACATCCTCCTAGTACTTAGCAAAATTTAATGGGGGTAATTGAAAACAACAAAAAACATATTGAAGAGTTAATTACAAGGTTGAACGATCCTGTAAGTTCAACCATGGAAAGAAGAACACTTGTGAGTTCACTTCAAGACATGTTAACACATGTAGATGCAATCAACAAACAATTAAGTGGTTGGGCAGATAAGAGGCAAGTATGGAGGAATTTTTATGCAGATAAATTATCATATAAAGAAGTAAAAGATGAAAAAATTACAAAATATGATTTGTGCTCACTATTCACTGACCCACGCACAAATCAAAATCTTGACCTTAATTCCAAGAGGTTTCCTATTTATTGGTGCCACCACCAATGGATTAGAAACAATTTTTGGGATAGGTTGTACATGGTTTTTTAACTATCCACCATGCAACAATTGTGAAGTCCCCCAATATTTCTTAAGGAAACTCTACTGTGAGTTCATCCTCAACAAAATCCCTAACTATTTTGATATCAAGGAATTTTGGGGGAGAGATGGAGGTCCACACAGGATAGACGAAATGCACGACAGGATCCTCAGTGGCAAGGGAGACAATCTCTCACTAGGCTAGCTCATGAGCACGTCATTATCCCTTTCGTCGTGAAGGAGAGTGTTGAAGTGGACACTTTGTAGTATCAACTCTTTGACCCAGAGTATCATCCACCATGCTAGTCTTGTAGTACAACGCCATCCAAAGGAGACTTCAAGGGGTAGGCTTCCACCCCATTCTTGTCAGGTTTGTATGTCATTTTGTACATATGACCCCATAGACACTCAGGAGGCTAGTGTACATGATACATCTGTAGCTACGAAGTTGGTGATGGTAGATGACATTTTGAATGATGCTTTGGGCATTGATACTTAGGTAAATGTTAGCATGTTCATTGAATTTAATTTATTAAATATCATTTTTGAAATGCAAGATTAGCTAATTTAGTTTAATGATTGTAATAAAATTTTAGGGTCATAGTGTTGATACTAGATACACCAGCCCTCCACCTGTTTATTACTCCACTGCATCTACCGCTAAGGTATGTAACTAGTAAACAATTATAAATATTACATGTGAATAACATTTTTATATGAATGGTATTCTAATATCTAATTTTGGATGTTGAATAAGCTAATATTGGAGCTTTTTTCAGAACACCTCCTAGTGCCAGTGGAGTTGTACAAACCTTCAAAAAGGTAATAGAATATAGAGTTTAACTAATGAATTGTACTTAATATATTTTTGTAGTTTATATTCATATCATTGATTACATTGCATTGCACATCTTTCAAACTCAAAGTATTACTTCACATTACATAACTAATAACTAGATCTTGATAGATGACAAAATTCCAATTAGAATATAGTTGTTTAGAAATTCAACATAAGTAGTGATGAAATTACTTCACATAGCATAAGTAATAACTAGGAGAAACTGCCAATTCCATTAGCTTATCATGAAATTCCATGAGGCCACTTTTTATTAAGGCATTTTTTTAAACAGTTCACTACCTTTTCTATACTATGGATGGTTGGAAAAAATCTATGAAAGAATAGTAGTAAGCAATAGCATAGAAAAGGCGGTGAGCTATTTAAAAAAATGCCTCAAATAAATTGGGTCTCATGGTGATGTGAGTTGTTTGAAAAAACCCCTCAAAGAAATTGGGTCTCATGGTGATGGAAAATGCCTCAAAGAAATTGGGTCTCATGGTGATGTCCATCACCATGAGACCCAATTTCTTTGAGGCATTTTTTCAAATAGCTCACTACCTTTTCTATGCCACCACATTTTCCATACATGTCTACCAAAGAATTTTATCAAACAATTCACTTTTTTGTTGCTATGGCTAAAACCGTAAAATAGGTTCTTTCCAAGAAACTATGGATGTTTGGAAAAAATCTATCAAAGCATAAGCAATAGCATAGATAAGGCAGTGAGTAGTTTGAAAAAATTCCTTGAAGAAATGTGGTCTCATGGTGATGGAATGCCATTCCATCACCATGAGACCACATTTCTTTGACACATTTTTTCAAGCATCTCACCACCTTTTCTATGCTACCACATTTTTCATACATGTCTATGTCACCAAAAATGTATAGTTGACATTTTTGTGCTCACTTGAGTCTTTCTTATGGACTTTGGCTTGATTTTGCCTAGATTTAATGTTTTAATGTGGCCAACACATTCACATTAGGTCTTGGACCCTTGTGAATCATTAAGACTTCTAGGACGTCTTGTAAAGGTGTTGTGAAGAGTTGTAACCCACTTTCACACTTTTCTAGGACCCTTTCATTATAATTCACCTAAATATCCCCATTTTTATCACTTACCTTGAGTCTTATTTCAAAGTGTTGTAAAGAGTTGTAACAAACTCTCACACTTTTCTAGACTTTTCATCACTAAATCAACCCTTTCTCATGTTTAAATTACCCCTTAATGCACTTTCCAGTCATACTTAAGTGTATTTTTGAGGATATTCATGTGTTAAACATTATTTAATGCACTTTAATTTCTAAAACCTAGTGAAATTTCCTTGGTGGGACCAAGTTGTCTCCTGGGGCGACTTACTCCCACTGGGCACAAAAATCAAAATAATTTTAATTTCTTGGGGGGGATTTTATTCTCTTACCCTTGAGGTCAACTTGTGATGTGTTATTTTTTGGAAATTTAGGAAATTCAAGTATAAATAATGGTTTTCTCCTCATTTTTCATCTCCTATCTCCTACAATCTCCTAATTCATTAAGCATTCAACCATTCAATATCTTAATCATTCTCAAGCATTCAAGTACTCTAAGCATAATCAAGTCATCCATTGGAGCACTTCATTGCATATCTTTAGATTTCTACATCAAGGGTTTGGTAAGTTTATGACATTGCATGTTATCTATTTATCGTTCTCTTCTTATTTCATTTCATTTCATAGGGTTTGATTACCTTGAAGTGGGGTTTGACCAAGGAAAACCCCTATACTCTAACCCTTAACCCTTTCCCCCCTCTTTGCATATGTGTTTGTAGGTCTTGTATGCATATTTGTCAAAGAGTTTGGTGGGAAAAAGTGGTCAATAATCCATCAAAGTCAACATAAACCTAATTGAAGCTTGGAGGCTCTTTTCATCCCGTTTTCTACAGATTCAGATTCAAACACCTGTCAGAAAAGGAAGTGTAGACCGAAAGCTAAAAAATCTTGTCTGAAAATTCTAGAAAATCCCAAGTGGAATAAGTCACCATCTATGGCGAATTAGTCCCACTTCCAAGCCTTAAAAGTGGTTTCTACATTTTTGGACACCCATTTGGCATATTCCTGTTCCAACAGATTTTCCCTGAAACTGGACTAAGTCGTCCAACTTGGCATAAGTGTCCTAGTCAACATTTCTAGTCAACTATGTAGGATTCCAGAGCCTCTGCATCAGATTCCAAATTCTAGGTACACCTCTCCAGTTCTATTTAATTTTGTTATCACTTACTTGCATTCTTCTAGGTGTTTTTGCATACATCACTATGTTTTCCAACACTTTGCATTTCTTAGGCTTACCATTAATAAATCATTTATTTTTTAGTTTATTACATTAGGACATCATATTTAGATACATTGCATCCATTTTACATTAATCTTGAGTGTAGACATTAGCATTTTGGGCCCATTTCTCTCCTTTTGGGTGAAAAACCCTAGAAGTGCTAGAGCATCTTGGACACCCAAAATTAGTGTCCATATTTTGGTGAACCCAACTTTTGAACATTTTTGCTTCTGATTTCAAGTGCATCCTAGGATTAGCTTGCATTAACATTGCATTGAATTGTGCATTAGTGAAAATGCATATAGTTTGCATTTTTCCATTTTAAATCATTACAAAAAATCTGAAAACTACATTTTCATTTAGTATTCAAGTCATCCAAACTAAAAGCATCCAAACCAATTGAAATTTTTTGAAAATTTTGAAAAAACCCTAAACTGGGACTAATTCACCATTCTAGGCGACTTAGTCCTAGTCTAGATTTTTCACTATCTATTATAGCATCAAAAACCTCATTTTTGTGCTCCCTAAGCCTTCTAGTATCATATACTATAAGTCTGGAAAGTTTTGGGAACATTTTTTTTATTCATCTAGCTCGAAAATATCAATTTAGGGTACTCATTTTTCAAATCACTTCAATTACAAACATCATTAGATCTGAAAATGCTCACATTTCTGAAACTCTGCATCACATGGATAAAAGTAATTTTCACTTTTGCATATACAATGTTTACATTCATAAAAATTTGCATAAGTTCGATGAAAGTGCTTTTCATTCTTGCATATACATTGCTTGCATTCTTAAAACTTTGCATCTATTGGATAAAAATGTTTGCATCTTTAGATATACATTGTGTGCCATAGAAAAAAGGCCCCTTTGCTTGACATGGGTTTAATTCATGATAAAATGGACTTAATGAGGCCTTAATCTAGTGTTGTGAGGCATTTTATGTGTCCACACTAGGTTTTGGACCCTTGCAAATTGAATAACATGCTTTTAATGACGTCTTGTAAAGGAGTTGTAAAGTCTTGTAAAGGACTTTCACACTTTTCTAGACTTAATTAACCTACTTCTCCCTAATTCAACATTATAAAATATATTTAAATACATCCTCACATTAATCTAGAAGATTCTTAATGTAAACTTAATGATAAACTAGTGTTGTAGTGTGTCTTGCACATTCACATTGATTTTTGTGCTTTTCTAGGCTATGTGGACCTAATTTTAGTGTTATAAAGTGAATTTAATCACACTTTCACATTGATTTATGTGTCCCAAGCTCTATTTGACATTTACATCATCACTAATAGGCCTAACTAACCCATATTTTGCATCCCGAGGTTCAAATTGATCAAACAGCTGAGAAGCTTGCATTTTAAACCTTATTTCCTTATTCATTAGCATCTGAGCTATCAAAATAGCCCCTATGGGACCCATTCACCATGCATGGCGATCAGTCCCATCCAGGCGGGACCCATTCACCATGCATGGTGAATCAGTCCCATCCAGGCGGGACCCATTCGCCATGTGTGGTGAATGAGTCCCATTTGGCCCCATTTTGACCTTTGAGTGAGAAATAAAGTGAAATTTGAGTTGATTTTGCTTCATGTCGGCCTGTGATGAGGTATAATCCAGATACTAAGGCACAATTTTCTATAAACAAGTGTTTTTATCCTCATTTTACATCTAACAACTCATTCTTACATCTCTCATCATTAATTCATCTTCTATCTTCTCATCCAAGTCAAGCAACTAGGGTTTCTTTATTAGAAGTCATCAAGTTAGCTCTCTAAAGGATTCAAGGGCTGAATCTTCATGTATTGTTGCAGAATTTCAAGATAAATCATCATGGCAAGGTAATCAATTCCATTTTTTCATGTTTCATTGCTTTCTTTCATCATTGTGGTTTAATTACCTAAAAGGGGTTTGACCAAGGAAAACCCCCATGCCCTAACATTCAATATATATCTCTTTTGTCTTGTTTGTTTGTAGATTTAGGAATCTTGGAAGCTTAGAAATCATTGGAGATCAAGTTGTAAATTCATTCAATTCATCTCTTCATCATTCAAGTCAAAGAATCAACAAAAAGTCATTTTCAGACCCAAATCCGATAGTTTTTGAAGCAAACACCTGTAGAAGACAAAAGTGCAAATCTAGACCTACAGAATCAAGTCCTGACTTTGCACATTCCTGCAAGAGGACTGATTTTCCATGTATGGCGAATTAGTCAACCTATAGGCCTAAAATTTGTATTTTCTTATAATTCAACTCTCAGCATTTAGAAACCTGTTTCTAGAAGTTTTCACCAGAAGCTGGACTGATTCACCATCTATGGCAAAACAGTCCTAGTAGCCATTAACAGTGATTCCAGGGACATTCTTGAACCTTCTAGTAACATCAATCTACCTTTAGGTGCACTCTGTTCAATCTCATCAATTTCTGTTATCATTCACTTAAGTTTTTAGTTCATTCTTGCAAAATACAATGTGCTTTCAAACAAGTCTTATTTCTTAGGTTTTTCTTGTTTAATCAATCAATCTTATCAATTAGCTTCACTTAGATCACTTCATTTAACTATTATAACATCACACACATCCTAATTTGAGTGAATCATAAGCATTTTTGGCCCTATCTCTCTCCTTTTAGGTGAAAAACCCTAAGAGTGCAAGAGGAATCCATAGGGTCCCAAAAATCTATGTTTCATTTTGGTGAACATGTTGTTTGAATCCCCTCTTTTCTGATTTTGGAGTCCATTGATAATCCTAGATTATCTTACATTGCATTTTACATTAGTTAGCTTGGCATTCTAGGGTTTCATTTTTGTCTGTGTAAACAGTGCATAATAGGTTGCCTTTTTGCATCTTTAATCATTGAAAAGTTCTAAAATTTTTCATTTTTCATTTAGACCTACATCATAGCATTCTGAAAACATAAAAATTAGTCAAAAATTTTTGGACAATTTGAAAAAAGTCCATACTAGGACTCATTCACCACCCTGGGCGAATCAGTCCCTTCTGACCCCTGAAACAACATTGTCCTGAACTCATAAATTTGTTTTTAGGATTTTTTTTGTTGCCTTCACTTGTATATATCAATTAGTTACATTTTTGTGGCATCCATTTCACTAGATCTCACTTAAAATAGCTCATTTCATACATTATTCCATTTTGCATTTACATTGGTCATGTCATTTTTTGATTGGTGTATAGTGTAATCAAAACATTACCTTGTTTCATATCTGAAAATTGCATTTCCTTTTAAGTCATTACATTACACTTTATTTACGTTCTCATGTTACTATGTGTTCTCTTAAAGCATTCAATGTTTCTAGCATAGCAGGTGGCTTGTACGATTCTATTTTTCATGAACATAATCTAGGATAGAAAATTAAAACATTTGATAAGCATTTTGCATACCCTCCTAGTACCTATCGGATTTGCAAGAATATAATAACACAAGAGGATGCAATTGTAGACAATCATGACACTCCTACTTGTGCTTCTCCCAATACCTCTCCTATTAGCGACAAAGGTATTTTGGTGAAAGGAGCTACAAGCACTGTGAGCCTTGATTGTCCCTCTCCTCTTTAGCTCTTGGAAGACATTAGAAAATAAGATGAAATACTAAATACCACCTCACCTAATCCCCCTAACCATGACAATCAAACTTTTTCATCTCCTAATATCCCTCCTCGATGTTAAGAGGATAGGTTGGTATTAGAAGACATTCCTATTAAGCGTCATGAGAATCTTGACACTCCCTTCCCTAATGCTCCTACCTTTTGGGATAATCTATTTGAAAACCATAGTGATCCTTCTCTTGATGCCTCCTTCACTTGTGATGAAGCTCCTTTACACATTTCAAACTTGGATGAACACATTACAAGCTCTCCTAGTCGGGTAGAAAACATCTTACAAGAGAATGAGACTTTAATGACAATCAACATTCAACTAACACCTTCTCCTAATCATCCCCCTCTTGAAACTCCCATCACTGATCATTCCTCTATTAGCGATGAAGTCATTTTGGAGGAACTTAGCCCTACTTGTCAAAAGCATCTGGCTTGTTGTTCTTCTCAATGCTCTCCTTCTAGGGAGAATGTCATGGTGCTAGAAAATGACAACAATAATAATGCCTCATACATGATACCCTGTGGGACATTCAAAGAATCCCCTAATTCTTTACCCACCATCACACAAGAAACAAAACAAACCTCAAATCATCCTCTACCCACCTAATAATAATGTATCATAGCAACCGAGTTACAATACTATAGCTCATACATATAACACTTGCAATAATCTACAACTGCCACAACCTATCCCAACCCCTTTATCTTTACCCAATCTGCCTAGTGCTCCTCATTATGTCCCACAAATAAAGGAGTATGATCTTGTTGAACAATTAAATAATACTCCTACAAAAATTTCCCTTTGGGATTTACTTCAAAATTCACCAAATTACAACACTATTCTTCAAACAACCTTACAACAAATTTTTGTTCTCCTAGTACAACTCCAAATGACGTCGCATCTTTACTCCATAACACGCATCTTGACATTACTTTCCATCAACATGAGCTCCCCTCTTTGGAGGTGCAAAAACAAAATGAATCTTTCATGATCATCACTCAATACAAAATAATAGGCATCAAGAGAACTCTTATAGACAATGGTTCTGCTCTTAATGTGTGTAGTGTGAGTATTTTGGATAGGCTTGGCATTCATAGATCCACCATTCGACCTAACTTTCTATCTATTAAGGTATTTGACAATGTTGCAAATAAATCACTCGGTGTAATCATTATGCCTCTTACAGTTGGAGTGGTCACCTTAAATACACCAATCTATCTCATGGCTTATGAAATTTCATGTAATCTTATCTTAGGCAGATAGTGGATTCATGCCATGAATGGTGTGCCCTCCACTCTTCATCACAAAATGAAATACATTTACAATAATAAAGTATACACCCTTGATGCTATCCCTAAGCCTTATAGTGTTTTACAACTTACTAATACCAAAGAGAACCCCTTGAGCACATTAACACCAACCATACAAGTATCTAGAAGCTACACAACAACACGACAACAACATTATCAGAAGATGATTGCGGTTCCTTGGATTTTGAGCATGACTTCATGGGAAAATACAAATTATCCACAACGATCTGCAAAAGGAAAACAACACAATAACCATTTTGACACCCACTTCAGATGACCTTTCCAAGCATCCACCTCACACACTTTAGCCAAATAAGAAAACTACACAAAAACCTTTGATGAACACAATAACAAATAGCCACCCAATCCCAAAGCCATGAAAAAGCTTTATGTATTTTTTTTTTAGTTTATGAAATGGCTTGGATATACTGGAAAAGGACGTGGTGCTAACGAACAAGGTATCCATAACCCTATAGATCCCCTCACACAAAAAACAACTTATGGTCTCAGCTATTGTACCGTAATCGAGATCGCTAAACCTCCACCCTCCATCAATAATATCACACAACACCCTTCTAAATAATCCTTAACAACTAGTGGTCTTGAACATCATCCTTCATCAAGTATGCAATACATGACTACACCTTCACTTAATTTCAATGTCATCTCACAAAATGTTCATGATCTGAATTTGTTAGATTTTATACCCTCATATAATGGAAAGAATAAAATATCACAATCTAGTGACACTTGTGAAGGTATGACATATACTAATAAGCAAGATGTATCTTTGAAACACACCACAAGACCACCTTCTCCCATTGATCAAGAGGGTATCTTGTCGAGACTCCTCCAAGATCACTTGATCACCCTCCCTCCTTGAACTCACAAGAAATTTTATGACAAGACTTTATACTACACATATCATAGAGTTTATGGTCACTCCACTAATGAATGTAATGCTTTGAGTCATAAAATCCAACACTTTCAAGAGTTTGGTATACTTCCCTATGTGGGGGTATTCAATTCCTCTAATTGCTATTTATTTTCACTCTAGCATGCTGTTGGAATTGTGTGCCTCAATCTCACAGGCTGAAACCTTTGAGTAAGCATGGTCGCTGTGAGTATTGAGATGTCTAGCCGATCTGCTAGTTGATCATGAACTATCATTGTGACCTCTGGAATGTCTTGGTGATTGGTATAACCTGAATCTTGGGTGTAACCTTGGATAGTCGGAATGATGTTTCAGCAACGGTAGAAAGTCTGGCCGATATTGGCGTGACCCTTGGTGTATCTGGCCGACGCAGTAATCGGTATGACTTGTTCCTATCGGAATGTGTCTTGGTGATGGGAGATGTCTGGCCGACAGGATACTCTTATTGGATGTCGGGGAGACTCTTGGCGAAGGATGTCATTGGTGTGACTTGTTGTGTTCAGTGTGACCCTCTACCAAGAGTGTTGGTCTGGCCGACGAGTCTGCTTTTGGTGTGAGTTGGGACTTCAGTGAAACCTTTCTCTGATGTATATTGTCTTGCCGATAGGATGTGATTTGGTGCCCCCATTGATTATCGATGTGACTCTAGCCGATGATCTGCATCAGGGTGACTCAAGGTGAAAGATAGATCAGAGTAACATGAAGGCTTGTTGGAACTCTTAGCGAATGTGGAAGTCTCACCGACAGGTGTATTGGACATCGATATGACTCCTTAACTCGTTATGACTCTCACCGAATAGCAATAGTCTCGCTGATGCGAATGCTGATGTCGATGTGAGTTTTGAACATCGGTATGACCTCTCGCCGAATAGCAATGGTCTTGTCGAATAGCGCTACATGTGGTGGTCATCAATATGATGCCTCAGTGATGTGGTTTGTCTCGCCGACTACTTTGCACTTGGTGTAACCTCTTGCTGATAGTGATGACTCTTGGCGATATTGACGGTTGGGCTTTGTGGCATTGGGGAGAAACGGTTAGTGTCTCACCGACATGTGACACAGGGTGAACGTTGTTGACCGATTGGAAGACTGCCCTACGTGGTGTGACTTGGACCTATAAGAGAGGGAATAATGTGAACAATTTGTTGCGACCGTTTTTGCGTGGAAGACGAACTGATTGTGAGGAAATGAAAACAACTATGTTCTGGTGAATTGTTGTGTTCTATATAGGTGAGTGATACAGTGAGGGCCGAGTGGCTGGCTGGAAGGCCGAGGCCATGAGGCCGAAATAGAGAAATGAGAGAGGCAGGGTTATGCTGCCAAAATATCTCCTGATCAAGAATCGAATGCCATGGTCCGTCTCTCGTGTCGATCTATATTGTATATTGTTGAGGGTATTGCAATAGTGTAAAGACTATTTGGTTTGAGAGGTTGATCAGGAAATGTACAAAGGGAGAGTTTGCTACTAGGATTGTTTCCAGAATGAACAAGATGTAATCTCTAAAAAGGCTAAGAGCCTGAAATAGTATTGTAACCTTTTGTTGCTAAATAATACAATGGCTTGAACTTTGGAGGGTGGGATTTTTTACCCGAAAGGGTTTTCCCCACGTAAATCTGTGTGTTATGATTTTATGTCTTATCTTTCATCTGTGTTGGTTCTGTTTCTAGAAACTATTATTGCTTGTTGTTGAATTTACATGTGCTTCTCTCAAAAGGATTAATGTGGGAAATGAACTGTGTATGTTTCCGCTTTAGGACATAGTTGTATGTGTCTTTGAGGCAATCTAATCAGAATTAAAGTTACCGAAGGCACTACTGTTCTTGGAGGTTTCTCTGAGATTCCCTAAATTTCTCTTACACATGCATCCCCTCAATCCTTTCAGCTCACCTTTGTCTTGCATTAATTGGGGGAAAGGGGTTCGATAGCCTTGTCCTTGTATGTCACTTGTGGTTATCTTCTTTGGCTAGTCATTAACTTTTCATGAATACATAAGAGCAAGTTTGGGAGGTGGACGACCTATCTTAAGTTGGCTCGCATATGACATACTTCTCTCTCTCATGATGTAGCTTATTTCAAACATATGACTTGGCATAGGGCTTTCCAAGTAAGCTCTTATGTCTTCCTCTTTCTATTCTACTTTAAAGAATTTTCTCATAGTACAGGTCCTCACAACTACTTTAAAGTGGGGGGAATACATCACCACTCACCCTTAATTGTGTGATTTCTTCTTGCAATACGTTCTTTTCTTGGTGGAGATTAGTGGGCTTGATTTCCTCCAAAAGCGTAATACTTCTTTGACACATCCTCTCTTGGGGATGTTAAGCACAATGTCACCTAAGATGAGACCTTGCACGAACAAAACAAAATCCATTTGAATAATCCTTACACTTTTCTGCATTAACAATGTCTATGAGTGTCTTGCATACGAAGTTTTTCTTACCTCATAGAGCTCGAACCATCATTTTTCTTTGTGCTGCCTTGTTAAAATTATTAGGTAGGTATAATTTTAACATGGTTGAGTGGGAAGCCCACCTAGCGGCATGAATTTTCCCCATAGCCACCTTTGTGTGTGTAAGTTCATACCAACTAGCATATGTATCTTACCTTTTTGGGATTTCTCACCTTGTAGACAACTAGTTTTGTGGCCCCAGAGTGAGTATATCTTTGGCCTTTCTCACCTGGTAGACAACCAAGAAGTTTCGCCGGCCTACAGTGAGTATATCTTTTCCACCTCATCTCTTTCTATCTTTCCTTTGCATGATTTTGTATCTTGAGGGATTGACCTACATGAGGATCTCTCTTGAATGTCTACTTTAGTGTGAGTTTGAAGCAAGTTCATCCTCTCACTAAAGTGGGGGCTAAATGTGTCATAGGAAAAAGGACCCTTTGCTTGACATGGGATTAATTAATGATAAAATGGACTTAATGAGGCCTTAATCTAGTTTTGTGAGGCATTTTATGCATCCACTCTAGGTCTTGGACCCTTACAAATCAAATAACATGCTTTTAACGATGTCTTGTAAAGGAGTTGTAAAGTATTGTAAAGTAATTTCACGATTTTCTAGACTTAATTATCCTACTTCTCCCTAATTCAACATTATAAATTATATTTAAATACATCCTCACATTAATCTAGAAGATTCTTAATGTAAACTTAATGATACACTAGTGTTGTAATGTGTCTTGCACATTCACATTGATTTTTGTGCTTTTCTAGGCTATGTGGACCTAATTTTAGTGTTGTAAAGTGCATTTAATCACACTTTCACATTGATTTATGTGTCCCAAACCCTATTTGACATTTACATCATCACTAATAGGCCCTAATTAACCCATATTGTGCATCCCGAGGTTCAAATTGATCAAACACCTGACAATCTTGCATTTTAAACCTTATTTCCTTATTCCTTGAGACATCTGAGTTTTCAAAATAGCCCTTGTGAGACCCATTCACCATGCATGGTGAATCAGTCCCATCTAGTTGGGACCCATTCACCATGTGTGGTGAATGAGTCCCATTTTCCCCCATTTTGACCTTTGAGCGAGAAATAAAGTGAAATTTGAGTTGATTTTGCTTCATGTCGGAGGTATAATCGGGATACTAAGGCACAATTGTCTATAAATAAGTGTTTTTATCCTTATTTTACATCTAACAGCTCATTCTTACATCTCTCATCATCAATTCATCTTCTATCTTCTCATCCAAGTTAAGCAAGCTAGGGTTTCTCCATTAGAAGTCATCAAGTTAGCTTTCTAAAGCATTCAAGGGCTAAATCTTCATGTATTTCTATAGACTTTCAAGATAAATCATCATGGCAAGGTAATCAATTCCATTTTTGCATGTTTCATTATTTTCTTTCATCATTGTGGTTTAATTACCTAAAAGGGGTTTGACTAAGGCAAACCCCCATGCCCTAACATTCAATATATATCTATTTTGTCTTGTTTGTTTGTAGATTTAAGAATCTTGGAAGCTTGGAAATCATTAGAGATCAAGTTGTAAATTCATTCAAGTGATTTCTTCATCATTCAAGTCAAAGAATCAACAAAAAGTCATTTTCAGACCCCAATCTAATAGTTTCTGAAGTAGACACCTGTAGAAGACAAAAGTGCAGATCTAGACCTACAGAATCAAGTCTTGACTTTGCAGATTCTTGCAGGAGGACTGATTCTCCATGCATGGTGAATTAATCCCACCTATAGGCCTAAAAACTAATTTTATCATAATTCAACTCTCAACATTCAAAAACTTGTTTCTGGAAGTTTTCACTAGAAGCACGACTTATTCGCCATCTTTGGTAAATCAGTCCCAGTAGCCATTAACAATGATTTCAAGGACATTCTTGAACCTTCCAGTAACATCAATCTACCTCCAAGTGTACTCTGTTCAGTCTCATCAATTTTTTTTATCATTTGCTTAAGTTTCTAGTTTATTCTTGCATAACGCAATGTGTTTTCAAACAAGTCTTATTTCTTAGGTTTTGCTTGTTTAATCAATCAATCTTATCAATTAGTTGCACTTAAATCACTTCATTTAACTATTATAACATCACAGACATCCTAATTTGAGTGAATCATAAGCATTTTTGGCCCCATCTCTCTCCTTTTAGGTGAAAAACCCTAAGAGTACAAGAGAAGTCCATAGAGTCCCAAAAATCTATGTTTCACATTGTTTACATTGTTGAAACATTGCATGAAATGGTTACAAGTTCTTTCCATTTTTGTTCAAACAATGTTAGTACCTTGTATATTTAGATATGTTAAGAAATATTTCCTATCCTCTCCCTATGAGAGTGTTTTAGTGAGAGAGAATACAACCTTGGACATTCCTAATGATCATATTTGTTCCTCTCCTAATATATCTTATATTGGTGATGAAGATATTTTGGTAGAAGAACCAATCAATGAGAGTTTTGAGAATCCTAGTTGTTTCTCTCCTCTTACCTCTCTTAGTGGACAAAACATTGATGCACAAGATGACACAACCATAGGTAATCATGACAATAACATTTCTTCTTCTCATATTATCTCTTCCAGTTGTGAAGTAGATGCTTTGATTTTACAAGTTCACCTACCTTTAAATGTCAAGAACATTTAGATTTTTGTTCTCCTAAACACTCTCCTCCTAGAGAGAATATCATGATGCAAGAAAATGTGAAGATTGACACATATCCTTCAAACACTAAACCTTCCCTAGGTGAAGAGAATAATGTGACATTAGAATCCCCTTCACTAACAATTCATGCAAATAAAGAAAAAAATATCAAGGTTATGACGACACAAGTGGGATCTCCTTTCACTAGTGAGCCTCTTAAGTCACCTCCCATTAGTGACTCACACAAAAAACTAAGATATGTCTTGAAATCCATGATGAAATCTACTCATAACAATGTTTTGAAGCCACTAAGTTGTAACTTAGTGACTCAAACATCTAGGGGACCACACAACACTCCTACTCCATTACCTCTTCTTCCACATAGTGTGCCTAGTGTTGAAGACCTTAAAAAGACTCCTATTAATATATCTGTATGGAAACTTATTCAACTATCATCTATAATCAAATTTCTATTTCATGAAATGTTGCAAATACAGAAGGAGGAGATCCAATCTGACGTAAAATCAAACAATGTAACATCCTCCTCTCATCCCATGACATTCACCCAATCATAAATCACATTCTCTAAGCATGAATTGCCCTCACTCTAGATTCAAAACAAGAATTTGATCCCTTGATGATAAAGGTGATCATTAACGAAACTTTAATCAGGCACACCCTCATAGATAATGGATCAAAAATTAATATTAGTAGCCTAGACCTCCTACACAAACTTGGCCTGGACAAAAAGCTCATTCAACTTAATGAAGTTCATATTTGTGGCTTTGACAATGTTAATAGACAACCACTAGGGATGAGCACATTTCCTATTGAGGTTAGACCTGCAGTGTTTCCTACCTCTATCCATATCATACAAGGACCCCTTTCATGCACTCTTCTCCTAGGGAGACCATGGATTCATGCTATGAAAGGAGTCCCATGTACCCTTCACTGTACAATGATATTTGAATACAATAACAAGATCTACATGGTTGATGCAGATGAATGAAGCTATGAATTAATTGGTCACAACATTTCCAACTCCCTAATACCTTCATTCCAAGATCAAAACTGGAACCTATAATTTCATGCTAATTCTTCACCTACAAAATAATTCTTTCATGATAATTGGGGGTCGTTAGATTCTACATCTCCTTTCAATAAAGTTTCCAACATGTCACCCTCATGTTCCAAAGAGTCATATGCAAACGAAACATTTTTAGACACAAGTTCTAGTAATGATTGGGGTTTCACACCTACCTTTAGGGGAGAGTGTGAAATATCACAATCTAAATAAACACAACCTTTTGTTTCATTCGCTCAACTTAGTTCTATAAAATCACCCCATGGTGGTGATGGGGGATATGTAACTCTCATCCATCATGGGGAGAAGACACATAACATTAAAAAGGACTCGTGTTCTTGTAAAGAAACCAATCCTTCTTAGAAACACAAACCCCCTTCATCTAACTTGGAAGCTTTTTATGGTATCAAATACAATCTCCCTCCACATGGATACAATAAGCACACCAACATATCATACTCTTTCAAGAACGGTCTAGGGTTACCTCTCTCATCTCCATTTTCATCTAAGACTTTGCACAACAAAATTCAACATCTCAACGATTGTGGTGCTCTTCCATGTGTTGAAGCACCCCATTCCTCTAACTAATACTTACTTTCATCCATTCTAGGCTCATCCTTGTCCTATACTAAGTGGGGGAAAGGGGTTAGATATCCTTTTCCTCATATGCCACTTTCCATTGTCTCTTTTGGCTAGTCGTTAACCTTTCATGAACATATAAGAGCAAGCTTGGGATGTGGATGACATGCCTTAAGTTGGCTTGTATGTGATATAATTATTCATGATGTAGCTCAATTTGGAAAGGTATGACTTGGCATACGGACTTTCCAAGTTAGCTCTCATGCCTTATTTCTTTTTGAATTTTTCATTTGCTACTTTAAAGTAATTGCTCACAGAATGATGTGTAGCAATTCCTTTAAAGTGGGGGCATACATTGGCATTATCATTGCTTTATACGATACATTTGTCAATTTGTGGACGACATTGGGTGTGATGTCTTTCATGAGCATGATCTATATCATCATATTATATTCCTCTTGGTGGCCTGATGTGATGCACTACATCCCCTAAGTTGTGAATATTCTATTCTTTGATTGGTCCTCTCTTGGAGACATTAGACACAATTTTCCCTAAGTTATATACCTTGCATGAACTTAACAAGACTCCTTTGAACATTCTCTTGCATGTGTCATTTTGCATTTATATGGCCACCTTGCATAACACAACTTGCATTCCTATGGTGCCATTGCATTTGTTCATGATTTCTAAGCATATGAAGCTTTTCTTGTCTCATGAAGTACGAAACGACATTGTCCTTTGTGGCACCTTATTAAAGTTATCGGGAGGTATAACTTTAGTATGGTTGAGCGGGAAAGCCCACTCCGAGGCATGACATTTCCCCATAGCCACCTACTTGTGTGTATGAGTGCATACCAATCGAGAGAATATGTTCCTCACCTTTCAATCCTTCTCACCCCACAGACAACCAGAAGTTTCATGGCCCCAGAGTAAGTATACTCATGCCTTCTCACATGAAAGACGACCATGATTTTTGTCGCTCCAGAGTGAGTACACATTTCTTGTTCCAAACAAACAACCTAGATCTGATTCACAATGGGTTGGAAAAATGATTGAAGCTTTCTTTCATTCCTTTTCATCATTTTCATGTGTGTTCCTTTGTGTTTATGTTTGGTTTCCCATGGGATCATGATCTTGGGGGCTTCATCATCCCTCTTGCTTATTGTTGTCTCATCTTACCAACATGAGTGCATTTGGATCCCTCTCGATGTGCATGTTGGGCTACTTTAGTGTGAGTTTGAAGCAAGTTCATCCTCTCACTAATGTGAGGGCTTAATGTGTCGCCAAAAAATGTATAGTTGAATTTTTTGTGCTCACTTGAGTCTTTCTTATGGACTTTGTCTTGATTTTGCAGGTAAATTTAATGTTGTATGTGGCCAACACGTTCACATTAGGTCTTAGACCCTTGTGAATCATTAATACTTCTAGGATGTCTTGTAAAGGTGTTGTGAACTGTTGTAACCCACTTTCACAATTTTCTAGGACCTTTTCATTATAATTCACCTAAATATCCCTTTTTTATCACTTACCAAGTCTTATTTCAAATTGTTGTAAAGAGTTGTAACAAACTCTCACACTTTTCTAGACTTTTCATCACTAAGTCAACCCTTTCTCATGTTTAAATGACCCCTTAATGCACTTTCTAGCCATACTTAAGTGTATTTTTGAGGATATTCCCGTTAAAAATTATTTAATGCACTTTAATTTCTGAAACCCAGTGAAATTGCCTTGGTGGGACCAAGTCGCCACCTGGGGAAACTTACTCCCACTGGGCACAAAATTCAAAATAATTTTAATTTCTTGGCGGGATTTTATTCTCTTACCCTTGAGGTCGGCTTGTGATGTGTTTTTTTGGGAAATTTAGGAAATTCAAGTATAAATAATGGTTTTCTCCTCATTTTTCATCTCCTATCTCCTACAATCTCCTAATTCATTAAGCATTCAACCATTCAATATCTTAATCATTCTCAAGCATTCAAGCACTCTAAGCATAATCAAGTCATCCATTGGAGCACTTCATTGCATATCTTCAGATTTCTACATCAAGGGTTTGGTAAGTTTATGACATTGCATATTATCTATTTATCATTCTCTTCTTATTTCATTTCATTTAATAGGGTTTGATTACCAAAGTGGGGTTTGACCAAGGAAAACCCCTATACTTTAACCCTTAACCCTTTTTACCCTCTTTGCATGTGTGTTTGTAGGTAATATGGAGATTTTTCAAAAAGTGATCAACAATCCATCAAAGTCAACATAACCCTAATTGAAGATTGGACTCTTTTCATTCTATTTTCTGCTGATTCAGATTCAGACACCTATCAAAAAAGGAAGTGCAAACTGAAAGCTATATAATCCTGCCCCAAAATTCTAGCAAATCCCAGGTGGACTAAGTCACCATCTACGGTGAATTAGTCCCACTGCTAGGCCTGGAAATTGGTTTCTGCATTATTGGACACCCATTTGGCAGATTCCTATTCTGAAAGATTTTCCCTGAAACTAGACTAAGTCACCCAGCTTGGCATAAGTGTCCCAATCAAAATTTCTAGTCAACTCTATAGGATTCCATAGCCTCTCTACATCAGACTCTAGATTCCAGGTGCATCGAGCTCTAGTTCTATTTAATTTTGTTACGATTTACTTGCATTCTTAGGTGTTTTTGCATACATCATTGTGTTTTCCATCACTTTGCATTTCTTAGGTTTAGCATTAATAAAACATTTATTTTTTATTTTATTACATTAGGACATCATATTTAGATACATTGCATCCATTTTCATTAATCTTGAGTGTAGAAATTAGCATTTTGGGCCCATTTCTCTCCTTTTAGGTGAAAAACCCTATAAGTGCTAGAGCATCTTGGACACCCAAAATTAGTGTCCACAATTTCTACCAAAGAATTTTATCAAATAGTTCACTTCCTTGCTGCTATGAATAAAATCCCCAAAAAGGTGCTTTCCAACAAACTATGGATGCTTGGAAAAAATCTAAAAAAGGTGATTTTGTATGAGCTCCCAAAAACTAGGATTGACCCTTAGGATTTGATGTTCATCCTCATGTTGCAATTAATTAATATAGTTTTCAAAGTTGTTATTAAAATCCACTTTAACTATTTAGTTTTGTAAATTAGTTCATTACACAAACTCGCCAAGAATGCAAGCTTATTGAATTTAACTATTTTACTTAAGTGATTACAATTCATTGATGGAAAGATGATTGATATACTAAATAAAAACTAATTGTTTACTACTTAAGGTTTTATCAAGATTAGAATATAAATCATTCTCCCTAAAATAAATTGAGTCATAGCACTGGTGGTTTTTTAAATCATCCAATTGTGGACTATGGAAATCAAATGCACAACATCCTTGATCCACACCTAAAAGGGGAATGAAGGAAGAGGAATCTAATTTCACAAAGTTCACACTCAAGAAAAAATCCTTAAGATTCCAATGCAAAAGAGATTGAAATTTGTCAAAGGAGATTCTCCTTAAGGCTGGAAATTGATAAAGAAGGTTAACTAATAATGCAAAACTAAGGAAATGCCAAATTTTTGAAACCACATTGTGATATGCAAAATGATAAACTATAACAGAAAATAATGAGACTGAAGATGTGCACCTAGAAACTAGAAAGTGATGGAGAGGAGCTTTGGAATCCTACAAAATTCACTATTGAAGCCCACTGGGACTCATACACCAAGCTGGGTGACTTAGTCATGTTTCGGGGAGTTTTTGTCAGAATAGGTTTCAGACAAAAGGGTACTCAGAACTGCAAATTCTTTGTTTTGGGCCTAGAAGTGAAACACATACGGCAAGCTGGGTGACTTAGTCCACTTCAAGATTTTGGGAAATTCAAAAGTGCAATTTGTAGCTCTCAATCTGCACTTCATCTCCTTATAGGTTTCTAGATCCCAAATTGTAGAATCGGACCCGTAGGTGTTCTCCAAGCTTCTTTTAGGGCATTGACAACTTTAAATGACTTTGAAAAATTGTTGATAACTTTTCCAACCTTTCTCTTTGAAAAATATATAAACAAGACCTGCAAGACACATGCAAAGAGGGGAAAAAGTGTTGAGAGTTAGTGAATAGGGGTTTTTCTTGGTCAAACTTCAGTTTGGTAATTAAACCATTGAAAATGAAATGAAATGAAAAGAGAATGATAAATGAACAACATGCAATGCTACAACTCACCAAACCCTTGAAGTAGAAATCTGAAGATATGCAAGTAATGGCTCCAAAGTGCTTTAATGCTATTGTAAACAATATACTTGAATGAAAAATCACTTGATTGCTTGATTAGAAAATTAGGAGAGTTAAGGAGATGACAATGAGAGGAAAAACCCTATATTTATACACAGTTATGAGATATTTGCCAAAAATGCCACATCATAGGCTGACTTTAGGTCTTAGAAAATAATAAACCACCAAAATTTTGAATTTATTTTGATTTTTGAGCCAAATGGGACTCATTCACCCCTGGTGGCGAATGGGTCCCACTTAATCATTTTAAGTAGGTGTCAGAAATTAAATGTATTAAATGATGTTTATCGAGATTAATTTTAAAAATATACTTAAGGCCTGTAAGTGTAAAATGGGGCCAATTAAAGCATAAGAAAGGGTTAAAGTATTGATGAAAAGCCTAGAAAAGCATGAAAGTTTGTTACAACACTTTTAAATAAGGCTTGGTAAGTGATAAAAAGAGGTTGTTTAGATGAAATATATTAACAAGACCCTAGAAAAGTGTGAAAGTATGTTACAACACTTTACAACACTTAAGTAAGGTACCACTTGAACTCTTTTAGTTTGTTAGGACCCAAGACATAATGTTAATGTGTTATCCACATTATAACATTAAATCAAGGCACAATTAGGCCAAAGTCACAAGGAGGACCCAAATGAGACAAAAAAAGTAGAAGGGTTATTTTTTTCGATGTCCACATTTAGCCCCCACTTTTGTGAGAGGATGAACCTACTTCAAACTCTTACTAAAGTAGACCAATGCACAATCAAGAGGGGTTCCCATGAACCAATGCTAGCAATATGGGACAAAAACAATCAAGATGGGTGATCAAGCCCCCAAGATCAAGATCTCATGACAAACCAACATAAGCGCAAAGGGAAAACACATGATATCAAGAACAATGACAAGGAACAAGCACACAACACCAAAGATGAAAGAGAGAAGAAGGAAACAGAAAGGAAGAATGAATTGGATCAAGCTTTGATTGTTTTTCCAACACAATGTGGATTATATCTAGGTTGTCTATTCAAAAAATGCATACTCACTTTGAGGCGACGAAACTGATGGCTATCTACTGGGTGAGAAGGCCTAAAAGGTGAGAAACATACACTCATGGCTGGTATGCACTCACACACACACAGGTGGCTATGGGGAAAGTAATGCCTCAAAATGGGCTTCCCATTCAACCATACCAAAGTTATAGGTCCTGATAACTTTAATAAGGTGCCACAAAAGAAAGTGATATTTTTGAACTTCACAAGACAAACAAAACTTCATATGCTTGGAGCTCATGAAAAAACATGATGGCTCCATAGGTATGCAAGTTGTGTTATGCAAGGTGGCCATATAACAAATGTAAAATGCAACATGCAAAGGATACATTCAAAGGAGTCTTGCTTAGTTCATGTGAGGTCTTTAACTTCGGGAACATTATGCCTAATGTCTCTAAGAGAGGAAATTCAAATAATAGAAGATTCACAACTTAGGGGATGCAGTGCGTCACATCAATCCACCAAGAGGAGTGTAATATGCTAAGATAGATCATGCTCATGAAGGAAATCACACCCAATGTCATCCACAAAGTGACAAACACGTCGTATGAAGTAAGAAAGATGCACTAAGAACCAAGAAAATGAAAAATGAAAAAGAATAATGCCAATGTATGCCCCTACTTTAAACGAATTGCTAAACACCATGCTGTGAGAAATTTGTTTAAAGTAGTAAATGAAAAATGCAAACAAAAAAGAAGACGTGAGAGCCAACTTGGAAAGCCCTATGCCAAGTCATATGTTTTCAAGTAAGGCTATGTCATGTGAAGAAAAGGAAAAAGAAAAGGAAGGGGTTTCCCCCAAAATGAAAGCACCAAACACATAAGGGATTTATGGATTTAGAGTTAGTATGTTCTTTGGTTGCAATTTTTGTTAGAGAGCTTGGAACTATCATCATCCCCCAAATACATAGAACTGGAAGAATGACAAAAAGAGAGCAAAAACCAAGAAAAACCTTTTGGGTCAACATGGAAGAGATAGAGGGTGTCTCGACACCTTGCATCATCCCCAAAAGGAAAACACAAGCCAAATGAAAAAGAAAAGGTGAAAGAAAAAATAAAATATTTTGGGTCAACATGAAGGAGACATGAATGTCTCGATGCCTTGCGTCATCCCCAAAAGGAAAACACAAGAAAAAGATAAAATGAAAAGGAAAAAATAAAAATAAATTCTTTTGGGTCAACATGAAAGAGACATGGATGTCTCAATGCCTTGCGTCATCCCCAAAAGGAAAACACAAGAAAATGATAAAATGAAAAAGCAAAAAGATAAAGAAAGGCTTTTGGGTCAACATGAAAGAGACATGAATGTCTCAATGTCTTGCATCATCCCCAAAAGGAAAACACAAGAAAAATATAAAATGAAAAGGTATAAAGAAAAAGAAAGCCTTTTGGGTCAACATGAAAGAGACACAAATGTCTCAATGCCTTGCGCCATCCCCAAAAAGGAAAACACAAGAAAAAGACAAGATAAAAAGGCAAAAGCAATGCATGACATAGAGAAGAATGAATGTACAAATAGATGAATGTTAGAAAGAGGGAGAACATCAAACAAAACATCACGGGGGATCACATTACACACATGCAAACACACAAAAGAAAAATAAGGAAAAGAAAAATGCAAAAGACTAGTAAGTTACATGCGAGTCAATCATCGAGCAATTCATCCACTTCCCAATCATGTTCATTACATGCCAAGGGTGGGAAACTATCCAAAGGGACAAGAGCAAGTGTTGAACTAGGGGGAGCACCAGGTTCATCACTCTGTATAGGAGATTTCCCGTTTAAGCTCATCAAAGAGGAAAATAATGTGTTGAAACCATTATGCACCTCTTCAACAATTTTAGCAATCTCATCATCGTCATCCAAATTAATCACAACAGGAGGATGAATGATAATATCCAATCAACCTTTGGGTATAACTCTTGTTGTGATTTTTGTATTGGATCATTTTGTTTTGGTTGGGGAGGAGGGTCATAATGCATTGCATCAGCCAAGTGTGGATTTTGATTTTTTGTACTTAACTCTTCATGTAACTTGCGAGCAAGGGCACAATATTTGTGTTTACGCTCTCTAGCTCCTCTACTTCTTTTGGTTTTGTTGTCAAGTTGCATTTGTGAAGGAGTGGGTTGATCAATCATAGGTTGCTTTTCTTCCCTAAGGGGAGTAACAAAAGGAACCATGCAAGGTTGGTCATTCACTTACTCCTTTTCCTTGTAAACTTGTTTTATTTGAGGAGGCATGATGGAGTTGCTTTCATTGTCTGGGTATGTGCAAGATCATCATGGAAAAAACATGCCCTTAAGTGGCAATGAAAATTCAAAAAATTCAGAGTTAGGCAACTTGACATAAAAATTTGAATAAGTTATCTATATTATTTCAAAAATATGTAAGAATAGAATCTGTGGAAAATTGAATGTAGTTTCTAAACTACTAAGTTTATTTTATTTTTTTAAAAGTCTATTTGGTGAAAATTTGAAATTTCAATGCATTAGTACTTAAATTTCAGGGAAAAAATAAGAAGTGGGTGTCTGTCTGACCACCCTAACCACAATAAAATGATAATATTTTTTATAAGATTTTAGGTATAAGTAGAGGACTCATGTCTGGATGTGATCATATTAGTTTGTAATTTTTTTCCAAGTAAATAATTAATTATGAATTTTTTATTACAACTTTTAAAAAATATAAAAACTCATATGTCTGACCACCTTAACTTAGTCAAAACTTCATGAAATTCAATTTTTTTTTTTAATCCTATAGTATGTGAAGCATGGAAT